>JAGIQG010000009.1:57534714-58734714 GCA_024679065.1 Sphyrna mokarran
AGTTGTCACACTCTGTAACTACTTTGCTGAGGTAAACATGAAAAAAACTGCATGGGAATTAATGGCATAACAACTTAGACTGATAACTGTGGACAGAAAAATATGACCAGGATTTGTGAGAATGGGAAAAAAGATTTGTAGACAGTAAGTTCATGACCTGTGCAAGAATTTTTATAAAGGTAAAGTCACCATAGTTCCAGATGAGATAGACTTCTTTCCCCTTTGAGGGGGGGAGGTATGACTAGTGGTGATTTAACCTGAGGATCATCACACCTCATGTAAGGGGCAAGGTTGAGAAGGCAGGGCCTTCATGGATAGCTTCAGCTGGTATAGAAATTAAACCAGCACTGTTCACATTGTTCTGCATCACAAATCAGCTGTCAACTGAGCTAATTGATTTCCCCTTTTAAAGAAAATTACGACATGGGAATAGACCCTCCATCCCTCCGATACACTGCTGTTGTATGCTTGATTGGCACTTTAAACATTTACTCCCTCCACCACTTTCACCAATGGAAGTACAGTGCGTTACCATCTACAAGACTCACTGCAACAACTCATCAAGGCTTTTTCGAAGCACCTTCTGGACCTGCAGGATCCACCACATAGAGGCACAAGTGCAGTAGCTAAACAGGAACACCACTACCTTCAAGGACCCCTGCAAGTCACATCATCCTGACTTGGAACTATAACCCTGTTCCTTCATTATTGCGGAGTCAAACAGAACCAGGGGTTACATCACACGGACTGTAACAGTTAAGAAGGCAACTTACCACCTTCTCAAAGACGGATAAGGTTGGACAATAAATGCTGGTCCAATGCCTTCATTCCATGGAAAAAAAATGTAAATCTATAAATACTCAGAATCAATGTTGAAATGCCGATTACTCTTGAATGCCTCCAGATGACACTTTTTTTTTTAACATATCCATTCAGGGATGTGGGCGCCACTGGCTAGGCCAGTATTTATGTGATAGTTTATGGTAATCACTATCCCTTTAGTATCAGTTTGTGTTTTTGTTAATGAATTTTGGCCAAACCAATTTTGATATCTTAAGCTAAGACAACAGATACATGCAATTTTATCAAATGCATCATTTAGCCGTTAGCTGCTGGCAAGGCGAATATAATCATCTGAGTCTAACACTTCGCATTTTAAGTTATTTTCAAGTGGGGGTTTTTTTTTTCAGGAATATTCAAGAATATTTGAATTTGCCTGTGGAACAGCATTTTTTCCTTAAGTTGTAAGATGACACACAGTTTTCAGAATATGTAGACAAACCCATCAGGACAGTGTTTTATTTTTGCAGTTGGCAGGTTAAAATGACAGTCCACTAGGGTAAGTTAGATATAAATTGGTATTGTAGTAATTGTAATGCAATGGAGAGTGCACAGTTAATGTCATTGAAAAACAGTGACTGGTATCTCAATAGTTAAGGAACAAATGATCCTTGATGAACATTAAAACAGGCATGCAGTGTCAGTGTTCCTCGTGGGTGTGTTCATAAGACCATTTTTCACAGAGCAAATACTTGCAAACTATAACCAGACTTATTCTGTTGACTTTGGCATGTATTGAACTATTCTCCATGTGGAGTAGCATCCTACATTCTGACGATATCAGTCGAATAAATTGAACGATACTGTTCAAATTAAGAACATTTCATTCCTAGAGCTTGCACAGAACTGGCTTCTCTAATCTGGAAAATATCTTATGCAACTTTGAAGGTAAGGCAAATAAATGGTTTGTGGACGTTGTCTGCACTGAGATGCTGCATCTTGTTTATTTTGTAATGTGTTCGATTGCAGTTATTGTTGAAATCTGAAATTCCATTTCTGTTGCATGAATGATCCATTTAACTGAGGCAATTGAGGTGCAAGTGATTTCTGTGTGCATTTTCTACATATGCAAAATGTTGCTGTGACTACTCTTAACCATTATTTAACTAATGCTCTTAAGCAATGTTGGATAAATGTAGCCATTATTGCAATTTTAAAGCGTATGTCTGCAATGGTTTGCACAAACTTTAACTTTGTTTGAACGAGGCAGAGCTCCAGTGGCTCCAACGTAAGAATAAGTTACTAATTAATTTGTCTCGAAGGCAAATTCCTCTACTTTTACGAGGAAGTATAGCTGAAAAGTTTATTGTATTAGAAAGTATAAAAAATGGTAACCTCTACGAGAAAGATCTCTTTGTGTAATAGGGAACTATAGCACTGTGTACAACGTGGCTCCTTTGGACCAAATCCAATTGTACACCATTTAGTAGCAAAGAACTGAGTGTAAACAGCCCATTAAATCAATCTGCATTGAGTATAAATAATAAATTGTCTGTGGTGTTGTGCTAAATGCAAATTAATTCCAACAATTAGATTGAAGAAACCTATTTAAATTTGAAATACAAATTCTGGAGGTTGGAAACCCACACTGCATCACATATGGTATTTGCATCAATAGCAATACAAGCTGAGTGTGTGTGTGTGTGTGTGTGAGCTGAGATCTAGACTGTAGGAAACGTAAGCTTTTTTGTTCCAATTCTTTGAATCCAGCATCTGTTAGCCGATCCTTGTATTTATGATATTAAATTTGTTTTCTCAAAACTGGCAGTAACTCATGGTGGGCTCTTGGAACTTGTATTTTAATAAAAAAAAACAAAAATAGTTTTATTCTTCTGAGAATGAATAAATCATGTCCTTCATTCTTAAAAAAAATTTCCATAGGATCCCTACAGTGCAGAAAGAGACCATTTGGCCCATCAAGTCAGCGCCGACTATAATCCCACCCAGGCCCTATTCCAGTAACCCTTCATGTTTACCCTGCTAATCTCCTGGCACTAGGGTCAATTTAGCATGGCCAATCCAGCTACCCTGCACATCTTCTACCTCAGACATCTTTGAACTATCAGAGGAAACCGGAGCATCCGAGAAAACCCATGCAAGCACAGAATTAAATGCTGGGAATTTACACAGAAAGCTGGAAACACTCAGCATCTGTGGAGAGGGAGAATTGTGTTTCATGTTGAAGGCCTTTTGTCAGAATGTCCTCAACCTGAGACATCTATTTCTGAAATAAGTGCAGGCCAACATGAGGAACAGCAGCAGGTCATTCAGCCTCTCAAGACTGTTTTGCAGTCCAATTTTAGTTCACAGCCTAACCATATCTGAATTCCATTTATCCGCCTTTGATCCAAATCACTTCAAATATTTTACGTAACATTAATCTATCGACTCAATTTCAATCAATCAATATCAATCCACAGCAGATGCCATCCCTGGTCCTGCACTCAACCCTGGAAACCTAGATAACAAGGATACGTATGTCAGACTCCTATTTATTGACTACAGCTCAGCCTTCAATACCATTATTCCCACAAAACTCATCTCCAAACTGTGACCTGGGCCTTGGCACATTTCTCTGCAACTGGATCCTGAACTTCCTAACTCACAGACCACAATCAATAAAGATAAACAACGCCTCCTCCACAATCATCCTCAATACCGGTGCTCCACAATGCTGTATTGTCAGCCCCCTACTGTACTCCTTAAACACCCGTGACTGTGTGGCCGAATTCCCCTCCAATCCAATTTTCAAGCACTGTAGTGGGTCGGATCTCAAACAGAGTACAAGAATGAAATAGAGGATCTGGTGAACTTGTGCAGCAACAATAATCTCTCTCTCAATGTTAACAAAATGAAACAGATTATCACTGACTTCAGGAAATGTAAAGGAGAACATGCCCCTATCTGCATCAAGGGGGACAAAGTGGAAAGGGTCAAGGTCTTCAAATTTTTAGGTGTCCAGATCACCACCAACCTGTCCTGATCTCTCCCATGCTGACACTATAGTTAAGAAAGCCTACCAATGCCTCTACTTTCTCAGAAGACTAAGGAAATTTGGCATTTTAGCTACAACCCTCACCAAACTTTACCGATGCACCATAGAAAGCATTCTTTCTGGTTGTATCGCATTCTTTCTGGTATGGCTTCTGTTCTGCCCAAGACCGCAAGGAACTTCACAAGATCATGAATGTAACCGAATCCATCACGCAAACCAGCCTTCCATCCATTGACTTTGTCTACACTTACCGCTGCCTTGGCAAAGCAACCAGCATAATTAAGGATCCCACACACCCCAGTCACTCTCTCTTCCACCTTTTTCCATTGGGAAAAAGATACAGAAATCTGAGGTCACATACCAACCGGCTCAAGAACTGCTTCTTCCCTGCTGCTAATAGACTTTTGAATGGACTTACCTTGCACTAAGTTGATGTTTCTTTACACCCTGGCTATGAATGTAACATGTGTGATGGCAGGACAATAAGCACAACAGTAATGTCAAACAGTATTTATTTCTGAAATTGAATACAGTGAAGATTATGAAATAGGTGATAGTAATTTTACATAACACTGTACCATACATCACTCAAAAAGGGATAATGTTTCATTTTTCAACTTCAACTTCTGTTGTTCGTTGCCATTGAGACCAGAGGCGAACTCTGGTAAGAAGATATAGTGGAAGTTTCCTTGTGCTCACAAAATATTTCTCCAAACTTGCACTTTCACCCTTTGCTCCAGTAAGTACGTACCAACCTTTTGCAGAATTCAGTGTAACGGTTCTGTGACTTGTCCTCCTTGGGTGGGCATCTATAATTGCCAAAGACTTAAATCTTAGGTCAATGAAACAAGTGATGTAAATGACACTAAAATGTGGCCAATATGCAGCAAAATACAGATGGGAACCATATCACGGCCTTTCCTTTGTTTTTGCAGCTGCAATCTCCCACAGTTATCCACATTCCAACATATTGTATACAACTTAACATGCCCCCCATCTTCCTCACTGAATATATCTGAAGGATGAACCATAGATATGCCAAACAGATTAAAGTCTCTCTGCCCTTTTAAAGTCAAGGCTAGAAAAGGATCCATTTTAAACCCTTACTACAGCAGAATTTAATAAACAGAAACTTAAGGTGGCAAGTTTATAGATTTTTACTTTGGCCCCTGAGGTGAGATGAATCTTTCCCTTTAGTTTCTTCAGTGGCTTATCAGTGAGCTCAGATCATGCAAAAGAGGGAAGCTCTAATTTTGACCAGATAGCCAGCCAATCTCAGTAAGAACAGCTGGAAGGATGCTGAAGTTTAAGAACAAAGAACAAAACAGCAGGGGAAACAGTCCCTTCAGCCCAACGAGCCCGTGCTGCCACTTTGATGTTCCCACTTCTACCCATGATCCCTGTCTATGCTTATAGTTTTATGAATTGAAACCAAATTTAAGACAATTTCGGGAGAATTTGTTCTATCAATTAGCCTAAGAGCACATCTTTGGGATGTGGGAGGAAACCAGAGCACCCGGAGAAAACCTATGCAAGCACGGGGAGAATGCACAAACTCCCACAGACACAGGCCCAAATCCATGTATCCAGCGATAGTCACTGAGCTGTCGTGTTGCCCATCAGATGGTCCAGGTCAAGCATACACTAACAACGTGAAGCACTAGGATACTCTCGAAAAATCCAAGAGCAGCCCTCTCATGACCCATTGCGTGTATGCCCACTGTTAGACAACAAGGTGGACCAAAGTACCTGTAGGATAAAAACAAATGCATCAATATCATCATGTATTTACACACTTCCCAGGGACTCCCAAGGCTCATGATCCCTATATTAAATCAGTTTTCTATATGCCTCCATTCCCATTCTGTTCATGTGCCCATCTAAGTATCTCTTAAATAACTCCAGAGTCCCTGCCTCCACCAACGCAGTGCATTCCATACCCCCAACACCCTTTGTGTGAAAAACTCCCTCTAGCATCCAAATTATACCTTACCCCCATCATCCTAAGCCCATGACCCCTATTTGAGTCCATTCTAGGAAAAAGCTTAACCCTGTTTATCTATACCCCTCATAATCTTGTACACCTCTATTAGATCTCCTCTGAGTCTACGTCTTTCTAAGGAAAACAATTGTCTAACCTCTCCTCGTAATGCAGACCTTCCATATCAGGCAGCATCCTGGTAAACCTCCTCTGTACTCTCTCCAGAGTCTCCACGTCCTTCTGGTAGTAGGGCGACCAGAACTGAATGTAGTATTCCAAATGAGGTCTAACCAACGTTTTATACAACTGCAACATTAAAGGCCACTCTTGCACTCTATACCCCTTCTTATAAAGACTAGCATACCATATGCTTTCTTCACAATCTTCTCCACCTGCTCTGCCACCTTCAGAGACTTGTGCACCTACACTCCCAGGTCCCTCTGCGTTTCTATACTCTTAATAGGTCTACCCTTTACCATATACCTACCCCCTACATTCTTTCTCCTGAAATGCATCATCTCGCATTTATCAAGATGGAATTCAATCTGCCATCTATCTGCCCAAGCTACCAGCCTATCTATGTCCTGCTGCATCTCCTGACAATGCTCCTCATTATCCGCAAGTCCAGCAATCTTTGTATCATCTGCAAACTTGTTGATCACTCCACTTACTCCCTCTTCCAAATCATTTATATATATTACAAATAGAAGAGGTCCCAGTACCGAGCCCTGCGGCACACCACTAGTGACCGACCTCCAGCTAGAAAAACACCCTTCCACTATTACTCTCTGTCTCCTATTACCAAGCCAGTTACTTTCCATCTAGATACCTGACCTTGTATCCCATTAGCCTTGACATTTTCAACTAACCTCCCATGAGGGACCTTGTCAAACGCCTTACTGAAATCCATATAGACGACATCTATGGCTCGCCCTTCATCGACCGTTTATCACCTCCTCAAAAAATTCCACAGATTCGCAAGGCATGACCTCCCCTTAACAAATCTATCTGCATATCCCTAATCAGATCACAATGCTCTAAGTGCCTATACATCCTATCTCTAAGAATCTCCTCCAACAGCTTCCCTACCACTGACATCAAACTCACCAGCCTATAATTTCCAGGGTTATCCCTACTACCCTTTTTAAACAACGGTACAACATTAGCCATTCTCCAGTCCTCTGGGGCCTCACCTGTGTCCAAGGAAGAGACAAAGATTTGCGTCAGAGGCCCAGCAATTTCACCTTGCACCTCCCTAAGCAGCCTGGGATAAATGCCATCAGGCCCTCAAGATTTATCAGTTTTAATGCTACCTAGAAGCTCTAACACTTCCTCCCTCATAATGGTTATTTCCCTCAACTGGTCCACAGCTCCCTCAGAGACAGGACCGGTCAACAAGCCCCTCTCCTTCCCTCGTGCTTAAGCACAGTTCCCCTCCTCTGTCCCTAAGAGGTCCGATTTTTTTTTTCCCTCTAACCACCCTTTTATTCCTAACGTAGGAATAAAAATCCTTTGGATTTTCCTTAATCCTATCTGCCAAAATTATTTCATGCCCCCTTTTTGCCCTTCTAACTCCCCATTTGAGCTCCCTCCTACTCTCTCTATATTCCTCCAACACTATCTCCGTTCCCAGCTGCCTTGACCTATCATACGCCTCTCTTTTCTTCCTAACCAAGTCCTCAATATCCCTAGTAATCCACGGCTCTCTAATCCTACCTTTCCCATCTTTCCTCTTAGCTGGCACATATCTTTCTTGCAACATTTTCAGTATTGCCTTGAAAGACTCCCACGTGCCTAGCATGGACTTACCCTCGAACAACCATTCCCAATCAGTTACGATAAGTTCCTGCCTAATTCAACCGTAGTTAGCCTCCCCCCAATTCAGCACCCTCCCCCTACGGCAACAAGCATCCTTTTCCACCTGTATCCTAAAGCAGACAGAATTGTGGTCACTGTTAGCCACATGTTCCCCTACTATAACATCAACCACCTGCCCTGGCTCATTACTCAGAACTAAATCCAATATAGCCCCTTCTCTAGTCGGGCTAGCCACATACTGCTCCAACGATCCTTCCAGTACACATTTTACAAATTCCTCCCCGTCCAAACCCCCAGCTCTAGGTACCTTCCAATCCACCCTAGGGAGATTAAAATCTCCCACTATAACGACTCTGTTCTTTCTGCACCTATCCAAAATGTCTTTACATATGCCTTCTTCAACTACCCGCGGGCTGTTGGGTGGCCTATAATACACCCCTAGCATAGTAATTGCCCCCTTTCTATTCCTCAACTCCACCCACAGCGACTCCACTCCTAACTCCTCTGTATTGTCCTCCCTCTGCACCGCCGTGATGCTCTCCCTAACTAACAACGCCACTCCCCCACCTCTTCTGGATCCTCCTCTGTCACGCCTGAAACACTTATAACCAGGAATATTCAGCTGTCACTGCTCCCCTTCCTTTAACCACGTCTCCGTCACCACAACCACATCCAAATTCTTTGCAAACATTAAGGCCCTAAGTTCATCCATTTTTCCTGTTACGCTCCTCACATTGAAACAGACACACTCCAGACCTCCAAGCCCTCTTGGAACCTCCTTCTCCCTGGTGTATTTCTTCATTTATTTCAGGGCTCCAAGATTGTGGGGGAAGGAGAACATCATCCCTTATCATCCTTTGCTGAGAGATTGCCTGCACAGACATCATGTGAGCACAGAGGGAGGCACAGTGGTAGTGATCTGCTGACACTCAATCATGGGCAGCACATGAAGAAAAATCATCTGTAGGACGGATGGGAAAGAAGCTGACACACTGTAACCCAGCAAAGAATTAATCATTTCAACAGAGGAGCAAATAAAGGAAAATCTTTGGAGAGTTAGAAGCAGAAGATCTTATAGCACATTATGGCAGTGAGGTAATACTTGTATTAAAATGAGACCCCTCACCATTATTGCTCTTTGTTAAGTCACAGAAAGTTAATTAGTACATTAACATTTCGCTTCATGTCTTGCCAAGATTCCTTTAGGAATTCCCACATGGGGCACTATTCACGTCCGACAATGGAGATGATTTTGAGTCCACACTCTCTGTCTGTGGGAATGGCAGTGTTTGCTCACACTCCAAAGAGCGGAACTCAAGCCTCCTAGTTTCCGAGTTCCTATCTTCCCAGCCCCTTGCCTTTGGAGTGGGGTGAAACACACCGCAGGACTACAGAAAGCTCATTTTAATACATTAGCATGTTGTAAGTGGACACTCTCTCCGTGACCCCTCTGTCCCCCGATATTCATCGGGTGCTGGGAAGCCGTCACGTCAGCGCCATTTACAACAGATTCGTGTAGGCGCGAACCTGTCGAGGGGGGTCTCCCTGGAGACCTGAGGGAAGGATGGGGAATGTCCACGTAGTAGCCTGGCAATGCCTCCCTGGTACTGCCCATTGATACAGGGTGGGATGGATCCAGAGTATCCAGCCTGGACATAGTGAGGCTTAAAAATCAATCCTAGTGATCTCACTCATTTATTAAAGCAAACATTGCTGGAAATAATAATCAAGATCTGGAATGGAATGATCACTTAGGGCTCTGGGTGTAACCTTTGATCAGAGTTTTGTGGAAAATATTCCATCATTCAACCACTAGTTCTAACTTACAATGCTTACTGTTGCATTTCTTTTTAAATATTGCCCAGTTTATGAGCAGCGAGTTAATGAAAACTTTGTTTTGAATTGCCAGCAGTCTTGAGGAGGGATCCATTACTGTTTACAGTAAATGCACTAAAGCCTTGGCATTTCATCTATGATGTCTTTGGAGACAGATGGTTTGAATTCCCTGCTGGTTAGACAAGCCCCGGAGTAGCGGAGTAGAAAATGCCTTTTGGAATAAAAATCAGCAGGATCCAAATTATAACATTCCTGTTTGTATCTCCTCCTTTCATCTTCTGTTCCATCTGAGTGCTGTAGCGACAGTTTGATAGCATACTGTAGAATAGTAACAAAGTGGACGCGCTGTGTCTATTGGCGCTGTGACAAAAACTGTTCAGGGTTGGGAAGTTCTGCAGTGGAGGAAAGGATATGAAAGGATTTAAATCTCTCTTCACACTTTGCTGGCTTGAGGAAATTGGGGGATCTTAATTTCCAGCACAGCACTGCAGAAAGTATAGTATCCAGCAGTTTGTGAAGTATTTGTCTTCAAAACATTATCTCAAAAAAGTGTCTTTTATGGGACAAATTTAATAGTACTTTCATATAATTGGGTGATATTATTTTCCATATCAAGTTCCATATCAAGAATCCAATGATTCCCCCAAAAAAACTCAAAGTTCCCAACATGTGAGAGAATGGGAGGAACTTCTGTTGGTTTTTTTTTAACTATGATTTCCAACACTCTGTGCATCAGAGTGCCCTACCAGGATTCACTCTGAAAAGCTGGGGGCAGGACTTATTCCTGATGGAAATGCCAGCAGCATTGTGCTGAGTGGGCCATTGCCCAGGCACCGATCTGTCAGCACCGAGATCCACGCTCAGTAACCCGCTTCCCCACCCCCAAGGTGTCCTCCAGTTTGCACTGCCCACTGCCTAGTGGATAGTGCTAAGGTGCCCTGGGGTAATGCCAGTTTGCCACTTGGGCAGTGCCAGGGTGTCAGGCTTGCACTGTCAGGTGGCCCAAAGGGCACCCCCACTTACCCAAAATTCCCAGGCCAGGCATGAATGACTTCTCTTCCCTCCAGCAGGGTCAGACTGCCTATTCCTTGTTAGTGGGGAGTAAATCCCACTGGAGAGAACCACTTCTGGCAGGGTTGGAGGAAGGTGCTAGTGGGCCCAGAGAATTCTGTCCCAGGCCCGCTAATCATATGGAAATGTCAATTACCATGGTATTTCCAGATGATAATCAGGTCCACATCAGTGTGGAGGCCATGATGCCCAGCGGGAAGCCTGCAAAATGGCCGCCACTGATGTCTCCCAGCCAGCTGCGCTACTCAAGCAGTGCAATGAGCTGGGACAATCACACCCATTTTGTTTTTCTAACTTGTTTCCAAATCTTTGTCTCTATGTATGGAACATGTGAAATTTGGAAGAAGACTTTAATAAGTTAATGGTGACATTGCACATGATTTCCTTAATTTATTTCAGTACCCTGGGAATAAGGCAGGTTTAATCCCCGGGGTATGTCGAGTTACTTTATTTCAATCCTATCTGCTGGGCCAATATTTAGCAATTGGGTAGTTAAAACCATCCCCAAGTCGTTTACTAGTTAATGTACCACAGTTTTAGCTGTTCCACTAACTGGGTGGCAAGGGACACCACTCTAAAACTGGCAAGGTTCCCTTTAGTACTTGCACACTGAGTCACATGATGCCACAAGGGCCCAATTGAAGTTTTTAAACCAGAAACTGTGAGAATTGAGAGCAGTGAGTCTAACACAGCATAAGGCTGGATAGAATCCAAAGAACCTGAAAAGAAAAGTTGCAATGTTTGTTTCTTAAATTTCTTAGTGGAGGTCTGCATGCCTGCTTTGACTCCAGAGAAGTCTTAGATCTCCTTTATGTGATCTTGCTTCTTCTGATCATGGGCACCTTCCCTTCATCCCTGACCTGCATACCCCACTGGCAGACTGAACAAGCTCAGGAGGATTGCACAGCTTCTTATCTGGAACACTTAACAAGGTTGATTCATGACATTCAAAAGAGACCTGGAGTCTGTTTCCCAGAATTGGGGAATTTTAAACCCACATTAAAATTCATGCTCTGGGCCCGCTGTGGAGACTGTCCCCACCCCTCATTCCCACACTGATTTCAATTGGAGTGCTACATTTGGCCTTTTATGTCACCCAGGTGTGTCCAAAATCAAGATGCTGGCCAGAAGCTATGTTTGGAAGCCTGGAATAGATGCAGACATAGCGGCATTCATGGGTCAGTGCCACGAATGCCAGCAAGGACAAAAATTTCCACCAGCAGCTCTCCTACATCCATGGGAATGGCCAGGTAGACCATGGACATGGCTAAATGTGGATGATGCAGGCCCGTTTGGGGTCTATATTCTTGGTCCTAGGGGACACTCCAAGTGGATGGATGTCCATACAGCACATTCAGCAATAACACTAGAGGAACTCTGCCCTTTATTTCTAATGCATGGGATCCTGGAAATGCCGGTCTCTGATAATGAACTGACTTTTGCCAACCAGGAGTTCACCCCATTCAGGAGGTTGAATGGGATTCGATAAATAAGGGTGGCACCATACCGTCCATCATTGTTGGACAGTCTCATGGAGAAAGCAGCCCAGAATTTAAAAACTGGTTTAAAAAAAATAACTGGAAACATCAATGGATACTAAGTCTCCCACTGATTATTTGATTATAGAACAACCATAGCACCCGCCATATTTGCCACTTTGGGAATAACGTCTATGGAATTGCTCATGAGCAGATGTCTCTGCACCAGGTTATGTTTGCTCTCCCCTTTTGGGGAGGTGGAAAAACAATCAGAAGGCCAACACAAAGGCCACAACAGTAATAGCTGGAAGAGACAATTGGAAGCCAGTGAAAAAGTTTGGGTGAAGAATTATTCCAATGGTCCTGCATTGTTACCCTGTAGACCTCAGGGTGGAACTTGCATCTTGCAAAATATGTGCAGGTGAGACCATTCTAAAAAAACATCTGAATCAAATGCAGGTTTCAAAAATCACAATTTGTATGGCAGCCAACTATGGCCAGCAGACTGAGAACCAAAGAGAGTCCTCTAAGACTGCCAGCCCTGCCTCTCTGTCCCATAGACAGAAACAGACCCTGCGGTGTAATGACTTCAGTGAGTTTGGCCTCTTGGAGTACGAGCTCCCTGACTGAGCCTGCCCAACCAGAAAGCCTAACCTGTATATAGAAATATGGGAGGTCCCACTGTAGGATTGGCATTCATGTTTGGGCCAGACAGTTGGATTGTATCTTTGTGAAAATACAGCCTATATAACTATATATTGTTATCAAAGCTGTTAATAAAATAGAGCATAATTGAGAACCGATGACAAATTGTTATGGGGCATCACTAATCATTTCTTTCCACTCGGAGCATATAAGCATCAACCCTATTCTCTGTCTTACTCCTGAACCAATCTCCTAAGCGGGTAAATAATTTGCCACAAATTCCAAGAGCTTTCATTTCAGCTGACGGTCTTTTATGTGGAAACCTAAAGCTTTCTGGAAGCCTATCTGAATTACATTCACACAGATATTCCCTTCTTTAGTTACTTCCTCAAAAAAGTAGACTTGACCCACATTTCACTCAGCCATTTTCTCAAAGTACTCAGTCACTCTGTCATTAATTATAGATTACATTAATTTCCCTACAGCAGATTTTGGATTAACTGGACTATCATTTCCTGATTTTCTCCATTGCACGTTTCTGAAATAATGGAGTTACATTTGCAATTTCTGAATTTTGAATGTTTATGGCTAAAACATCAGCCATTTCTTCATCTCCCTCTTTTTAAAATGCTTGGCTTTTGAGGATTTGGTGATGTTATTTTCTCTATGCTGTTCTCTTATCTATGTTAACATTGGTGAATCCCAGTCTATGATTCATTATTAATTTCCCTGGAATATGGTATATTTTTACTTCCTCTACCAGGAAGACTGAGACAAAGCAATCATTCAACAAGTCTGCATTATTTTCACTTTATCCCCATTTTTTAAAGAGGCTGAATTATCCTTGATTACATTTTCTCTTTCGATTTAGATTGTGGAATCTAGATATCTTCATCAGAGTTAAGTATGAGGATGAATCTTCTAGCATCTCTTATGCACTTCTGGGCAGGATATGAGATAAATCTTTTTTACTAAGTGATCCTGTACTCAATCCTGAACTTCAACCTCCTTCTGAAGCTGTTTTTTTAATTTGAAAATGATCACTGCATCTCCAAACCTCTCTTTCCAGTTTCTCCAAAGCCTCAAATAAAGCGCTCTGTATACTCTTCCCCTCATTGCATCCCCATGTAGTGCATCGTCTCCTAATATATCTCATTGATGCTAACACTTGAAGCTTGTCAGGTATTGCCTTATTGTTTGTAGTGATATCCTGCGAATATTGCCAAAATGTCCAGAGAGTTTGTCTTGTTCTCATGCTAGAAGTATAGATATATTAAATACTAAAAAGTTAATTAGAGGAAGCACATTTAACTATGAAATATTCGAGGTTACATCAAGTGTTCAGATAAAGATCTAATTGGATTCAAAGTTAACTTCATATTAGCTGCAATTTCAATGCTGCTATGCTTCATTAAACAAAATGACTGGGCTCATTTATGCCCTCAGTGCTGTAGGAGCAGACTACAAAAGAATGCTGAAGGTATATAAACATAGTTGGCAGATGGGCTTAAGCAAAACAATCCTGGTTAACAATCCATGTTTAAAGCACATTTGTAGAATTGATCCCACACATTAAGAACTCCAGATACTGAGGCCACATTATCTCCATGGTCTACTGAATATCTTCCCCTTTGGCTTCCACACAGTTACTATGCTTTCAGTGCACCATACTTTAAAAAAAGACCCCTTGTATTGGGTAAGTTAGATTCCCAGCTTATTTAGGATTGAACCATCCACATTTTTCAAATGTTTTCCTCCAGGGTTTCAACTCAAAGTCAATGTTGTCTGTTCAAGTGTTTTAGAATCACCATGGAGGCTGGAGACTTTCCACAATCTACAATGTAATGCTGTCACCCTTTAGTGCATATTCAAATACTTGTTTTTTGAGTTGGCTCCTTTGATTGTGAAGTTAGTTTGATGGACGGATTGGGATTGACCTTCCCCTAAGGCTGTAATGATGTGGAGATGTCGGCATTGGACCAAGATGGGCACAGTAAGTCTCACAACACCGAGTTAAAGTACATCAGGTTTATTTGGAATCACAAGCTTTCAGAACCCTGCTCCTTCCTCAGGTGAGTGGAGAGTTCAGTGAACAAACATGTATAGACAGACGTAATTGCAAGATAATGATTGGAATGTGAGTCTTTACGGGCAATCGCTGTACTTGGCTATCAGTTCCATACGCACGAGGATGGCCTCAACCAGGATCTTGAGTTCATGTCACACTATATGTAATCCCCATCATTTTGCCTAGGCTTGCAAAATCCTATTAACTGTCCTGGCTTGAGACAATTCACCCCTCTTTAACCAGAGCTTAACCCCCTCTCCACCTGTATTGTCTGTATCTGTAAAGACTTGGTTACCTGTTAAGACACGCATTCCAAACATTATCTTACAATTATGTCCGTCTATATATATGACGTGCTCCACTCACCTGAGGAAGGAGCAGGGCTCCGAAAGCTCATGATTCCAAACAAACTTGTTGGATTTTAACCTAGTGTTGTGAGACTTCTTACTTAAGGCTGTAGGCAAAGCAAGTGCTACAGTTTAGAAAACAATACCAGCCAAACAACAATTTATTAGTTTTGAGGCTTTAAGGAAGACTACAATTATGTCAAAAGCCCACAGCAAGACAAAGGCAGAGAGAAAATCTGCTTTTCAGGCCCCATTCATCTGTCAATCTTTATTGAGCTCTTTGCTTCTTAGTGGAAATGGGATGAATTGGAGCAATCATGGTTATGAGATGTGTTAGAATAAGTGCTGCTGATGCTGCCAATGTTCTTTATTCTGTCCTGGGATGTGGGCATCGCTGGCCAGTTCAGCATCCTAATTGCTCTTTAAAATATGGTGGTGGGTGGCTTTCTTGAACCCCTGCAGTCCATGAGGTTATCATATTGGGCAGAATGTTTTCAGCCTGATGAAAGCAGGTTCAGACTGTGGAGTGTGTAAGTCCAGGAAATTGATGTCAGGTCAGCCAGTTATTATCGATCTGCTGTAGCCCTGAATCCTGGATTTCTCAGGCAGTCAGCAACTTGCCAAGATCCATGAGACAAGAGCACAGTTAAAACTGATAAATTGTGAGGGCTTTAGTCAGTTAGCTGGAAGAGCTGCTGCTGTGACCAGGTGAGAAACAAAGCCCTTGTTCCCTCAGAGTTCATTCACTACTTAGCTAGAAACATCTTGGAAGCACTTTGCTTACCTAATAATTTCTCACCTCCAGCTGCATTTCCCTGTTGCCAACTCTCATCACAGCATAGCAACATCATAAGTGACTCCACTCTCCACCTCTGATGAGGCTCAGGGACAGAGGCTATATCGTCCGGTTGCTTCTCCTTAGCCACATGTCCCTACATAGGACAGATGGAATGGACATCTAAGACCTCGATGGTAGGAGGTGAGACCCCAACACAGGTACAGAGGGTCAGCTCTCCCACCAGGCATTTTTTCTTTATTCCTTCATGTGATGTGGGCACAGCTGTCAAAGACAGCATTTGGTGCCCTTCCCGAATTGCCTATCAACTGAGTGGGCTTGCTAGGCCATTTCAGAGGGCAGTTAAGAATCATGTTGCTATGGAACTGGAGTCATGTGTGGGCCAGATGAGGTAAGGATGGCAGATTCCGTAAAGGACATTAGCGAACCAGTTGGGTTTTTATGACAATTGACAATAGTTTCATATTCATCATTAGACTTTTAATTCCAGAATTTTTTTTATTGAATTTTAATTTCATCATCTGCTGTGGTGGGATTCGAACCCAGATCCCCCAAAACATTACCCTGCGTCTCTGGATTACTTGTCCAGTGACAATACCACTGCCTCCCCCTAAGAGTAGTAGCAATCTGAACAGCAACATCTCAAGAGGCTTACCACTGACATCTGCAACCTCCTGGAACAAACTTCCATTATCAACACAGCAGATGTGTGCACACTGCAAAGGGCTGATGAAGTGCCCATCACCCTCTCCCTCTTGCTGCCTCTCACCAAGTTGTGTGCTGTCTTTTCCTGCAAAGTGAGAAATAGCAAGATGAGTATTTGTAATTTTAACTGAATTTGTAATGCAACTGATTCAAATCCAGTTTCTTCCCTGCTTCCATCAGACTTTTGAAGGGACCTACCTTGCATTAAGTTGATCTTTCTCTACATCCTATCTCTGACTGTAACACTACATCCTACACGCTTTCCTTCCCTGGTATGCTGAGTAGAGGAGATCTGTGCAGGAGAATGCTGGGAATGTCAATGTGTGTGTGGTCTAGCACATGTCGGGCTCTGCCAAGGTCCCTGAACGCTTGCACTGTGACCAGGCTGGACAGAGCACATTCCTGCTGTTTAATTGCTTGGTCACACCCTTCCATACTTACTGTGTTAGAAAGGTTTGTTTCTTCTTCCTAGCTTTGAGAAATTTCACCTCATTGCACCCCCTTAAATCCCGCAGCGGGAATTCCTGGTGTGAATGAGAAACCTGGGAAAAAGTCTTCTCAAGTCTTCATTCCACTCCTGCAGCCTCAGAAATTCAAGCGACCAAGATTCCTTTAATTAGAAATCCTTCCTTTGACAGAATGGAGTCAATTCACCTCCCTTCCCTGATTGGTTAGGGTACCCAGAGGTTAGTGTTACTACATTAGCTGGATTAAAGAGGCTTGGTTAACCTGCCGCCTGAGGGCCCAGTGTGAAAGTAGACTTAACATCACAGCAGCATCATCGAGGAGAATACTCCTACTGTTGTTTCACTGCATGATGGGGGCATGTGGAAGTCGCAAATTCCTCTCTAAAGGAACAGGATCAAGACGGGTTTTACTCTTCATATATCCAGAGACAAGAAGGCTTTGATCGAGTCTACAACCTGGATTCAAATCCTGGGCAAGCAGAGATGAAAGGTCAGTATGATAAATCGCTGAGCCATAAATATTGAATGTATTTATAAATTAATGGGTGAATATGCAAACAGACTACCCATGCACATTAAAAGAAATAGTATGTCTACTGAGCTGCAGAACTTGTGTAACAAACAATTCATATGCACACTTCAGGTCTGGCAGCATTTCTTTAGAGAGAAAGAGCAAAACATTTTAGATCAATGTCAGGGATAACTCTGTTTGTCTTCTCTCCACAGAGGTTGTATGACCTGCTGAAGTTTTAATTTATTGTAATTTCAGATTCCCAGCATCCGCAGTACTTTGTTTTGACTCCTCAGTTCCTTCTGACAGCTCCCTTCCTTTCCCAATGATTATTATTCCATCCTGCAGCTCATCTTCTCTGTCTCAACCAAGCAGTTATAATTCTGTGTGAAGCTGTACTGACAGTGAGTGTCAGCAGGGCTTTGAGAGGCACAGAATGTTACAGAGATCACAGCAAGTTCATGTTCTCTTTAGCTAATGGCCACATATGTAATGTGAGGGATTGGGGGTGGGTGGGGGGAATACTGAATAATATTGGGAATGGGGAGCTTGGTCAAATTCTAACATGGATCAGTTGTAATACCCGTGTTGTCATTCCACTTTATCAGCAGCTAGGTCAACACAGAGCCAACAGCTACACTCCTTATTACTGAGATGATCTCATTCCCTGAAATCTTTAATAATTTTAGAATGGATTACATGGTTGGCAAGTTTACGTTTGTGCAAATCCTGAGCACTTTCTCTGGACTTTATCATCATCTGAAGCAGCAATGGTACAGTATCATAGTATTTACAGTGCGGGGTATCTTGCTAATGGGGAAGTATAGGATTCCCTGTTAACAGGAACAGTATAAGATTCCCTGTTAATAGGGACAGTGTAGGATAAGCTGCTAATGGAACAGTGTAGGATTCCCTGTTAAAGGGGACAATGTAAAATTCTCTGTTAATGGGAACAGTGTGGGATACTTAGCTAATTGGGCCATATAGCAGAGTATACCCAGTTATATAGGATGCCCTGTTAGTGGGGATAGTGTAGGATGCTTTGCTAATGGGGACAGTTTGGATTCTTTGTTAATGTGGATTGTATAGGATTCTCTAATAATGAAGACAGCAGAAAATATCCTTTTAATGGGCAAACTTAAGATAAGATATTAGGAGAAAAATGCTAATGTGAGAAAGAGTGCCTGATGCATTTTGTGCCAATTTCAAAGCAGTTTGTTATTTAGTATGTAATTCCAGGATACAGTTTCATGAGTGAAAGTTCATGGTAAAATCAGCTGAAATCATTAGAACAGCTTCAGTGAAGCTCTGGATCTTTCCTGCAATAAATGGTTTAGTTACAGGTTGATGGGGATTGGCCTAATTTTAATCCTTTCTGGAGGAGAATGTGATTACTCTGAGTAATAAATCCCCTCTCTCTGCTGCACCTAAAGGACCAAAATGGAATAAGCTTGGACAGCCTCAGCCAACATCATTGCACAAAACTACTCAGTTTGAATTGGGGATTGGTACCTCTGGTTTGAGATGGAGTCACATTGTCCTGGGTCTTCCAGTCACCTTTGCCCACCCAATCTCTTGACTAATCTCTCATGACCTTACCACCTGAGTAGCCACCCATTACCCCTACATCCTCACACACTTACCTTATATATTCTCTCCATAGCTTGTCAAGGTGGTCTTGGGACGTTTACATTTACTGAAATATAACTGCTAGTGCACTAATTTGGAATATAGTTTGGCTTTTTCCAATCCTTCTATGCTTCAAGGCAAGGATTCCAGGAACAGATATACTACACATTTCTCAGGATTGGAAATCCAAGTAAGGAATGTGGAGCTCCAGTGCAAACCAAGTAAATGGGAGTGGAAAGACAATCCAGACATGATTGCTGCCTCTCAGAAAATTTTGCCTAATATATCCGACCACGTGATGACAGCAGTTTACACCCCATCCCACACAGACGTGAAGATCGCTCTGGACACCACCACAAATAGCCTTGAGACGAAGCAAGGACTTGTTCATCATGGCTGGGGACTTCAATCAGGCCAAGCTCAAGAACATTTACTAAGATACCACCAACACATCTCCTGTTCCACCAGAGGTGAAACATTCTAGGCCACTGCTACACAAATATCAATAATGTCTTCCGCTCTATAATATGCCCATGCTTTGGCAAATCAGTCCTCAAGGTTGTGCTCCTGCTTCCAGATTACAAACAAAAACTGAAATGGGAGAATCTGTCAAAGGAAGTCATGCAATGTTGGGCTGAGGAATTGGATGATCGACTATGGGACTGCTTAGAGTCAGTAGACTAGTTAATATTTAAAAACTCTGTGTCCAGCCTGAATGAGTATGCCAGTACAGTAACTAACTTCATTAGTAAGTGTGTAGATAACTGTATGCCAAAGAAGCAATTCCGTGTGTTCCCTAACTGGAAACCTTGGATGAACAGGGATATCCACTGCTTGCTGAAGTCAGTTCAAGATGATTCTGACCTGTTCAAGAAACCCAAAATGATCTACGGAGGTCCATCAAAGATGCCAAGAGATAGTACTGGGCCAAGCTAGAATCCTAGGCTAGTCGCACAGACTCCTGCCAATTAAGGCAAGGTCTGCAAAACATTACAGACGACAAATTGAAGGCAGATAAAAAGCTGTCACCAATGCACCTCTCCCTGATGAGCTCAAGGAATTCTATGCACATTTTGAGGAAGAGTTCAGCAAAAGCACACTACCCCCCCGCCCCCAAATCACGGAAGCTCAGGTGAACCTGTATCAGAGGTCACCATTGCCGACATCAGAGCAGCCTTCTCAAAAGTCAACACGTGGAAAGTAACTGCCCAGGATGAGGTACCCGGATGAGCATTCAGATTCTGTGCAGACCAGCTGACGGAGTATTGGCAGAACCCTTCACCCTCTCTTTATAACCATCTGAGGTCCCTATCTGCTTCAAGAGGATGATAATCATCCCTGTACAAAAAAAAGCCAAGCTATGTGCCTTAATGACTATCATCCTGTGCTGTGACATCCATCATTATGAAGTGCTTTGAAAGGTTAGTCATAGCACAAATCAATTCCTGCCTCTGGGATTGCCTGGATCCACTACAGTTTGCCTACCACCGCAACAGGTCCACAACAGACGCCATCTCCCCGGCCCTACACTCAACCCTGGGACACCTAGATAACAAGACACCTATGTCAGATTCTTATTCATAAACTACAGCTCAGCCTTTAACACCATTATTCCTCCGAGACTCATCTCCAAACTTCATGGCCTTAGACTCAGCTCCTTCCTCTGTGACTGGACCTTGAACATCCTGATCCACAGACCACAATAAGTAAGGATAGGCCACAACACTTCCTCTATGTTTATCCTCAACATTGGCATCCCATTAGGCTGTGTCCTCAGCCCTTTACTATACTATACTATACTCCTTATACAGCTGTGACAGTGTGGCCAAATCCCCTTCAAATTCAATTATCACATTTGCTGATGACACCATCATTGTAGTAGGATTTCAAACAATGATGAGAAGGAGTACAGGAAACAATTAGAGAATCTGCTGTGAAAACAATAATCTCTCCTTCAATGTCAACAAAACAAAGGAGATAGGAAGCGTAGTGCAGGGCATGCCCCTGTCTACACCAATGGGATGAAGTAGAAATGGTTGTGAACTTCAAGTTTTTAGGTGTCTAGATCACCAACAATCTGTCCTGATCCTCCACACAGACGCTACAGTTAAGAAAGCTCACTAATGCCTCTGCTTTCTAAAGGCACTAAGGAAATTTGGCATGTCTGCGACAATTCTCACCAATTTCTCTAGATGCACCATAGAAAGCATTCCTTCTGGTTGTAACACAGTTTGGTATGACTCCTGCTCTGTCCAAGACTGGAAGAAACTACAAAGAGTCATGAATGAAGCCCAGTCCATCACACAAACCAGCCTTCCATCCATTGACGTTATCTACACTTCCCACTGCCTCAGAAAAGCAACCAGCATGAAGGACCCCATGCACCCTAGACATTCTCTCTTCCACCTTCTTCCGTTGGGAAAAATATACAAAAGTCTGAGGATACACACCAACTGACTCAAGAATAACTTCATCGTTGCTGCCATCAGACTTTTGAATGGACCTACTTAGCATTAAGCTGATTTTTCTCTACACTCTAGCTATGACTATAACATTATATTCTTCACTCTCTTCTTCTCTATGAACGATATGCTTTGTCTGTATAGCATGCAAGAAGCAATACTTTTCGCTGTATAGTAATATCTGTGACAATAATAAATCAAGTCAAAATATGTCATTGCATTTATAATACTTAGGTCCTCTGCTTGCAGTTTCACTGCACGACAGGTGGTATGTTTAACAAGTTAGTATGCAAAAGAGTTCCAGGATACACCGTTATAATGAAGTCCATTCTCCCATGTATTATACTATTTAACATTTATCATGTAATAATAATTCACAACATGGTTCCCTCCGATAATGAACTACATCAGGACTCTATTTAATAAGTTGCCTTAAACTGTTTGTCATGATATGTATGGATTTAATGAATTTTGAAGTTTTTGCTTTTTCAAATTTCACATAATGATGTTGTTACATTATGGAAATTTAGTTAATTGCTTTCATCTGCTACATGTAGGTGCTCCCTTCTTTGGGATATTTGGAGTCCAGAATAAGAGAGATCTAAAAATGCTTTATTTCAAGCTGAATACAAGAAATAATTAGTCTCAATAGTTTACCTCCCACTGCTCACTGCAGCATAAAAATACTGTGCACGCAGCCTCCAGAATCAGGGTAAAGAATCAACAAAGTGAGGTTTGATTGAGAGCTGAGATAGTTGAGATGCTTGTAAGCTGGCCAAGAAGCAATGAAAGGATATAGTTCTTTGCTTCACTGAATGTGAAGTGTCTACACTGTTTGTTTTTAATGAGGGACTCTTTCTGCATATGTGAGTTTGAAAAGAACTTTCTACCTTCTTGACTCAAAGAGGTGATCGATGTTTAAAACGCGAAAACCACTGAGACACCTCATGCAACAGGCCATTCTCCATGTATTGACACAGACAGTATCTGGCCAATTGTGATGGGTAGCTTTCTTCCACTTTCACTTATCAGTCAGGGTCACTGACTAGGCAAGAAGGGGAGGTAAGCCTGGCTGACAGCCAGAATTCTCTCATCCCCTGACTTTTCCCCATACAGAGTCATTCAGACCAATTATAATGCTCTACTATGTCTCAACAGAAATCAATTAAATTAGCACAGACGAGTGGTCAAACTTGGAACAATTCTGATCTGTGTGCTTGAGTACTTCACCACATTGTACATTTAGCTATTGAGATACTAAGATAAACTATTTCTAAATAAATATTTAGATACATTTTTCCATTGAAAAATACTTAACCTTCAACGATAATGGAAGCTGCTATTACAACAAAAATGTAATCACAATAAATTTCTTCTTTCTATTTACTGGCACAAAGTTAAATAACTGTACAAATGTGGTGATTTTGTACTTATAGAAACACATTCCATTCAAAATAAAAGCTTTGTACTTCTGGCTATCATATTTATTGGTTAATCTGGATGCCCCCTGTAGTTTATGAAGTCATTTTATTGATCATTGTGTTACAGAGCAGTGTAAAGCAAGAAGGTACTCAGTTTGATATTTTCTGCTCTCAATGAGGGCAATAGTGATTCAGAACCTTTTACACCAGGAACAGAAAATCTGGGGGTGTCCACGAAGGGCTTGAGATGGGGAAGGAGTAAAGAAGAACCAAGGTTCTCCGGCCTCCCAGGCACATGTTTCCTGCTGGCGGGCGATGGCATCTTGTTTGCTACTGGCAGCATTCTCTGGTCCCACAGCTCTCGATGGGAATTCCCATTGATGTCACCCCATGCCAGCGGGAAATACGCAGATTGGGATATGCTGCTGGCTACACCAGAGAATCCTGCCAGCATGAACGGCCGGAAAATTCTGGCCCAATTCTTTCATGAGCTCTTAGGTCAGACATTTCTTTTTCCTTTGACTTATGTAGTGTGTTGAAACACTCCTTACTTGTCTAGAAGAGTGTGGCTCTAACAACACTCAGGAAACTCAACACCATCCAGGACAAAGCAGCTGCTTTCTTAGCACCCCATTTTCTACTTTAAACATTCATTCCTTCCATTAATGATACACAGTGGCAATAACATGTACCATCTACAAGATAGCCTGCAGCAACTCACCAAGATTCTTCTGACAGCACCTCTCAAAACCACAATCCATGCTCTCTAGAAAGACAAGACAGCAGACGCATGGGAGCATAACTACCTGTAAACTCCCTCAAGGCCAACACCATCCTGACTTGGCACTATATTGTTTTGGTAGGACCAGATATCACTGTTGTGGGATCAAAATCATGGAACTGTCTTTTCTGTGGTATTGTGGGTGTCCCTGCACCAGATGTACTGCAGCAGTTCATGAGAGCCATTCACCACCACTTGTCAAGGGCAATTAATATTATGATGGTGGGAAAAAAATACAGGATTATGTCCAAAATATTGAATTTTTTAAAAAAAGCTGAGTTTTTTTAAATGGAGAACTTACATTCAGCCACTGACCGGAATGGCTGCAGGACATTTCTCAAAA
Organism: Sphyrna mokarran; assembly: GCA_024679065.1. Taxonomy (NCBI): domain Eukaryota; kingdom Metazoa; phylum Chordata; class Chondrichthyes; order Carcharhiniformes; family Carcharhinidae; genus Sphyrna; species Sphyrna mokarran. Next base: position 57,558,909 of record JAGIQG010000009.1, read on the forward strand.
GGATAATGAAACCCTTCCCTGTTTCCAGACAAGGTACTTCTAAAAGCATCGAGACACTGATTATCACCTTCAGTAAAGACAAAGGGACACACATAATGGCCATCTCATCTTTAAAGGTTCTGTGTGTAATCAGACAACTGGAGACCATTTTCTACTTGGAATATACAAAGAGAGAGAAATATCCCAAATAAAAGCAAATTACCTGGGATACTGGAATATGAAACAAAAACAGAAAATGTTGGAAAATTTCAGCGAGAATAGAGTTAATGTCTTGAGCTAGCAAAGGTCATCAAAGCATTCGCTCTATTTTCTCTCCCCAGGGTTTGTCTGTGTTCTGTGCTCTGTCAGGATAAATAGTTATATATCTCCAATCATTCTCTCTGACTGTGGAAGCCAAACCCAAGCCACAAAAGGGCCACAAATGGAAAAAAGAACTGGGGAATTTCCCTACTAAACTCCAAAACATTTGAGTCAAAGAATCAATTATTCGCCTACAAAGGTCACCTCCACAGGAACCACACTATAACAGCCAGATGGTTCATCATCTATTCTTCACAAGTCAAGAACTGTGAGGTATACATTATTACTTTATTTATTTACCTTTGGACTCAGTTCTCTTCTGCTCAAATATATATATATATATATGTGTGTGTGTTCTACCATTTTCTCCTTTCCTTTTTAGTAATTGATAGACTTACTCAATCTTTAACTCAGAAAATACTAGTTAAATTGGCTACTTTTTTAAATATAAGTATTGGAAAAGATACTCATGGGGAAGGGAACCACCAAAAATAAAGAAAAATGGTAGAAGACTTGCATATATATTTATGCAGATTAGAAATGATTAGATTCTGTAGCAGGACCATTTAGATACAAAACATGAACTCTTCTCTCTCCACAGATGTTAGCAGACCTGTTGAGTTGATCCAGCAATTTCTGTTTTTATTTCGGATTTCCAGTATCTGCAGTATTTTGCTTTTACTTGTGTTAAATTAACTTGGTGCTATAGCGCAGGGAGTTGAATAAAGAGAGAGCCAGTCATCCCTCCTCACCAGGGTTCGTAACAATTTGGGGTATCCCAGCCAGACAGTGACAAATCGTGAGGTATCCCTGCCAGGATCAACAAAATTGAGGAACCTCACCTGCTGGTTGTAACCTTAGGGATGGGAAACAAACATTGGCCTAGCCAACAACACACATGTCCCATGAAAGGATAAAAAATATTCGAAAGAATGAATAGGAAAAATGGGACAAAAGCAGCTCAGAGAATTTGTGAGGAATGTCCATCACTCAGAAAATCTCCCACTCACTGGTCACTAACCACTAACACAAACAGGAAACTCCATGTGTAAGGATACAGCAGTTTGATCATTACAGGATTGGACTAACAGTCAGAGTTGTCCTAACTTGCCAAGTTGAGAAAATTAACTCAATAAGTTTCCAATTGTCATAAAAAACTCAACTGGTCCCTCAATTTCCTGCTGGGTGGAAAACCTCCTGTCAGTGCAACATCTACTTTATTGGGGTGGCATAGTGGCACAGTAGTTAGCACTGCTGCCTCACAGCGCCAAGGACACGGGTTCAAATCTCAGCTTGGATCATTACCTATGTGGAGTCTTCTTCCTTGTGTCTGTGTGGGTTTCCTCCAGGTGCTCCAGTTTCCTCCCACAGTTCAACAGACATGACAGTTAGGTGCATAGGCCATGCTAGTTTTCCCTCAATGTACCTGAATAGGTGCCAGAGTGTGGCGGCTAGGGGATTTTCACAGTAACTTCGTTACAATGTTAATGTAAGCCAATTCTTCAATACAAGTCTTCAGTACTATTGCCAGAATATTGTCAGGGCCTGTAGCTTTTGCAATATCTATTACCCTATAGCCATTTCTTGATATAACATAGAGTGAATCAAATTGGATGAAGACTTTGATATTGGGGATCTCCAAAGGAGGCCAAGATGGATCATCCACTCAGCACTATTAGCTAATGATTGGTATGAATGCTTCAGCCTTGTCTTTTGTGCTGGTGTGCTGGGCTCCTAAGTCTTTGAGATGGGGATATGTATAGAGCCTCTGCCTCCAGTGGGTTGTTTAATTATCCACCACCATTCATGATTGGATATGATAGGATTGCAGAACATAGATCTGGTCCGTTGATTGTAGGATCAGTTAATTCTGTTCATTACATGCTGCTCATGCTCTTTGGCACAGAGTTAGTCCTGTGCTGCAGCATCACCTGGTTACCATCTCATTTTTAGGTATGCCTGTTGCTACTCCCAGCACGCCCTTCAGCACTCTTTGCAGGATGAGGGTTGATCTCCTGGTTTGGTGGTAATGGTGGACTGAGGGATATGCTAGGTTTAAGATTACAGTTTGTGTTGAGTACAGTTTTGCTGCTGTGATGACCCATCCCTGATTTTGAGTTGCTAGATCTGTTTGAAGTCTATTCATTTAGCGCAGTGTTAGTCCCCGATAACACAATGGAGGGTATCTGCAATGTGAAGGCAGAACTTCATCTCCACAAGGATTGTGCGATGATCACTCTTCCCTGCCATGGACAGATGCATCTGCAGCTGACAACTTGGTGAGGATGAGGTCAACAATGTTTTTCTTTCCTGTTGGTTCCCTGACCACCTGTTGCAAGCCCTGCCTTGCAGCTTTGCCCTTTAGGACCCGGCCAGCTAGGTCTGTGGTGCTTCTGAGCCGCTTTTGATGATGTACAGCACCCAGAATACATTCTGTGCCTTTGCCACATCCGGTGCTTCCTTCCAGTGGTGTTTGACATTGATGAGTTCTGACTCAGCTGACGGAGGAGGAAGGTACATGGTAATCAGCAGGAGGTTTCCTTGTCCAAGTTTGACCTGGAACCATGAGGCATTATGGGGTATGGAGTCAATGTTGAAGAGTAACTCCCACCCATCTGGATAACATTGTACACCCACCCCTCTGCTGGGTTTATCCTGTGAGTGACACACTACAGACCCAGGAGTAGCAATATTTTTGTCTGGGACATTATGGCTGAGATTCCTCTAAAAAATTCAAAATCTCCAATGTGTGGGAAAATGGAAGTGAATCCTGCTATTTTTTTCAGCATGATTTGCAGAATGAAGCTTCCACATCCCGCACATTACAGATGCATGATTTATTCTGGAAATCAGGAGGCAGGCCTATTGCCATCAAGATGCGGCAGTATATCTCTGAGCAGGCCGATCGTTAGAGTGGAGATTGATGCATGTGCACTGGCCCCATGCTGCCAGTCTCCTGATTGCTGGCATTCCCGAACTCTGACCTTCCGACTCCCTCAATCCCTCCCCCCACCCCTGGCCAGCCTGATTGCTTCCCCCTCAGCAACTCAATCTCCTCATCTTCCCACCGACGACAGTCCTAATTCAGTCCTCACCACCGACAGCCCCGATCACCAACACCCTACCACTGCTGATAGACCTAACCCCCACTCACTCGCAAGACCAGCCCCGATATCTTCTTCTCTCCTTCTCCCACACATTCCAAATGCAGAGTGGCAATGGGTCCCTCCACCCTCACCGATCACACCCCCATTGGTTCCCCCAATTGGCCCCCACCCCCTCTGCCACACCTCATTGACCCCCCAAGAGGAGCCTCAATAACCTCTTTTCCCTCCAGTGGGATCGGCCCATCTGTTCCTCATTAGTGGGGAGCAGGAGTAAACTCTGCTGGAATGAACCACTCCCAGCAAAAGAGGGGAGATGCTAACGAACCCAGAGACTTCAATCCTGGGCTGGCTAATAACATTGAAAAGCTGATGTCCAAATTGCAGTCAGCTCCATGCTGATTTCTGGTGCGGAGCTGATGACACTGGAAATCTTAGTCATGGAGATTCATCCAATGGGGAGCCCGCAAAACAGCCTCCACTTATGCCTCTGGGCCCCCTGCACCGGCTGGGAGAATCATCCCCTATTTATATGGTATGATTCCATGGGTATGAATATGTCAGGCTGTTGCTTGATTAGTCTGTGAGACAGCTCTCCCAATCTTGGCACAAACCCCCAGATGTTAGTGAGGAGGAATTTGCAGGGTCAGTAGGGCTGGGTTTGTTGTTGTCGTTTCCAGAGCCTCAGTTTCATTCCTTTGTGTGTTCTTCATAGTTGTTGAATACAACTGAATGTTTTATTCGCCCATTTCAGAGGCACTCCAGACACAACCACTGTGAATCTGGAAGCACATAGACCAGAACAGGTAAGGGTGGCAGGTTTCATTCCCTGAAGAACATGATGGGTTTTTATGATAATTGATAATGGTTTCGTCGTTATTGTTAGATTTTTAATTCCAGATGTTTTACTGAGTTTTTAAGTTCCGATATCTGCCGTGGAGGGATTCAAACCAAGTCCCCAGAGCATTACTCTGTGCTTCTGGATTGCTAATCAAGTGACTATACTACTGTGCTACTGCTTCAATTATATACTGACTGCAAAGTTTGGGGACAAGTCATTTGACAAATAAATTTGAGTGAACTAGAATATTTCCCATGCCCCAGGTTATAAAAAGAATACTGTATGCATAAACAAGCATTCTGTCTGAAAGCGTGTCTTGAACTGGCTATAAACATATTCCTCACACATTAATGTATGCAACTGTTCGTGTTTATTTATGTGTGCATGTTTGTATGTGTGTATGTGTGTGTGCAGGTGAGTGTGTGCGTGCATATGCATGTGTACGTGCATATGCATGTGCGTGTGTGTATGTATATGTCTATGTGTGTGTACATGTTTGTATATGTCTGTGTGTGTGTGTGTGTGTGTGTGTGTGTGTGCGCGCGCGTGTGTGGTTTTTTTGGCCCCTTGAGCCCGCTCTGCCATTCAACAAGGTCGTGGCTGATTTGTTTCTGTTTTGAATTCTGCATTCCCATCAATCCTATAATGTTTCACTCCTTTGTCTACCTCTGCCTTATCTCTCACTGCCTCCTCTGTCTCCAGTGTCTTCACTGCCTCTACCGATATTGCCTACACCCCATACACTGCCTCCACTGTCTCTACTGCCTGCACTGCCTATACAGCTTCCAATATCTCCATCACCTCCAGACTCAGACTGTTTCAAAGCTGCACAATGTTCCAAGGGAAAAGATTTCTTCTCTTCTCTGTCCTGAGGGGATTATTCCTAATTTTAAAACCTTGTGCAGGACTCAACCACAAGAGGAAACATCCTTTCTATGTCCAGCTTGTTGTGACTATTTAGGATCTTATTAACTTCAGTCAAGTCCCTCTTATTGATCAAAACTCCAGTGGAAATAAGACCAGTCTTTCCAATCTTTCCCCACAAGGCAAGCCACTTATTCCATGTACCAATCTGGTAAACCTCCTCTGAATCCCCTCCAACGTATTTCATCCTTCCTCAAATAAAGAGCCCAAGACTGCGCACAGTATTCTGCATCTCATCTCACCAGTAACATGCTTATTTTTATGTTCAATTCTTCTTGTAATAAATGATAGCATTCTATCAGCCTTCTTAATTACTTGTTGTCCCTACATACTGACATTGTGTCTCATGTACTGGATCACCTAGAACCCTCAGCACCTTAGAATTCTGCAGCCGTTCTCTGTATAAATGATATTCTGCTTTTTTATCCTTCCTGCCAAAGTAAACAACTTCACATCATGCTACATTTACCAAATTTTTGCCCATTCACTCAAACTATCCATATCTGTTTGTAACCTGTTTGTGTGTGTCATATTTATGTGTGTGTTTTGTATGTATGTGTTCTGTGTATGTGGATGTGTGTTTCGTGTATCTATGTGTGTTTTGTGTGTCCGTGTGTGTTTTGTGTGTTTGTGTTTTGTATGTGTGTTTTGTGTGTATGTGTGTGTTTTGTGTGTCTCTGTGTGTTTGTGATTGTGCATTTGTTCTATGTGTGTGTGTACATGCGTGTGTGTGTGTGTGGCTTTTTTGGCCCCTCGAGTCTGCTATTCAACAGGGTCATGGCTGATTTGTTTCTGTTTTGAATTCCGCATTCCTATCAATCCCGATAATGTTTCACTCCCTATTCTACCTCTGCTCTAAAAACATTCAATGACACTGTCTGACTGCCTCCACTGTTTCACTGTCCTCACTGCCTCCACTTCTTTCGCTGCGTCCCTGACTCCTCTTTCTCATTGCCTCCAATGTCTCACTGCCCCCACTGTCTCCACTTCCTCCACTGCCTCCACCACCTCCACTGCCTGCACTGCCCGGATTTAAATTGCATCAGCAAACAAATTGGCTTCCTTTTTATTTCCTTTGCCTCTACTGTCTCCATCGCCTCCACTGCCTACACTATCTTTACTGCCTCCACTGCCTCCTCTATCTCCATGGTCTCCACTGTCTCCATTTTCTCCTCTCTCTCCTCTGCCTCCAATGCCTGCACTGCTTTCACTGCCTGCACTGCCTGTGTGCCTGTGCGTGTGTGGGTGCGTGTACGTGTGTCTCTGTGTTTTGCCCCTTAAAATTGTTATATTTAAGCTTTTCCAATGACATAGTGTCCTGGCCTGAAGAAGAAAGTCATTTGGGCTCTCTCCTCTCTTTCCTCCCACTTTCCCTCTCAATCCCACTCGTAGGCATCAAGACTCTTCCCTCTCCTCACACAGCACATAAGAGAAAACTCCAATAGCCCTGTTGGCACTGCCCCTTCATATGCCCTTTGGCACTGACTTATTAGCATTTCCCCCATGACACTGACCATGGCATTACTCCCTTGGTGTAGAGATGCCGGCGTTGGACTGGGGTAGTAAGAACTCGGTAAGAATCTAGCAACAGCAATTTTAAATCCAACCGATTTATTTGATAGTAAATCTGCGAGCTTTTGACCTTTTCGTCTTCGTCAGGCAAATGCAGTGTTCTGGTCTGCAATAGCACACATATCAGCACAGACAGTCACAGATTGCTGATTAGAATGCAAATCCTTACACCTAACCTGCTATTCAAGTGTTAAAGTGGCTAACAATGTGTGTGAAGGGAACCCTGAGCATTGGTTAGAGAATTGTGTATTTTCTCCAGACAGCACAGTAAGTGAGGTTTTTTGTTAACCCAGGCAAGTCACGGGGGTTACAGATAGTGTGACATGAAGCCAAGATCCCTATTAAGACTGTCCTCATGTGTGCGGAACTTGGCTATCAGTCTCTGCTCAGTGACTTTGCGCTGTCGTGTGCCATGAAGGCCCCCTTGAAGAACATTTACCCAAAGGTTGGCGGCCGAATGCCCATGACTGCTGAAGTGTTCGCCCACAGGAAGGGAACTGTTTTGCCTGGTGACTGTTGAGCGATGCTCATTCATCCACTGTCGTAGTGTCTGCATGGTCTCCCCAAAGTACCATGCTTCAAGACATCCTTTCTTTCTACCTAATCATCCTTTCATTTCTACCTAATACGTTGCAAGAACATGACACACAACAGCGCAGAGTCGCTGAGCAGAGACTGATAGCCAAGTTCTGCACACATGAGGACGGTCTTAATAGGGATCTTGGCTTCATGACACACTATCTGTAACCCCCGTAACTTGCCTGGGTTAGCAAAAAACCTCACTTACTGTGCTGTCTGGAGACAATACACAATTCTCTAACCAATGCTCAGGGTTCCCTTCACACACATTGTTAGCCATTTTAACACTTGAATAGCAGGTTAGATGTAAGGATTTGCATTCTAATCAGCAATCTGTGACTGTCTGTGCTGATATGTGTGCTATTGCAGACCAGAACACTGCATTTGCCTGATGAAGACGAAAAGGTCGAAAGCTCACAGATTTACTATCAAATAAATCGGTTGGATTTAAAATTGGTATTGCTAGATTCTTACTGATTTATTACTCCCTTGGCACAGCCCTTTTGGCATTACCTCCTTAGCACCACTCCTTAGCAATGCCAACGCACTGCCGGAGCCCTGCCAGGGTTCCACCTTGTCCCTCAACCCTTGGGACCTACGGGCACTTCTAAGCCTCTGGCATGCACAGCAAACAATAGTGATTGATGCCCATGTGACAGGGGGTGGGGAGTGGGTGATGGTACATGGCGGGTGCTCACTATGATGTCATGCCCATTAGTTATATTAAGATTTATTTAAATCTATGGAAATCTGGTTCATATCCCTCACTGGATGTGAACCTGCTCTGGCAGAGGGCAGGGGAAATCTCAGACTAAGATCTCGCTGGCCCAAAGCCTATTTACTCGCAAAATTTAGCGGCCATTACAGGATTTGTGGGTATCGAAGCCTGTAGATCACACCTGTACCATTCAACAAGGGAAATAAAATGGAAGCCAATTTGTTTGCTGACGCAATTTAAATCCAGGCCATTTCAGTCCCAAGAACTTGACAATATCTAAACATCCACATGAAGGACAGTGATTGTGTGAATACTGGCTGATGGCTGAAGAATTGTATTCTGTGTGAATCAGTGTCTCAGATCTTACATACAAGAGAGAAGAAATCCAGGCATTGGCTTTGTCTGGGAGAGAACTCCACATTAGGAGAACTGGAGCTTGTAAAACCAATTTACAAATAGTAGAAGTCACAGTAATTGCATTTGGTGCTCCTTTATTGCTGTGTAATGTAACCGGGAGGGGTATTTCCAGAGAAAAATCTGCGTGCAGTACTTAAACTCGACATTCAGCTCCTGGGAGGAATGGTTAGTTAAATCTACAGGAATCAAGTTCACAAAAAGCGGGTGTAGAAACAAGAGTTTAGTAACAATTGAAAGAGGTTGAGAGATGGAACCATTAAATCGAAGCATAAATAGAAAATGTAGGCAAGTTAAACTAAACACGAGGATACATGTTAATAGGAAGACTCAGGAAAATGGAGGAGATTTAAATATTGGTTATTTAAATCTGATGCATCAGGAATGATCTTAAGCACAGAAAATTGCAAAGAAAACTCAGATACCTTGGGTAAAGAGAGAGAATTGAGATGGAGTCAGTAAAGGTGGGTAATATGTCTACGTGGTAAAATAACTGATTACAAAAAGCCACAGGATAAATTATCCTTGTCAGACCCCACTTGGAATATTGTGTGCAGTTCTGGTCGCCTCACTATAGGAAGGATGTAGAGGCTATTGAGAGAGTGGGAGGCGACCTGGTAGAGGTTTATAAAATGTCGAGAGGAATAGATAGGGTGGACTCTCAGAGACTATTTCCCCGAGCTGAAATGGTCACTACGAGAGGACACAGATTTAAGGTGCAGGGAAGTAAATACAGAGGGGATGTTAGGGGTAAGTTTTTCACTCAGAGGGTGGTGAGTGAATGGAATCGGCTGCCATCGGAGGTTGTTGAGGCAAACTCGCTCGGGTCTTTTAAAAGACTTCTGGATGGGTATATGGAAACGAATGGGATAGGGGGTTATAGATAGGTCTGTGGATTGGTAGATGTGATCGGCGCAACTCGTGGGCCGAAGGGACTGTTTGTGCTGTATTGTTCTATGTTCTCTGTTCTATCATTCAAACACAGAATTAAAAAGAAGAAATTGAGCAGCAACCCAAGAGGATGGAATTCTTTTCACTTTTCACTCTGCCAGCTTCATTTGGGACACCATAACAAACATGACGGAGACTGTCCTCAGGTCTCTGCTGAGTGATCCATGCCTAGGGGTGCAGCAATGAGTACAGTGAAAGCCATGTTATCGTTCTCAATGTGACAGGGTCTATCATCATAATGCAGAAACAACAATTTCACTGCCTGGCCTGTACTGGAATAGCTTGCCAGCCCTTGGCTGAACGAATGTGAGGATTGCATGCTGCATAATCTCCCAATTGTAAAAGAATAACTCGTCATAGGTACATCGAACAGCCAAGGAGTAGGAACATTAGAAGGAGCAGGAGGAAAAAGAAGAGATGAGTGAGTGTACAACATTGACACTCCCCTTTCTAACCAGGCTGTCTACATCACGCTAACAATAATAACCCAATCCCCCATTCACCAGCAGTACCACACCTAACCTTCCCCTGTCACCAAACATCCCAGCAACCAATTGAGCACAATGCAAAAATAAAAGCAACCATAAAACAAAATAAAACAAATTTATAATTCAAATCATACCATATTTCCCACAAAAGTAACTTAAATGACCCAGGTATGTTAGCTTCATGCTTGACTTCTGTGTGTCTTTGTCTTAACGCTCTGACTCAGTAAGAGTCTGGCAACACCAATTTTAAATCCAACCGATTTATTTGATAGTAAATCTGCGAGCTTCCGGCCTTTGTAGCCTTCGTCAGGCGAATGAGGTGTTTTGGTCTCCAAAAGCACACATATCAGCACAGACAGTTTACAGATTGTTTACAGATTGTTTACAATCTGTAAACTGTCTGTGCTGATATGTGTGCTTTTGGAGACCAGAACACCTCATTCGCCTGACGAAGGCTACAAAGGCCGGAAGCTCGCAGATTTACTATCAAATAAATCGGTTGGATTTAAAATTGGTGTTGCCAGACTCTTACTGAGTTTACCCCAGTCCTACGCCAGCATCTCTACATCATTAATGCTCTGAGGCAGTGCTGGCACAGTGTTCACAGCATGGCTGACAGGAGAGTGACTTTCAGTAGTGGACATTACACGCAGCCACAGCAAATATTCTTGCCTAGTTCTGATCCTATACGTCACGTTTGGGGGCTGCACTATTTTGGCCCGAGTGCTGGAATTCTGGTTGGCTGACAGACAGGCATAGTGAGAGCAGGAATGCTTGATTTACCTGATCGCTACATGGAGCCACTCTCACTCCCACAGTCTCGCACCACAGCAATCCAAGGAGTGTGTTGGAGGGCAGATTGCTGGGTTCTGTGACAGCCTGAATGTCCATTTTCACACAGTATCCCACAGCCATGCAGCCTGAGTGACCACTGTAACACTACGAGGTTGCACAGCTATTGCTTGTGCTGCAATGGAGCTGTGTCACCGGCCAGCAGTCGCTGCACCACGGTTGGCTCCATAATTGTACAAACAGAGTTGACCATCCCTTCTAGGCTGGTCTGTAGGCACCATGTCAACTTGGTGCTGGACTCCATTCCCCTTGACGTTGAGCACAACTTTTCTGGCAGAATTCCCAGTGCACCACGCATTTTATTGTGCATATACGTTAATGTTCTTTGAAAAACTGCCACATCAAAGTGCCCATCTGAGTCTTCTGTGGCAGATCTCACATGTAACCTCAGCCTCAAGCGAGCTGGCATGTTACTGTCCTTACTATCTGCCCCGACTGCAGGGTACTCAGGCTCAATGTCTCACCAAATACTGATCCCACCTCTCTATTTTCCATTAAAGTGCAGGCAGTGTCAGTATCTGAGCTGATGGCTGCCAGCAGTGTAGCTTTTTCACCATTTTGTTCCTGCTGTAATTACACTAACTGGCCAGCTTCTGCTTCTTTAGTATCCAAAATGAGAAATGCACAATGGGAATATGGAGCATAAAGATGAGGAGGGATTGGTGGGAGGATTATAAAAGATGCACACTCACATGATCTGCAGCCTGAAAATCAGAACAGAGTGTGGGATGAGGGAAAGTTGTGAGAAGAAGGTTTAGGAATGAGAAAATCATCATCATTTCCAATGCTTTTGCCCCTCTGCCATCCATTGCTTCAGCAAGGGCACCTCAATAACGACCAGCACCAGCTTCTCATAGCCTATCTGGGCACACCTGTTAGCTTCTGATGCCACCGGCTGTGAACCATCTTGTCCTACAAGAGAGTGGGAAATGTGTCAGTGAGTGTGGTGAAAAATGTTCTAATGATATGGCTGTCATAGTTGAATAGCTGGCAGTGTGTGCAAGTTGTGAGGTGTAAGTATGGATCTTGCATTAGGTGTGGTGAAGGAAATGAATAAGATGTATGGTGATAGGTATTGGTGGTGAGTGAGTGGTGGGTTATGGTGAATTGTGCAATAACTGTTGTAATCTATAGCATTTGAAGGCATATTCACTGATTTTGACCACTTGAGTGAGGTCAAAGTAGTTATTAGCAAACCAGCTTCTATTCCAATTGTCAAATGAACGAGTGCAGCAATATTTCTAGTAAACCTTTGATTTGATTTGATTTATTATTTTTACATGTATTAGTATACAGTGAAAAAACATTTTTTGTGCACTATAAAAAGTAAACAGTACATGGAAAAGGGAAGAAGAGATTGCAGAATGTAATGCTTTAGTCAGAGTTAGGATGTGGAGAAAGATCAACTTAATGCCGGATCGGTCTATTCAAAAGTCTGATGGCAGAAGGGAAGAAGCTGTTCTTGAGCAGGAAGTGTAGACAGAATCAGTGGGTGGGAGGTTATACTTCCCACTGTACCTCAATGTACTCCAAGTTAATTTCAGTATTAGCACATGACACTATCCCTGTTAGTGGACTGAGGATTATTTTATGGGACCAGAGAAGAGGTTCACTTCTATATTTTTTCTAACTTTCCACATCAAAGAATTGAACAAAAAGGCTGTTAGTTAAAATAGTTACTCCTCTTTACCACCACCCGCCCTCCCCGCACTGCCTTCCTCACTTTTGGAAGGATCTCTCCTTGTTGACATCTCCCAGGTGAATTCACAAGAAAGAAGCTCTAGCAGTATAATTAGTATAATATTAATCGTAGTATATAGTTCAGTAATAGTACAATATATTAGACAATATTAAATTATAATAGATGAGGAAGTTCGCTGGAGTGTAGGAATATATTGAAGTTGTTAAAATGTGTGAACCGTGGCTTATTTCGTAGCATTATCACCATTGAGATTCCAGGTTCAATTTCTAATCCACAGCTTGAGCGCAAAAATAAAGTTGACAGTCTACTGCAGTACTGAGGGAGTGCCGCACTCTCAGAGGGTCAGTACTGAGGGAATGCCGCACTGTCAGAGGATCAGTACTGAGGGAGTGCCGCACTGTCAGAGGGTGAGTACTGAGGGAGCGTCGCACTGTCAGAGGGTCAGTACTAAGGGAGCGTCGCACTGTCAGAGGGTCAGTACTGAGGGAGCGCCGCACGCTCAGAGGGTCAGTACTGAGGGAATGCCACACTCTCAGAGGGTCAGTACCGAGGGAGTGCTGCACTATCAGAGGGTCAGTACTGAGGGAGCGCCGCAGTCTCAGAGGGTCAGTACTGAGGGAGCACCGCATCTCAGAGGGTCAGTACTGAGGGAGTGCCGCACTGTCAGAGGGTCAGTACCGAGGGAGTGCTGCACTGTCAGAGGGTCAGTACTGAGGGAGCGCTGCACTCTCAGAGGGTCAGTACCGAGGGAGTGCCGCACTCTCAGAGGGTCAGTTCTGAGGGAGCACCACACTCTCAGAGGGTCAGTACCGAGGGAGTGCCGCACTGTCAGAGGGTCAGTACTGAGGGAGTGCCGCACTGTCAGAGGGTCAGTACTGAGGGAGTGCCGCACTGTCAGGGTCAGTACTGAGGGAGTGCGCACTGTCAGAGGATCAGTACTGAGGGAGTGCCGCACTGTCAGAGGGTCAGTACTGAGGGAGTGCCGCACTGTCAGAGGATCAGTACTGAGGGAGTGCCACACTGTCAGAGGATCAGTACTGAGGGAGTGCCGCACTGTCAGAGGGTCAGTACTGAGGGAGTGCCGCACTGTCAGAGGGTCAGTACTGAGGGAGTGCCGCACTGTCAGAGGGTCAGTACTGAGGGAGTGCCGCACTGTCAGAGGGTCAGTACTGAGGGAGTGCCGCACTGTCAGAGGGTCAGTACTGAGGGAGTGCCGCACTGTCAGAGGGTCAGTACTGAGGGAGTGCCGCACTGTCAGAGGGTCAGTACTGAGGGAGTGCCGCACTCTCAGAGGGTCAGTACTGAGGGAGCACCACACTCTCAGAGGGTCAATACTGAGGGAGTGCCGCACTGTCAGAGGGTCAGTACCAGGGAGTGCTGCACTGTCAGAGGGTCAGTACTTAGGGAGTGTCACACTGTCAGAGGGTCAGTACTGAGGGAGTGCCGCACTCTCAGAGGGTCAGTACTGAGGGAGCACCGCACTCTCAGAGGGTCAATACTGAGGGAGTGCCGCACTGTCAGAGGGTCAGTACCAAGGGAGTGCTGCACTGTCAGAGGGTCAGTACTTAGGGAGTGTCACACTGTCAGAGGCTCAGTACTGAGGGAGTGCCGCACTGTCAGAGGGTCAGTACTGAGGGAGTGCTGCACTGTCAGAGAGCCAGTACTGAGGGAGTGTCGCACTGTCAGAGGGTCAGTACTGATGGAGTGTCGCACTGTCAGAGGATCAGTACTGTGGGAGTGTCGCACTGTCAGAGGGTCAGTACTGAGGGAGTGCCGCACTCTCAGAGGGTCAGTACTGAGGGAGCGCCGCACTGTCAGAGGGTCAGTACTGAGGGAGCGTCGCACTGTCAGAGGATCAGTACTGAGGGAGTGTCGCACTGTCAGAGGGTCAGTATTGAGGGAGTGCTGCACTGTCACGGGGTCAGTACTGAGGGAGTCCTGCACTGTCAGAGGGTCAGTACTGAAGGAATGCCGCACTGTGAGAGAATCAGTAGTGAGGGAGTCCTGCACTGTCAGAGGGTCAGTATTGAAGGAATGCCGCACTGTCAGAGGGTCAGTAGTGAGGGAGTCCTGCACTGTCAGAGGGTCAGTACTGAAGGAGTGCCACTACTGAGGGTCAGTAGTGAGGGAGTCCTGCATTGTCAGAGGGTCAGTACTGAGGGATTGCTGCACTGTCAGAGGGTCAGTACTGAGGGAGTGCCGCACTGTCAGAGGGTCAGTACTGAGGGAGTGTCGCACTGTCAGAGGGTCAGTACTGAGGGAGTGTCGCACTGTCAGAGGGTCAGTACTGAGGGAGTGCCGCACTGTCAGAGGGTCAGTACTGAGGGAGTGTCGCACTGTCAGAGGGTCAGTACTGAGGGAGTGCTGCACTGTCAGAGGGTCAGTACTGAGGGAGTGTCGTACTGTCAGAGGGTCAGTACTGAGGGAGTGTCGCACTGTCAGAGGGTCAGTACTGAGGGAGTGTCGCCCTGTCAGAGGGTCAGTACTGAGGGAGTGTCGCACTGTCAGAGGGTCAGTACTGAGGGAGTGCCGCACTGTCAGAGGGTCAGTACTGAGGGAGTGTCGTACTGTCAGAGGGTCAGTACTGAGGGAGTGTCGCACTGTCAGAGGGTCAGTACTGAGGGAGTGTCGCACTGTCAGAGGGTCAGTACTGAGGGACTGCCGCACTGTCAGAGGGCCAGCACTGAGGGAGTCCTGCACTGTTAGATGTAGTCCTTTCAGATGAGGCATTAAATCTGTTTGAAATGATGTAGATGGTTCCAGAGGCCCAGTTTTGAAGAGGATCAGAGAATCATCCCTGGTGCCTGACCAATGTTTATCTTTCAATTAATACCACATAAAAACATCTGATACCTGGTCATTATCATATTGCTTTTTGTGGGAGCTTGCTGTGCACATTTTAGCGGCAGCATTTCCAACATTCCAACTGTAACTAAGTTTCAGAAGTATGTCATTGGCTGTAAAATATTTTATGATGTTCAGTGGTCATGAAATGTGCCATAGAAATGTAAGTTTTTCTTTTTAAGAACTGGACTGGGAGCATTGTTCATTGTAATGATTTCAGTGCCATACTTCAGATCAGATCTTGTAAAGTTTTGTGACTGAATCTTTACTCAAAGTAACATTTTAAATCATCCTAAAATCCTTCTGTAGTGAAATAACCAAATCCTAAAGTGTTTGAGAGAGACTCAAGTACACAGAGTTAAGAGTAACCATGCAATCTAAGAACTTGGAAAAAGCAGATGGGTTGAAAGTTGGGGGCGGGGTGGGGGAGAATGCCAACTCTGATCACGGGGTAAGGGTGGAACCTTGAGACTTTTGTGGTGGGGTTGAGGTGAGGGGAGATTACTTTTTGCTTTGATTGGTGTGCCTTTTAAACCTGGCACCTTGACTTTGCTGGCATATTGAGGCCTCACCCCACCCTCCCTTCCCCCTCTCTTCCCTCTCCCCTATTTGACAGTGTGAAACTCACCTTTCTGTTTTTTGTGGCAGGGTTTTATATCTGGAGAGAAACATGCCGTTTTCATCACCAGAAACATCACCATTTCTTTTTTGCCCTGTGATTCTGTGATATTGCTGTATGTGGCCTAAATTAGATTGAGGATATTTAAAACATGCTGAATAATCTGTCTAAGTATTAGCAGAACATCACATTCTGCCAATGGTTTGTGTGTTCATAGACAGTATCAATAGTAGAAAAATATTCTCTTGTGTGGGTTTATAGATTAACAGATGTAGGAGTTGAGTGACAGATTGAAGTTAGCCATCTAATAGCCTTAGGCGCAAAACACCGATTGTAAAGTGTAACTTTATAAATATTCAGAATTAGATCTTCAGTGTTTACTTAATGTGTCATTTGTCTTTTAACAATATTGTAGTTGCTGTGGTACAGGAAACAATGTGAGATATGAAGAGAAAAGCGAACAAATTAACTCTATGCCTGAATCCTATTCCTTGTTCATTATTGGATTGGGAAAATGATGGTGATCATGAGTTAATTATACAATTAGTAATAAAGAATGAAGCTCTCTCCTTGCTGTGTGAATTATTCACTTTAAAAACAGCTCAACACAACCCGCTGCTGCAGCAGTGTATCATTCCCCATCATATCCCTGTGACTGAATGAAATAACTGAATTATGTATCGTTGCGCATCGAGCCCATTCTAACTGGCATACGCATTCAGCTTATTGAATTCTAAGGGCATACAGAATAAAAGGCAAGGAGGAAACTATATACAAGCCTGAACTCGATTCAAGCAGGGCTTTCAGAGTGAATGTAAATTTTTGAATTGTTTATATTGATTGCCAGATGTAAACATGGGATACAAAAAGATGTCTCTTCATTACTGCAAACTGGAGTCATCAAGGATCAAAGACTGATCTCTTGGATACTGTAGAATGCAACTCGAGGAAAAAACACCATGAAAATCAAAAATTATTAACCAATAATGGAGAAGCCCTAACACTTTCTGACATGTTTGATGGACATCTATTATATAAGTTCCACAAGTTCTCACCTTTCTGTGTATGTGATTGCCAAATCTCAGGTTGAGATGTTAGTGAGATACAGCTTCTGAAGCAACTCTTGAGGAGAAACCTCCTGATTTCTATATTTAATTGTGTGTGTGCAATCACTATCTGTTGCTATCTGATTTATTCTTTACTAATGGTAATAATTAATGGTGTAATGGTCTAATTCTATCTAAGAGATTAAGCCATTAGACCTGAGTAGCAGGATTAGACAGGATAGATTCAGAAAGAATGATCCCAGTTGGGTGGTGGGGGGGAATCCAGAACTAGGGATCATAGTTTGAAGATAACGGGTAAACCTTTTAGGCCTGAGATGAGGAGCAACTTCTTCACCCAAAGAGTGGTGAATTCACAATCACAGAAAGTAGTTAGGCCAAAATGTTGTGTGATTTCAAGAAGAAATTAGATATAGTTCTTGCGGCTAAAGAAATATGGAGGGAATGGGGGAATCAGGATATTGAATTTTGATGATCGGCCATGATCAAAATGAATGATGGAGGAGGCTCAAATGGCCGAATGGTGTATTCCTGCTTCTATTTGCTATGCTTCTATAACAGTGAGCATTGATAGCCTCATCATTATTTCTATTGTAAAGTCTGGGCCAGTGTTGCAAATTGCACCCAGAACACTTACATATGACATACAAATCCCCTGGCTTGCTTTCTGCACAGTCAAGAAAAGATTAGCCAAATATCCCCTTGTTAAGATATTGCTTAAACACAGAGCAAGTTTGATGGGTGGAACTGGGATAAGTGTAAGACGCAGGGTTTTTACAAATGGTTAATCTGTGTAGTGCAAGGTATAAAAGCAATATTCCAGAATTTGCAACACTGGCCCAGACTTTACAATAGAAATAATGATGAGGCTATCAATGCTCACTGTTATAGAAACATAGCAAATAGAAGCAGGAATACACCATTCGGCCATTTGAGCCTCCTCCATCATTCATTTTGATCATGGCCGATCATCAAAATTCAATATCCTGATTCCCCCATTCCCTCCATATCTCTTTAGCCGCAAGAACTATATCTAATTTCTTCTTGAAATCACACAACATTTTGGCCTAACTACTTTCTGTGATTGTGAATTCACCACTCTTTGGGTGAAGAAGTTGCTCCTCATCTCAGGCCTAAAAGGTTTACCCGTTATCTTCAAACTATGATCCCTAGTTCTGGATTCCCCCCCACCACCCAACTGGGATCATTCTTTCTGAATCTATCCTGTCTAATCCTGCTACTCAGGTCTAATGGCCTAATCTCTTAGATAGAATTAGACCATTACACCATTAATTATTACCATTAGTAAAGAATAAATCAGATAGCAACAGATAGTGATTGCACACACACAATTAAATATAGAAATCAGGAGGTTTCTCCTCAAGAGTTGCTTCAGAAGCTGTATCTCACTAACATCTCAACCTGAGACTT
Organism: Sphyrna mokarran; assembly: GCA_024679065.1. Classification (NCBI taxonomy): domain Eukaryota; kingdom Metazoa; phylum Chordata; class Chondrichthyes; order Carcharhiniformes; family Carcharhinidae; genus Sphyrna; species Sphyrna mokarran. The sequence continues at coordinate 57,577,312 of JAGIQG010000009.1, forward strand.
GGCAATCACATACACAGAAAGGTGAGAACTTGTGGAACTTATATAATAGATGTCCATCAAACATGTCAGAAAGTGTTAGGGCTTCTCCATTATTGGTTAATAATTTTTGATTTTCATGGTGTTTTTTCCTCGAGTTGCATTCTACAGTATCCAAGAGATCAGTCTTTGATCTTTGATGACTCCAGTTTGCAGTAATGAAGAGACATCTTTTTGTATCCCATGTTTACATCTGGCAATCAATATAAACAATTCAAAAATTTACATTCACTCTGAAAGCCCTGCTTGAATCGAGTTCAGGCTTGTATATAGTTTCCTCCTTGCCTTTTATTCTGTATGCCCTTAGAATTCAATAAGCTGAATGCGTATGCCAGTTAGAATGGGCTCGATGCGCAACGATACATAATTCAGTTATTTCATTCAGTCACAGGGATATGATGGGGAATGATACACTGCTGCAGCAGCGGGTTGTGTTGAGCTGTTTTTAAAGTGAATAATTCACACAGCAAGGAGAGAGCTTCATTCTTTATTACTAATTGTATAATTAACTCATGATCACCATCATTTTCCCAATCCAATAATGAACAAGGAATAGGATTCAGGCATAGAGTTAATTTGTTCGCTTTTCTCTTCATATCTCACATTGTTTCCTGTACCACAGTAACTACAATATTGTTAAAAGACAAAGGACACATTAAGTAAACACTGAAGATCTAATTCTGAATATTTATAAAGTTACACTTTACAATCGGTGTTTTGCACCTAAGGCTATTAGATGGCTAACTTCAATCTGTCACTCAACTCCTACACCTGTTAATCTATGTGCCACTATGTTGCCCCTGTGCCATTGTGCTGCATGTCAAACATTACCCTTCAGAAATCCAAGAACTTTGTTTTGTATGCTATCTGCTGAATGTGGAAACCCCACTGAAAATTAGTTTTAAGATGAATCCCCGTGTATGGCTGTGCATCTATCTGTTGGAGAACTTGATTATAGAACTGAAGCTATCTGTTGGTGGGTTGTCTTTGTTGCTAGTACATATGGTGCAGTTTATTTTCATTTTGAATGCCATCTTCCAATGATGCTGCTATTTTTACAATTCCAAAAGCTCACCTTGTAATGAATTAATATACTTCTATAAGCATCCACCATCATGGACTAAGCCCTCTCTCTTGTATTTTTTTCTCTCTACGCCCTACTTGTTGGCTGCAATCCATTCTCCACCAACCCTAACTGAGTTGACAATGCTATCCCACAAACTATAAAGATGATTTGTTTCCAAGATAATGTATCAGCAATCTTTCTTACAAGAACAACTCCACAGTGGAACAAGCAGCCAAAAGAAATAATCAGAGACTATCACTTGAAATCTTCAAGACCCATCTTTAGATCATCTCCATTTATACATTTTTTATTATTGTGAATGCCGTATCAACCAGTCACCTAGTGTTCAGCCAGCACTAATCACATTCATAAATATTGGTGAAATAGGGATGTTAGTCTGGAATGCTAACACAGCCACAGGATAAACAATTGGAGATGGATAAAATCACCCTTCATGTCCAGTTTCACTGTGAAGAATGGAGAGATTGAAATGCAAATCATGACTAAAGCACTATAATCTGGGTTGAATCAGCACTATCTTCAGTAAAAATAAGTTATATTTTGCTCAAATGTGAGAGAAACCTTTGTATATTTTCTCAGTGCACTATTTGTATCGTCACTTTGTTGACTGTGGATGGTCTGGCACTTGCAGTATGTTAAATGAAATCTCAGTTAGCTCATTGGCTACACAGTGACCGTGTGACTTAGATTAGCAGCCACAGAGTGGACTTTGATTCCTATTCCAGCTGAAGTTGCTTCACTCTGCCTCTGAAGGTGGAAGGCAATGGCAAACCTCCACTAACAAAAACTGCCAAGAAGATCAGGAGGAGGTTGTTTGGCCCATTGTACCTGCACCGACAAAAATCCCACTCAGGCCTATCCCCGTAACCCATGCATTTACCCTGCTAATTATGGGTACTATGACACTATGGGGCAACTCAGCATGGCCAATCCACCTAACCCACACATCTTTGGACTGTGGAAGGAAACCGGAGGATCTGACAGAAATCCTCGCAGATGGTTCAGGATGAAGCATCAGCAGACAATGTGTCAAAAATTTGCCTTTAGGTAGAGCACAAGGAAGGAATCTCATTCCATGCTTTGCAGAACATGTTTTAATATCACCTTATCTTCTAATGGACTTTATGCCTCATTCAGTTTCTAAGCGTAGTACTTCATCAGCAAATTACAGTGAATCTGTTCGTGATGGAGCACAAAATATTGAACAATATTTGTTTACTTTAAACACATGAAAAAATTTAATTTTCTTTTTTAACTTTTGTTTACAGCTCATTCAATTTGATTCACTTCTTCGTTGTGGTTTATTCTGCTAATAAAGGGAAGGAATGTCACAAGTTCTTCAATCTACACACCATCCGGGTAGGAATATTTTTTGCAATGTTTTATTGAAATCATTTATTTTTTCACCTGGACCTCCATAAATTGGGAAGGTGAAGAATCCCGATACTCTACACGTGTAGAGTATCCCAACCCTCCCCCCTCCTCTAACCTAATAAAAAAAGGAGACGAGGAGTGTGAGTAGGTAAGTTTAAGTTTATATTTGTTTCTGGGTAAAGGAAGTAATAGGGATGGCAGTACAGGCAGTGCGATGTACCTCCTGTGGGATGTTTGAGGTGAGGGACACTGGTAGTGTCCCAGCTGATTACACCTGCCAGAGGTGCATCCAGTTCCACCTCCTTGAGGACCGTGTTAGGGACCTCGAGCTGGAACTGGAGGAACTAAGAATTATTAGGGAAGCAGAGATGGCTGTTGATAAAAGCTACAGGGAGATAGTTACTCCCAAATGTGATACATGGGTGACTGTTAGAAGGGGTAAGAAGCAGTCAGTGCAGAGTTCCCCTGAGGCTGTTCCTCTAAGCAATAAGTACTCTGCTTTGGATGCTGTTGGGGATGTAGACACAACCGGGGTAAGCCATGGAGTACAGGTCTCTGGAGTTGAGCCTGCCCTTGATGCTCAGGTGGGAAGGGGGAAGAAAAGATCTGGATTAGTGATTTGGAACTCCCTAGTTAAGGGGATAGATAGGAGGGTCTGTGGGAAGGAGCATGACTCGTGGTTGGTATGTTGCCTCCCGGGCGCTGGGGTCAGTGATATCTCTGACCGAGTGTTCGGGATCCTTAAGGGGGAGAGGAACCAGCCCCAAGTTGTGGTGCATGTATGTACCCATGATGTAGGTAGGAAAAGGGATGGGGATATAAAGCAGGAATTCAAAGAGTTAGGGTGGAAACTTAGGGCTAAAACTAACAAAGTGGTTATCTCTGGTTTGTTACCTGTGCTGCGGGATAGCATAGAAAAGAATAGGGAGAGAGAACATTTGAACTCGTGGCTAAAGGGATGGTGCAGGAGGGAAGGGTTAAGGTATTTGGACAATTGGGGCTCATTCTGGGGAAGGTGGGACCTCTACAAGAGGGATGGTCTGCACCTGAACCAGAGAGGTACCAATATCTTGGGGGGTAAATTTACCAGTGCTATTCGGGGGGGTTTAAACTGATTCAGGGGGAGGATGGGAACCTGAATTGTTGTGCCAGTATACAGGAGGATGTGAATAGGGAGGTCACAGATAAGGTTTCTAGGTCGCAGCAGTATAGTGGCAAACGGGAGGGTGGTTTGGAATGTGTATACTTTAATGCGAGGAGCATACGCAATAAGAACTTGCAGCCTGGATTGGTGCTTGGGACTTCGATGTTGTGGCCATTTCAGAGACATGGATAGAGCAGGGGCAGGAATGGTTGTTGCAGGTTCCGGGGTTCAGATGTTTCAGTCAGAGCAGAGGTGGTGGTAGAAGAGGGGGAGGAGTGGCATTGTTAGTTAAGGACAGCATTACGGTGGCAGAAGAGACGTTTGATGTGGACTTGTCTGCTGAGGTAGTGTGGGCTGAGATTAGAAACAAGAAAGGAGAGGTCACACTGTTGGGAGTTTTATAGGCCTCCAAAAAGTTCCAGAGAAGTAGAGGAAGGGATTGCAAAGTTGACACTGGATAGGTGTGAAAGTAACAGGGTAGTTGTAATGGGGGACTTTAACTTTTCTAATATCGATTGGAAAAGCTATAGTTCAAGTACGTTAGAGGGGTCAGTTTTTGTTCAATGTGTGCAGGAAGGTTTCATGACTCAATATGTAGATAGGCCAACAAGAGGTGAGGCTATATTGGATTTGGTATTGGGTAATGAACCAGACCAGGTGTTAGACTTGGAGGTGGGTGAGCACTTTGGTGACAGTGACCACAATTCGGTTACGTTTAACTTAGTGATGGAAAGGGATGGGCACGTACCGAATAACAGTAGTTATAGCTGGGGGAAAGATAATTATGAGGCTATTAGGAGAGATTTAGGATGCATAGGGTGGAGCAGGAAATTGCAGGGGCTGGGGACATCTGAAATGTGGAACATATTTAAGGAACAGCTTCTGCATGGCCTTAATGAATATGTACCTGCCAGGCAGGGAGGAAGTGGTCGAGTGAGGGAACCATAGTGTACTAGGGAAGTTGAATCTCTGGTGAAAAGGAAGAAGGAGGCTTATATAATGATGAGACGTGAAGGCTCAGTTAGGGCAATAGAGAGCTATAAATCAGCCAGGAAGGAGCTAAAGAGGGAGTTGAGAAGAGCTAGAAGAGGACATGAGAAGACTTTGGCGGATAGGATTAAGGAGAATCCTAAAGTTTTTTACAGGTATATAAATTATAAAAGATTGGTTAGGGCAAAATTAGGGCCAGTCAGAGATAGCAGTGGGAAGTTGTGCGTGGAGCCTGAGGAGATAGGAGAGACACTGAATGAGTATTTTTCGTCAGTATTCATGCAGGAGAAAGACAGTGTTGTCGGGGAGAATACCGCAATACCAGGTTGTAGACTAGGCAGGATTGAGGTTCATAAGGAGGAGGTGTTAGCGAATCTTGAGGGTATGAAAATTGATAAGTCCCCTGGGCCAGATGGGATTTACCCTAGGATTCTCTGGGAAGCTAGAGAGGAGATTGCAGAGCCTTTGGCTTTGATCTTCATGTCGTCGTTAGCTATAGGTATAGTGCCGGAAGACTGGAGGATGGCAAATGTTGTCCCTCTTTTCAAAAAGGGGAGTAGGGACCATCCTGGAAATTATAGACCGGTGAGCCTGACTTCTGTTTGGGCAAGGTCTTGGAAAGAATTATAAGGGATAGGATTTATAAGAATCTAGAGAGGAATAAATTGATTAGGGATAGTCAGCACGGTTTTGTGAAGGGTAGGTCGTGCCTCACAAACCTTATTGAGTTTTTTGAGGAGGTGACAAAAGAAGTAGATAAGGGTAAGGCAGTTGATGTAGTGTATATGAATTTTAGCAAAGCGTTTGATAAGGTTCCCCATGGTAGGCTACTGCAGAAAGTGCAGATGAATGGGATTGAAGGTGATTTAGCAGTTTGGATTAGGAATTGGCTAGCTGATAGAAGACAGAGGGTGGTGGTTGATGGGAAATATTCAACCTGGAGTGCAGTTACAAGTGGTGTACCTCAAGTATCTGTTTTAGGGCCACTGCTGTTTGTCATTTTTATAAATGACCTAGATGAGGGTGTAGAGGGTTGGATTAGTAAATTTGCTGACGATACCAAAGTGGGGGAGTTGTAGACAGCGAGGATGGATGTTACAGTTTGCAGAGGGACATAGATAGGTTGCAGAGCTGGGCCGTGAGGTGGCAAATGGAATTCAATAAGGATAAGTGTGAGGTGATTACTTTGGTAGGAATAACAGGCATATGAAATATAGGGCTAAGGGAAGGACCCTTAATAGTGTTGTCGAGCAGAGGGATCTTGGGGTACAAGTACATAGCTCTTTGAAAGTTGGCACCAGGTTGATAAAGTTGTTAAGAAGGCGTACGGTGTGTTAGCTTTTATTGGTAGAGGGATTGAATTTAGGAGCCGTGAGGTTATGTTAGAACTGTACAAAACTCTGGTGCAGCCACACTTGGAGTATTGCGTACAGTTCTGGTCGCCGCATTATAGGAAAGATGTGGAAGCATTGGAAAGGGTGCAGAGGAGGTTTACCAGGATATTGCCTGGTATGGTGGGAAGGCCTTAAGAGGAAAGGCTGAGGGACCTGAGGTTATTTTCATTAGAGAGAAGAAGGTTACGCGGTGACCTAATTGAGGCGTATAAGATGATCAAGGGATTGGATAGGGTGGATAGTGAGAGCCTTTTCCTTGGATGGTGATGACCAACACGAGGGGACATAACTTTAAATTAAGAGGTGGTAGTTATAGGACGGATGTCAGAGGCAGGTTCTTCACACAAAGGGTGGTGAGGGCGTGGAATGCCCTGCCTGCAGCAGTTGTGGACTCACCTACTTTGGGGGCATTCAAATGTTCGGTGGATAGGCATATGGATGATATTGGAATAGTTTAGGTTAGAGGGTCCACTGGCCGGCGCAACATCAAGGGCCGAAGGCCCTGTACTGCGCTGTAATGTTCTATGTTCTATAATCAATCAATTAATTTGTATGATGTATTTCATTGGACTACTAAAACCAGCAAATATTTGAAAAGTTATAAAGGATGGTATGTGTTGAATGTAATTATAAGCTAGTATCTTATACAAAGCTTTTTAGGCATGTTATAACAAATGAGCAGGGTTTACATCTATGCCTTATGAACTGCAAAGCTTGCTATTTAATAGTTTCTTCTTTAATTTTTTGAAGCCAACATCAAGTTGTCTGGCATGTGCCTCAGTGCAGACAGAAAAAAGGAATCTCCATATTCTGTAGAAACCCCTTATGGTTTCCATCTGGACCTGGACTTTCTGAAGTATGTGGATGACATAGAGAAAGGAAATACCATCAGGAAGATTAAAATACACAAGAAAGCTAAACAGCTGAAATGCAGTACATTGCCAAGAAATTTCAGCATTCCCGAAACTCGATGCTCCTCAGCTGAATCTCACTCCTGCAGAAGCCATGGGGATAAGGGAATGGCATCTACCGATGGATGCAAAGTGACCCATCTTCAAGAATTATTCATGGGTTCTCCAGGTCGTGTGGACCCAGTTATATCACAACGCAATGCGCATGATTGTAGATCTGAAAAGACTTTACCTGACACCAAGGAAAAGTTGAAGGAGAATGGGAAATTTGTGCCAAGCTGGGTGAAACCTCCTTTTCTTAGGGCAGCCAGCATGCCAATTAATTTCAAGGCACTGAGTTTAGAGGAACAACATCAGTCTCCTTCCTCATTCCAGCAGAAATTAAAGTACTTGGAAAATGATCTGTTCAGGACGTCAGGTGATCCACTTGCCCAGGAGAACTCTACAACAACTCAACATTCAAATCTGACACCAACCCAGCTCTCTCAGATACAGCAACAAATTAGGATTGCTCAAAACAAAACCAAAGAGATAGGAGAGCAAGTCAAAACCATTTCTGAGCTGAAAAAGCAAATATTTGTGTTGCAGGAAGAAAATGAAAAGCTCAGTACTCAAATAAAAAATCAACGGAGCACTGTGCAGAAAGCAAGCTACGCACTGCAGGGGAAAAACAGTGTCAATATGGATAAAACTCAGTGCATCAATAAAGAAAATCAAAGTGATTCATCAATTGGCTTTGAAAGGCAAGTGCCATTTTTAAGCAAAAGTCTATCCTCTGGAATGTTTCTGTCAAATGACAAGTTTAAACATGAAGAAATGACTGATTTCAATTGTCAAAATGATCTTGCCTCAAATTCTTTAGTTAGTGAAAACAAGAACTTTGATCCTATTCCCCACAAAGAATTACTTGAAAGCTCTCATGCTGTAGGAGATAGTGAACACAAAATTAGGGATGTGGATGTTCAAGTTGTCGAAGAGAAATTGAGTTTGGTACTTGAGGCACACCCGAGCACAAAAGGACTTGTCATTAAAGAACTAAGAAACACAGAGTCCACGTTGGAGCAGCAACTTGAAGGTGGAACTCAAGGGCATAGGTTTGAAAAACCAGGTGGCATGTTTGATGCTACCAAGGTTAACCCTAACTCAAAGACACTACATGGTGACCAGCCTTTGTGCTTGGAAAAGAAACATGAACAAGACCAATGTGAGATATGTGTTACAAGTAATCAGCCAAGCAATGAAGAAACCACTAAAACAGAATTGAGTGACCTAAACAAAATGTGCATACGTGAAATTGATGCCCAACCATCCACTCGGTCAGTCGGTTGTGGAGATTGCACTGTCAATGTAACGGTCACAACATTAAAAGAGACACAAAGTTTTGGGGTCAATACAGATCGTATCACTGTCAATGATGCAGAAATGATGGCAACAGTTGAAACAATCGACAAAGCAACAGATTCTACAGTCAGAATGTGTAACAAAGCTGTTGAGACTGAGCCTGTATTATCACTGCATCATATTGCTCATGTAACTGGTGTATCTAACAGAGTGAATGAAGTAGTAAAACACACTGGTGTAAAAGGTGACAATGTCAAGAATATCTCTGACAGTCTAAGTAGCAATCAAACCAGGTCTACTGACAGCAGGAGTGCTGAAATAGGAAATGAAAAAGAATGTTCAAGTATTACAAATAGCCAGTACGGCGAATGTGAAAAGGAAGTAGATTGCCGAATTTCAGATTCCCCAGATCCGACTTTAGATACCATCCCACAACTTGAATCCCAATTAATTTCAACAAACCCCGAAGCAGAGCAGTGTATTAAAAAAATTGAGGCCCTTCTATGCAAACAGCAATCTTTCTTGGAGCAGAATTATCCTGAGTTGGCACTGAACTTTCAGAAACTTTGTTTGGGTATTAGATCTTTCAGTAGTCAACTGATGAACTCTCTTCAACCATTGCCAGCTTCTACACTTCACCCAGCAGAAGAAAGCTCTCATAGAAAGGACAGCGAACCAGGTACGTTCCCAAATAGTTAATACTTAGACATTCCTCTGAATCAGCAGTTTAAGAAAATGTTTCTGCTTTATTCCTGTTTATTGTTTCTTTCTTTAAGGTGGTCTAGGTCTATGAGCATGTTTCTGGCCCCATATCTCAACTGGCCACTCTTGATGTGTTTGTGCAGGTGCCAGATTATTTGACCAGGAGAGCATCACAAACTGAATCTGACATCCCACATGCAAGCCACCCACAGCAATTAATGTTTTTAGTGAGAGTTACTATTTATCAATCACTGCCTGACTTTTATTTCTCTCCTAGCTCAGGGAAATGAGAGTAATTGTCTTATTACTAACATCCAATCAGCATTTGCTAGATCAACATCAAGAAAGTAAATTGGCAAAAAGATAGTGAGAGATGCTGTTTCAGCTGGGATTGAATGTACATTGAGAGTATGAAAGAATAAATACTTAGCAGTCAGTTAAAATGAGGAGACGCATCATTCGCCTGAAATCACAACAACTGTGTAATGTGGACCATTCAAGAATTCAAAGATCCACAAGGCCCACAATGACAAGTCAGAGCACAGGAAAGCAATGGAGAATCTGGTGAACAGGTGCAATGACAATAATCTCTCCCTCAATGTCAACAAAACAAAAGAGATAGTAATCGATTTCAGGAAACGTAATGGAGGACATGCCTCTGTCTACATTATTGCAGTCAAAATGGAAATGTTGAGAGCTTCATAGTTCTAGGTAGCCAGATCCATCCTGGTTCCTCCATGATGACTAAAGTTAAGAAGGCCCACCAATGCCTCTACTTTCTCAGGAGACAGAGGAAATTTGGTATGTCCCCTATGACTTTCACCAACTTTTACAGAAGCACCATAGAAAGCACTCTTTTTGGTTGTATCACAACTTGCTATGGCTCCTAATCCCTCAAGACTGCAAGAAACTACAAAGGATTGTGAACAAAGCTCAGTCCATCACTAAAACCAGTCTCCCCTCCATTGACACTGTGTCGGAAAAGCAACCAGCATAATAAAGGACCCAAGCAACCCAGACATTCTCTCTTCCACCTTCTGTCGGGAAGAAGATGCAAAAGTCTGAGAATACGTACAACTGACTGAAGAATAAATCAGATTTTTGAATGGACCTATCTTGTATTAATTGATCTTTATCCATCCCCTAGCTATGATTGTAACACTACATTCTGCACTCTCTATGTATGGCATACTTTGTCTGTATAGCACAGAAGAAACAATACTTTTCAGTGTATACTAATATATGTGACAACAATACATCAAATCAAATCAAAAGTTATCTGGTTGAGAGATGCACAACTTCCCTTATGTTTTCAAAATCATGCTAAAGACTCATCAGTCTTATATATTTTACACCTTTCAAAAAAGACATCACCCAATTAAACCCATCATCCAATAGAACATACAAATAGGGATAATAATAGACCAACTGGTAAATCAAACACACCATCCCAACATTTTACAAACTACACACACTTACATACTTCCTTACTCACTCTTGAAATGCTCTGGGAGACACAATAAGGGAAACACACTGGGGTAATTCCTCATGAATCTCCAAGATAATGCAGCCAGCTCCAGAATACTGTACTAATCCATCAACAATTGCAGCTACGCCTCAACCTCAGATGTCTTTGACTCCCCGGAAACATCCAGTTCCTTTTCAACAGCTAACTGCTAACTTACACTTACTGAAAGTTTCAGTGATTCTTTCTAAATGGCAATACAACTGGCATCTAACCTAACTCTTTTGTTTTTCTATTTTAAGCTGATGTCCTCCAGTTCTTCCATACCTGTACCTGATATCATTGTTACGACCAAGTGAGGGGGAATGAAGTGGCTCTCCTTTATTCAGCCTCCTCAGTTGCTCATAACAAATGTTTTTACATTTCTTTTCCTTGTGAATGTTTTTTCCAAATTCAAATGTATATTTTTACTATCTATGCCGTGAACTGTAGGAGGCCATTCAATGAGGTTTCCTTGAGTTCAAGAAAGAGTAAGTTTGTCAGTCATTGACACTGGAGAAAATAAGAAGACATGACACCACATATAGGCATCAGAAGCAAGAAAAGTTAGGGCCTGTTTGTGCTGTAGTGTTCTATGTTCTATGTTAAATAGAAGTTAAAGAACATAAGATTAGAAGTCCTTTGTTTGTCTTTGAAGCATAGATTATTGAACATTATAGCCAATTTAAGTTATTTGGTTGCTTTAAAAGTGATGTCTATATGGTCACATTTGTTGGCGATGATTTTTCTTTTTAATCCATATGCCATCTCAGAGTTTCTCCTGAGGTTCTAATTGATAGAAATGCACTATCTCTGTGAATGATTTTTAGACTGTTAAGAGTTAGGGCTCTGCTTAACTGAAGTGAGAGAGTAGGATTCTCTAAATTTCCATTAGCAATTTCGCTGAACTCCTCTGCTTCTGCTCGGCAAACCCTGTTCTGACTGCATATTCCAAAGGAATTTGATGACCATGTCGGCAGCAGTCATTGTTGTAACACAAGTAATCACACTTTGATATTTCATCTCAGAAATTTTTGACACATTTAAGGATTATAGAAAGCAACAGGGGATGGGATTTTTTCATCATCCATAAAAGGTTTGACTATCTATGGATTGCCTGGTTGTCTAGTGGTTCCCCATTGCTTTGATGGACCCTCAGTTTCTGCTGAAGGGGTAAACTCGTAAAAATGCAAATAACATGTCCATTCCTTTCAATAGACCTTTGTGAAGTTGTCCTTGATACCCCTGGTGTAAATTTCTGTGAGCAAAATGTCAGAAGTACAATCCATATAGAAGCTTTCCAGAAAAGATCAACTTACAATTCCAGGCATCAGATAACTTGGGGCAGTGTTATTTTTGTCAGTGTCATTTCTTGACTTTTTTTTAAAAAAAAGTCACTTTTAAACAGTTCATTATGTATTTGGTTAGCCGGCGAAATCATCCGTTGATCACTCAGTCAAAATTTCCCATCATTGTGACACCATCCAGACATTCTCTGTTCAGCTGGAAGAGAACAAAGGGTTGCCTGAACTCAAAACACCAGCTTCTCTCTTTCCTCACAGATGCTGCCAACTTGCTGAGATTTTCCATCATTTTCTCTTTTGGTATTCTGTTCACCTCATTGATTTAAAACTGTCAGACATTCAGTGCAAAGTCTATGTTACATAATGAACAAAGCTCCATTGTTGGGAGCTCAAATGTTAGGAATCGTCCATTTGCCTCACTGTAGATTTCCTTCATAATCTCAATATCAATCAGTGTGTGAGAGGACTAAACACAGACACCTCATGCTAACATAACACTGTTATGGCAAATTTTGGAGAGAATTCCTGTATGTAGCAAGTTAGAATCTGATTTGCTATTCTCTCTTCTGACTGCATATACATCGCAAATTTGTGGAAAAGTTTTATGGAGATCAAGAATCCAAAGATAGACAAGATATCAAGTAGAAATGGATCATGAACACAGAGCCAGGTGTCTTTGTTGAAGCTTCACATGAGTTTCACCTGCACAACATGGGCCGTAATTTGATTTAATTTGATGTGATTTATATTTGTCACATGTATTAGTGTACAGTGAAAAGTATTGTTTTTTGCCCACTAAAGAGACAAAGCATACCATACATAGAGAAGGAAAAGAGAGAATGCAGGATGTAGTGTTACAGTCATAATTAGGATTTAGAGAAAGATCAGCTCATAATGAGATAGGTCTATTCAAAAGTCTGATGGCATCAGCAAAGAAGCTGTTTTTGAGTCGGTTGATAAATAGAACATAGAACATAGAACATTACAGCACAGAACAGGCCCTTCGGCCTTCGATGTTGTGCCGACCAATATAAAAAGCAATGCCCCTCCAAACTAAACCATTCCCTTCTTTTCCATAAACTTATCAACTAACCTCTTAAACGCCACCAAACTTGGCGCATCTACAACTGCTGCAGGCAGGGCATTCCACTCCCGAACCACCCTTTGGGTAAAGAACCTACCTCTGATATCCGTCCTATAACTATCACCCCTTAATTTAAAGCTGTGTCCCCTCGTGCTAGCTTTCTCCATCCTAGAAAAAAGGCTATCACTGTCCACCCTATCTAAACCTCTAATCATCTTATATGTTTCGATTAGGTCCCCTCTTAGCCGCCTCCTTTCTAACGAAAATAACCTCAAATCCCTCAGCCTCTCTTCATAATACCTGCCCTCCATACCAGGCAACATCCTGGTAAACCTCCTCTGTACCCTCTCCAATGCCTCCACATCTTTCTTATAATGTGGGGACCAGAACTGCACACAATACTCAAGTGCGGCCGCACTAGAGTTTTGTACAGTTGCAACATGACGTTGCGGCTCCGAAATTCAAACCCCCTACCAATAAAAGCCAAGACTCCATATGCCTTCTTAACAACCTTATCGACTTGACTGCCTACTTTCAGGGATCTATGCACATACACACCAAGATCCCTCTGTTCATCAAGACTACTAAGAATCCTACCATTAGCCCTATACTCTACACATTTATTATTCCTGCCATAGTGCATTACCTCACACTTTTCCACATTAAACTCCATTTGCCACCTCTCGGCCCAGCTCTGCAACTTGTCCAAGTCTCTCTGCAAACTATAACACCCCTCTTCACTATCTACCACTCCACCGACTTTAGTGTCATCTGCAAATTTACTAATCCATCCTTCAATACCCTCATCCAGATCATTTATAAAAATTACAAACAGCAGGGGCCCCAAAACAGACCCCTGAGGTACACCACTTGTCACCGAACTCCACGATGAATATCTCCCATCAACCACCACCCTCTGTCTTCTATCTGCTAGCCAATTCCTAACCCAATTAGCTAAATCACCCTCTATCCCATACATCTGCATTTTCTGCAGAAGTCTTCCATGGGCCACCTTATCAAACGCCTTACTAAAGTCCATAAATATCTTTAAGTGGTTCAAATGGTGGCCACACTGCTGACTTTCCTGCCTGTGAATATTGTCCATGGTGGTGAAAAATGAAGGATTTCATCCTGTAATCTTTCCAACTTAGAATGAATTAACTTAGAATCCTTACAGTACAGAAAGAGGCCATTCAGCCCATCGAGTCTGCACTAACCACAATCCCACCCAAGCCCTACCCCCATATCCCTATATATTTACTCACTAATCCCTCTAACATCTGCATCTCTAGATACTAAGGGCAATTTTTAGCATGGCCGAACATCTTTGGACTGTGAAAGGACACAGGTTTAAGGTGCTGGGGAATCGGTACAGAGGAGATGTCAGGGGTAAGTTTTTCACTCAGAGGGTGGTGGGTGAGTGTAATCGGCTGCCGTCGGTGGTGGTGGAGGCAAATTCATTAGGGTCTTTTAAGAGACTTCTGGATGAGCACATGGGCCTTATTAGGATTGAAAGTTATAGGTAAGCCTAGTAGATAGAGATAAGATCGGGGCAACTTGTGGGCCGAAGGGCCTGTTTGCGCTGTAATGTTTCTATGATTCTATGATTCTATATCCTCAGACTTTTATATCTTTTTCCCAACAGAAGAAGATGGAAGAGAATATGTTTGGGCCCATGGAGTCCTTGGTTAAACTGACTGCTTTTCCAAGGCAATGGGAAGTATAGACAGAGTCAATGGATGGGAGGCTGGTTTGCATGATGGATTGGGCTTCGTTCACAACATTTTGTAGTTTATTGTGGTCTTGGATAGAGCAGGAGCATACCAAGCTGTGATACAACGAGAAAAAACACTTTCTATGGTGCATCTGTAAAAGTTGGTGAGAACTATAGCATACATGCCAAATTTCCTTAGCCTCCAGAGAAAGTAGACCCATTGGTGGGCTTTCTTAACTGTAGCATTGGCTTGGAAGGACCTGGACGTGCTGTTGGTGATCTAAACATTTAGAAACTTGAAGCTCTCAAGCATTTCCACTTTGTTCCCATTGATGTAGACAGTGCACGTCCCCTACTATGCTTCAATAACTATCCCCTTTATTTTGTTGACTTTGAGGGGGGGAGATTATTATCGTCGCACTAATTCACCAGATTCTCTATCTCTTTTCTGAACTCTGTCATGTCATTGTTTGAAATCCGACCAACAGGAGTGGTGTCATCAGCAAACTTGAAAATCGAGTTGGAGAGGAATTTGGCCAGGCAGGCATTGATGTATATGGAATATAGGTAAGAAAGTTTCCTGCAAATGCAGTAAAGACTGAAATGATTAACACTTTTTAAAAAGAAACGATAAATATCTGGTTAGATGTGTAATTTGTAACTAGCCTCCATATTGAGTGCAGTATTGGTGAAGAGGAAATGTTGAATTATAATGATCAATCAATATTCCAAATTTATACTTTGGAAGATGGGGGTATTTTTGTATAACAGTTTCTCATGGTGAGGCAGGGCCAACAACATGATTTATGAATGGAAAAGGATTAACCAAGGCCCATTCTCAATCCTTAGTTGTTTTTGAACAGTTACTGCAATATCCTTTTGTTAAGAATTTGCATTGTATCCCAGATAAACATTAAGTTCACTGACACTTTTAGTTACTGATACAACCAAACCACTGATAACAAATGGGCAGGATTTTATGGCTTCGAATCAAAACCATAAAATTCCGCCTGAGGTCAATACACCTTCCCATGCTCTGCTCCTCACCCATTCCAATTTCCATGCGGGCAGGTTGGTAAAATTCCAGCCATGATATCCGACAATAAAAATACCAAGAATAACAAAGGAATAAGCTGCAAATTGGGATGTACTTTATTGCAAGGCATTGGAAGGAAAGAAAGAGTCCTCACTGTGGCTTCAGAACATCCCAACATTCATGAATTATTTTTGATACCAAAAAGCATACATTTGCTATGTAGGCAAGTGAACAGTCAATTTATATTGATTAATGTCTTACAAACAGCAAATGGAACAAATGATTGGTTAAGTTATTTTTTGGTGTCATAATATGAGGGAAGGATATTACGATGCATTGGAATACTAATCTACAGAAGTAGGCAATGATAAGATATTTTTCAATTTCTAACTCAAGTTTTTGATCTCCATCTAGTGGTTTAGAAAACAAACGCTTCCCTCCAATCATTGAACCATGGAGCCTATCCCTTCAGGAGCACAGAGAAGTGACAGTTGATTGGTTGCAGTGAAACAATAAACATTATCAAAGAAGCAACTATATAGAGCTGCGCAGATTGTACAGCACAGAAACAGGCCATTCAGCCCAAATATTCTGTGCTGGTGTTATACTCTCCTCAAATTCCATCCACCTCATCTCTGTCTTTCCGCACATCTTTTTTATGCACTAGTTTGGCTTCATTTTGAAAGCATTAAAGCTATTTGCCTGACATTCCAATCACCCACTGAGTAAAGAAATTCCTCCTTACTCCCTGAGGATTACTTAGTGTTTAAAGCCTCTAATTTTGGATCCTCCTAAATGTGGAATCATTCTTCCCACCTCTACCTTCTCCAACTTATTGACAATTGTAAAGATCTCAGTAGATCTCCTCTGACTCTCCTCTTTCCTAAACTCTGACGTGTTTAATCTCACAACACCAGTCTAAAGTCCAAACAGGTTTATTTGTAGCAAAAGCTACAAATTTCAGGACAGCCTGTACCAGCCACCTGACGAAGGGACAGGCTGTCCCGAAAGCTTGCGACTTTTGCAACAAATAAACCTGTTTGGACTTTAGACTGGTGTTGTGAGATTTTATTTCTGTTTTACCTCAGTCCAACATCTCCACAATCCTGTTTAATCTTTCCAGAAAGCTGCAACCTCTCAGTTCTGGTATCATTCTTGTAAATATTTTCCCCACTTCCTCTGTGTCCCGATTGTCACACTGAGACCAAGGATTGGATTTTCAATTTCCAAAGTGAGAATTGGGTCACAAATTACTGAACTTAGTTTTTCTTTGATGGAGAATCTATCAAGATTTCCAAGCCAAGACCATTTCTATGTCACTTCTTGCAGAGTTGGGAAGGCCTTGGGTACAGAACATAGAAACATAGAAGATAGGAGCAGAGGAGGCCATTTGGCCCTTTGAACCTAGTCTGCCATTCATCACGATACGGCTGATCATCCAACTCAATACCCTAATCCCACTTTCTCTCCATAACCTTTGATCCATTCACCCCAAATGCTATATTTAGCCACCTCTTGAATCCATTCAATGTTTTGGCGTCAACTATTTCTTGTGGTAATGAATTCCACAGGCTCACCATTCTTTGGGTGAAGAAATGCCTCCTCATATCTGCCCTAAATGTTCTACCCTGAATCCTCAGACTATGATCCCTGGTTCTGGATTGTCTCACCATCTGGAACATCCTCCCTGCGTCCACCCAGACTATTCCTGTTAGAATTTTGTAAGTTTCCATGAGATCCCCCTTATTCATTGGAACTCCCGAATGGACACATATCTCAGAATCCCCATTGTGAGAACCACAAGGAAATCATATTTCCTCCCACACAATATTTTTCTGTGCTGGTGAGTAAGCGCAAAAAACAACACACCTTCTGGGAGAATTTGTGACCAATGGAAGAAACCGACTGGTAAGGTAACTGTTTTTGAAAGGTAAATGTTTTGGCACCATCAAATGTCACTATTGTATGCTTTATTATAATGTGGATTGTGTTTTTAATGTGAAGGTTGATCATTGAGATCTATCCTGAACAGGCAAGTTGATCCTTACATTGACCAGCAATTACCACCAGTAATTGTTATCATGCATTACAATACTTTTCCAACTGCAAAAGTACCATAATGCATTAAAAATGATAAACTAATTTCCTGTCAATCGCTGTTATCATATTTTGTGCTGTGATTTAAATTGATTACCAGCTGTTAAAAAAAGCCCTGAAATAAAAATGTGCCCCTGCTCCCCTCCATTGATTGACAGGCATTTTGCTTTGAAATAGAAACCATTCTGGTCTGTCAGTTTCACGTAATGTAGCTGGAAGTTTTTATTATGACATCTGTAACCACTACAAATGCTTGGCTTGGTTTCAAAAATAGATAATACCTTCAGCTCAGCAGCTGATCTATTAATCCAAGAGTAATAGAAATTTTCAAGCAGTGCAATAATTTTAAATGCCTTTGATGTGGTTTCTTGTTTGTTTAAAAACTAATTGATACTTAAACAATTATATATTTTTGCAATAGAGTAGCTTGTTTTCCAGTATCAGTTATAGTATGTGTGAATTTAAATTTTCGGTAACTTATTAGGGGTTTATGGGTAGCACTGTGGCACAGTGGTTCACACTGCAGCCTCATAGCGCCAGGGACGCGGGTTCAAGTCCTGGCTTGGGTCATTGTCTGTGTAGAGTTTGCACATTCATCCCATATCTGCATGGGTTTCCTCCAGGTGCTCCAGTTTCCTCCCACAGTCTGAAAGTTTTGCTGGTTAGGTGCATTAGCCATGTTAAAAATTCTCTCAGTGTACCCTCAGTGATGACTAGGGGATTTTCACAACTTCATTGCAGTGCTACTGTAAACCTACCTGTGACTCTAATAAACAAACTTAAAACTTTAATTTTTTTCCCAAAGATTTTAAAATATTTTCCAGTGTTATTGCATGGCTTCTGAGGACTGTACAAAACAGATACTAGGTGAACAGCTGTGGAGTATATAGGGGACATGAAGATGACACAAGGAACATTGGATAGCTTGGGGGTTTGTTGGTGGATATGGGAGCATGGAGGTGGCATTGATGATCTGAGGGGGTAAGGGGTGGGTGGGAAACTGAGGGAGGTTTATGGGGCCTTTAAACAAGATAGGGAGCTGAGTGCCATGTTGAAAAGACACAGTATCTCTTCTAATTGTTCTGCCTTTGCTCCCATACATCTCACACAATCCATCATGGCTTGTAAAATATGAACCGAGACACAATCCTGGGCAATGTCACACATTTTGCGAGGTGCAAAAGTGAATAAGGCTGGGTTTTCCTGAGCCCACAAAACAAAAACCAGATCCCAGAACTGTATGCAGTACCCTAAGTGCAGCCTTGATGTGGAGATGTCGGGGTGGGCAGAGTAGGAAGTCTCACAACAACAGGTTAAAGTCCCAACAAGTTTATTTGGAATCACGAGCTTTTGGAGCACTGCTCCTTCATTAGGTGAATGATGAAGGAGAAGTGGGTCCCTGATCCTGGGTCCCTGGCACCTGATAAAGGAGCAGCACTCCAACAGCTCGTGATTCCAACTAAACCTGTTGGTCTTTAATCTTAGAATATAGAACACTACAGCACAAACAGGCCCTTCAACCCACCAGTTGCGCCGGTCATACCCATATCTACCAGCCCATAGAACTATCTGTAATTCCCAATCCCATTAAATCCCATGTACTCATCCAGAAGTTTTTTAAAAGACCCAGTGAGTTTGCCTGTACTATCACTGACAGGAGCTGATTCCACTCACTCACCACCCTCTGAGTGAAAAACTTATCCCTAACATCCACTCTGTACTTGATCCCCAGCACCTTAAACCTGTGTAAATCTTGTGCTGTGAACTTTCTTACTAAGTGCAGCCTTACCACAATCTTTTGCAAATTTAGTAGAACTTCATTATTTTTGAGTTCTATACCTCTAGTAATAAATCTCAATGCTTTGTTATTTTTTTTTAATTGATTTGCTGACTTTTCATGATTTGCTCAACTGTATCCCTATATTCCTTTTGTCTTTTGCTACATATATTTTACATTTTCCAAGGGGTAGGTGACTTTATTTTTTCTGCCTATGCAACATGATACTTTTATCCATATTTGCTGCTTAAATGACAAGTTTGCAAGTTTTTAAATGTTTTCTTGTATTCTGTTACACTCTTCCTTGGTGTTAGTTCAACCTATAACCCACTCTTCGATATCATTTGACAAATTTCTAAGTCCAAATCATTAATATAATTAATGAGTAACAGTGTTCTCAGGGTAGGTAGTTGAGACACTTTCTACCATTCTCCAATCTGAACATCTACCCTGTACCCCAACTCTGCCTTCTATTTTATTAATCAATTTGCTATCGAATCAGCTATTCATAACCTGACTTCATATGCCCTAATTCGTGTCGCGAGCTGACCATGTGGGGGCTTTATCAAAGGCCTTTTGAAAAGCCAAGTATATGGCTATCACCAAAACAATGACAGGAAGTACAATTTTCTAAAAACATTTGAGGAATGACTTGTATGTATATTGAATGCACTGGGCTGGATTTTACGTCTTCATTCATCACAAAAGCATAAAATTCCATTCAAGGTCAATTGACCTTTCCATGGTTAACCACCCCCCCCCTCCCCAACCCCGCTCCAATTCCCATGGCGGGCAAGGTGATAAAATTCCGGCCATTGTTTTTCAAGATTATTAATGATGACCAATAATAAATTTGAGTTTAGTGAGAAGCTATCTATTTAACTTATGTGGCTTGTCCATTATCACAACGTCACATTGTGAAATCTCTTCTGTGGCAACAGGCAGCAGTACTGAAAGTGAGCTGGGGAGCAGATCGTATCTGCTGTCTGATAGGAGTGTTCACATTCAGTCTTTTCACCATTAGTTTAGCTTCAACTTTTTCAGGAGTTGGTCAAACAGATCTCTCAATTTAGCTCATTAGTTAGAAATGTGAGCTCCACAGCCTCATCAAAAGATGAGTAACATCAGCCATGGCGTCCTGAAACAAGGCACACCAGCAGACTCCAAGATCTCAATAATTGATCAAGAAACAGCTGGTTTTCATTCAACAACTGAATAAAATGGAGTTATCCATTGGATAATTCTCAAGGGGAGGGTGCGGCATAGTGGTATTGTCACTGGACTGGTAGCCAGAGTCCCGGGGTAATGGTCTGGAAAAATAGGTTTGAATCTAATTCAATACCAAAAAAAAAATCATCCAATTATGACCATTGTTGTAAAAAATCTGATTTAATAATATCCTTTAGTGGAGGAAATCTGCCATCCTTATCCAGTCTGGCCTACATTCAGATTCACAGCAATGCGGTTGACTCTTAAATCGAACTTCTGAAATGTCCAGCAAGCCATCCAGTTCAAGGACAATCAGAGATAGGTAATAAATGCTGAGTCAGCCAGTAATACCCACAGACCATGAATGAACTTAATAAATCTACTCCCTTTCTTTCGACTCCTCAAATAAAATTATTTGCGTTACTCACTTAGCAATAGAGTGCTCACATTATGTCATCATATTTTAGAAAGAGCCACAGAGCCTGGGCCCACACTGCAAGATGCTGCAAAATGTAAGTGAAAGGAACAAAGTTGAGATCATTCAAGACCAGGAAAGGATAGGGGGGTGGATTATCAGAGAACAGGATTGGGTCAGAGATTGGCTTGTCCTGGACCAGATGAGAGGTGGAGAAGCCAAGGATGCCCCAGACCATAGGGCAACATGGGAGTTTGTCAGAGTGGAAGGTGTTTGGAGTGGAGGGGGGAGGGGTTTGGAGTCAGAGCAGAGGCATTCCACTGGAATGCAGTGGAGGGTTGCAGCAAGGGATCAAGCAAGAGACTGGTTTGGAATGGAGGGAGGGTCGGAGCAAGGGGGTGGTTGGAGCAGAAATGGGTTTCAGAGTCCAGGAGGAGGTTGGAATGGAGGTTGGGGTTTGGGGGTGGATTTGGAGCAGAAGGCAGTGTCAGAGTGCGGAAGATGTTGGAGCGGAGGGGGAGTAGTGATGGAGGAGGCCAGATTCATTCAAGTCGGACCAGGGGGAGAGTATTGGGTAGTGGGTACATGATGCTGTGATCTTGTGTGTGTGAGGTGTCCCATTTGAGGCTGTGTCTGGGTGTTCAGATAGTTATTCTGGAATTAAAAGTGTCTTTCCTCCAGAGTAACAGCCACGGTAAAACTGGAAGAACCATCTGAAGTTAGCGATTTAAATTGCCCAGCACAATTGGCTAGAGGACAATTTCTGGGCAATTGCTGGGTAAACACTTATGTGAGAACTTCCAAGAGTGATTGCCCAACCCATCATCAGAGTATATCCACATGCAATGTAGGAAATTATAGGTCTCTGTTTCAGTCATTAATTCAAACCATGCATCCCACAGCCCTCAATATAAATATATTTCTCATGCTCTCTGTCCTCCTTCTCTTGCATTTTATGATGTATTCATGTTCTCCTGCTCTAGATTCTGCAGTCACTAACAATATTCTGTTCCTATGAACACTGTTTCACCTCTTCACAATTTTAATCGTCTTGATGAAATCACTCGGAATTCTTCTTGCAACGAAAACAGTCCCAATGTTCGATGTTGTTGAGGTAAAAAAGTGACTTTTTTGCCATGTGCAATGGTCCTACATGAAATTAATTTAGTTGGTTGAGTGTGTTCCTAATCATCATGGGCATATAAAACAAATTGCTATTTAAAATATCCACCACACTTTGAGAATCAGTGAGAATGGGTGCAGTAGCGAGCTTCATCCTTGGAGTTTGGGGCTCCCTGGGCACTGGAAGCTTCATGGTGGAAGTGCAAGTATAAGTCCTGAATAGGGCATATTTGATATTGATCATAGAGCTCCAGCTTTAACTTGGGCCCTGGCGTCATGTGGATTGGATGAGTTAATCTTGAACTGTCTGACCTTCTGCCATCGGACCTAGAAGATTTTAAACACAAATATCATCTATATCAATCCCATTGATCACACATATGGATCTGCTGGAAAGTCATAACTGCCCAGTAAATGTGAACAGAATTCCAGGGAAACCACTACTGAGAATCCAAAGAAACAAACCCTGGTAACTGGTAAAGTGGTTAAATGGAAGGTTGTAAGTGTTTTGCAGTAAAGAAGGGAGACTCTGGCACGAGATTCATTGCTTCCTTGTGAGGACTGTAAGAAGTCTCACAACACCAGGTTGAAGTCCAACAGGTTTATTTGGTAGCAAATGTCACTAGCTTTTGGAGCTTTTCCCCTGATGAAGGGAAAGCGCTCTGAAAGCTAGTGGCGTTTAATTCCAAATAAACCTGTTGAATTTTAACTTGGTGTTGTAACACTTCTTACTGTGTTTACACTAGTCCCACAACGGTATCTCCACATTATTCCTTGTGAGGTCCAGAGGATCACTACTGTTTTTCTTGGCCTTTAGGGATGCTAAAAAACTAAACTCCCTCTTATAAAAACATAAAAATGTAAGAACTAGGAGCAGGAGTAGGCATCTAGGGATTCTCCGCTATTCACGGCTTATCTCTTTGTGGACCCAGCTTCACTTACCTGTCAGCTCACCAGTACCCTTATTTTCTTTAATGTTCAAAAACTTATCTAACCTTGCCTTAAAAACATTCAATGAGGTAGCCTCAACTGCTTCACTGGGTAGGGAATTCCATAGATTCACAACCCATTGTGTGAAGAACTCAGTCCTAAATCTGCTTCCTCTTATTTTGAGGCTATGCCCTCCAGTTCTAGTTTCACCCGGCAGTGGAAACAACTTCCTGCTTCTATCTTATCTATTTCCTACATAATCTTATATATTTCCATAAGATCTCGCCTCATTCTTCCCAATTCCAATGAGTATAGCCCCAGTCTACTCAGTCTCTCCTCATAAGCCAACCCTCTCAACTCTAGAATCAACCTAGTGAATTTCCTCTGCACCCCCATCCAGTGCCATTGTATCCTTTCTCAAATAAGGAGACCAAAACTACACAGTACAAGGCCTCATCAGCATCTTACACAGCTGGAATGTAACCTTGCTGTTTTTAAAACTCCATCCCTCTAATAATGAAGGACAAAATTCCATTTGCCTTCTTCATCACTGCTGCATCTGCAAACCAACTCCTTGAGATTCCTGCACAAGGCCAACTAGGTCCCTTTGCACAGCAGCATGCTGCAACTTTTTATTATTTAAATAATAGTTCATTTTGCTGTTATTCCTACCAAAATGAATGACCTCACATTTACCAACATTGTACTCCATCTGCTGGACCCTCGCCCACTCACTTAGACTATGTATATCCCTTTGCAGGTTTTCAGCGTCCTCTGCACACTTTGCTCTGCCACCCATCTTAGTGTCATCTGTGAAATTTGACACAGTACACTGGTCCCCAACTCCAAATCTGCTATGTAAATCATAAACAACTGCAGTCCCAACACTGGTCACTGAGACACATCACTAGTCACTGATAGCCAACCAGAAAAACACCCATTTACCCCTGATGCTTGATTTCTGTTAGTTAACCAATCATTTATCCATGCTAATACATGACTCATAACACTGTGCACTCTTCCCTGACCTTCTTCCAGAGCACTTCCTCCTGTTGTCAGGATTCATTGCACTGGTCTCAGTTAAAATTGCAGTCAGATTCCAATAAAAACACCAAAGCCTTTATTGAAAGATTCTCCATTTCACCTGTACAGAACAAGAGATTCTGATCATGGTCAGCAGAAGTAAGTCAGAACTTTAACTAGTTACTGTTAGGCAGACAAGGTTGAAATAGACTTTGCACCCTTTACATGAGAGAATATTTTATCCTATCGCTGAGCTGTTGCTGTTGAGAAGCATGGAAGCTAACTTGGTAAATATTACCTGAAGCTATTGAATTGGATATAGTAATCAGATTACATATGTAGACAATTGGATAATATAGAATATCACTGGGGGAACCTGTAGCAAAAACAATATCTAAGAGTCATTCGGAAGTAATGAGTGATTTCTTTTGTTTCTTGTAAGTGGTGTTAAGGCCAGAATTTAAATCCTTTCCTGCCACCTCAGAGGAGATCAGTTAATTCAGCATAGACTGAGATTGAACGTGAAATCTCTGAATGTTGGTATTATTCTCTCAGCATGATTACACTCATGGAATGTTCTATGCAAAAATCAGACTCTAACATTTTACAAGTTTGGTCGGGTTTAGGAGTGGCAGAGGAGTGGGAGTAGAGCACAGATCTGACCATGTTGTTTGCTACAATTCTGTAATTCAGAGTGTGTGCTGTTTAGTTGAAAGCTCTTTAAACCATTTGTTTACTCACTGGAGTGATTTGTAATTATTGACCTTACAAAAGTTCAAAACTGACATAATAGGAAGGCATTGCCGACATCTTCTGAAACTTTGCCTTTCAAATCTAACCTTCAATAGGAAATCTGGAGCAGTCGAATTTCCCCCTTCTACTCTACATAAGATGATTAATATGATTGTAAAACCTAACTTCATTCATTGCCAGCTGAATTTCTTTCTCTTTCTTTTAATCTGTAGCTGCATTTCAGACCACAACCCTGAAATCTATAATGAAGAAGGATGGAAATTTCAAACCAAGTGGTCTCCCGGCCAAGAAAAATCTTCACTTCATTGGTGTAAATGGCGGGTGAGCATCAAATAAAGTTTAACAGTCACACAAGACCCTGCGATGTGCTCAATCCTTTTATATTTGTGTGATAGTGTTTCTATCAGTTTTCTCTATATGTACTTTAGCTATGAGAGCACTTCAAGTGAAGAGTCCACCTCATCAGAAGAAAATTCAGACAATGACTTGGAAAAAGAATGTGTGGATGCAGAAAATAAAACCCAACATATTGATCACAAAGCAGAAAATTCCAAGGACACAGAAACAGCAGGACAGGAAGAAATCCCACCAACAGAAATTAATGCTGCAGTCAATGTTATGGAGCACTGCAGTAAAAGGTACATACATCACTCTTGTTACAACAATTGGCACGATCACATTGCTAAAAACCAATGAAATGCAAGGTGGGAGATGTTATAGAGAGAACACCAGGGAGATCTCCCACTTTGATGCTCACAAGATATGTCAGGAGTGATTATTGAGATATTTAACACTTTTTAAAGTTTATTTATTAGTGTGACAAATAAGCTTACATTAACACGGCATGCAGTGAAGTCATTGTAAAATTCCCCTATTCGCCACACTCTGGTGCCTATTCGGGTACACTGATGAAGAATTTCACGTGACCAGTTCACCTAACCAGCATATCATTTGGACTATAGGAAGAAACTGGAACATTTTTTTAAATTTATTTATTAGTGTTACAAGTAGGCTTACATTAACACTGCAATGAGGCCATTGTGAAAATCCCCTAGCCACCATACTCTGGTGCCTATTTGGGTATACTGAGGGAGAGCTTAGCATGGCCAGTGCACCTAACCAGCACGTCTTTTGGATTGTGGGAGGAAACTGGAGCACCTGCAGACACAGGGAGAATATGCGACCCCACACGGACAGTGACCCAAGCCAGGAACTGAACCTGGATCACTGACACTTTGAGGCAACAGTGCTAACCACAGTGCCACCGTACTACCCTCAGCCTGTGATCTTCCAATTATTCGTTCTAATGATCAGCAAATCACAGTCTGAGGATGTGCCATTACTCAGTCAGCACTCCAAGCATATTGTGAGAATAATAGGATTCGTTCTTAGTAGTCAGGCGGCAGGGGGAAGAGATGGTTAGCTTCACTGATCTACTGACCAATCCCTGGATGAAATCAGAAAGCTTTTCTAGTTGCTGGAGATATGAGGAGAAAAATATCAAGATAGATGGGAAGTGAGTCGGGATTAAAACTAGAAACTCTGTGGTACAGAGCTACAGCTGGATTTAGGAGCTGGAATGCAACTGGACACTTTATAGAGTTGTCCAGAAAAAAGGGTGTTTATTGAAATCCCAGAAAACAAACATTCCCACAAAAAGAACAAAGCATGTAGTTCATTGCCCAATTGTTTTTGAAAAGTAAACATTGAAGGAAGTAAGGTTTTATTTTACAACTGGTATTATTCTGTATGTTCATTTGCTGTCAGTAAACTAAAGGCCAACAATTCTCATCAGACCTTATTCATTGATGTGTCTTGGCTCAGTCTTTTTGGAGATTGGAAAAACACTTGAGGGCACTTTTGAAAGACTGTAATATCTGGTTCAGATCATGAGAGGTTGCTCTTGTTTACATATCTGAGTTACACTGTTGTGTAATCAGATATTGGCCAATGCACATTCCACCCTGAACATAAAAAGTTCAGACCACTAATTGGAACAATGGGCGAATTTTGATATGGTCCTTACATGGCTCTTTGACTCCTTCACCTGATCTCTTATTTCCCCTTTGCCATTTTAGTAATGCTTGTAAAATTGATGAAGTAGCATTGTATTTCTGGATGCAGATCATTTATGGAGATCAGAGATAGTGACTGTATTGTATCTATTTAAAGGTGATTACTGATCAAGACAACCACCTGCTCCTCATTGCGAATTCACCATTAGCAGTTAGTCAATAAGTGATTTAAAGGCATACATTATGGGCGAAATGCAAAAAAATTATTAAACTTGCAAAGTTTGTCTGTAATACAATATTCCTTCAGTCCCCCTTACCTTCACACATGTATTCAGATTTTAAGGTAACATGATTAACTGATCTATTTTATGCTCTAATGTTCTCAATAAACCCACAGGGTAGGACTTTACAGCCTTGCTTGACCCAAGACCAGAGAATCCTGCCCAAGATTAACAGACATTTCCACTGTCTGCCCTTCATCCACTCTGATTTTGTGGCGCGCGGGGCAGTAGAATTCCAGCCACAATCTCTGTGACTCAACAGGCTAACTATGGTCAGATAACACCCATTGAAGTGTCCTTCCTTGCCATGGATTATTGAGGGGTGATAGGAGGTGTGTGTGGCACACACCTTTGCATGGGGCGGGGGGGCATGAGGGGCCAAAGGGTTTGTTTGGGGCATACCTTGGCAAGGGGTTTGAGGAGGCAGTAGTGCTTTGGGAGTGTATGCAGACTGAGGAGGTTTGATGGAGGAAGGCTGGAGGGCCTTTTTATTTTGAAGTTCTATATCACTAAGGCAGGCCTTTTAAACAGTTTGCCTCAGCACCAGGCAGTCCCTGTGTCTGCCTCCAAATGTATTCCTGTGTTAACTGGCCTGACCCCAGCCCACACACAAAATTTCTCCCACCACAAAATTTTCATCCTTTCTGTTTCTCTCTGCCAGGTTGGTGGGCCAAACCAGGAATTTTCACAAGGATGAAAATCCCACATTTAACGTTTGGGCCCATCCAAATTTGACCAATACACAGAATCAACATTGCCAGATCCTGAACCTATTCATGTGTAATTAGTATAATTTAACTTACTTTTCTTTCACGCAGGCATGAATTGAAGCTGAACCTCATCTCTGCCTGTCATAATCTGAAGGATCATCTCAATGAACTGGGAGTCACAAATGACAAAGTCTTGGTATGGTTCTCTTCCCTGTTTTAACTTCCAAAGCTATTATCAATCCTGCACATACAGGGTTTGAACGGAAGTCCCTTTTGTTGACCATTGAACTTCATTATCAGTGGGTTTTTCAGTAAGACTGCCCTGTTGAGTGTCATTGTTCAATGAACAAGACAGACTAATGAGGTAGAGGATTCAAACCCCAGTCAGAAATGTTCTGCTGTCTCCATTCTAGTCTTGAAGGACCGTGAGTCTCATCTGTTTCAGTTGTGTATATCCCAAGTGACAGCACCCATGTGAACTTGTTGGATTAATGCATCTGTCCACCTTGTTAAATGCAGGCCTTAGGAGATCTGGCAGTTTGTCTAGGTGTTGCCTCACAAGATCCAAACACAGGGAAACAGTGATGCCGAGACCTCCCAAAGCAGTTATAGTTGATTTCATTCACAAAGGGAATAGGTGGCAACAATCACAGCTCCTGATTGCTACTCAGTGGTATTGAGTGAGAGCAGAGTCAAACTGAATAAAATATTCCCAACTATTGCATTCTTTCATTCTTATGCTGAGCAGCTGAGTGCATAGTTGCGTTGTGACTATGGTACTGACCCAGCAACCAGGGCATCGCCAAGCTTCTGCCACCTCCATGTTCAGTATCCAGTTAAGGAAGTGGTTGGGCCAACAAGGGGCGGCATGGTGGCACTGTTGCCTCACAGCGTTAGGGACCAGGTTCAATTCTGACCTCGGGTGACTGTCTGAGTGAAGTTTGCATATTCTCCCTGTGAGTTTTATCCAAGTGCTCTGGTTTCCTCCCACTGTCCAAAGATGCGCGCATTAGATTGATTGGCTAAGCTAAAGTGATCCTAGTGTTAGGAGGAGCAGATGAGTATCTGTGTGGGATTACAGGAATGGGGCTGGGGTGGGATAGTGGTTGATACAGGCTCAATGGGCAGAATAGCCTTCTTCTGTACTATTGGGATTCTATAAGGAGAAAAGCCCAGTCAGAGGTCACGGCACAGGACAACTAGTGCCCAGCTGTTGAGGCAGAAAAACGATTGTGAGGGCACCTCAACTGGGAGGCACTCTCCAACATGTTAGATTAAAGAAAGTAAAAGTTTCTTCTGTGCCACTGGTGTTTCAATCATTCCTTTGTTTCTGCAGAGACAGAGTTTAAACACTGTTCAGTGGGAATGGTTCAGGATTTCCAGTCAAAAATCAGCAGCTCCTGAGGCAGTTCAGGGCTTTCTCCTGAAACTGCGAGAAATGTCATCCGAACTGCTCCACTTTATTGTAAACTTAACCGATGAAAATGAGAACACCGCTCTTCATTATAGTGTCTCTCACTCCAACTTCCACATCGTGAGACTTTTACTGGACACAGGTATTACTTTTTGAGGTGCTGTAATTGCGACACATTTTATCTACAGAGTAATTAAAAATGTTGCACGTTTTAATGAGTGAATACAATCCAAACAGTTCAAGTAGATTTTTGTTAAGTAAGAGGTTACAGAACCACAGTAACATATTGGGACTAAGATATAGATCATGATTGAATTAAATGACAGAACAGACTTGAGGAGCTGATTGGCTTGCTCTTGTCTCTGTGTTGCCTTTGGTTCAATGATGGGGAAATCCATCAATGCTCCTACTCTTAATTCTTATTCAATAATCATTGCTGGCAAGTACGTATATTTGGATGTCAGGTAGGGGTAAGATTTTTTTTTAAAGTTTATTTATTAGTGTCACAAATAAACTTTCATTAACACTGCAATAAAGTTACCGTGAAAATCCCTTAGTCACCACACTCTGACGCCTGTTCAGGTACACTGAGAGAGAATTTAGCATGGCCAGTGCACCTAACTACGCGTCTTCCAGCAGTGGGAGGAACCCTGGATACCCAGAAGAAACCCACACAGACATTGGGAGAATGTGCAGACTCTGCACAGACAGTGACCGAAGCTGGGAATCAAACCGTGTTCCTGGTGCTGTGAGGCAGCAGTGTCACCCATATGATCTGACAGCACAGCAGATCAGCCTGCAAGTGTTGTGTTTATGTTCTTGAACATAATCCCAAACAGCTGCCACACGTGGAACTGCACTTCAGTAAAATATAGAGTATTTGGGAAGGAAAGAAAAACTGAAAACCAGGACTATGGGGGTGGGGTGATGATGTGGGATACCAAATAGATGTTGGTGGGACAGGACGGCCAGGAGAGTGCAGAATGTTCTTGTGAAGCATGGAGAAAAACTCCCGCTTCTGCTAGTTCCACCAAATTAACTTTATACTTCACCTTTTTGGTAGCTCCTCTGTTGTACCAGCTGGCAGAATGGACAGAGAGCATACGGCCTAATCCCTTGCCTTTTTCTATCAAAATTACCATTTGACCCTCATGTCCATCATTGGGCTACAGTTTGAAGAAGGCCTCTCTGAAGATGGCAGTAAATGGAGTACTGGCGTCAACAGGGCAGCTGAACTATTTCTGGTCCATTACATCTCCATTAATCCTGGGCTACTCAAATTAAGTTTAATTTTATTAGCATCACGAATAGGCTCACATTAACACTGCAATGAAGTTACTGTGAAAATTCCCTAGTCACCACACTCTGTCATCTGTTCGGGTACACTGAGAGAGAATTTAGCATGGCCAATGCATCTAGCTAGTGCGTCGTTGGAGGAAACTGGAGCACCTGAAGTAATCTCAGGCAGATACAGGAAGAACGTGCAGACTTTGCACAGACAATGACCCAGGCCAAGAATCAATTCTGGGTCTCTGGCACCGTGAGGCAGTAGTACTAACCACTGCACTACATGCCACCCATTTTTATGTACCCTGAGCAGTCTTCAGACATCATTATTGATAACAGGGGAAGAAGTTCAGCAAAATGACAGGGAGTTTTCCCCATTTCCGTGATTCCTATTGTCTCAGTGATGTTGATACATGCACACACAGTTCCACAAACTGGACACCCTGAACTGAACAGTCACTCTTCACACAGAGGCCAGAACGTTAGCAAGTTGTTTCTCCAAGGAATCATCTGGGAATCGGTCTTTAACTGAAACTACATGGTGAACACTCAGTGACAAGATTCACTGATTAGCAACTGATTGACTAATTTGTTCTTCCATTCCCAAGACCCAAGACGTTAAAAGTAGTTATTACTGCTGCAGTTAGCTCAGTAAAGGCAGGAAAGGAACAGGCATTTTTCTGCCCATTATGTCCATCTTTCCCCTTCCCATCCATCCACTAGGGGAGTAAGACCACAGAGTATATGGGGACTGATATTGAGCCCGTGCTCTCTGTCTATAGGAATGGTGGCACGGGTTCGAAATCTGGAGAGACTCGGACAGCGCAATTCACCCCAGTGAGTTCCTGTCTTCTTCCAGGCCCCTTTTCACCGGAGTGGTGTGAAACACACCGCAGGATCCTAGGAAGCTCCTTTCAATGTATTAGCATGTCACCAGTGAGCTCTCTCTCTGGGACTTGCCCCCTCGCCAGATAGTCAGTGGGTACTGACATGATGTCACACCGGCTTACAGCATCTCCAAATAGACACGAATCTGGAGGTCGCCTCAGGGATGTAAAGATGTGCATAGCCCCCGAGGGAGAGGGCTGCAGCTTGGCAATGCCCCTTGGCATTGGTAGGCATGCCCATGCCAAACTAGCAGTGTTGATCTGTGCCAAGAGGAGGCCCCAGTGGAAATCTCAGGGGGGAGGTGGGGGTGTTCATTCCCAAGATTTGATTATGGGCCCGGAGCAGGCAGAATCCCTACATTACAGAAGGGGGCCATTAGGCCCATCGAGTCTGCATTCTCTATAATCCCACTCAGGCCTTTTTCCCCTAATCCCACATATTTACTCTCTAATCCTCCTGACACTAGAATCAATTTAATATGGTCAATCCACCTAACTCCCATATTTTTGGACTGTGCAAGGAAAACAGAGCACCCGGAGGAAAGCCACGCAGACACATGCAAACTCCACACAGGCTGTGACCTAGGCTGGAATTCAACCCAGGACCCTGGCATTATGAGGCAGCAGTGTTAACCGTGCCCCCCATAGTTGTACTGGAAAGTTGAGGCCCCTCCTTCCCTCCCGTTTGTAGCAGAATCTGTAAGGTCTGGACAGAAACACATGGGTTTTCTAACCAGGAATAACCCTGTGCCATATTTTGGTAAGATTGCCCCCCCCCCCAGCCACCCCCGACATTGTAAATCCTCTCCTTTTATTCTATAAAGATGGTAATCGAAGATTACATGAGGAACTTGCTTTGCTTGCTTGTTGCATGTCTTATTTCAATTACAAGGCTTACCATTTCTGATCAGGTATGTGCAATGTGGACCATCAGAACAAGGCTGGATACTCTGCTATCATGTTAGCATCACTGGCTGCTGCTGAAACAGATGAAGATTTGGCAGTGGTCATGCAACTTCTTCAATTGGGAAATGTCAACATCCAAGCCACTCAGGTATTGATTGTGATGCACTGACCTACATTCATCATTCACAACATCACTCCCAGCTATATTCTGCTGCTTCATTTCAAGGTCAGAAGAAATACTTCAGAATGTTGATTTTAATTTGCATAATATATTGAATCTATCACCATATGTGGTGGCAGTGAGTAAAATAAGTCAGATGTTGGGATGTGTTAAAAGGCCAGTTGAGCTGAATAGTGAAGCACTCCGACCATATTATAAATCATTGAATCAACCATGCTTGGAATATGTGTATACCGGCTGACCTCTTACACTGGGATATCTTCTAACTGCTGCAAAAATCTCACTTACCAGTGTTTAGTGCACACTCACGATGGCCTGAAATGGGATTGATGCAGACAATTAAAGTTATTTACTTAAATAGTTTGTGATTTGCAAGGTCGGACATTCATACGAACAATATAACGACAGACTGAGGCCATTAAGAGTCAGTTGGTAGTTTGCAGCTTTTTCCTCACATTCATTGCTGCCAAACTCCAAGGTTTGCAAACTGAGATCAAGGGACCAAATTTTTGCCTGAGTGCGCAGGTACGTTTTGGTGTATGAATTGTGACACTTGGAGGGCACAGAGTAGCATGGGTGATCAGAGGGCTGGCAGGGGATGGGTGGGGGGTTGTGGGAGGATGAGATTTAAGAGGCTTTCAAAAAGGATAAAAACCAGGATTGTGTATTGGAGGAATAGGGTAGGCCGTCTATCTAACCCCCGCACTCCTTGTGCATTCCAGTGCAGCTCACAAACTGCACTGCAAACCCCACCTGAGAATAAAGTAGCAGAAATGCTTTGCGGAGGCCCACCTGGGTGAGTTGTACATTTGTGAGATGTCAAAGTGCATAGGTCAGGTTTTCCTGAGCCCAGATGAAGATGCTATTAAATGCATCCAGCATGTGAAAGACTAAGGCCTTCTGTCAACTACTGGCAAGAAGAAAATTGTTTCTGAGTCCACTATTTTCATGCTGAGTTGTTAAAGATACAAGCATCCAAAAATGACTGACAGGGAAAGACTAGCTG
Organism: Sphyrna mokarran; assembly: GCA_024679065.1. Lineage (NCBI taxonomy): Eukaryota > Metazoa > Chordata > Chondrichthyes > Carcharhiniformes > Carcharhinidae > Sphyrna > Sphyrna mokarran. The sequence goes on from JAGIQG010000009.1 coordinate 57,610,946, forward strand.
CTGCAGTAAACATGCGTCTTCCTCATAATAGTTAGAGCACCATGAATGACACTGACACCAACCCACTCAATCCATCTGGTGGGATATTAAGGTCCCACAATACTGAATGGAGGTTTAAATGGCCTGATGAAATCGGCTGGGCTGGGGTAGGAGCGTGTAGGAATAGACTGCAGCAAAGCTGTAAAACCCTCGCTATAATCTCCAAAGAGTGGAAGTATCAGGGAAAAATACAGTCTATAAAATTCCTTTCCAGCCCCATCAGATAATCAAAACCAGTCTAGAGCATAACGGTGAGACAAATATTTTTCCGATCACAACAGAATTAAAATTTCTCCAAGACCTAGACCCTACTTGCTGCATGGAATTCTTCATAGCTCCAGGTTTAGATTTATAATATCTTTGATAGAAAGTCAGTCCTTAACAGTTCCTTCACACAAACCCATCACAAATATTATCTAGAAGGGCAAAGGCAGCAGACACATGAGAACAAAATCATGTTCCCCTCCAAGCCACACATTACCCTGACTTCAAAATATATTGCCATTCCTTCACCGTGCTGGGTCAAACTTGCTCTCCAACAGCGCCGTGGGTGTACCTACATCCCATGGACTGCAGCCATTCCAGAAAGTGGCTCAACACCATCTTCTCAAGGACAATTAGGGATGGGGAATAAAATACAGGCCTTGCCAGTGAGCTCATGTCCGTGAATGACTATATAATAACAATTTTAATGTATGACCAAAGTATCAATTTAAGATTTGTTGCCACTAAAGATAATTGTTTAATTAATTTTTACAGGCTGGTCAAACTGCATTAATGTTGGCTGTCAGTCACGGAAGGATCAATATGGTCAAAGCTCTCCTGTCAAATGGGGCTAATATGAATATCCAGGATGATGATGGATCCACTGCACTCATGTGTGCAAGTGAGCAAGGGCACATGGAGATTGTTAAGCTTCTGTTAGCACAGCCTGGCTGTGACACAACATTGACTGATAAAGTGAGTTCATTTGTCATGTAGTTTATGGTCTGTTCTTTCTTCCATTCCCTTCCTTCTCATCCTTCAGATTTTCATTTATCACTCATTTTCTATCGATTCTTTTGTTTCCCTTCTTCATTCATCAATTCTAACTGCTGCAGGAATCTAACTTACCTGTGTTTAATGCACAGTCACGATGGCCTGTGATAATCAGATTGATGCAGGCAATTAAAGTTACTTAAATGAATAATTTGTGACCTGCATAGCTGGACATTCATGCAAACACTATGATGACAGTTTGAGGCCACTAAGAGTTAGTAGTTTGCAGGTTTTCTCTCACTTCCAAATTCCAAAGATGTGTGGGTTAGGTTGATTGGCCATGCTTATTTGCTTCTTTGCGTCAGGGGGACTACCAGGGTAAAATACATGGAGTTACTGAGATAGGGCCTGGGTGGATCTGTTGCTGGTGCAGGCTCGATGGGCCAAATGGTCTTTTTCTTCACAGTAGGGATTCTATGATTTTATGAACTTACCTTGGTTGGCTTACCTTCCATCTGTACAATTTTCACTCCTCTTAATTCAATGGCTAATTCACTAAATCTGCATCTCCATGTCCTTCAGGGGATGATAAAAATGCAACTGTTTTTTCTACTTATTTTTGGCTCCATCTGGTTTTTATATATTAACTATCTTAGTCTTAGTATCTACTCTGTTCAAACTCTGATTGGGTAACACCAAGAAACTGGATTTCTTTTCTCATGCATTTATAATTTTTCATCTTTCTGGAGCTCTTCTTGAATAATGATCCTGAAGTCGGGATTATGATAATACTGTTTTGTTAATATATTTTATATGTAAGGAACACTGCTTTAAGATGCAGTGTCTTGTTACAAGTAGTCAGTTTGCTTGGAGGGAATGCAGGATAATTACTCATTTTAGCCACGTGTTTATTTTGCAGAAGATTATTGGGATATTTTATGGTTAAGGTGAGTTAGGTATACAGGGACATGTGAGAGTCACGTGATACCAGAAATGGGCGAAGCTATGCTTGTAGCCAGAAAGCAGTTTCATTTTCATCTTAAGAAGAGCAATTGCTGACTGCAGCTAGTTGAAGACAAAGCCTAGAGGGTCTCTCTCCCTCTGAAAAGACATCTCTGAAATCTCCAAAGTGGCTACCAAGTCAAAGCAATTATGCCTGGATTGGCTAACTATTTTTAAAGAGGCGTTAAGTTTATATGAGAATTGTCCCTTCTTATCCATGCTGACTCTGCGAGGGCAACTCATTTAGTCCCACTCCCCCATCTCTTCCCTATAGCCCTGCAAATATTTTCTCTTCAGATAATCACCCAATTACCTCTTAAATGCCTCATTACATTGACCTCCATCATCCACTCAGGTAGTGCATTCCACATCCTATGTGCTGCATGAAATGGTTTATTCTTATGTCACTATTGCTTCCTTTGCCAAGCATCTTAACTCAGAGTCCTCTGGTCGACCCATCTGCTCCCCATCCTCCTATCTATTCTCTCATAATTTTGAACACCTTCTTCAAATCTCCTCTCAATCTTCTCTTCTTTATGGAGAACAGACCCACATTCTCCAATATATTCATGTAGCTCATCCCTTATCGCTGGAACCATTTTCATAAACCTTTGTTGCAGTTGCAGTGTCCAGAATTGGACACAATACTCCAGCTGAGGCTGAAGCAGTCTTTTTGTAAACTTCGCCGTAAGCTCTTTGCTTTGTAACTGCTCTATGTATGAAGCTCACGACACCACATTTCCTGTTCACCGTTTTCTCAATCTGGCCTGCCGCCCTCAACAATTCATGCACAAATACTTCCATGACCCTCTGAACATGTACACTTTTTAAAAACTCCATGGCACCATGACTGGTTCAGCTGTACATATTGACAGGAGGTTGATGCAGAAAGCAACAATAATCAGGAATTCTGTAACTAGAGGAACAGTTGCTGCTTCTCTGACTGCAGACCTAAATACTTGTTCTTTTCCAAAGCTAACTTAACTTTCTGACCTTATGAAGATTGTTCCCTGAATGATCCATTTGAACCACCTTATTCTCCACAACCAGATCTAGCAATGCCTCCTTTCTTAAGCTACAAACATACTGATCAAGGCAATTCTTCTGAACATACTAACAAAACCTTTCTCTCTCCTTGCCCTTTAACTGCCCTGTTATAATTACCTCATTATAACTACTCTGTGGTTTTTGCACTTCTTGGTCACTTTGTTCCAAACCTGTTCCTCTGTATCATTCTCACTATTTGTTGGCCTGTAGACTACACCCAGCAGTGCATTGATATCTCCATCATTTCTTTGCTCTAATCAAATAAATTATGTTCTTGACCCCTCCAGGACATCTTGATACAGTAGCTCTGTAATATTCTCCTTAATCAATACTGCCACCCTTTCTCCATTCTTTCTTTCCTTATTTTTGCTGAACATTTTTTATCCAGGATAATTTAATACTCAGCCCTGTCTTTTTTCAAGTCAGGTCTGTTACCACCAAAACATCCTATTATCTGTTCCTGTTGGTTACCAACCTTATTTGCCATCCTCCCTGCATTCACATAGATCTGATTTAGGCCTTATTGTATTCTGTCTGATTCTGGCTCTACCTAATGTTTCTCATTTCTTATTTCAGTACTTTTTTCCTTTTTTTATTTCTTACTCGCATGATATCTAGTCCTTTGTGCACCTTAAGTTTCCTCTCTAATGTTACATCCTAAGCTTCCAGCCTCCTGCCAAGTTAGTCCAAGCTATTTCCAACAGCTCAAATAAACTGCCCCACGAGGACAGTCATCTCATCCTATTAAGGTTTATTCCATCTGGCTAGTACATGCTTCAGCTCCCCCAGAACTGGCCCTGAGGGCCCAGGTGTTTAAAGCACTCCCTTATGCACCATCTAGCCATCCATTTATTAATCTGCTCTATCGCTTTATTTAATACCCACTATAACTAATCTGAAGCTTAATATCTTTGAGCTCTAGCTTGCTAGTCAACTTCCTAGCCGCCTAAAACCTTCCAGCAGGACCTGATCCTTCTTTCTACCTACATCACTGTAGCAGTGTGGACCACATCCTTTGGCTATTTCACCCTCCTTCCTCAGAGTGCTCTGTGGTTCTCAGTGATATAAGAACATAAGTACATAACAAATTGAAGCATGGTTCTGCTTTGTTTTGCTCCTGCTATTCAATACAATCATGACTGATCTCCTACCTCAACTCCATTTTCCATCCACATCCCATATTCCTGACAACATGCCATCCTGGATTCACATCTGCTGCCCCAGAAACATCTGTCCATTTTCCTCACTACAGGGTCCCCTATTACTATTGTTTTCTCCTGCCCTTGAGAGGCATGGTGGCACAGTGGTTAGCACTGCTGCTCACTGCACCAGGGACCAGGTTAATTTCCAGTCTCGGGTCACTATCTGGATGGAGTTTGCATGTTCTCCCCAGGTCTGAGCGGATTTCTTCTGGGTGCTACAGTTTCCTCCAAAGATGTGTAGGTTAGGTTGATTGGCCATGCTGGTATCAGGGGAATTAGCAGGGCAAATGTGTAGGATTGCAGGAATAGGATCTGGATGGGATTGTGGGTGTTCAGGCTTGATGGGCTGAATGGCCTCCCTCTGTATTGTAACGATTCTATGATTCCGTGATTTTATGCTTCCTCTGTCAGGCTGAGCCACCCATGTTGTTGTAGCTTTGGATTTACTGTCCAGGGGAACTATCATTCTCAGCAGTACCAGTTGGAGAGGTTTGGATTGAGGATTGAGCCAAAATAGAGAGAGATTTAACCTGCTTTAGTAATACTGACTTGGAAATACTTGATAATAATACTGAGTATCCCAAGCAAAAACAAAATGCCCCTTTGGTTTTGTGAGCACAGAAAAAAATAAAAATATATGTTCAAATGTTATTTTCATTTCTTGGAGCAATCTGCCTAGTTAATTTTGAATGTATCAAATTGGTTGGTGATTGGAAGTGAAGTTGAAGCTTTTTATTCGCTATTGTTCAGTTTGAACTTCAATTTGATGCAAATGATTTATTATTGTATTTTGAGCTAACGTGCTAATTGCTACTGAGAGATAATTTCAGAGGAACATTGTTGTGATTGCGGCTGACAATGTGTAACATAATTATAGGGATTATTTCAAATACCTCTGTTTCCGCTATGGTGCTTGTCAGTGGTATACAATGGAACTGCACTTATAATGTTGCCCCAGGGTTGAAGGGAACTATTTGCCATCTACCTCCTTCACTGTGACCTTTGGAAGTCTTACTGTGTTGCTTGCCTTTTAGCAGACGAAAATCAAGCCCTTTATATTTAAACTGTTGAGGAAGACAAAAGAATGTTATTGGGAAGGAGGGTGAGATCAATTTGCATGACTCAAATGAAAAAAAAAAGTAATTAAAATGGAACAATTTGATAGAACTGCTGCTCTTATAGTTTTATTTCCTTTCCTTTGGGGATAAACCTCACCACCACTTGATAATTATCCCCAGCTGTGTGATTTGAAGCAATATACTTCACACACACACTGAGTGCTAAGTGCAGTCTGCATCCTATTTCCCATTCCTCAGAATGGTTTTTGAACATAACATTGGCAGGGAATGCGCCTCTCGATAAAACATTGCTAATGAATACTTGTTGTATGTTTGGAGTTTCAGCATCTGCTTCTCTCTCATGTCTCCCCTGCAGGATGGTAGCACTGCATTAAGCATTGCATCGCAAGCTGGACAGGAGGACATTGTTGCACTGTTGGACACCCACATGGATTATGGCACCGTGCCCACCGTTTGATTTACATTCTCTGCTGCCTCTCTCACTCCTCCACAATCAGAAGCAAATAATAAAGCCATTTATTTCTGAACTCGGAGCTGCAAACACCACAACCTCGCATCTCTGGATTGTTCATTTGAAAAGGCTTGCAACTCTTACAACCAATTGAGTTGTCCTAAGTATTTTAAGATAAGCTTTAATTTTTTTCCCCCTTGACCAACTTTTTAGAAATCATTTTTGTGTGTGATAATCCAACTTGAATTACCATCTCCACCCTTACCCCCATCAGAATTTCTCACCTCAGTAAGTGCACCTGACTGTTCCAAATATACTGCTTTGCAGCTTGTTATTATAATAATTCCGCAAAGATCCGGCTTTGTTCTAAACAAGATTGACATTAAATTCTGCGTTGCGTGTATATTACCCAGTTAATGTTGTATAATGATCTCTCAATGCTCTAGCCATTAAGATGCTTAAAAGTAAATGATTACATAATTTCAAATTAAATTATACAAATCCCATTTTAATTATGACCAAAATATATTCAAGTCCATCACTTTCTAAAATAAAGGATAAACACAAGTTACATTTAATGTACAGTATATTTATATGCTTGCACTGTTATCACTTTCACAGGTTTTGCAAGAATCTTGGTAAAACTGCATCGTCACTGAGTTGAAATGAGATATTTTCAAGAACAACTATATTGCTGCAGCATTTGGTGTTTTATTCACATCACACTTATATTATTATTATCGATTAAAATTCAGTATCTTTGACTTAATATTTAACAGCTACTAACATGATTATTGTCTTGAATTACTTTAAAATATTTAAAATATTAATAAGAAAGCATTAAAATAATTGAGTATATTTGATATATATCCTCACTCTGGTGGTAGATAATTCCTGGGTAAATCTCCAGATTGAACAATCGGACTGTTTGCATACCTTAGTATAGATTCTAAATATTGGGAGGTATGTCAGGGGTCCAACAACAAACGGCCATGAAATTAGAAAAAAATATATTTGACCATCAACATTGATTTGTTTCAGTAAGTTTGGTGTGAATGTGTTAAATGAGAAAAAGCTTTTTGCTGATACAAAAAACTAGAAAAGGGTCAGCTCCCATTGCCAGAAAGAACCCGAATTTGATGATCAATCAAATCTCCATTCACTATAGCGGGACTGGAGAATCCCAGCAGCGGACAAGGTCAAAGAATTCCAGCCAAGTTCGATCTCTCTCCCTTTCTCCTGCTCTCTTTCTTTCAATTGGAAAACCAAAAATCTGAGGAAGGAAAACAATTGGGCAATCTGTCCCAGAGGAAGATTGAGATTAATTAGCTTGTAAGTGAATTTCAGATGAAAAGATGGAGTTGCATTTTATTTATTTCAGTGGTACAAAGACTGGTAGCACATCAGTTCTTGGTGAAAAATTGCACTCGATAATTGATGTATAATAAATTGGTTTATTGATTGGAAATCATGTCATAACTGACTGATATTTCAGTCCAGCCTCCTTAAAGATGGGAGAACAAATGTTGCATCACATGTGACAACATCTGTGTTGACAACAAAGATGCTGTATATCATAGAACAGTACAGCACAGTACAGACCCTTCAGCCCTTGATGTTGTGCCAAGCTATGTCCAAACCCAAGATCAAGCTATCCCAAACCCTATCATTCTGGGTGTGTTCCATGTAGCTATTCAATAACTGCTGGAAAGTTCCTAAGGTGTCTGACTCGACTATCACAGCAGGCCGTACATTCCACACCCCAACCACTCTGAGGAAAGAACCTACCTTGGACATCCCTCCCACCATGAACCTTATACTTATGCCCCCTAGTAACAGTTACATCCACCCAAGGAAATAGTCTCTGAACATCCACTCTATCTATCCCCCTCATCATCTTGTAAACCTCTATTGTCGCCTCTTATCCTTCTCCGCTTTAAAGAGAAAAGCCCCAACTCCCTCAACCTTTCTTCATAAGACCTACCCTCCAAACGAAGCAGCATCCTGGTAAATCTCCTCTGCACTCTCTCCAATGCTTCCACATCCTTCTTAAAGTGAAGTGACCAGAACTGCATACAATATTCCAAATGTGGTCTCATCAAGGTCTTGTATAGTTGCAGCATAACCCCATGACTCTTAAACTCAAACCCTCTATTAATAAATGCTAACACACTATAAGCCTTCTTCACAGCTTTATCCACTTGAGTGGCAACTTTCAGAGATTTGTGGATATGAACCTCAAGATCTCTCTGTTCCTTCACATTCCGCAAAGCCCTGCAGAGCTCTGTGGGTATTACACTCGCTTTTGTGCCAGAAGATTGTGGGTTCAGACCTCATTACAGAGAGACTTGAACACAATCTAGATCGCCATTTTACACAGCATTAAGGGAAAGCTGCACTGTCGGAGGTGTTATTCTTCTGTTGAAATATTAAATCCTGACCCTATCTGATCTCCTGGGTGAACATGAAAGGCCCAAATTTAAGCAGAGCAGGAGTGTTCAGGATCAGTGCCCAGGCCAATACTTATCCTTTAACTAACATCACCCAGACAAGTGACTTCATCATTATTTTAGCTGGTTGTGAGATGTTCCTGTGTAAAAATTAGCTGTCATGTTCCCTACTTTACAATGCTGACTCTACAATAATAAAGCTCAATTTTACACCCTTCTTGGTACACCCACCCCTCCCCCCCGCACCGATCCCAGTGATTTTAGCAACAGGATGGGTTTTTAGAGAGTTTATGCTGCAAAATGATTTCTTTGTAAGATCCTGAGATTATGGAAAGCACAATATAAATGTAAATTCTTTGGATAGATTCCTGCTTTTTGAGACTAACTGCAGTGGCAGGTGGCTCTGGAGGCTCCTGTCCTTTTGGTCAAAATAGCAGGTTCCCTACACCAGATTCTGTGCTTGGAACCAATTAGATATGCACAGGCGAGTTTACCTCCAACTCCCCTGGCAGCCAGAGGCTGATCCATCTGCCTGCTCTTGGCTAGCAGGTTTGAAAGTTTCACTGCCATATTTAAACACTAGTCCATGTCACTCTTGCCATGTTACTAATCTTCACCAGACCATTTTGGATGTTAGCAACCAAGTGGGAAAAGGCTGGCAGCCTCAAGAAGCCTGTTTCTCCATTTAACCATCTTTCAATTGAGCTTATCACTGGCAAGGCAACAATGCCCATTTGGACATGAGCCACTTCATCAAGAACCTTTGTGTATCAGTCTCCTTTTTGTGAGTTTTTCAGGCAGCCTTATTGAGATCCAGATTCTCTCCCTTTGGTCTTTCCTCTCCCTTCCATTGTTTGTCTTTTTCATCCATCTCCTTGCCTCTCTGCCTGCCATTGTGAGCCCTCACCCTTACCCCACCCCCACGTTGCACAGACTTCCTTCCACAATGCCCATCTTGTCTTTATCCCTCCCTTGACGTGCAAACCATCCCTCCAGTCTCCCCCTCCACCCATTTCTTCCCTCTCACTTTGCACTACACTCTCAGTCTAACTTTGGACTGTTGTGGTGGCTGCGTGAATCCTGCAGCGCAATGCTGTCCAGACACTGCTGTATGGCGTTAGGAGGAAGGAGATCCCTGGACTCCCCAACACCAAGCGCTGCACTGATCTGATTCAGTGACACAGGAGAGTCTTAGGGTCCAGCAGCTGCTCCTGCTGGGTATGGAGATGGCGGACAGGAACTGTCCTGTCCCAACAATGTGATTTGTAGCACAGCAGGAACAGCTCAGCACTATGACTGATAGGTTTGTTGCATTCACCTCAAAGTCCCTGGTGAACAGAGGGTCACGTTGTGCACGAACCCTTTTATCAATAGAGCTGCAGGCTGATGGAATTTCATGCTGGAAGATTACAAGGCCCAATGGGATGCTAGCGGGCATCTGTTTTAACAAATATTCATGAGATAGAAATGAATACAAATGACACCACACGGCCAGGCAGTGGAAAGACTCACCTGCCATTGGGAGAATTGCAATTTCACTTAATGTCAGTGGATTTCCAACTTTTTAGTTGCTGCTAGAATCTGCGTTCTCATCTACCACCAAACCCGTTGCAGGCAATTCTAGACTATAAAGGTGCACTTCAGATAGTGGAGAACAATTGTCGAGATTATTTGGATTGCTGTATGAGTAACTGAAGCCATTCAATCAATGCAGACTTGCAAAATGCTGGGAAAATCAAGCAGTACTAACCATGATTTTCTATCCATTTATGTACAGAAAATCATACTTGGCATTTTCTTTTCCTCCTTGATTTGTTCATCCTGTGAACAAGGTTCCTGCTGGGTTGTAAACGTGACTCCTATAACCCTCAGAGACAAATCAAGTTGCCTTGATTTAAATGAGCCCATTTAGAAGTTCACTTCCATGACTTTCCCAACAGATTAGTGCAAAATATTGCACCTGACCTCCCTTGTCACTCAGAACTTTATAAAACTTTCGAACTTTTGTCCTTAATGCTTGATCCCTTCATCTCAGTGAACATTTAATTGTCATCTTTTACAATCTTGAAGACTTCAACTGGATTTCACCTTGAAACCTTCCTTTCTGAAGATAAGAATGAAGAGTAAATTAGAAAAGGCTAAACCGTTGAAGTTATAGCTGAATTGCCTTGGTTTCAGCTCAAAAATCAGTGAATCTTCGTGTCAAGTCAGAGAAATTGTTATAGTTTCAATGTTCCAAATGATTTGGCTTCACCCTTAATTCTCACAGTGGTTATATTGGAAAAACGAAGCTTGATACATTAGTAACTGAGCAACTATTACTGAGAGAGTCAGGATTTGAATTACCCATGATGTGCTGGACAGATCGTTCCAATCTCTGCAAGTCTAGTCCCATCGGTCTGTGTCTCCATTGCCTTCACCAGGTCGCTGTGATCATAGAATCATAGAATCTCTACAGTGCAGGCGACTATTCAGGCCATTGAGTCTGCACCAATTCTTCAACAGACCATTTTACCATTCTCAATCCCTGTAACCCCATATATTTGTCCCACTAATCCCCCAACATACACATCTTTTGACAGTAAGTGGTAATTTACCATGTTGAATCTATCAAATTTGCACACACCTTTGAAGTGTGGGAGGAGACTGGAGCACCCGGAGAAAACCCACACAGACGCAGAGAGAATGTTCAAACACCACACAGTCACCCAAAGCCAAAACTGAACACAGATCCCTGATGTTGTGAGACAGCAGTGTGCCACTGTGCTATGTGTGAATTATTCCTGTCAATCTATCCTTTCCTTGGCTATTTCTATTGGATGCTACTCCATCCAAATGCCTCCATTTGGTGACTGTGTGTGGGTTTGCACATTGTCTCTGTGTCTGTGTGGATTTCCTTCAGTTCTCCTCCCACAGTCCAAAAATGTGCAGGTTAGGTGAACTGGCCATCCTAAATTGCCAATTAGTGTCCTAAGGGAATTAGTGAGGTAAATATGTGGGGTGACAGGGATAGGTTATGGGTGAAATGCCCTGGTGGTATTTAGAGACTCTCTTCCTATACAGCAAGCTGTATGGAAACCAGTTTAACCCAATCATAGACTTACACTTGAGTTAACCCCATCCAATTAAAAAGATATCATAAATATTGTTATCCATTGAAGTCAGGTCAGCCTTTTATGAGCCCTTGTTCTTTTAAACTCATCAACCACTATCAGCTAATTAATAAATTCAGGCTAGCCAGTGCTTGGCTTGAAAGAGACATGCTGACCTTGAATTACTTGCTGTTGCAACTAGTTGTCTTGTCTGAGATTCAAGATATTAAACTTTCCTTTTCTCTTATCTTGATCCATGGAATGTTACTAATGCCACTTACTGTGGATCCCATAAAACAAGTTGAAAGTGTATCACAATGCTGACCATTGAAGCCCTGGGCCCAGCTCATCCATATTCCATCTACCAGCGACATTTGTTCAGGGCATTTCACACTGTTGTTTCAGGATCATGAAACATTGCATAATGACCACATAATGAAATTCTTAACTTACAAATCATAATTGTATCTTCCAATTTTTATCAAGAGAGTGTAAGATGGGTATTCCACAATTCTCACAAAATCTTTCTTGAAATGTAAATGTATTACAAAGATATTTGTAATATTTTAATAACTGTTTGCAAAACTTTTGTTTATTTGTTAACAAAAGGGAGGAAACCTCTCCATCGGAGTCATAGCTGGCATAAAGGAAGATAGTTGTGATTGTTGGAGGTTAGAAGCTCAGGCCCAGGGCATTACTACTCTCAGGGTAGTGTCCTAGGCTCAACCATCTACAATTGCTTCATCAATACCTTCCCTCCATTATTAGGTTAAAAGTAGGAATGTTCGCTGATGATTGCACAATGATCACACCATTCACGAGTACTTAGATACTGCAACAAGCCCTGAACAATATTCAAGCGTGGGCTGTTAATGGCAAGTAACATTCACATGACGTAAGTGAAAGGTAATGACCATCTCCAAAAGGGACTCCAACTTACAGTTCTCCCTATGTCTGCATGGGTTTCTTCCGGTGGCTTGTGTTAGGTGGATTGGCCATGCTAAATTACCCCCTAGTGTCAGGGGACTAGCTAGAGTAAATGTATAGAGGTACAGAGATAGGCCTGGGTGGGATTATGGTCAGTGCAGACCTGGTGGACCAAATGATCTCCTAGGGTTCTATGATTCTATGAATCTCCTTTTGATAATCAATGGCATTATCATTACTATCAACATCCTTGGATTTGCCAGCAACCAAAAACTGGACTAGACCAGCCATATAAATACTGTAACTAGAAGTGCAGGTTAGAGGCTGGGAATTTTCAGGAGATTAGCTTACCTTCTGACTCCTCAAACCCTATGTGATGGAATATTCTCCTTGGATGAGTGCAGCTCCAACAATATATATAGGACAAAGCATAGCCATTTGATTGCCATCCCAGCCATCAGTTTGAGCTTTAATTCCCTCCACCAATGATATACAATGGCAGCAGTGAGTACCATTCACAAGATCCACTACAGCACCTCACCAAGGCTCCTTCAACACTAATTTCCTAATCTGTGACCTCTGCCACCTAGAAAGACAAAGGCAGCAGATTCATAGGAAAACCAACATCTGTAAGATCCCCCTCCAAGCCACACACTATCCTCCCTTGGAAATATATCACCATTCCATCACTTTCACCAGGTCAAAATCCTAGAACTTTCTCCCTAACAGCACTGTGAAAGCATCTACACCACAGGGTTTACAATGGTTCAAGAAGGCAGCTCACCACCACTTTCTCAAGGGAAATTAGAGGTGAAAAAATATGCTGTTCTAGCCAGCGACACCCACATCCTATGAATGAACAAGTAAGGATAAAAAATGCATTTATGTAAAATGCATGTACATTTCCTTTTAATCTTTTATGCCTACATCACATGAAAGATTAACAAGAAATATGCATGCTCGTTACATAAATACATTGTATTACTTATTCATTCATGAAAAGTAGCCTGCATTTATTGCCAATTCCTAGCTGCCCTTGAGAAGGTGCTGGTGAACAATAGTGAAGCAACATTGATATTATCCCAAGTCAGGTCGGTGTATATCTTGGAGGGAAACATGCAGCTTGTGGTTTTCCTATGCAGCTGTTGCCCTTTTCCTTCCAATGAGGAAAGGTTATGGGTTTTACAAAGCTATTAAAAAAAGTCCAGGAGAGTTTAAACTGTGCACCTTACAGATGGTGTACACTGCTGCCTCTATGCATCAGTACTGATTGACATGAATGTCGATGATGGAAGAGTGCAATTTAATTGGGCTGTTTTGTTCTGGATGGTGTTGAGATTCTTGAGTGTTGTTGAGCAGGTTACCATTGACCTAAGTGAATTACCGGAATTGTGGCTGTAAGAGTAGATCAGAGATTGGATATTCTGTGGCAAGTAATTCATTTCCTGAATCCCAAAGTCTGTCCCATTATCTGGCATTTACAAGTTAGGAGGTGAGGAAATATTTTCCATTTTCCATTCACCAACAACACTCACGAAACTCAAACTTAGCCAGACAAAGCAGCCCATCTGATGAGCAATCCATCTATCACCTTAAACCTTCATTCCTTCCAACACTGGAACATAGTGCTATCTGTACATACCACCTACAAAATGCACTGCGGCAAATCACCAAAGCACTTCTGACAGCAGCTTCCAAATGCACTGCTGCTACCACCTTGAAGGACAAAGGCTGCAGAAACATGGCAACTTGGAAGTTCCTCTCTAAGCCTCTCGCTATTCTAACTTGGAAGTATATTGCCGTTCGTTCACTGTTGTTGAGCCAGAAATGTGGCATTCCCGTCCTAATAGCACTGTGGATATACCTACACTATGTGGGCTGTAACAGTTCAAGACAGCAGTTCGTCACCATCTTCTCAAGAGCAATTAGGGATGAGCAACAAATGATGACGTAGCCAGTGATGACCACATTCCATGAATGAATATTAAAATATCTGGGGAAGTTTGCAAAAAAGTCTTCAAATGGATGCCATACAGACATTGGAGAAACTGAGGGAGCAATGGATAGGGTTTTTAAAAATTTACTTCAACAACTGGTTCCTATGGTAACACATCATCACATACCATCTAATAGGTGGATAGGGTGAGTTCTATTCCTCAGGCATCTGCATTACTGAAGCAAATATATTGGAACAGGATAACAGCCTCAGCATACAGGTTTGCCAAGATAGCTATTGTCAATATATATGTGATGAATATTTCAATTCAAGCATTCTACAGACTGATAGAATACCTCCAGAAATATCAGATACATGTAAGATTCAGTGTTAGCATTTCCATTAACCAGTACCAGAAGTCAGAGGGACCAAGTAGCCCTCTGTTAGTCACTGAATTGGTCAATTTATTGAGACACTCTTGCTGATTTCATTATTTAAAGTATCTTCATTTCCTTGCAGAGTATTTTACACAAATAGGGCACAAGTCTCCCATTTAGGGGCTAAATGCAGGAAAATGTGAAAATGGAAGATTCATCCACCTGAAAGATGTCATTTTGAGCTATCCGCCAGCCAGCCTCTTTTGAGATCAACCCACCATTTTTAAATGGCTCCCAAACCTCTTCGCTCTTTCCCCCCAAAATATGAAACAGTGTCCTCCTCCTGACCAGATGACAACTATGGCCCTCCAAAATATTGGATAAATCCCCCACACCATGAAGGCCTGAGGGAAACCCAACCCAACCCTCCCCTTATTCAGGTCTCCCCACCTCAGCTCTCCTTCCCCCTCTTCAGACCCCCCATTCAGCCCTCCTCCCCTTAGAGACCCCTTCTCAGCCCCCTCACCCTTCTTGCTCGGACACCTCAAACTCTCACCCTCCTATTCAAAACCCCACTTAGCCCCCTCAGATCCCTTGCTCAGCTCTCTCTCAGGCACCTTCTGCACTGTAGGGATTCTCTGATTCTATGATTGTGAATAGCATGATTGTGAATTGCTTAATAGCTGCCCATGCCCCATAACTGCCCATTCCCCTTAACAACACATTTTTCTGTTCTTTTGAATTATTGATACCAGAATGTAATATTGATGAACCTTTATGAGCACAGGAAGGATTTTATGTGTTTTTTTAATCAGTGTGGAAGCTCCAAAAATGTGTTTTATGAATGACATTAAGAGTACATGATATAGGCTTCAGAATGAGAAGGTCGCTGTGTTATGAATGTGACTTTGCTATCCGGAATAATTATCTATAATTATCCAAGGTGATTTCAGCAGAAAAGCTTGTCCTTCATTTGTGTACAATAACAATCTGGGAGCAAGACAGCGGTAAAGGCAAACCCAGAGATAATGAAAATCTTTCTGTTTCACACCCTGCAAATAAATTGTAATTAGTTTGATTTCATCAATCAAAACCTTTATATTGTTAGGCTCCTGGAGCTGAACCCCAAGATATATTGTGAAGCCAGACTAGACCCCAACAATTTTCTTACTTTGGCACAAATGTGAGGTCAGGATGCCTCACTCCACAATTAATTCCACTGAAAATCAGGAATCTTTTTTAGAAATTTTATTTAATAACAATGTTTAATTATAGTTCTAACAAATGAAGCAGCTTAACTACTGATAGTTGAACAATATTTAAAAATGAAACAAATATAACTGTTTCAGTTCCAACTAAACAGCATTCCTCTTACAGAGTTGAACAATAGTTGAACAAAATTAAAAGTGATTAATAGTTGAACAAAATTAAAAGTGATTAAAAAATACTACGGCCGGAATGTTACCACTATTCATGCAGATGGGATTTTTTCGTCCTGTTGCAGCGAATATAGATTTGGCCGGGCACCAAATTCTCTGAACTCACTACAACGGAAACATGGCATGAACAGCCAGTAAGATCACACGCTACATATATAATAAACTTCCATCCCTTTGAATATCGTACACTTCGACCACTCATCTTTAATTCATTTATACTGAACTTACAGGATCACAGGGTTCAGATGAGGATCAGAAGCCCAATGGGGAACCTTCAACCGAATATGATTTTAGCCAAATTTGACTCATTTATGACCAGTGGCTAGGATCACCATCCAATAAAGTAAAGGAGGCTGGAAAGGCAATAGAAGGCCCTTCAGCCCAGAAGGAACAGCAGAATGTCATTGCAGGTACTTGAAAGAGATGGGCTCCCAAGAAAGGAGTGTTATTGGCTAAATAGTCCTTGCAGAGAGGAAACCACTGCCTTACTCATCTCCCTGTGGGAAATTGGCCTGCAAGTAGGATGGCACTGGGAAATCAGGATGTTGGCAAGTAATGTAGATTTACACACCCACCCACCACCAGGACTGTCCCATCGCAACCAAAATATTCAGCTAATGGGGACATTAGAACATAGAACATTACAGCGCAGAACAGGCCCTTCGGTCCTCGATGCTGCTCTGACCAATTAAGAAAAAGCAATGACCCTCTAACCTAAACCATTCCCTTTTCATCCCTAAACCTATCCACTGACCTCTTAAACGCCCCCAAACTTGGTGCATCTACAACTGCAGCAGGCAGGGCATTCCATACCCTTACCACCCTCTGGGTAAAGAACCTACCTCTGACATCCGTCCTATAACTACCACCCCTTAATTTAAAGCTATGTCCCCTCGTGCTAGCTTTCTCCATCCTAGGAAAAAGGCTATCACTGTCCACCCTATCTAAACCTCTAATCATCTTATATGTTTCAATAAGGTCTCCTCTTAGCTGCCTTCTTTCTAACGAAAACAACCTCAAATCCCTCAGCCTCTCTTCATAAGACCTGCCCTCCATACCAGGCAACATCCTGGTAAACCTCCTCTGTACCCTCTCCAATGCCTCCACATCTTTCTTATAATGCGGGGACCAGAACTGTACACAATACTCCAAGTGCGGCCGCACTAGAGTTTTGTACAGTTGCAACATGACGTTGCGGCTCCGAAATTCAATCCCCCTACCAATAAAAGCTAAGACTCCGTATGCCTTCTTAACAACCTTATCGACTTGATGCCAACTTTCAGGGATCTATGCACATATACACCAAGATCCCTCTGTTCTTCAACACTATTAAGAGTCCTACCATTAGCCCTATACTCTACACATTTGTTATTCCTGCCAAAGTGAATTACCTCACACTTTTCCGCATTGAACTCCATTTGCCACCTCTCGGCCCAGCTCTGCAACTTGTCCAAGTCTCTCTGCAAACTATAACACCCCTCTTCACTATCTACCACTCCTCTGACTTTGGTGTCATCCGCAAATTTACTAATCCATCCTTCAATACCCTCATCCAGATCATTTATAAAAATTACAAACAGCAGGGGCCCCAAAACAGAACCCTGAGGTACACCACTTGTAACCAAACTCCATGACGAATAATTTCCATCAACCACCACCCTCTGTCTTCTATCAGCTAGCCAATTCCTGATCCAATTAGCTAAATCACCCTCAATCCCATACATCTGCATTTTCTGCAGAAGCCTTCCATGGGGCACCTTATCGAACGCCTTACTAAAGTCCATATATACCACGTCAACGGCCTTACCCCCATCCACTTCTTTGGTCACTTTTTCAAAAAACTCAATAAGGTTAGTAAGGCACGACCTACCCTTCACAAAACCATACTGACTATCCCCAATCAATTCATTTCTCTCTAAATAACTATAAATCCTATCCCTAATAATTCTTTCCAGTACTTTGTCCACAACAGAAGTAAGACTCACTGGTCTATAATTCCCAGGAAAGTCTCTATTCCCCTTCTTGAACAATGGGACAACATTCGCTATCCTCCAGTCTTCTGGCACTATACGTGTAACCAACGACGACCTGAAGATCAGAGCCAGAGGCTCTGCAATCACCTCTCTTGCCTCCCAGAGAATCCTAGGGTAAATCCCGTCTAGCCCAGGGGACTTATCTATTTTCAAACCCTCAAGAATATCTAGCACCTTCTCCTTATCTACTTCAATACTTTTCAGTTTACAACCTTGTATCCCAATGTTCTCCACAACTACATTTACATCTCCCTGTGTGAATACCAAAGAGAAATATTTGTTCAGTGCCTCTCCAATCTCTTCAGGCTCCACGCACAACTTCCCACTGCTGTCTCTGACTGGCCCTAATCTTGCCCTAACCAATCTTCTATTCTTAACATATCTAAAGAAAGCTTTAGGATTCTCCTTGATCCTATCAGCCAAAGTCTTCTCGTGTCCTCTTTTAGCTCTTCTCAACTCACTCTTTAGCTCCCTCCTGGCTAATCTATAGCTTTCCAGTGCACTGACTGAACCTTCAAGCCTCATCCTGACATAAGCCTCTTTTTCCTTTTAACCAGCGAATTAACTTTTTTAGTACACCATGGTTCCCCTACTCGACCATTTCCTCCTTGCAAAGAACAAAGAACAAAGAACAACACAGCACGGGAAACAGGCCCTTCGGCCCAACGAGCCCGCGCTGCCGTCCTAACGTCTTAATGACATATAGAGACTAATATAGGGACAATTTGTTACCCAATCAGCCTAAGAGCACATTTTTGGGATGTGGGAGGAAACCGGAGCACCCGGAGAAAACCCATGAAAACCCTTGCCTGACAGGGACGTACTTATCAAGGAGTCATGGTAGCTGCTCCTTGAATAAGCTCCACATTTCAGATGTTCCCAGTCCCTGTAGTTTCCTAGTCCAACCTATGCACCCTAATTCTCTCCTAATAGCCTCATAATTACCATTCCCCCCATTATAACTACTGCCCCCAGGTTCATGTCTATCCCTTTCCATCACTAAGGTGTACGTAACCGAATTGTGGTCACTATCACCAAAATGTTCACCAACTTCCAAGTCTAACACCTGGTCTGGCTCATTGCCCAGCACTAAATCCAATGTAGCCTCACCTCTAGTTGGCCTATCTACATACTGAGTCAAAAACCTTCCTGCACACTTTGTACAAAAACTGACCCCTCTAATGAGCTAGAGCTATAGCTATTCCAATCAATATTAGTAAAGTTAAAGTCCCCCATAACAATTACCCTATTACTTTCACTCCTGTCCAGGATCGTCTTAGCAATCCTTTATGTATAGAAAGAGGCCATTCAGTTCACTAAGCTCATGCCAGCCGTCTGTCTGTACAGCAACCAACTCAGTCCCATTCAACTGCGCTACTAATCAAGTGATTGAACCAGATTACTGTATTCTTTTACAATTTTGTACATATTTGTAAGATAGGCTGTTATTGTATTATTTAGAACCATACCCTTCTCATTGTAATAAAGATTATTGGTTTGTCATTGTATAAGCAAATCAGTTCACAAGCCCAATTATGCACAGCATGTAAGAACATAAGAAATAGGAGCAGGAGTAGGCCATCTAGCTCCTCGAGCCTGCCCTGCCATTCGATAAGATCACGCCTTATCTGATAGTGGTTCCGTTCCACCTACCCACCTGCTCCTCATAAACATTAATTCCCTTACTAGTCAGAAATCTATCTACCTGTGACTTAAACACTTGCAATGAAATAGCCTCCACTGCTTTAATGGACAAAGAATTCCAAAGATTCACCACCTTCTGGGAGAAGAAGTTCCTCCTCAACTCTGTTCTAAATTGACTCCACCTTATTTTGAGGCTGTGCCCTCTAGTTCTTGTTTCCTTTCTAAGTGGAAATTACCTCTCTGCCTCTACCCGGTCTAGCCTCTTCATTATCTTGTATGTCTCTATAAGATCTCCCCTCAGCCTTCTAAACTCCAATAAGTACAGGCTCAGTCTACTCAATCTCTTCTCATAAGCTAACCCCCTCATCTCTGAATCAACCTGGTGAACTTTCTCTGTTCTCTTTCCAAAGCCAATATGTCCTTTCGCAAATAAGGGAACTAAAATTGCACCAGTACTCCAGTTGCAGCTTCACCGGTACCTTGTACAATTGCAGCAAGACCTCCTTGCTTTTATATTCTATTCCCCTTGCAATAAAGGCCAATATTTCATTTGCCTTCTTGATCACTGCTGCATCTGCAAACTGAGTTTTTGCAATTTATGCATAAGGACCCCCAGGTCCCTCTGCACAGTAGCATGTTGTAATTTTTCACCATTTAAATAATAGTCCATTTTACTATTATTCTTTCCAAAGTGGATAACCTCACACTTGCTAACGTTATACTCCATCTGCCAGATCCTCGCCCACTCACTTAGCCTATCCAAATCTCTCTATAGACTTTCCCCGTCCTCCACGCAATTTGCTTTCCCACTCATCTTTGTGTCATCCGCAAACTTTGTTACCCTACACTTGGTCCTTTTCTGCAGATCATCAATGTATTGGTAAACAGTTGAGGCCCCAGCACTGATTCCGGCTGCACATCATTAGTCACCAACTGGAAAGCACCCATTTATTCCAACTCTCTGCTTTCTGTTAGATATCCAATCCTCAATCCATGCTAATGCGTCATTCCCAACTCCGTGTACCTTAATCTTAAGTAGCAATCTTTTGTGAGGCACCCTAGTGACACCTTCTGGAAATCTAAAAACACCACATCCACCAGTTCCCCTCTGTTAATCACACTCGTTTATTCTTCATAAAAATCCAGTAAGTTTGTCAAACATGATTTTCCCTTCATGACTCCATGCTGCGTCTGCTTGATTGAACTGTCCTTTTCCAGGTGTCCTGCTATTTCTTCCTTAATGACGGATTCCAACGTTTTTCCAATTATGAATGTTAAGCTAACCAGCCTATAGTCACCTGCCTTTTGTCTACCTCCTTTTTTAAACGGTGGCGTCACATTAGCTGTTTTCCAATCAGCTGGCACGTTCCCAGAATCCAGTGAATTTTGATAAATTACAACTAACGCATTTGCTGTTACTTCTGCTGTTTCTTTTAGTATCCATCCAGACTCAGGGACTTGTTTATCTTTAGTCCCATTAGCCTATCAAGCACTACCTCCTTAGTAATAGTAATCGTTTTAAGGTCCTCACCCTCTACAGTCCTGTGACCGTCAATTTTCAGTATGCTATTTGTGTCCTCTACCATGAAGACCGACACAAAAAACTTGTTTAAGTCCTCGGCCATTTCCTCATTTCCTATTATTAAATTCCCACTTCTCATCTTCTAAGGGTCCAACATTTAATTTAGCCACTCTTTTCCATTTTATATATTTGTAAAATCTTTTACTATCAGATTTTATATTTTGTTCTAGTTTAGTTTCATAATCTATCTTTCCATTCTTTATCGCTTGCTTAGTAGTTCTTTGTTGCTTTTCAAAGCTTTCTCAATCTTCTAATTCCCCACTAATTTTGGCCACTCTGTCTGTATTGGTTTTTAATTTGATACTTTCCTTTATCTCCTTAGTTATCCATGGCTGGTCATCCCTTTTCTTACATTCCTTCTTTTTCACTGAAATATATTTTTGCTGAGTACTGAGACCCATGAATTGTTCAACTCTGTTATCACTCCAACATTTATCCAGCATCCTTTATATACAAAATAAAATGAATTTCCTGCATTAAACCAAATTGAAGTGAGAGTCCAAAATCGTGGTTTCCAAATCTAAGGACAATTGTTGACCAAAAGTGACAGCATATTGCTTGCAGGAATAAAAAGAAGCTGGTGGAGCTTCAGGTTTTATAGAATCCCAATAGTGGAGAAGGAGGCCATTTGGCCCATCAAGCCTGCACCAACAACAATCCCAGGCCCCATCCCTGTAACTCCATGTAATTATCCTGCAAACCCCTCTAATAACTAAGGGCAATTTTAGCATAGCCAAGCAACCTAACCTGCACATCTTTGGACTGCAAGAGGAAACCAAGCACCCAGAGGAGACTCACACAGTCAAGATCAGCATCAAACCTCCGTCCCTGGCATTGTGAGGCAGCAGTGCCACTGTGGAATCAGCTGTCCTTTGTTTATTTTGTGTCTGATTCATGCGAAATGTTGCTCTGTAACGTGGGGCGAGTGTGGTGTTGTGCATAGAGGCTAAAGTGACCTGACCACTTCAGAATTTGCACAGCTGACAAGGCAGCAATGCAGATGTTGATCACAGGGCTGCCTGAAATCACCATAATAAGAAATCTCACAACACCAGGTTAAAGTCCAACAGCATTATTTGGTAGCAAAAGCCACCAGCTTTCAGAGTGCTGTTCCTTCGTCAGGTGAGTGGGAATTGTGTTCACAAACAGGGCATATAATCTATGTATTTCCTTCCTAAATTCTTTGCTGTAGGCTTCCTTCTAACTGAGATTAATATTGTTCAACATTGTGGCTCTTTTGTTCTTCACTCCAGTGAGCATTCCAAATATGTGCGTCTATGAAGAGGCATTTTTACCAGGGCAAGAAGTTGAGCTATGTTTTTAAAATTCCCAAGATGTTGATACTCTAATGAGTATCAGTTGAGAGTGTCTAACTGAACTTGTTGGAGATTACATCCCATTTCTGCTCTTTTTTTTATGGATAGAATTGAGTGCAATCATGAATGTAATTGCAATACAAACTTTAAAATTCAGTTCCTTTTAATACTTGTAGTATTACGTCTTCCCACAAAGCAACAGGTTTAGAATTCTCCGGTTAGCTTGATGTGTAATATTATTTCAGTGAACAATTAAAATATTACAGACTTAACCTCATTTGGAATACTGCGTCCAGTTCTGGTCGCCTTACTACCGGAAGGACGTGGAGACTCTGGAGAGAGTGCAGAGGAAGTTTACCAGGATGCTGCCTCGTATAAAAGGTCTGAGTTACGAGGAGAGGTTAGGCAAATTGGGATTGTTTTCCTTAGAAGGAGGTAGACTTAGAGGAGATCTAATAGAGGTGTAAAAGATTATGAGGGGTATAGATAGAGTAAACAGGATTAAGCTTTTTCCTAGGATGGACTCGAATAGCACAAGGGGTCATGGGCTTAGGGTGAGGGGGGTAAGGTATAATTTGAATGCTAGAGGGAGTTTTTTCACACAAAGGG
The DNA here is from genome assembly GCA_024679065.1 of Sphyrna mokarran. Classification (NCBI taxonomy): domain Eukaryota; kingdom Metazoa; phylum Chordata; class Chondrichthyes; order Carcharhiniformes; family Carcharhinidae; genus Sphyrna; species Sphyrna mokarran. The sequence goes on from JAGIQG010000009.1 coordinate 57,634,149, forward strand.
TGGTGGGGGTATGGAATGCGCTGCCAAGTAAAGTGGTGGAGGCAGGTACTCTGGAGTTATTTAAGAAATACTTAGATGGGCACATGAACAGAATGGGAATGGAGGGGTATAGAAAACTGATTTAAAATAGGGATCATGAGCCTTGGGAGTCCCTGGGAAGTGTGTAAATAGATGATGATATTGATGTACTTGTTTTTATCCTACAGGTGCTTTGGTCCACCTTGTTGTCTAACAAGGGGCATACACGCGATGGGTCGTGAGAGGGCTGTTCTTGGATTTTTTTTGAGAGTATTCTAGTGCTTCATGTTGTTAGTGTACGCTTGACCTGGACCATTTGATGGGCAACATGAGAGCGCAGTGACTATCGCTGTGCTGTGCAGATACGTGGATTTGGGCCTGTGTCTGTGGGAGTTTGCACATTCTCCCCATACTTGCATGGGTTTTCTCTGGGTGCTCCGGTTTCCTCCCACATTCCAAAGATGTGCTCTTAGGCTAATTGGCAAAACAAATTCTCCCTAAATTGTCTCAAATTTGGTTTTTAATCCATAGATCTATCAACATGGACAGGGATCGTGGGTAGAGGTGGGAACATTGGGGTGGTGGTGTGGGCCCGTTGGGCCGAAGGGCCTGTTTCCCGTGCTGTTTTGTTCTTTGTTGTTCTTTTATAAAGACACAAACTCAATTTACAAAATAATGATTGCAATGTGAGTCTTTACAGGTAATCAAGTCTTAAAGGTACAGACAATGTGAGTGGAGAGAGGATTAAGCACAGGTTAAAGAGATGTGTATTGTCTCAAGCCAAAACAGTGAGAATTTGCAAGCCCAGGCAAGTCGTGGGAGTTACAGATAGTGTAACATGAACCGAAGATCCTGGTTGGGGCCATCCTCATGCGTACAAAACTTGGCTATCAGTCTGTGCTCAGCGACTCTGTGCTGTTTTGTGTTGTGAAGGCCACCTTGGTCTTCAGATCAGCCAGAGCTAGAAAGGGCAGTGCAGCCACAGCACCCCCGTCCCACAGGAGAATGCCACACCCCACCCACTGGTCAGTAGCAAGGTCAACCCCTTGCCACCAGCCTGAGCCCTCTCAACCTCCGAGACCTTTAAGGGACACATCCTCTGCAGCCTGACAGTGGCCAAGGGACAAATGGCCACTTTACTTACCTCCTTGATCCCCTCGGGCCCAACGCATCAGGCCAGTAAGTCAGTGCCAAGGTGCAAGGGGGCAGTGCACGATTGGCATTGCCAAGGCATTATGCCTGAAGGGGGGCCTGAGTGAGAATCTGAGGGGGCTGAGGCGGTGGGGGGCGGTTCAGAGGTGGGAGGGGACCTGAGAATGTCTGAGAGGGAAGAGATTGTGAGGGGGGTTGTGATGGGGGAACCTGAGAGAGGTCCAAAGGGAGACATAAGTGATTCCAAGAGCAGACTCTGAGGACGAAGGGAGACAGAGTAGGTGTTGTGAGGGGGGATTGGGTTGGGTCACCCTCATTTCTGCAGTGTGCAGAAGATGATTTGACTTGTTATTTGTGGGTGGGGTGTGGGATGCCCTTCTTTTGTGAGTTTGTGGTCCTCCTCTGATCAGTGGGAGGTGTGGCCTGTCCCTGAGGACCGAGGGATCAGTCTGCTGCGATCTTGGAACAGCCTGGGTGGCTGGAGGATGGCCCGGAATGACCACATTGTCATCCTTCAGATGGATGAATCCCATCTGACAGGCACTCTGAGCGTTTTTCCGTCAGCATGGGCACTTAGCCTGAAAACAGGAGAAGTTATTCATTTTTCTGGTGTTCCGGCCAGTCCAGAGGATTAGTATTAACATGAGTAAGTATCAGTTATACTGTGTTTATAACACCACTGGATTATCTCAATGAATTAAATCCAGGCCAAAAGCCTCCATGCCAATATTTCCAAAGTGAATTTACTGCACTGCATCGTGATGACAGTTATTAATCATTGATAGCTATTTTATAAATTATTAACTATTGGAATGTCAGAAGTAGGATTTTGAGCCTTATTGTTTATTCTTTGAGTGGGATCATGCCTGGATTACAACAGTAAAACTTGGCGAGTAACAAAATGTTTGACTGACTAATGTCCTTGGCCCTTTCTTTCCCAATAGAAATAACTTCAGCTTTGGTTCAAGTTTAACACGTTCCACTCGTATTTCATCCAAGCTATCATTCTTCTCCAGTGCCCGAATTTACACAGGTGCAATTTAGCCTGTTTTTGTGAGTCAAATTTAGTATTGCATTTCATTAACTCATAAATCACCTCAAAGATTCACTCACTCCATCACATTGTGCCAGCTGTGTGTACCATGCAGTGCAGAAAACCATCAAGGCTTTTCTGACATCACCTTCCAAATCTTCGACATTCATCATCTAGAAGGACGAGAACAGCAGACTTGGGAAAATCACCATTTTCCAGTTAGGCCACACCCCATCCTGATTTGGAAATAAGTCACTGTTCCTTTACTGTTACCACATCAAACAGCTGAAATTGCCTTCCTAACAGCACTGTGGGTGTACCTACATCACATGGACTGCAGTTGTTCAAGAAGGCAGCTCACCACCATCTTCTTAAGGACAAATCGAGATGGATAAAAAATGCTGAGCCAACCACTGATGCTCACAGCCCGTGAATCAATAAAAATGTTGTATTTGTAAAACAAATCTTGTGAATTGTGAGGCCATGGGTCAGGTGTTCAAAGCAGGATCAGGAACACAACATCCCGATGAACTTCAGCTGTGTTGAACTTTAACTGTGTCCCTACTTCAACTGTGTTGCTCCTGCGATGCCATCTTAAATGTAAGTTTACAAAGGGGCAGGAAGTGAGGTTTGTGCCCAATCAGTAGCACCAGCTACCTCCAGGAGGCAGCTACCTGCTTAGCACCAATGGTAAAGGTAAATGGCAACCATGTTGCTGCCTACTGCTGCCTTTCCAAAGAGAGCTCCCCAAAGGGCCAACAGTGATAAACTAGACAAAACCTGAGGTGCTATACACAAGTTGGCACAGGGCACCCAAGGGCTTGGTGAGATCCAACATTTCAGAAAAAGTTTCCGTCACCCTGTACCAAGCCCAACAGCTGTGCACCAGCGTGTGCCATACTGCTTACATTCACTGAATTTCCCTTTGAAAACTATAGTCCCAACCTCCCCAGCCTGTAAACTTTAATGAGTTTAAATGGAGGTGAGCAGGGTCTAATTCCCTATCTCACACCAAAATCTGAAAATGGTCACAGAGGATAAGGGGTCCAGAGATACCCTCTGGAACCATGATTTTTAAATTGCACTCAAGCCTCATCCTAGCCTCACCACCATTTGAAAATCCAGCCCCATCTGTCACAGAGTAAGGCCATTTGACCCTTGTGCCTCTGTGAAAGAGCTATCTATTTTATTTTCACTCTCCTGCTCTTTCCACATACCCCAGCAATGTTCTTTTCAAATATAGATCCAATTCTCTTTTAAAGTTACCAGTGAATTTTGATCTAATACCCCCTTGAGGTACATTCCTCATCTCAATCACACTAACAGTGGCTACTTGTTTTATCTCAAGTGTTCTTCCTAGCTAATTACTTTTTTGGATGTAAATCAGTAAAATCATGTTTGACTCAACTCATTACAACTTTGTTTCTGTAGCTTTAACCTTTTTCCCTAGATTTCTCAGTGAAGCCTACTGGATCAAAAACATCTCTACTATGAGTGAAACTCAACCTCAGTCCCCAACCCCTGTCTCCTCTCCCTCGTCTCAGACCTGCAACAGTGCCTTTCAGCTGAAGAAACAGGAATGATGCCGTGGAATTTGAATCAACTCCCCCCCTCCCCTTCCCCGGATTTAGCCTCACTGCTCAAATGGATACTGGAGGGTTAATGAGAATCCTGCTGTCAAAGATGCAACAGAGGCACACATGAGATTGTCCAATCCTGCGTTCGAAGTTTTCCAATGATTTACACATTATTCTAGGATACAGCCCATTAGTCAGTGATAACTGGACACAAGCTTGCAGACCCTCCCCCACCACAGTCAATATAAAAACTCACCCAGATAGCTCCCTGTTGCACGACAGCTCTGTTGAGAGGTGATCTAAAAAGATGAAATCTGTTCTTACTGGAAAGTTGTGTTTGACCTCCCTTAAGCCCTGTAACCTGTCCAAGTGCACAAAGCAGTAAGTGTGTATATATCTACAGTGCTTTATGTTCCCATCTTACTATCTGGAAGAGACTGTGTATTCTGTAAGAATGTAAGACTCATGCCTAGCAGTGTGGATTCATGTGAAGGGGGTAGGGATTCTGCTGTCTGCTTTCCTGAGATTGCTGGGTTTGTGCTTTTGTTTAATTCTTCCTACAAATTAGAAGATTAAATTAAATATTTTTCAACTGCATTTTCAATTTGCTGCCACTAATTTAGTTTTACTGCATTGAAAGTTGGAAGAATCCTTCGGATTGTTGATGTTGTGTATTTTATTCCTATTTTCAGAGAGATTTTGGAATACTTTGACAACACCTATGATTTGGATGAAACCATTTTCAGTGCACTCAAAGGTAAGGCTGAGGTTTTCAGTAGTGAGTTCTCCTGTAACTCATTCCTCTACTGAACCCTCACTCCATTATTACTGGTCGGATAGAAAGGTAGAATTGAGGCAGTTTGTGATCATTTCCTTACATTTTTCTTGATGCTGCAAGGGGACTGTTATATGAGTTGCCCACTGACAATTTTTAATGGGTTAACTTAGGCAGTGCATGTCAGCAGAGTAGAATAATAGAGTCTCTCTCGTACAGAAGGCCCATCGAGTCTGCACCAACTCTCTAAAAGAGCATCCTGACCAGGCCCACCAACTTCCTCTCTATCTCTATAACCCCGTGCATTTACAATGGCCAATCCACTTAGCCTACACATCTTTGGGACACAAAAGGGCAATTTATCATGGCCAATCTTACTAACCTAACCTCTTTGGACAATGAGAGAAAACCCAACGACTTGAAAGAAATCCAAGGTGACTTGGGGAGAACTTGCAAACTCCACACAGACAGTAACTCTGTAGAAGGCGGCTGAAGATCCTGCTGACCCTGGTTTCTCAGGATATCCCCATGGTGGCACCTATGTCCACAATTTTAACTCCCAGGTGTGAAAATGTCCTAGAGATTATAAGATAATCAGATGGTCACCAAATTTATAACTATTAAACAGTTACTCGTAGATTGATAACTGTAAATATACAATTATATATCTGTAACTTGGATAATTGATAATGAATCTATGAACGTAAGACAGTTTCTAATAAGTTCAACAGGAAATTCAGGAGAGCCAACCGGAGTGGTTAAAACTTGGCAATCACTATTACAACAGCACAAGAAATAGAATCAGAAATAGGCCCCAATCCCCTCAAGCCTGTCCACCATTCAACACAATCATTGCTGATCTATGCTGGCCTCAACTCCTTTCCTGTGCCATTTTCCCATAACCCGTATTGCTCAATCTAGTAAGTGTTTACGCATCTCCACTTTAAATACTCCTCATGATCCAACGTCCACCACCCTTTTGGAACAGAAAATTCCAGAGATTCGCCATCCTCTGGGAGAAGAAATTTCCACGCACCTCAGTTTTAATTGACCAGCCTTTTATCTTGTAGCTATGGCTCCTTGTTCGAGACTTTCCCACTAGTGAAAACATCTCACCGTCTACCTGTAAACACCCCTCAGGATCTTACATGTTTGAATAAGGTCATCCCTTACTCTTTCAAACACGAAGGAATACAAACCAAGGCTATTTAGGCTCTCTTGATTGGACAATTGTCTCTTACCAGGAATTAGCCTGGTGAATCTCCTTTGGACTACATCCAATGTTATTTTATACTTTTTATAAGGTAAGGAGATCAAAACTGTACGCAGTATTCCAGATAAGGCTTCACCAGCATCTAGTAGAATTGCAACAAAACATCCTTATTTGTAAACTCCAACCCCTTTGCAATAAAGGCCAAAATGTCTTCTTAACTACTTGTTGGACTTGCCTTGTAGCTTTTTGTGATTCATGAACTAGAACACCTCGATCCCTCTGCATTTCACTTGCATGCAGTCTCTCTCCCCATTTAGATAATAACCTACTTTTTGAGACCTCATACTTCTCCACATTAAACTCGATTTGCCAGTTTTTCACCTAGTCACCCAATCTATTTATATCCCATTGCAGAATCACAATATCCTGAGCACAACATGCCATTCCACCTATTTTCAGATCATTGGCAATTTGGAAATCTTACATTCTGTTCCTTCTGCCAGGTCATTAATATAAATAATGAATAGTTGCAGAATGCTTGAGGAAAATAGCATTGCTGCATTTACGGGGGAGATGAAGTACAAAGATGTTGATGGTTATGCTGATAGGGTTGGATAAAGAAGTTTGGCAGGAATAAACAGTAGCATAGATCAGTTGGATTGATCTGTAGACTATGCAACTCAGTATGTAATTCCTAGTTATTAAAGAATCACCTGCAGCACATGATGAAAAGTCCAGCAGCCCCAATGTCACCCACCAGAACCAAGATAATTGCAGTAATGAGGGAAGATGGTTTTGTGAACCATCAATAGTTAGGGAATGGTGTTGGGAAGAATTCAAGCCCAAAGGAATGTTCCTGTTCCTGCTGGCCCCATACGGCTTTTTTGATGATGTGATCCTATCTGGATGGTACTGAGATCTTAGTGCCAGGCTGGCATTGCCAAGATGTCAGGCAGACCTTGCCAACATGCCAGGTTGGCAGTACCAAAGGATCACTGCCCAGCCCTGCCCCACCCACTAGGAGGCTTCAAAGATCTCTAGTCTCACCGGAGAAGTCATCGCATCTAGTTTATGTAGCTGGGGGCCATATGTGATCCTAGCCAGTGAGGATCTCCACTAGCAAGGAGGTAAGTCCAAGTGAGCATGGACAATAAAGTTTAAGACTCATTAATGATACTTAAATGCCATTTTTGTCAACAGAACAGTGCCAGTAACTTGCAAGAGGCAAAAAGCCGGGTGCACACCTAATTTTCCGCCTCTTGTCCAATCTTACTGGCTTGTTACACCAATCGACCAGCTGGTCAAACTGTTAAGATTGCCTGTGTTAAATGAGAGGGATTTGTGGTGGTGAGGGAGTGGATTGGGCATGTAGGCACATCTACTTTGCAAGGCTGCTGCTTTATTCTGAGCACCAAATCATATAGTTACATATCACGTCCTGTCCTATAGTGGGTAATGATTGACAACAATTTAAGATATGTTCCCTTAAAGGCACATATATATCATCACAATGTCCTCCTTTATTCTGTGAACTAAAGATTTAACTTTAAGGAACAATGCTATTTACATGGTAGCAAAAAACCTAAAGTGTAGCTGGTGGATGTACCGTATTTAGATTTCTAGAAGGCATTTGAAAAGCTGGCACATTGAAGGTCATTGCAGAAAATAAAAGGCCATGATATCAGGAATAACGTATTGGCATGAATAGAAGATTAGCTAGCTAACCGGAGACAGAGACTCGGCACAAATGGGCTATTTCTGGTTGGCAAGATGTAACAAGTGGTGTGCCACAGGAATCAGTGCTGGGGCCTCAGATTTTTATAATTTATATAAATGACTTGGATAAGGGGACCATAGCTGTGGTTGCTAAATTTGCTGATCAAACAAAAATATGTAGGAAAGTAAGCTATGAAGAAGACCTAAGGAGGTTACAAAGGGATATAAATAGGTGAGGAGACTGGGCAAAGATCTGGCAGATGGAGTATAATGTGGGAAATTGTTTGTATAAAAAATAAGCATATTATCTAACTGGTGAGAAATTGCAGAGCCCTGAGACACAAAGGAATCTGGGTGTCCTAGTGCATGAATCATTAAAAGGCTAATATGCATGTATAACAAGTAATCAGGAATTAGAATGTTATTGTTTATTGTGAGGGGAATGAATTTAAAATGGGAAGGTTATGCTTTGGTTGTGCAGGGCATTTGTAAGATCATAGATAGGACTCACCGATCTCATTCGCCCTGCCACCCCTGTCAGCGAGAATGGAGAATTTGGTCCTTGGTAACACTTTATTCACTGGAGTGGGCCTGAAGAATCTGTGTGGGTGAGTTCCAACTCACATCTGAAGTGTTGTGTACAGTGTTGGTCTCCATATTGAAAGAAGGGTGCAAATGCATTGGAAGCGGTTCAGAAGGTTTACTAGACTAACATCTGAAATGGAGAGATTGCTTTATGAGAAAAGATTGCACAGGTTAGACTTGTATTCACTGGACTTTAGATGGGTAAAAAGGAACTTGATTGAAACATGTAAAATCCTGAGAGGCCTTGACAGAGTGGACTTTGAAATGATTTTTCTCCTTTTGGGAGAATCGAGAACAAAGGTTCACTATATAAATGGAAGGAGTCACCCATTTAAGACAGAAATTAGGAAAATCTTCTTATCTCAAAGGATTGAGAGTGTCTGGAATTCTCTTCCTCAAAACAAATGGAAGCAGAGTCTTTGAATATTTATAAGTTAGAGCTGGATAGATTCTTTATGAGCAAAGAGCTGAAAGGTTATTGGTGGAGGTGGGAATGTGGTGTTGAGGTTGCAATTGGATCATAGAATCATAGAATCCCTACAATGCAAAAGGAGGCCATTTGGCCCATTGAATCTGCATCGACAGTCCTCCCAACATTAATGGTGAATTTCTCGTGACCAATCCACCTAAGCTGCCCATCTTTGAACTGTAGGAGGAAACCCATGCAGACATGAGGAAGATGTAAAGATTCCACAGGGAGAGTGACCCAAGCCACAAATTGTAAGGCAGCAGTGCTAACCACAGAGCCACTATGCCACTTCACAAACAGCCATGATCTTACTGAATGAAGGAGCAGCATCGAGGGGCCAAGTGGCCTGCTGGTACTGTTAGTTCTTATGTAAAATTAAATAGCAAACAAAGAGGTTTTACAGCCTTCAACAAGATGTTAGGAGTTATTAGGAGTGTGAAAGGTTGAACTCTTCTTCCCTAGCCTAGTCTCCAATATTTAATCAGCCACTTGACCTCCTGAAGAGATGGCCTGAAGTAGTAAGGAATTCTCCTCTCTGTGGAGTTCTGCTTCAACCCAGACCCTCAGAATTGTCTGTTTAATTTATGTTCCTGCACAAACTGTACAGCAGAAAGGTTTAAAACCACTCAAGTTTTCCAGAGTCTGGGCGACCTATCTGCAACAAGGTGTGAAGTCTGAGGATGAGAGTACAATGTGCTGCAGAATTACTTCTATATAGTGAGTAACAATGAGTTGTTTCACTTCTACCAGTCCTCCTGCTGCATATGAAATGTCTCAGGCTGAGATACTTTTCAGTCAAATCTTTACAAATCACACTGCCACAAGCTTGTATTTTCCTATTTATGACAAACGTACTAATTATATGACGAAGATTGGTAAAACAATAACTTGGATTCTTTACTTAAAGATAAGCCTTGATACAAACATTGTTAACTGGGAGACTATGCAGGCACATCTGCCTTGCAAGGCTGCTGCTAGGTATGTGCACAAAAATCATCCTGTTACACTTCACAACCTTTATAAAGATAGGTAATGATTGAGAGCATTCTAAGATACACCTCCCTCAAAGTACATGTACATCATATACAACAGGATCCAGACTCATTTGATCATGGGTGACATCTAAGCACAAAGTTTTAAAGTTTATTTATCAGTTACAAGTAGGCTTTCATTAACACTGTAATGATGTTACTATGAAAATCCCCTAGTCACCAAACTATGTCACCTATTTGGGTACATTGAGGGAAAATTTTGCATGGCCAATTCACCTAACTTGCACATCTTTGGACAGTGGAAGGCAACATGAGCAAACCCACGTATACGTGGGGAGAATGTGTACATTTCACACAGACAATGACCCAAGCTGGGAATTGAATCCAGGTCCCTGGTGCTGTGAGGCAGCAGTGCTAACACTGTGCCACCGTGCTGCCCATATTGGCTGAGCTAAAGATAAGCTACATTTATTTTTACATCTCACTCGATCCTAACTTACTTGTTGTTGAGGATCAAATGGTTTTTTTGGGGATATGAAATGTTTGCTTTTCAATGTAAGTATAGAGGAGTGTCAGTGAATCAATGTTTATCTCTTCACTTTCTTTAATCCACTAGATGAGTCCAGCTTCTACTTGTGCCCAGACCGACTGCGGTTGCCCCTTATATTCTACTACTGCCACCCTCCAGTGGTCTACATCAACAAGCTCCTGCTCGCGGGTCTCATAAAGGTAAAACAGCAAGAAGCTGACAGATAGCCATGATGTGGAGATGCCTACCTTGGACTGGGGTAAACACAGGAAGAAGTCTCACAACATCAGGTTGACATCCAACAGGTTTATTTGGAATCATAAGCTTTCGGAGTCCTGCTACTTCATCAGGTGAGTGAAGGTAGGTTCACAAACACAGCATATATATGCAAAGGCACAATTGCAAGATAAAAATTACAGACTGGAACGTGAAGAATGGTTGAAATATATGTCTTTATAGGTAATCAAGTCTTTACAGGTACAAACAATGCGAGAGGAGAGAGGATAATCACAAGTTAAAGAGGTATGCATTATCTTAAGCCAGGACAGTTAATAGGATTTTGTAAGTCCAGGTCAAATGGTGGGGGTTACAGATAGTATGACAGGAACACAAGGTCCCATCCTCATGCGTACAGAGCCTGGATATCAATTTCTGCTCAGCAATTCTGCTTTATTGTGTTTCTTGAAGGCCGCCTTGGAGAATGCTTACTCAAAGATCAGAGGTTAAATGTCCTTGACTATTGAAGTGTTCCCTACTAGAAGGAAACACTCCTGCCTGGCAATTTTTTTTTTTTAAGCAACACAGCATGGGAAACAGGCCCTTCGGCCCAACGAGCCCGCGCCGCCGTCATACTATATAGTAGCAAATACATTATCCTATTTTAATATTCCTATACAATAATATATATATTATTCCTAATATGGAAAATTTTCACCATAGGGACAATTTGTTACCCAATCAGCCTAAGAGCGAATTTTTGGGTTGTTGGAGGAAACCGGAGTGCCCGGAGAAAACCCACGCAACCACGGGGAGAACGCGCAAACTCCCGCAGACAACGGCCCAATTCCAAGTGTCTGCACAGCCACATCGATAGTCTCTGAGCTGTCATGGTGCCCTTCAGATGGTCCACATAAAGCACTCATTTACGACATGAGGTACCAGGCAACCCATGAATCAACATCCAAGAGCTGTACCCGCACCACCTGCCGAATGCGTGCTCAAAGTATGGACCGAATTACCTGTGGAAAAAAGCCGTAGTTAAAAAGTCCTAATATATCCCTCTATCTGCATACCGCTCATGTGGCTGTCCAAGAGACCCTTAAACAGCCCCAGCGTGCCTGCTCCCACCACCTTACTCGGCAGTGCATTCCACACCCCCACTACCCTTTGTGTGAAAAACTGCCCTCTAATATTCTTCCTATACATAGCCCCCCTCACCCTATGGCCATGACCCCTCGTCCTATCCATTTCTAAAGGTGGAAAAAGTTTACCTCCATTTACTCTATCTAGACCCCTTATAATCTTATACACCTCTATGAGATCCCCTCTAAGCCGACGTCTTTCAAGGGAAAACAACCCCAGTCTATTTAATCGTTCCTCATAAGACAGTCCTTCCATACCAGGCAGCATCCTGGTAAACCTCCTCTGCACTCTCTCCAAGGCCTCCACATCCTTCCGATAGTACGGCGACCAGAACTGGACGCAGTATTCCAAGTGAGGCCTAACCAACGTTCTATACAATTGCAACATCAAACTCCTACTCTTGTATTCTATAACCCTTTTCTATGAAAGCTAACATACTATACGCTTTCTTTATCACCTTCTCCACCTGTGAAGACACCTTCAGAGACTTGTGAACCTGCAACCCCAAGTCTCTCTGCGTCTCTATACTTCGAATAGTTTTACCTTTTATCCTATAACTCTCTTCTACATTTTTCCGGCCAAAATGCATCACCTCGCATTTATCTGGATTAAATTCCATTTGCCATCTATCTGCCCAATCTACCAACCTGTCTATGTCCTGTTGTATTGCCTGACACTGCTCTTCTGTCCCCGCCAATCCAAGCATCTTGGTGTCATCAGCAAATTTGCTGATCTCACCACCTACCCCCTACTTCCAAGTCGTTTATGTAGACCACAAATAGAAGAGGACCTAGTACTGAGCCTTGTGGCACTCCACTAGTGACAGGCTTCCAGTCGGAAAAAGAGCCTTCCACTACTACCCTCTGTCTCCTCCTCCCGAGCCAGTTCTTGACCCATCTACATACCCAGCCCTGTATCCCATGCGCCTTCACGTTCTCTATCAGTCTACCATGAGGAACCTTGTCAAACGCCTTACTGAAATCCATGTAGACGACATCAACAGCCTGTCCTTCATCACCTGTTTTTGTCACTTCTTCAAAAAATTCCACCAGATTCGTAAGACAAGACTTCCCCTTGACGAAGCCATGCTGCGTATCCCTGATCATATCGCAGCGCTCCAGATGCTCATACATCCTGTCCCTAAGGATCCTCTCCATTAGCTTACCTATAACTGAAGTCAAGCTCACTGGCCTATAGTTCCCTGGGTTATTCCTCTGACCTTTTTTAAACAACGGTACTACGTTTGCTATCCTCCAGTCCTCTGGGACCTCACCTGTGTCCAAGGAAGAGACAAAGATTTGCGTCAGAGGCCCAGCCAAGTCTTCCCTCAACTCCCCTAGCAGCCTGGGGTAAATGCCATCAGGCCCCGGAGCTTTATATGTCTTTAAGCTGCCTAACAGCCCCAACACCTCTTTCCTTGTAATCCTTATTTCCCTCAACCGATCCTCAACTTTGTCAACATCAGGCACAGACATCTGTCCAGTCTCCTGAATGAATACCGACGCAAAGTATTCATTCAGGATCTCCCCCATTCCCTCAGGCTCTAAGCATAGATCCCTTCCTCTGTCCCTAAGAGGTCCAATCTTGCCAATTGTTGCGCAATGTCCGTCCTTCCATTGTTGTAGCATCTGCATGGTCTTACCGATGAACCACACCTCAGGACATCCTTTCCTGCAGTGTAGAAAACATTGGCTGAGTCACAAGAGTATGCACTGTGTATCTGGTGGGTGGTATTCTCACGTATAATGGCGGTATCCATGTCGATGATCTGTCACATCTTGCAGAAGTTGTCGTGGAAGAGATATATGGTGTTGTGGTCGCTATTCTCCTGAAGGCTGGCTAGTTTGCTGTGAATATTGGTCTGTTTACTTGTAACCCCACCATACTGCGTGGGTTTGCAAAATCCTATGAACTGCCCTGGCTTGAGACAGTTCACACCTCTTTAACCTGTGAGTATTCCTCTCTCCACGCACACTGTTTGTAACTGATTACCTGTAAAGACTCAAATTCCAACCATTCTTCACACTTCAATCCGTAATTATCTTGCAACCATGTCTTTGCCTCTATATGCCATGTTTGTGAACCTATCTCCACTTATCTGATGAAAGCGCAGCACTCTGAAAGCTTGTGATTCCAAATAAACCTGTTGGGCTTTAACCTGGTGTTGTGAGACTTCTTACCTTGTTACAGGAACCAGACAATTAACTCAGAGTAAACATATGATTATACAATATTTACCTTGAGTAGCGGAATATTAAAGCAGGCAGTCAAAAGATAGTGTCTTTTTCTTATACAACCATGTATGTTTAATGTAAATGATAGACAATGATTAATAAGTTATGAGAATATTAGGAGTATTTAATGATGGTGTATAGTGATGTTATTGCTGAGTGCACGATATTGTCTCTTTTTTTTGCTGCCCCAGTTTTTCTGAAGGTGACATGATATGATGGTCCAGTCACTGTATCTCCTCAAACAATCTCATCGAAGTGACCATTCTTCCTGGACAGTGAGAGTACATATGGTCTGCATGCATGGAGGAAGAGTCAAGTCAGATCCTATTCTTAACTGATGTCCATTTTCTAATAAGAGTCATTGAATGCGCAGTTGAGGAATCTGGTTGATCAAAGCGTACTGGACCTAACGTTATAGTGTTTAATTGGGCAGCTTCAAGAGTGCTTTAAGTTGTATTTAACACAGGCTACACCTGAACTGGAGAAAACCAGTCACTGCCCAAAACTCTCAGACTTAGTTGAAATCTGTTATCCGTCTTCAGCAGCCACTATTCCCCTCTAGCACTGCTGGGACTATAGAGCTTTGGCCTATCAGATTGCATGGTAGCTTTCTAGAGCTGCTCTTCCTGTTTCTGGGGAGCGGAAATCCCACACTGATCCATTTCAAACTGCTGTCAACATATTACCTTTACGTGGTTTCACAGAATAAAATTGCCTACAATTAATCTCAAACTATCATTAAATATTTAGACTCTTTTAGGAAATCCAGAGAAATGGATCATGAGGGACATGAAAATTATTACAAGATGTGATGGGGCTGCTGTTTCCAGCATAATAATCAAACACATCATAGAATCCCCACAGCGCAGACATCCATCAAGTCTGCATCAACTCTCCAAAAAAGCATCCCAGCCTGGCCCTTCCCTCTGTCCTAAACCCATAACCCCACACATTTACCATGGCTAATTCATCTAACCCGCACATCTTTAGACTGTGGGAGGAAACCAGAGCACCCGGAGCAAACCCAAGCAGACCTGGGACGAACCCCATGTGTGCAAACCCCACACAGACAATCACCCAAGGCTGGAATTGAACCTTAGTCCATGAGCTGTGAAACCAAGTACAAGTAAGAAAATGAAAACAATTTGAAAGACTTGCATTTTAATTCAGCATCTTTCACAATTTAAGAACATAAGAAATAGGAGCAGGTGTAGGCCATCTTCGAGCCTGCCCCGCTATTCAGTAAGATCATGGCTGATCTGAAGTGAATCAGTTCCACTTACTTGCTTTCTCCCCGTAACCCTTAATTTCCTTATTGATCAGAAATCTATCTACCCGTGACTTAAATATATTCAACGAGGTAGTCTCCACCACTTCAATGGGCAGACAATTTCAGAGATTCACCACCCTCTGAGAGAAGTTCCTCCTCAATTCTGTTCTAAATTGCACCCCCTGCCTTATTTTGAGGCTGTGCCCTCTAGTTCTGGTTTCCTTTTCAGGATGATACAAAATGTTTAGAGCCAATGAAGTACTTTGTGAAGTATTGTAATGTAGGAAATACAGCAGTCAAATTGAACGCAGCAAACTCTCACAAACAGGAATGTGATGATGACTGGATAATCTGTTAATTAATGATAATGGTTGGGGACACTGGGGAAATCCCCAAGTTTGGAATAGTAATGGGATCTTTCATATCCAGATGAGAGGGCAGGTAGGATCCTGGCGTAAGGTCTCATCCCTGACAGGAATAACTGCACTAGAATGTCAATCTAGGTTATGTGCTCAAATCTCAAAGTGGATTTGAATCCACACCCTTCTAAAACGGAGAACCACAAGTTTTACTGACAGCTAAATATTCTATCGCTGGGATGCTTTTTTGGAGACTTTGTGCAGACTTGATGGATGTCTGCGCTGTAGGGATTCTATGATGTGTTTGATTATTATGCTGGAAAGAGCAGCCTTACCACATTTGTAATAATTTTCATTTCCCTCATGCACCATTTCTATAGCCTTCCTAAAAGAGTCTAAATATTTAATAATAGTTTGAGATTAATTGTAGGCAATTCTATTCTGTGAATCCACGTAGAGGTAATATGTTGAGAGCAGTTTGAATTGGATCTGAGTGGGATTTCCACTCCCCAGAAACAGGAAGAGCAGCTCTGGAAAGCTGCCATACAATCTGATAGGCCAAAGCTCTATAGTCCCAGCAGCGCTAGAGGGGAATAGTGGCCACTGAAGACGGATAACAGACTTCAAGTAAGTCTGGGAATTTTGGGCAGTGACAGCTGGGAGACCCCAGCAAGTTGGGTAGGTGAGGAGGAAGTTGGGTTACAGAGGTCATGGGGAATGAATATAGAAAGAAATATCATCTTGGCGAAGGGTGCCCTAGGAGGGCACAGGGAGCTCTCAAAGGAGGGACTCACCAGCAGGGAAAGCTGCTAGGCTACCTATCCAGTTTCCACCTTCCCCGACAATGAAAAATTATAGCAGAGGGGGAATGAGGCCCGTAAATGGCTGGTGAATTGCTGGAAATGACCTCATCTGCATCTTTCACGTGGGTGAATCCCATCTGAAAGACAGTACCAACAGGAAAACAAGAATGCTTTCGGCCAGTGTGGGCACTTAGCCTCAAAATGGGAGAATCGGGCCTGATGAGTTTCAGAATATGGGGGGGTAGGGTTTATTTAACTGTAAAAGAAATGGCACAATTTTAAATATCCTATGTTATCAAGACAACAAGCCAAAGAAAACCTTTCCTCTCAAGTTTAGATATGTTATAATATTCCTCTAAAGTAACCAAATCTACCAATTGTACGAAAGTTTTTAATAATGTGCATGAATAATGTGCAAAAGCAACACCAATGGTATTGGGAGATTAGGACCTTGGTTGCAAACAGCACTGAAACATATTGATTGATATGATCCACAAAAGGAGTTGCTGATACTTCCATCTTCATCGTGTGGGAGAACAATAGGTCTGGGTGCTGTAAAGTGGGAACAAATGTGGTTTCAACCTGAAATGAGAGTGTTCTGGATAGACTTGTGGGAGAATTTCTTTAATTACTGGGATGTTGGCATTGCTGGTTCACCTGGCATTCATTGGCCATTCCACATTGCCCTTGTGGAAGTGGTGGTGAGCTGCCTTCTTGTGGGTGTAACCACAATGCTGTCCAGAAGAGAGTTCCAGGAGTTTGAAATCGAGGATTTTGATTTTGAATACACAGCACCGAATGTAATAAGTAGACACATATCCCTATTAAGTCACGGGTTGTTGCTGATCTGGCTGTCCATCATTGCCCAGCAATTGAATGACTATCAGTATCCCGGAGAGAGTGGGAAATTCCAGTCAGAATTCCTGCACCTAACCACTATTTGAATGGCTGTAACTGAAATGATTGCACGTGGTGATACTATCTTGAGATGGGACCTTATCCAATGCAATGCCTTCCATAGTTAACTAGATGGGCTGAATGGTCCTCTATGACGTTCCAAGCTTGACAGAAAGAATTACATTATCGTAAAACTGCAACCCAGGAAGAGTTAGAACCTTGAGGCCGGGAAATGTAAAAATAGAGATTGGAACGAGATCTGGAAATTTAAACTGATTTGTTTTACAAACTACTGTTACTTTACTTCCCACAGGAGCAAGTAAACCCTAGTTTTGAAGCTCTGTTTGAGACAGGTGTGGACGAGATGTCCTGGGATGACACGGTATGTACATTTGTATGGACAAGGAGTTGCAGAAGGTTAAGATTTTCTTCTGAATTAATTTAAAGCACATAGATTGGGATTTGATCCTTCAGTGAGTTATGTTTTTGAAGTTTATTTATTAGCCACAAGTAAGACTAACATTAACACTGCAATGAAGTTACTGTGAAATTCCTCTAGTGGTCACACTCCAAAGTGTGTTTGGGTCAATGTGCCTAAGCAGCACATCTTTCAAATTGTGGGAGGAAACTGGAATACCCGGAGGAAACTCACACAAACACAGGGAGAATGTGCAAACTGCACACAGATAGTGAGCCAAGCTGGGAATCGAACCCAGGTCCCTGGCACTGTGAGCCAGCAGTGCTAACCACTGTGCCAACTTGTAGAGTTACCAAGTCTAGGTAAGGAGCTTTGGGCTATCTTTGTTTTCTTATGCTGCATTACTCTTTCCTTCAGTGTCATCCCTTTTAGATTTCTGTTTTGTTCTGAAAGCACTGTCTTTGCTCAACATTGTGGTCTCACGGTCATAGACAGCTTTATAATAACCGGTCCAAGTACCTATAGCCAGATTAGTCAATATGCAGACTATTCAATGCTGCAGGGCACTCTGACAGATCATCTCCCTGATCCTTTGCCTGTGTCCACACCTCTATAGAAATGGATTTGGAAATAAGATCCAAAAATCAACAAAATGACCCATTTTGCTGAGTCATTACCTCCTACAGATTTGACCACCAGTCATCAAGGAGCTAATCTATATAACATTCTAACTTGTCTAAAAAATATTGATCCAGAGTTTATGAACAAAATTGAAGGCAGGCTGACTGAATTATTTTACATGCAGGAAGTTCAGTGTGCCACCATAACAAAGCACGTGAGTCCTTAAAGGATTGTGAAGGCAGTGATAATTGTAACTCCATTAAACAGTGTTGTTTAGCAGCAGAGGAGGGAAAGCTGAGAAATTTGTGAGGACCTGCATCGATTGGCAGACAGCACGAGCCAATAGTGAGGCAGGTGCCTGAGATTCCAGAATGAGTGCATGTGTTGCTGGGTTAAATTTCAGCTCAAATTAACCTCACTGTTATGAATCCAGTTTGTTCTAGTTATGGTTTGCATATTAAATTGCTTGGCTAAATGGTAACCATAGCAATGATGTTTGATTTGTCTTCTTACCCTCACCCTGTGCTAAAGTGCCTGGGCTACATTTTCGAAAGAGACGTCATGTGGGCAGTGAGAGAAAGTAGGTTGAAGAGTGATTTGTTGTCCCAACATTCCAGGGAATATTGAGTCATCTCCAGTGCTCTGTTGCATAGCAACACATCTCTGCCATTTATTTCAAAAATTTAATCTTTTAGTTTTGCAATTATTATACAATTTTCAGGAAGCCTCGTGGCGCAGTGGGTAGCATCCCTGCCTCTGAGCCAGACGCTGCAAGTTCAAGTCCTACCCCAGGACTTGATGGACAAGGAAGGCACATTTGTAACGCAGCCAAACAAGTTGAATATCAGTTTTAAATGCCTCCCATACACAACAATGGCTGGGAGGAAAAGCAGAAGAAATTCCTGGACAGCCATGTGATGGAAAGAAATTAGAGCCTCTGCCATCACTGTCCAGCACTCCAAGTTAGAACATGCGTGTAAAAGTTGATGTTGTCACAGCAACCTGGATTCCTTGGGCAGGGTGGACATTGTGGATCAGATTGGTGCCACTAGCACAGGGTTTGACTCCTGTTCAGCTTGGTGGATTTGGGAGGTGCCCCCTTTGCTTTGCCCGTGTGGAGATCATGGAGCTCTGGGTTGGGCCTGCCTTTAGGCAGAGAACTGAAGGATACATCATTTTCCCTCTCACCTCTTCCTATGAATGAGAGTAAGAAGTCTCACAACACCATGTTAAAGTCTGACAGGTTTATTTGGTAGCATGAGCTTTTGGAGTTTTGTCCCTTCTTAAAATGAGTGAGGAATTGTGTTCACAAACATACATAGATACAAATTTAATTAGCAAGATAATGGTTGGAATGTGAGTCTTTACAGGTAATCAAGTCTTTACAGGTATAGACAATGTGAGCAACCTCTTTTAAGGTCAAAACCAAATGAGCAAACTCAAGTTAAATCAGAACAAAGTAAAAGGACAGCTCCCCAAAAGGAAGGGGAACAGCCCAAATAAAATCAAAGTACAAAGGAAACTTGAAAACATCAAATTAAAATGTGATTATTAGGGTCGATAATACACCCCAGCCCCTGTGGAGCTCAACAGGTTTGGAAGGCATCAACTGCACCACATGCTCCCTCTCCAGGGATACCTGGCCCCGAACGATTGCCCACTGCCCGGATCTGTCAATGGCACCTTTCGACAGGCCCAAGAGCAGGTTCATCAGGGGGTCGCCATCCTGTTCCGACCCTTTTTGCACCAAGTGTCTGTAGGTCAGGGAGCATGGGTCTGAAATGCAAACAAAACATTAATAAAAGGTTCTTCAGGAAACAATGTGAGTGGAGAAAGGGTTAAGCACAGGTTAAAGAGGTGTGAATTGTCTCCAGCCAGGACAGTTAATCAGATTTTGCAAGCCCAGACAAGTCGTGGGAGTTACAGATAGTGTGACATGAACACAAGACCCTAGTTGAGGCTGTCCTCATGTGTGCAGAACTTGGCTATCAGTTTCTGCTCAGTGATTCCGAGTTGTCATGTATCATGAAGACCACCTTGGAGAATGCTTACCCGAAGATCAGAGGCTGAATACCTGTGACTGCTGAAGTATTTCCTGACAGGAAGAGAACACTTTTGTCTTGTTGAGCGGTGTCTGTTCATCCATTGTCGTAGCACCTGCATGGTCTCCTCAATGTACCATGCACTGGGACATCCTTTCCTGCAGCGTATCAAGTAGACAATGTTGGCCGAGTCGCAAAAGTACGTACCATGTACCTGTTGGATAGGGTTCTCTCATGAAATGATGGCATCTGCGTCGATGATCTGGTATATCTTGCAGAGGTTGCTGTGGCAGGGTTGTGTGGTGTAGTGGTCACTGTTCTCCTGAAGGCTGGATATTTGCTGTGGATAATGATCTGTTTGCAATTGTGTGGGTTGTTTGAAGGCAAAAACAGAGGTGTGGGGATGGCCTTGGTGAGATGTTCGTCTTCAAAAATGACATGTTGAAGGCTCCAGATAAGATGTCATAGCTTCTCCGCTCTGGGGATGTATTGGATGACGAAGGTCTTCCTCAGAAGGCAAACATGGGACATGGAGGACAGAGTACCCTTCTTCCCCAGAGTGGAGAAGCTACAACATCTTCTCCGGAGCCATCAGGTAAGCGTTCTCCAAGATGGCCTTCATGACAACAACACAGAATCACTGAGCAGAAACTGATAGCCAAATTATGCATACATGAGGACAGCCTAAACTAGGATCTTGGGTTCGTGTCACACTATCTGTAACCCACGACTTATCCGGGCCTGCAAAATCTCACTAACTGTCCTGGCTGGAGAAATTCACATCTCTTTAACCTAAGCTTAACCCTTTCTCCATTCACATTGTCTGTACCTTTAAGACTTGATTACCTGTAAACACTTGCATTCCAACATTATCTTGTAAATTGTGTCAATGTATGCCCTGTTTGTGAACTCAACTCTTCACTCACTTGAAAAAGGAGCAACACTCTGAAAGCTTGTGCTAGCAAATAAACTTGTTGGACTTTAACCTGATGTTGTGAGACTTCTTACTGTGCTTACCCCAGTCCAATGCCGGCATCTCCACATCTTGAAAGACAGCACACGCTTACAGCACAGATGGTTCATATTTGGTGTCTTACTGAGGTGAACCTTCAGCATCTGTGTTTCAAGGTAATCAGTGCTATCTGTTTCATGATGGATGGATCAGCACAGCATTGCCTGATCTTGTCCTACTCTGACATCTACTTTTTCAGCAATCAGAAGTAGCAACCATGGGGGACTTTTGCCTGATTAGCTTAAGGTTAGTGAAACCAATTTTAACAACAACCCCACTGCCTCTGTTGGTCTACACTAACACAGCACAGATTATGTAATCTGTATAGCTTCAGTTACAGAGCAGTGACTGCATTCATTAAATGAGTTACAGCAGATTTAAGGCTCCTCTAGAAACATCCAGAAAGTTGTATTTGTGGCTATGATAACCTGTAAGCAGAAGCTACAAACATACAATTTTTCTTTCTTAATCCTTCATGAGCCCACAGTCTGTCACAAGTTGTGTCCATTTCATCAGGAGAACTATCGAATGGGAGGAAGTTTCAACTGGCCCAGCTTGTCGGAGGGTGTTGAGTATCGAAGGAAGTTGAGGGCCATAGTGCGTAAAGTCATCCAAGAGACTCCATTAGAACTTCCAATAACAATGGATAGTCCGTGGGTAAGTGACAAAATGTTCTTCTATTTCACAGATTCAAATGAAGATCTGAGGCACATTTATAACAAACAACAGGTGCATGTGGTCTGACATGAGGAATGGAAATATCAGGAAGATCCTCAGATATCAGCAGATCACAGAAAACAGAAGAAAATCCTAAAACCAAATTTGGGATAAATTGGGAAATTCCTCTCTGAGACAACAAAGCAAATTCTAGCCAACCCAATTGTTGTGATGCAGCAAGCTCACGCGACATGTGGTTGTGTAGAGGTGAGGGTACTTCCTGGGAGAGTGTTGGGGCAGTTTGAGCATTGCAAATAATCTGTACAGTTCTTAACCTGGGAGTGCTGGATAATTAGGTGTATTAAGTGCCTTGCGCTCTATCTTATCCATGCAGTATATGTCTTGGATTCTTGACATCTTGGCGAAGAGGCAGTTTTGCTCTGCACCACCACGGTGGCTCAGTTGTTAGTACTGTTGCCTCACAATGCCAGGGACCCGGGTCCAATTCCAGCCTCAGCTGAAGTTTGCATGTATCTTCATGGATTTCTCCCGGGTGCCCCAATTTCCTCCCACAGTCCAAAGATGTATGGGTTACGTTGATTGGCCATGGTAAATTGTTCCTTAGTGTCAGGGGGATTAGTGTGGTAAATACACGGAGTTATATAGTTGGTGCAGGCTCAATGGGCTGAACGACCTCCTTCTGCACTGTAGGGATTCTATTATTGAATGAATTGGCTGTACTGTGTCTGATCTGTTTGGTAGTGATACTGGATGAATGAAATTGAAACCCGTTTCATCTCCAAGCAGTAGTGCCCTCACATTAGCACACTCAAATAGTAACAGCAGTGCCAGTAGGGGCTGTTAGATGAAAAATTTAGGAAAAAATTATCATTTTGCTGAATCAGACATTGTTTAAAGTTTGGGAAATAAATTGGGCCTACAGCACGTATTTGCCTATTAACAGGACTTTATTCTGCTATCTTTTGTCCTGTGTCATTGTTTGTTCCTGCAGTACATTTAGAGCACTTTCTATTAATGTTTTCATTGTAGACCTGTTTTTATATGAAGGAGCTTCTTTTAGAATAACACTGTTAGCCACACCAAATCTCTGATTTAATTAGATTGGAAAGCTTTAAGGGACTGGAAGCACTGTTCCTATTATTAGATATCTATGTTCCAATCTGCTTTGCTGGGACAATAAAATATTCCACATTGTCCTTTTTGGAACTACCTTCTACTGATGGCACATGGATGGATTCCTTGCTTCTGCTGATGGAACATGAATAATTCTCACACTCTTCTGATTGGACAGGTGAAATTGATCATCCTGGTGGGATTGGACCAATTCCCAAGCTCTCCTGGTAGGATGGGATCTTTCTGTCCTTGTCCCCCTACTCGGGCTACTCCAGGCTCTCCCAGCAGTAACTCCAGCCTTTCCCAGAACTTCACTCCCTGATAACAGCCGGTAAAGATGCAGAGACAATGGGCAGAGCAGGGATCTTGGACCCCAGACCCGGCATTCACTCCTCATCTTTCTGCATCCATGCTGCTGCCAGAAAGTAGCTTGTTCCCGGGACTGAGGTAGATGCCGAAATCCAATAACCTCTCCTCCAATTCCTGCTCTCCAACAGCAAGTGAGCCTATGTCTAACAGGAAGAGCAATGGGACTCAGTTCACAATGGGAGTCAGTCATCTCACAGCTTAAAAATTACAGATCAGGAACCGAACACACCCTCAGTAATTTCCTTATGGGACATTTTGATTGAGCACACTGGGAGAAATTCGGCATGCTACATGAGAGGTAGCTGTGGGTTTTCACCCCTTCCTAATTGTCAGCTCTGAGATTTTCTGCCTCCCACAGCCTGTTTTCTTGTGGGGGATGTGGATCCCAGTTGACCACTGGCAGGATTTTCTCATCCCGGTAATGTCTATAACATCTTGCGTGGCTCACTCATCCTGCCGCAGCGGGTTGGCTTTGGTAGGACTGGAAGATCCCATCATTGGTAAGGGCCAGAAAATCCTACCTAATGTCTTAAGAATCATCCCAACTACAATCCGCAAGCTCTTTCCATATCATGGATGAAAATTGGGGTCTTCCTGGTTTATTTGACACAGTTAGGCCAAACTATTAGGAGAATCTGAAGTTTTTTTCCTGAGGAACCTACTCAATATTATTGACTTTTTATTTATTCATTCTTGGAACATGGGCATCGCTGATGAGACCAGCATTTATTGCCTATCCCTAATTGCCCCTTGAACTGGGTGACTTATTAGACCATTTCAGAGAGCGTTTAAGAGTCAACCACATTGCTGAAGATCTGGAGTCACATGTAGGCTTGACCATGTAAGGATGGCAGATTCACCTCCCAAAAGGACATTCATGAACCAGATGGGTTTTTACAACCATGATTTAATGGTTATCATTTGACTTTTAATTTTGCATTTTCATTGAATTCAAATTTTGTCATCAAAATTGTGGTTGGATTTGAACCTAGGACCCCAGAGAATGGCACTGGGTCTTTAAATCTCTAGTTGTCTGAAAACACCACTGTGCTACAGCCTCCCCCACTTGATCCTTTCTCAACTAATATGGTGCATTGCAACAGGGCCTTTTTCTTGTAAAGTTTGCAACAGTGAAATAAAATTTCATTCCAATTCATATTTTTATTTCCAGTGGGCTGTTTTCATGGGATTGGAACATGAGCGAATCCATTTGGAAACTTCATCTGTGTTAATTCGTCAGATGCCAGTTCGCTTGGTTCAAAGGCCACCAGGTTGGAAATATGCCTCATCAAACAGTGGTCAGTACATCTGTTGCATTTAGACTTCCTAACATTTCTAAATGATACATTACATTTCTGTGTTGGCACACTGTTCTCAGAGTCTGTGGGAGCTTATAGGATTCTCTTCTGAAAACACTTCTGACACCATGTACATCATGTGCCATGGGGCAGCACAGTGGTCCAGTGGTTAGCTTTGCTCAATCACAATACCAGGGACCCAGGTTCAATTCTGGCTTTGGACCACTACCTGTATGGAGTTTGCACATTTTCTCTATGTCTGTGTGAGTTTCCTCTGGGTGCCCTGGTTTCCGTCCACAGTCCAAAGATATGCAGGTTAGGTTGATTGACCATGTTAAAATTGCCCTGTGTGTCAAGGGACTAGTAGAGTAAATTATGCAGGGTTACAGGGAACCGAGCCTGACAGAGAACAGTGCCTGAATGGGATTGTGGTGTGTGCATTTCTGCGCTGTGGGGATTCAATGAATTTTACTTCTATGTACAGCAATTCTGACAAATTTGATGGAGTGGAAAAGAGTTAATGGTTCAGATGGCATGATGGCACGGCGGTTAGCACCGCTGCCTCACAACACCAGGGACCCAGTTCAATTCCAGTCTTGGATGGCTGCGTGGGAGTTTTCACAGTGAGTCACTGCTGTGGAGACTCTTCTATTTTACCCCCAGGTAATAAAGGAAAAGTGGACATCAGGTCATCTCTCCATCAGGCAACACTGGCAGACACCCAACAGCAGGTTAACTATGGTTTCAATTGTGGTTTCAATTGGTTTGGCATATGGAGTAATCAAACCAAAAAGAGTTCAAATAGGAAATTAAATAATGAGTGTTGCAGTGGCATAGTGGTTAGAAGTGTTGCCTGACAGCGCCAGGGATCTGGGTTAATTCCAGCCGCAGGTCACTGCCTGTGTGAAGTTTGCACATTTTCCTTGTGTTTCTGTGGGTTTCCTCCAGGTGCTCCAATTTCCTCCCACACTCCAAAGATATGTGGTTAGGTTGATTGGCCATGGTAAATTGTCCTAGTGTCAGGGGGATTATGAGGATAAATATGTGGGCTTATGAAAATAGGACCTATGTGGGATTGTTGTCAGTGCAGGCTCGATGGGCCAAATGGCCTCCTTCTGTAGTAGAGACTGTATGATTCAATGAAATAACCTGGTCAAGTCACAGGATTTTGTATTCTGTAGTTGTTACCATTTTATACTCCAAGTAGAAAACCATGAAATAATTAACAAAATGATTGATTTACTCATCTTTTACCTTTAGGGCTAAAAGTATTTGACAACCCTCTGATCAAAGTCCCAGCTTCTGAAGTTACTTATGGAAAACCAAGGAATTTTCCATCTTATGGTTGGGACAATGAATATGGACAGATGACAACAGTGTATGTACAAAGGGTCAAAGTGGATAGATTGTTTATAAAAATTGTTTAACATAAAAATTTTGGCAAATAGAATGTTCATGCTTAGCCAAGAATTGGATTTTACAGAAGGAAAGAAACTAGGGAATAATTTGGGAGATGTAGTGGAAAGTCAGTTATTGATCTAGGAGTACAAGACTGAAAAATACACGTTTAAAATGATTTAGATACTGGAGATTAAAAAATCTTTCACATGAAGTACAAACTCCAGCAACAAAAGGTGAAGAATAAATTGTTGAAAGGATAACTGGGTGATGTTATTGCTCTATTTATTCTTGAATGCGGACATCACTGCATTTGTTGCCCATCTGTAGTTGCCCTGAGGAGACAATGATGGTGGGCTGCCTCTTTGATTCAGTGAGTGGTTTCATGCAACTGAATGGTTTGTTAGGCCAGTTCAAAGGGCAGCTAAGAGTCAATGAGGTGATTACATATTGGTCAGACAAGGAGATTGGACAGACTTCATTCCCTAAAAGGACACAAGTGAATTATCCAACAACATCATGGTCACTTTGACTGATACCAGCTTTCTGATTTCAGTAAAGGACACTGGATCATCAGTATAGTAATGTAACAGCTACACTGTCAAACCCCATAGTCTGTTTAAGAATAGGATTCTTGTTTGAATAAAACTAATCAAAACTTCATGGAGCACAATGATTTCAGTATTCCTGGGAACACCAAAATGTCTGTGGAAGCTAACCTACAGGCTTTGAATGTGGAGAAGTAGGGATGGATAATGTCACGGAATTTTTCTCAATTATTTCGGACTGGGAATATTTATATAAAACATTCTGTCTTGAGCCTAAATGAGTAGAGTATAAAATGTATAGCAGAGTACATTTTATATGAATCATTGATACTACGTATATATTCCAAATCACCATATGCTCCTATTATGGATTTTACCCTTTTCTGATTCTGTAGTTTCTTAAGATCTCTCCATATTTTAACTGGAGTCACCCCCTGCTCAGCAGGAAAGTCTTCCCCTAAAGCAGAAGATTGTGAATCCAAGCCCCATTTTAAAGATTTAAGGACATAAGCTAGACTCACACCATTGCAGCACTGAGAGAGTGCTGCATTGTCAGAGGTGGCCAACTTTCAGATAAAACACTAAACTAACACCCTATTTTCTCTCTCAAATTGATGTAATTCATTCCATGTTACTATTTGGAAAGAAACAAAAGAGTTTTCCTGAAGTTGTGGTTAATATTTTTTTCTCAATCAGCTTGGCCAAAATAGATTATTTGATCATTTGTCTATTTGCTGTTCATGGGACCTTGCTGCGCATTTCACAAGAATGATTACACTTCAAAACTACTTCACTGTTTAGGAAGCTCTTTGGGAAAGAAACTGAGGTTTTAAAGATGCTAAATAAATGCAAGTTGCTTCATTAACTGTGGAACATTAAATTATATTCAAGGTACTGTACAGATGTAAGTTGTTGTAACTGATCTCTCATGCAATCCTACAGTGTGCCAGAGTTTGAAGCCAGCAAATACCTCATAACAAATGGGGAATACCTGAAGTTTGTGCAGGCTGGAGGATATGAAAGGAGGACCTACTGGACCAAGGAAGGCTGGGAGTGGATGACATTCTGTCAAGCAAAGCACCCGACATTCTGGGTCTGTACAAAAGGTAGAAGTCGTTGGTTTTCCTCAGCAGCCTTTTCACACAATAAGGTAACACATTCTCTCACACTCCAGGAGGTCATTTGAAAGCCATCAAGGGGCAGATCATAAGATGAGGAATCGTATTGATATAGACCCTCAATAAAAATAAAAATTACTCGTAACAGCAAAAAATTCAATCAGTATCTGAAGGAGAAAATAATATTATTTTGGGGAAAGCCAACATTTCCCCCAAATCAAGAAATAACCTTGTTGAAATGAATGCATCTGAGTACTTGTGTGTAAGATGCAAATTTATTGTCTATAAATCTTACTTCCTCTTGTCATAATTTGCAGCCACACTTTTGTGACATACTTATCAGACTAAATTACTGTGACAACAAGTCCCATTCCATTTCGCTATGTCAGCTTCACAATGTCCATGCAGGATCTAGCCACTGAATCAATGTTATATTGGAACAAATTTCTGAAATCTCTCCCAAATCTACTTCCAATTTCTTTGTTTAGAAACAAATTATAAAGGATCAAATCTGGCTTTTTAGCAGTGCATTTACCAGTGATACCATGTTTAAATAATTGGATCGAACTTACTTGTAACTTGGTCAGTGGTGTGTTATGAGAACAGCTTAAATTATCAGGGTTAATTTGTGATTTCATGCTAGGTGTGAGGAATGCAGGCTTTGAGGAAGCATGGAACTGGTTAGGTCAGGCTTTCATCACCAATTAATTTGCAAAATCATTAATGAAAAATCTATATGAACCAGCACAACGAGTTTGAATAAGAGAAATATATGCTTATTTATCTTCATTCTTCGATGCATTTGAGTGATAGGTAATGGGTCATGTTTTACTCACATATCTGAAACATGTTTGTTGTTAAAAATAGGAATTTCTAATTAGGGTAACCAGTCTTTCCTGAGTAAGCTGATTTAAAATCACAGAAGTTAATTATACTGAACCATGTAATAATTTCATTGGTGCACTCCAGTACATTTCTATTGAAGTAATTAATTCCCATGTGATAACTTATAAAACATGCCCATATCCACTATATGCTTTAACATGGTATTGCAAGGTATTACAAAATGGCAAAATGTCTTTTGTTTAGAGCAAGAAGTTGTAAAAGTCAAGAGAACAAGGAGGGGATCTAACCAGTGTGCTGAGATAAGGTGAGAGGTGAAAAATTGGATTCACCCTGTCTGGGTGTCCAGTGACAGATCTCCCAGTACATTGTGTACCTGTGTACACAGTATACTGGGGGTTCATAATGCCTGTGCAATGGCGCCCCTAGAGCTCAACTGCCAGCTTCACAGGCAGGCTGAGACTCCACCCCACTACTGGTGAGATTCATATTATGGGCTTCATTTGCACAGAGTGCTATAAATTACTATCATATATCTTGCTAAAAAAAGTGAGGAAATGTCCTGTTAGAATTTTTTTGAAAAAAATTTACCCAACGTGTTTTTACAGCTGCCCACCATGTTTACTGTTCCTTCTCAAACTGCTTCTCACAAAAAGTTCTTTTTCTCACCTTCAATGCACCATTTGCATGTGGGCATTTAAATTAAAGTTCAGGTCAGGCTCCCTTGCAAATGTTTTCCTATTCTGCTGGTCTACACACAGGCCACTGTTGGGTTTCTGTACAGTTGCAGTGATGAACGCACTGAGATAGTTGTGTACATTAGAAAATGGGGTGACAGCACACCTACTCCACTTCATCTTGTCATTATAACTTAGTGCCATTCCCCTGCCTTTTCCCCGTATGTGCTAAGGTTCCACCTTTCCCTAATATTGTGAAGATTGTGTCTGGTCATATTACCACAGACAACACCTAGTTGAACTGTGCCATACCATCTGCCCTTGTAGAAAAGAGAAGCAGAGGCTGAGCTTTTTCAGCTGTTTCCTCCAGCAGGTTCCCCATCTGTGGAGAATGTAAACAATGGAAAAACCTGTGGCAGCTGCGGGACTGGAAGATCCCATGCTGTACATTGATGGACCATCTCTATTACTGTAAAGCATATGGTTGGGGCGCTGGTTGGGGAGGGGGGTTGGTGGGGAGCAAGTGAGGGGTTGAAAAATTTTGCCATGTTCACGTTTCAGCTGAATTACCTCTCTGAGCTGCTCATTGAGCTGGAACTTCGGTCCTTCTCCGTCTGAGTATTTCCAGCACTTTCTGTTTACCTTTGCTTCTGATATGAAGATTCATTTTGTTTCATCAGAAGTCATTGGCTCACAAGTATGTCTACCTTTCCAGCTGCCTGTCCTCAGAGCTCTGCTCTCATTCCCTTCCCTAGCACCGCTTTCCCAGATACCAAACTTTGGGAAGCCGAGATCACCTCTCAGCCTTCTAGACCCAAAGATATAGATCACACTACTCAATCCCTTCATTCTTCTCAAGAATAAACTTTTGGAAACATGGTTGCACCCTCCTGCTCCTTGTGACCTTTTACCTGCTCCATGGACAGGACCAACTGCCCTGAATTCACTGACTGATCCTTTCCCCTTGGCTCCAGAACAAGTTTTGAGGTTGCTACGTCAGCCGATAACTCACAGAGAACATCAACATGTAGTAAACTGTACTGTCATTGTGCACAATCACCTCAGACTCCAGCCCAGCAAAGCAACTTAATTTAACAAATAAAATTTTGGAATTCTCCAATCAGGATCCCAATACCCAACCCTGAGGAACTGCACTGCAAACCTGCCTCAAGCCCGAAAAACTTCCACTGACCATTACTTCATCTCCTGCACCTCAATCAATCTTGAATCCATTAGGCAACTGTCCCTTTTCATTCTATGAGCTTTTCTCAACATTATGTTTTGGGACTCTGTATCAAATGCCTTTTGAAAGTCCATGTGTACCACATCAACAGCATTGCCCACATCAACCCTCTCCCTGTTATCACTTTGAGATACTCTAACATGTCAGGTAAGCACAATTTTCTGTTAAGAAATCCATGCTGGTTCTCTTTAATTAACCTATAGTTGTCCACGTGACTATCATTTCTGTCCCGAATTACAGTTTCAGGAAGTTTTCCCACCATCAAAGTTAAAACGAGCTTATTCTGACACATTGTTTGACCAAGGGAGTAATGTTTGCAATTCTCCAGTCCTCTGACATCACACCAATCCAAGTCAAAGGAAGATTGAAAAATTATGGCCTGTCCAATTTCCCCTGTCACTTACCTCAGTACCCATGGATGCATCTTGCCTAATTCCAGGGCTAGGCCTCTTTAAGTACAGACTTTCTAACACCCCCTCATTACTAATTTTAAACCCATCTAATGATTGAATTTTGTCCTGTTCATCATAAGTGGCATCTTTTCCCTTAGTAAAGGTGCAAAGCATTCACTTAATACTTCAGCTGTGCCTCCTGATTCCAGTATGTAAAACTCCATTTTAATCCCTAATCAGCCCTCCTCCTTGTTTCACCACTCTTTTTGTATTCATATGTCTGGAGAAGTATTTTTTTTATGCTTTATGCTTCTCATGCTTTTTTCAATTACCCTCCGACTTACTATTTTCAGCCTGATTCTCAGTTGCATTTTCTACCCGTCACAAGCAGACTTTTTCTTCTTTATCTTAATTTCTACCTTCTTTGTCATCCAAGGAGCTCTGAATTTGTTTGCCTTTTCAAAGAAAAAGCATGTTGACTGCCAAAACCATCTCTTCATTGAAGGCAGCCCAATGCTCCGCTCCCATTTTTCCTGCCAGCCTTTGGCTTCAGTTTACTAGGCCCATTGAAATTGGCTTTCCCCAAGTCATTGATCTCACTCTGGATTGTTCATTGTCCTTTTCCATTATAATCCTAAACCTTACCACACAATGATCATTGTCTCCAAATGCTCTCCCACTGACATTTCATCGCCTTGGCTCCTGTCTCTTTCCCAAGAACCAGGTCCATTTCCCACTGGCCTAGACAAGTGCTGTTGTAGCAAATTCTCTAATATACAATCCTGGCCTGCTCTGTCCTTTACACAACTACTATCCAATCCTATGTGTGGATAATTGAAGTCCCCTTGTATATGTATTATGCATTTATAACTCTATAATGTTTGCACCTCTCTGTCATTTCCTAGCAGATTTGTTCCTCAACATTCTTCCCATTAGTTTCTGCCAATAGAACACATTGAGCAATGTTATTGCTATTTTGTTCCTTAGCTCTAATCAAATCGATTCTGTCCTTGCCCTCTCTGGGACATTAAAATTCCACGTGGCAACCTGCACCTGATACTCACCACCAACCTTATTGAACAGTACAGCACAGGAAGCAGGCCCTTTGGCCCTCCAACACACACTCTGTGCATTCTCAAACGTGTACTTTGACTCTGTTTGACACTCTATTACTTTTTTCCTTGCTCTGACCATAACTATTAACTTACTCTATTCTTTTGCTACCTGTCTCTCCAGTATTCAGTGCAGTTTGATATTGCCCTCTGATAATTTCACCTGGTTTCCAAAACCCAGCCAAGTTATCTAAATCCTCCTCAATGCTATTAGTGAAATACTCAGCACGGAACTCTGTCCTTGCTCTGTTTGTGAGCCACCCCTCCAGCTCATACTGGTCCCATCCACCCCAGAGACAGACAGGGAAGTCATGTTGAAGTTGTATAGAACTTTGGTGAGGCCACAGCTAGAGTACTGTGTTCAGTTCTGGTCACCACATTACAGGAAGGATGTGATTGCACTGCGTCAGGTGCAGAGGAGATTCACCAAGATTCTGCCTGGAATGAAACATTTAAATTATGAAGAGAGATTGGATAGAGTTGTATTTATTAGGTAAGAGCAGAGAAAACTGAGGGGCGACCTCATTGAGGTATACAAGATTATGAGAGAATAGATAAGGAGCAGATCTGCCCTCAGTTAAAGGGGACACAGGTAGGTCAGAGGTTTCTTACGTATTGGTGCAGACTCGATGGGCCAAAGGGCCTCTTCTACGCTGTGTGATTCTGTGGTGGTTTGGAGATAGAACCTACAATTTTGCATCTTTACATACTGGCATTCTTTGCTCATGTGCCTTCTTGTTGGGATTGTTAAATTACAGAATTAGTTCTGTTATCTAAATTAGATAACAAATTAACAGTCCCATGTTGTTATCTTCTAAGAGGCAGGAGGATTATTCAAAATAAAGTTGGGGTTGTAAAAAGAGAGAAAAGAAACTACTTTAAATCTGCATCCTCTGTAAAACTGATTTGACCAGTTACGTCAAAAATCTTTTCGGGAGAGTGACGTGAATGTGTAACCTTGCACCCATGCTGCAAGGGTACAGGATAGACAAGATTCACTTCAAAAACATTTCAAAGTACCTTTCAACCAGAAACACTGATAGTGCCACAGTTAAATATTTCTTTAAGTTTTGGAGTTTCTATGGAAGCAGTAAATGATGATCCTCAACATTAATGTCTATTTCAGACACTTAAAACTAAATGATTCCAAATTGCCCATCTTGGTTCAGTAAGCTACAATACAATCAGCATTCCAGAGATAGGGAATGCATCATGCCACCCTTTACCTACCATACGGACCAGGGGATGCCAGTCCTTGAGTTTTGTTGAATGAGCTGAGCTCAGGTGCTAGGAGGATGGTGGACATTTGTCTCTGTCTCTTGCCACTCAAAAGGCCAGGGTTCATATTGATTCCTGTCCATTAGTTCACTGCTGGAATGCATGCCTATGTAAACATTGGAGCAAGCCAGCATTGCTCTCAGCTGCAATGATCCTCGGGTCGGAATAACCTGGCAGTTCTCACTGGCTAAACTCACAAAAAATGGGGATGGCCACTTGATTAAGGTAACAGGGAATTTCCTGTGTTAATCACTCAATAAATTCACAATGTCAAGGCAGGATAGGCTTGAAACAATGTTTTGCTGCCATAAACTCTTAAGAGCCATGAAACTAAGAGGTTTTAACCTTCCACTTTCAATAGGATGCAAGTCTGGCTGTGGAAGTACCCTTGCGGGTTATTCCCATTGTCAACCAGATAAAATCCCTAAAACCAGTGAAGAAACACAAGAACTTCCCAGCGGCAAGCAGAACGGATATCTGAATGATGTTGAAGAGGTCATCTCTGTTGAGGAAGAAATGCCAGCGTACAGGTAATTCTGAACTTCCTGGTTTATCTAAAGCTCTAGATAGAATCTGTGCAGTATGGCCAGAGGTAAATAAATATCATGATTTTTTTTTAGTGAAAAAGTCATTCTGCTGCATTTTATTCATGACAGTGACTTGATTATTGTTAAATCGTGTCCACTGAAAGACTGATTTGCATGTGATTTATAGATCACCTGTAAACATGCTCCCAGTCAGAGGCATTACTGATGCCTACAGAAAATATAACATGACATAAGGTCATTACTGATATAAGGTCATTACTTTGAATTTTGGACAGGAGGCAACTTACACCCTGCTCAACTTCTGGTTGAATTTACATCCAATTCTAAAAGTTACACTGGTGCGTTTGAGTAAAGGAGTAAAAAGGAGAAAAATGGACTAAATGGTTAATTAAGTTGTTCATTCTCTCATCTATGTCCAGTGATGGTAATGGGGATTGAGCTTGCAGTGCTCCCCAAAACTTCACCCACTGTAGCCCCATTTTGAACTCCAAAAATAACTGTGACCCCCTAGAGCGAGAGCTGGGGTGGGGGTGGGGGTGAGCTTACTGATGGTGGACAGAGTTGTGACAATGAGCTTTGCTTGAGGTATTGATCAGGCTTTTGATCTGACCCACCAGAGCAAGGCAAGAAACAATACATACATGAGAAGATTCCTTGGCATCAGTCCCAGGACTGTTACATTTGAGGCTGCGCTCCCTGCTTAATATTGCTGTCACAGAGGAGAGGGAACTTGCAACCCCAATTGTTATCCGACTCACAGTTTGGGAGCTCCTGCCCTGTTACTCTGGGAATTAGAAAGAAGAGAATCAGCCTGTGTTTTCACTACTAATTGTGATCACAAGAATGGCCGCTCTGATGAAGTACAGAGAACTCCCCAGTGAAGGAATTATTTCGGGGGAAACAGGGAACAAATAGGAAACAAATGCTAAGCTGAGAAATTCCAATTGCATTCATTTCTGCAGGTATAGAGCGATGTTCGATATTCTTCCAATGCCATGGGATTGGCCAGTGGAAGTCAACTATCATGAAGCAAAAGCATATTGTACATGGAAAGGCAATGGATACCGCCTCCTAACAGAAGCTGAACATTATCTAATGCGTTCTGGAAATCAGGTATTCAACTGAATCCATTTCAGATGTTGAGCAGGGTCTGCGTTAGAGATGCACTTAAATTCATAAACTCATATCACTGGAATTCCAAAACTGATGTAAAGAAACCTTCATTTCAAACCAGCCACCCTTTGTAACATCAGCCCATTTGATTCTGCAAGTCGCCATAAAATCCAAGAGTCACTACAGTACAGGAAGTGGCCGTTTGGCCCATTGAATCTGCACCGACTCTCTAAAAGAATGCCATATTCAGGCCATCATCCTGTCCTATCCCCTTAACTCTACATTTACTATGGCTAATCTACCTAACCTGCATATCTTTGGATTGTGGGATGAAATTGGAACACCCAGAGGAAACCTAAAAAGACACAGGGAGAATGTGCCAACTCCACAGAGGGTGGTGGGGGTATGGAATGCACTGCCAAGTAAAGTGGTGGAGGCAGGTACTCTGGAGTTATTTAAGAAATACTTAGATGGGCACATGAACAGAATGGGAATGGAGGGGTATAGAAAACTGATTTAAAATAGGGATCATGAGCCTTGGGAGTCCCTGGGAAGTGTGTAAATAGATGATGATATTGATGTACTTGTTTTTATCCTACAGGTGCTTTGGTCCACCTTGTTGTCTAACAAGGGGCATACACGCGATGGGTCGTGAGAGGGCTGCTCTTTTTTTTCGAGAGTATCCTAGTGCTTCACATCGTTAGTGTACGCTTGACCTGGACCATTTGATGGGCAACACGACAGCTCAGTGACTGTCGCTGTGCTGTGCAGATACATGGATTTGGGCCTGTGTCTGTGGGAGTTTGCGCATTCTCCCCGTGCTTGCGTGGGTTTTCTCCGGGTGCTCCGGTTTCCTCCCACATCCCAAAGATGTGCTCTTAGGCTAATTGGCAAAACAAATTCTCCCTAAATTGTCTCAAATTTGGTTTTTAATCCATAGATCTATAAATATGGACAGGGATCGCGTGTAGAAGTGGGAACATCAAGGTGGCGGCGCTGGCTTGTTGGGCCGAAGGGCCTGTTTCCCATGCTGTTTTGTTCTTTGTTCTTTGTTCTTTGTTCCATCCAGACAGTGACCCAAGGTTGGAATTGAACTGGGTCCCTGGTGCTGTGAGGCAGCAGTGCTAACCACTGAGGGGTTTTTTTGTAATTAAGGGAAAATAACTGAAGGGGATGAACTTCATGCTAGATTTTGATGTCATGTTGTTTCGGAAGAAGAGGCAAAATAATTGTGCACTGGATTCACTGTAATTCTTCAAGCAATACAATGCTGTGTTTCATTCTGACATATCATTGTAACATATTTTTGTAAGAATAATGGTGTTTTCCACCCTTTATTATGCAGTTCCTCTCTGTTGGCACAATAGGTGCTTCTTGGCAGCTGAGATAGATTTCAGATTCAATCTGTTTTGATCTACGTTGATCTAAGGGTGGCAAGAGGCACCATAATTGGTGGTGGCAGGGGAATAATTTGGCAGAGTTCCTGCCCCTTGGCTGCTTTCAAAGAGGTAATAACTGGATGGTGGCATAAGACATTCTTTAGGAATCTCCCATCAGAGCACTGGGACAGACTGGGGAATGGTGCTTTATCCACTACATGATCTGGTAATCTGGACAGTGCAGGAATTGGTACATGAATCCTGCAGAAATATTCATTGAAAGTGACAACTTATGTTGAATTTGTGAGCTTTGCTTTGTGAGTATTTTGTACTTGTAGCAATAAGCTGACAGTTGGTTAATCAAATATGGTAACATATATAGTGGCATTTGGGTACCGAGTGTACTAAGAGTAACATTTGTGAACTGATATTTAAGATAAAAACCCTCTGTTTACAACCAGCACGTGACTGTTCTAATCTCGGAAATAAAAGTGTAACCAGGATTTCTTCTGTATCCGTTTCTTTGCTACTCCTGATCTGAGCCCATTACATTAGT
Source organism: Sphyrna mokarran (assembly GCA_024679065.1). Classification (NCBI taxonomy): domain Eukaryota; kingdom Metazoa; phylum Chordata; class Chondrichthyes; order Carcharhiniformes; family Carcharhinidae; genus Sphyrna; species Sphyrna mokarran. The sequence goes on from JAGIQG010000009.1 coordinate 57,670,889, forward strand.
CTCGCTTTCTTTCAGTGCACTCAGTTCTTTCCTTTGTGCCTTCCTATTCCTGCCACCCCACCTTGCCATCTTTTTCTATCTCCCTGCTACCTCTCTTCACCTCTTCCTTACTTCTCTCCTCTCCCTCTCCCCCACCTCTGTCTACTGCTCCTCCACCTCTCTCTACCTCTCCCTCCCCTTGCTATACCTCTCCCTCATCTCTCACTACCTCTCCTCCACCTTTCTCTAACCCCCCCATCTCTCTCCACTACCTCTATCTCTCCCTACTTCTCCCCCACCTCTCTCTACCTCTCCTCTACTTCACTGTTGTCTGATTATTTGTTTGACCTCCAGTCTTGAGTGTGTTGCAATTTCTTCACTAAACATCATAAGAGTGAAACCCCCATCAGTTCACCACATTCTCCCTCAGCACACTTCCATTCCCCTTCCTAATCAGTGTCAACAAAGAACAAAACAACACAGGAAACAGGCCCTTCGGCCCAACGAGCCCGCGCCGCCACCCCGATGTTCCCACCTCTACCCCTGATCCTTGTCTATGTTTATAGCTCTATGGATTAAAAACCAAATTCCTGGAAGTATTTCCCTGAACCCCTATGCCTTTCCATGCCCTTCTCCTTAGAACCCATCTCTTTGCTTGGTCACTCCTTCTATCCTATCTATTTTTACCTCCGTCTCCATTTTTCCCTTCAAACCTGTGAAGCAGATTATTATAATATTGACAGGGTGAAGCTCAGCTATGTGGCATTCTATAATTAAACAAGCTGTCACTATTCAATCTTTAACCTTACACCAGCTAGAGCCATCTAGCTGAGATGTGTTAGGGAAGCTTGCACCTTTAGAGTCACAATGCATCTTCAGCAGAAAACCAGAGGTGAGAGAAAGAGGAATTAGTTACTCAAACTGGAATAGTTTATTCCACTGAGCTGTGCCATTTTCCATTCTTAATTATAACAGTACCTAGTCTAATACATATGTCAATATAAGGGGCGGATGTGGGAATCAGTCAACCAGCATGTGAATTCTCTGCTGTATCTCTCCATTATTGATGAATATTAAGTTGCCTGGAAATAATCTTATCAAATTGCAGTGAACTGTGTGCTGAATATGGCTGGATGGTTTTTTTCTACTTAGAGTCGATGAACAGAAAACCTAGTCAAATATGTGAAACTGATGTCCAACCGATCGTGATCATTGGTTTAAATCTCCTTAGGCCAAGAAATGTTCTCCAAAGCCAGATCACAGAATCCTTACAGAGCAGAAGATGGCCATTCAACCCATCGAGTCTGCACTGACCACAATCCCACCCAGGCCATATCCCCATAACCCCATACACAATTCTCATAACCCTAACTAATCCTCTGACACTAAGGGGCAATTTAGCATGAGCAATCCACCTAATCCACACACCTTTGATTGTGGGAGGAAACCAAGCATCCAGAGGAAACCCACACAGACACGGGGAGAATGTGCAAACTCCACACAGCCAGTGACCTAAGGCAGGAATCGATCCCTTGCGCTGTGAGGCAGCAGCAGTGCTAACCATTGTGCCACCATACCGCCCCTATTTCCCAAAAGTATTTTCCAATCACTAGAGTAACAGGAATCTCCCTGCTTCATACCAGCAGGAATAACTTTGAAATTTCAGCTATGACTTTAGTTATGGTTGCAGTCACGAACAGTATCATTGAGAGGCCTCATAAACAAACTTATACTTTCACTCAATGTCAAAGAAATCTTTTCCAGTAAGAGTCACTCAATCCTTCAGGAGTGGAAACTAATCTGATTTCTCTCCCCACCTCCCAGTGCACTGAGCACATTTGTGCCCCTATTTGTGACCTAGCGAAGATCAGCTAACAGTCTAGGGATTTAACCTGGATCTTTCCCAGTGTACATGCTGATGGACAGAAACTTAACAATTAAAGGTGGGATTTTCCAGCTGCTAGAATCTTCCTGTCCTGCTAAAGACCAGCCCTACCCATCCTGCCCTTCCATGATAGGCTCCCCAGTGGCAGATGATGATGAACCATTTCCACCTCCAAAAGACATGCTATGAGAAGCCCGGAAAATTCCATTCTGTTTTTGTAGTTAGCCTAAATCATAGAATAGAAACCATAGCATCCTTATGGTACAGAGGGAGCCTATTCATCCCATTGAGACTGCACCGACCACAATCCCACCTAGGCCCTATCCCTGTAACTCTACGTATTTACTCTGTTAATCCCTTGACACTAGGGTCAATTTAACATAGCCAATCCACCTAATCTGTACGTCTTTAGACTGTGAGAGGAAACTGAAGCATGCGAAGGAACTAGGCACAGGGAAAATATGCAAACTCCACACAGGCAGTGACCTGAGGTTGGAATTGAACCCCAGTCCCAGGCACTTTGAGACTGTGTTACTGTGCCGCCCAAATATAGTCCATAGATTTCCTTGAATGATAGGCCTTGTCTTGGCACATTAATTAACATTTGTTTTTGGGCAGAACCCGTGATTATCTGAATTACACAGAATTGGGCACACTGGGGTGATTGTGATTTTATCCACAATGGAATCCACAACTGATCTGCTGTCAGCCAAAGTTAGAATAATTCCAGCGATCCTTTCTTCTGTGCAATCTATTTACAGCCTAGACTGAATAATGACTCAGTAAAGGCCATTATCATCCTGACCCCTCTCCAATATATTCTTTATTGCAGCCTCTGACAGATAACATCACTTCTGATCCAATATTTTGTGACGATTTAAAGGAGAAAAGTAATATCAACCTGACTTTCGGATCGCCAACGGTAAGTGACATGTTTTCCATCCAAGCTTGTGCTATATTTCTTCAGGCAGAATTTTATCATCCAGTCACAGTGGGGAAGGGGCCATAAAACACACGAGCCACTCCAAACTCCATTGGCTTCAGCAGGAATTGAAGGTCCTGCCAGTGGGAAAGGCTGCAAACTTCCAGCCTTCAGGATGCTGAGTTGAGGGTTATTTCTGTTCATATTTTTCTAGCTAAATGCTAATTGTCCACAGCATGAAGTTCATGATGCCATAGAATTTTACAGTGCAAAAGGAGGCCATTCGGCCCGTCAGCCCTGCACCGATAACAATCCCACCCCAGGCCCTTTTCCTCCAACCCCACACATTTACTCCACTAATTCCTCTAAGCTGCACATCCTGGGATACTAGGGGGCAATTTAGTATGGCTAATCAACCTAACCTGCACATCTTTTGACTATGGGAGGAAATCAGAGCACCCAGAGGAAAACCATGCAGACACAGGGAGAATGTGCAAACTCCATATAGAGAGTGACCCAAGCCGGGGATTGAATCTGAGTCCCTGGTACTTTGAGGCAGCAATGCTAACACTGTGCTGCCCCAACCACTGTGCCACTGTGCCACCCCATTTAAGATCAGTTCAAAATGGCACAATGTTGGAGATTCTATGTTATCCTATTGGATTATTTGATTCTCTGCTGAGGTAAAGTGGAGCTCACTGACACATGGGTTAAAAATTAAAGCTGATGAATATTTGGTTTTCTGCAAATCTTCAGAAGGTTCAAATTGTAACACTCCAAGTCGAGATAGGAAATTAACAATAGGCATTAAAAAGTTGCCAGATCTTGCATAGCATCATTGTATTTTCTGGGATTTAGTGTTTGTGGCTAAGGATCTGGATAACTTGCTTTCCTGCTGCCACACACACTGTGCTGGCTTTTCATCCATTAACATCTATCAACACCATAGGTTCCTCTGCTATGCTATGACCCGTAGCCTCGGTCAGTCTGGATTCCAGTCTGTACATTTTCCTTTCCTACTTTCAATTAGTGGCATTTTTCCAGCTTGCATGTTGTTCATCACTCATCAACTGACAGTTTGCTCACAACTTGACATTAAAGTCACGCTTCATTCACATGCCCCTTGTTAGCAAATAATGTAACGTTAATTTCTTTTTCAATTTATTTCAAAAGATAGTGGCAAGGGTGAGACAAATTTCATTTTGCTTCTTTTTAAGTGTGGATTTTATCCAGCCATCAGCATCATATCTATAGATAGATATAGACTATCTATAGTCTATAGATAGTCTATAGACTATCTAGATCTAGAGTCTAGATGATAGACTCTATCATCTGAGTCTATCCAGGGTTTACCATGTCTGCAATTTCTATTTTGTTCCAGTGTGTTCTCTGTTCACCACTCTTCCTCATCAGAAACTCCCTGAGGAGATAGTCCATGTCCCCACTACGAACACAAATAAGGATTCTTTTCATTCCATTCCTGAAATGATTTCACATTTGAGACTTTCATTGGCCCACCCATTGCGTTTTTGTAATACTAGTTGTGCCCAGGATGAAGGGGTTAACATATGAGGAGAGGTTAACAGTTTGGGTTTGTACTCGTTGGAGTTCAGAAGGATGAAAGAGGATTTGATCGAGGTGTATAAAATTTTAAAAGGGATTGACAAAATAAATGTGGAGCAAATGTTTCCTCTTGTGGGGCAATCTAGAACAAGAGGTCACAGGGATAGGTTGAGGGTGGTAGCTTTAAAACTGAGATGAGAAGAAAATACTCGCAGAAGGTGGTGAATTTGTGGAGCTCGCTGCCCCATCGCTCAGCGGAGTCTGAATCATTGAATGGTTTCAAGAAGGAGATAGGCCAACACAATGACACAGTGGTTAGCACTGCTGCCTCACAGCACCAGAGACAAGGATTCAATTCTGGCTTGGGATGGCTGTCTGTGTGGAATTTGCAGATTCTCCTTGTGTCTGTAATCCAAAGATGTGCCAATAAGGTGGATTGGCCATGGTAAATTATCCTTTAGTATCCCAAAATTTATACACTCAATGGATTCAATGGTAAATATGTGAGGTTATGGGGATAGGGTGGGAGAGAGGGCCTGAGGAATCAGTCAGAGAGTTGGTTTAGGCACAATAGGCCAAATGGTGTCTTCTGCTCTGTGGAGAGATGTAATTCTAATTTAAAAAAAGGATAAAGGAATGTGGGGAACAAATGTGGAGGTGAATTTGAGACCAGGGAGACATCAGCTATCATCTGATTGAATGGTGGAGCAGGCTCGAAAAGCTGAATTTGCCTACTTCTGCTCCCAATTCCAATGGTATTTTGTAATAGAGATATTTCTTGCAGTATGTCTATGCCTTTTTTGCTGATCAGCTCATTTCCTATTTCACGCCCTGGACAGTTTCTTACATTCCTTTGCTTTATTTTTATTCATGCCAAATTGCTACAATGCCCAAAGCTTTATATTGTGGGATTTTATTCAGTTTTCCCTGAATTATATCAGCTATCTGCAATATTGATTTCCTTGCATTGCCTTCAATCCACAGTTCTGCATCTAATCTGTTTTGTAAATGCCAGATACTTTGCTGCTGTGCATTTTCTCTTTAACTGATCAGTTCAGTCCAATTTCATCAACATCAGCCCTTCTAAACGTGATTGTTTCTATTGTATTAATTCACTTTTCCATTGAGGCTAACATTATATATAATCAACCCCTACCCACTTCAGCAATGAACCTTCAATTCATTTCAACTTCTTTTTTTGATTTCAGTCCTTTACTATTGAGATTTTTCACCAGTCAACAATGTGCCCTGGGCAGCACAGTGGCACAATGGTTAGCACTGCTCGCACTCACAATGCCAGGGACTTGGGTTCAATTTCGGATCTGGGTAGATGTCAATGTGAGGTTTGCAGGTTCTCCTCATGTCTGTTGTGGATTTCCTCTGGGTGCTCTGGTTTTCTCTCAAAGTTGTATAAGTTAGGTTGATTGGCCATGATAAATTACCTCTTAAAATGTGAGAAATAGCAGGATACTGGGGATAAGGCATGATTGTTGTTGGTGCAAGTTTGATGGGCCAAATGGCCTCTTTCTGCAGTGTAAGGAATCGCTGATCAATATATTTCCTTCACTTTCATCAGCATCACCTTTACCAGTGCAGCATTCAATTTTCCCAAAGAGAACAGACCAAATTAATTGAGTTGAGTTCAGACTTCAGATTGTGAACTTTCCTCTCTATCTTGAACTCTTTTATGGTTTGTTTTCTTGGTTTATTCCAAAACAAAAGTAATATATGCCATTTCCCTGTTCCCCCACTGGGACATCTGTCACTTGTTCTTTAGTTCTGCCTGTCACCAAGCACTACCCTTTATTCTCTTATTATCTCATTCTGCTATCCTATCTTTATACCACTGCCAACACCTTTAATCCTTAATTCTATCATTACCACTCCCTTTGTCTTTATGGCATCTTTATCAGTTTATGGCATCTTTATCAGCCTCTCCTTAGCACCCACCTATTCTTGGCCTTCTATTCTTCTCCACCACACCCGCCCTTCAGCTATATAACCACATTTCTATCCTTCTTCAACTCTGAAGAACAATGATATGGACTCAAAACGTTAACAGCTCTTTTCTCCACAGGTACAGCCGGACTTGCTGAGTTCATCCAACATTTTCTGTTTTTATCTCAGATTTCCAATGTGTGCAGTATTTTACTTTTTAAATCTTAATTTATTGATGTTTTGTGGATAATTTATGTTCCTGCTAGCTCATTGGCTACTACTCCTGTACTTCCTTGAGAGTAATAATATTGTTTTTATGACTAGGTGACTATATGGTGTATAGGTGGAATTAAGATAATCAAAAAGGGAAGGGTTTATTGTCAAGTAACATTTTCTGGTTCTTAATTTTGTTTAAGTTTTTATTTCATAAAGAAGCAACAAAATAATATCTTAGAAATGAATTATTGGCAAAATCCTTCTGCCCATGTTACTTATAATTGATGCCTAATCTCTGTCTGAAGTGGTGTATCAAACCACCCAATTGTATCAAACCATGACAGCTCACCACTGCCTTCTCGTGCAAACTAGCCATGCGTAATAAATAATAACATTGCCAGAAACTCACATATCCTGAGGATGAATTATAAAAAAAATACTCTGGGGCCATAGAACCACAAAATGACAGCAAGATTATTCAATTTTCCAAGAATGATTCTAAGTGCCCAGGCAGCAAGAAAATGAGAGAGTTCCTGATCCATTTTTTGGGTGAGTTTTCGTTTTCAATTTTGCAGACCTAGACATTGAAAATACGGACTGACCATTTCTAGCTGCTGCAGGCAGTGGGCCAAGCTTAATTCGCCAGCCAGCCTGCAGAAGGAACTATTACACATTTGCAGGCCTGCGATTCTGCACATGAGCCACTCCAGCAGCAGGGCTCTAACAGGCAGAGAGAAAGAACTGTCAGGCTCCTGCTGCTACAAACAGCCTGAACAAACTTCCCTCCTCTGTATGATTGCAGGGGGCTGTGACCAATCATGAGCCCCACACCACCAGGAAATGCAGCTACTGCCACCTTTGTGCCTCCCACACTAATTGTGCCCTCCTCCTCCCACTGAACCAATCACATGCAGAACAGTGGTGTCCTGCCATCTCCCTTCCCAATCGAGCTGTCCCTTCAGGCCTCACCCTACGATCCTTGCCCTGCCCTATATGTCCCACCCTCTGCAGGCCCCACTAATAACATCGTAATACAGATTAGAATACATTACCCATAATTTATTCAGCCTTTCGCCCATTTCCAGTGACAGGCTGACCTTGCCAGAAAGGCTGTTAAGTGATTTTACCATCCAAAAGATGGGCGGGGCGAACCAGTAAAATTCCACCCTACATTTGAAGCGTGTGATCATCAGCAGCATAGGAAGTGCAGAGCTGCCGTCCAACTGGTCAAACCAAAAGTTACTGCCTCATTAATGAGATACTGCCTTAAATATCTGGCTAAATTTCCCTTAAATTGCTTCACACCACATGTATCCCTTGGACAGGGCTGTAGCTCATATTCAATACCCGTAATGTAAAACTTAATCTGTCTATGCACTTTCCCTCTTTAAGCCAAAGCCATTAATCTCATTTGTGGCAAACACGAGCACAATATCTGAGGTCAATGATTTAACCTTTTAGAAATCTTGGCTATTTGAATAATATTCCACTGAACCTTCTTTTGTCCAGAGTAAACAACCCTCAGTTTGTCATCTCCACTCACATGTTCAGATGCTAGAGTCAGAGTGGTTATCCTTTTTTCACACCATTTCCAAAGCCAGGATAACTTTCTGATGAGGATTGCAAACAGCAGTTCAGTGTTCAGTGTACATTGTTCTCCTTCTCTCTGCCCTCTGCAGCCTGTGACGATGTATCCAGCCACTGAAGCAGGCTTTCATGATGTGTCTGGCAACGTCTGGGTATGGACGGAAGATCATTTTAATGGGCTTCCAGGCTTTGACACCACATACCTGTACGATGACTTCTCCAGCCCCTGTTTTGATGGAGGACATACAGTAATTCTGGTGCGTTGTACGCAATTCTTTTTCTGTAATTGTGGGGTTCATTTTACTTCAACTTGTTCTGCAGAAACTGTGTAGGTGGATGATAAAAAAAGCGGTTGGGTTACTTCACTGCTCCAATCCTGATCATTCTGAATATTAACCTGCAGTTTCTCATAAACTGATCCTAGTTGGGTTCTGATGATGTCAGTAAGGAGCTGTTGCAGTTTTAACCAGGGCCTGACTATTCTGACTTTCCTGGCAGACAGAATTAGCTCTGCTATGCTTCCCAGATACAAGAGATTTTCTCATCAGTGTGAAAAGTTTATGAACTCCACCTGCCCTGGATTCTCTTCCAGCAATTCCCACTCCATTCTTAAGTTTAAGTTTATTTATTAGTGTCACAATTAGGCTTACATTAACAATGAAATGAATTTACTGTGAAAAATCCTCTAGTCACCACACTCCGGTGTCTGTTCGGGTACACTGAGAGAGAATTTAACATAGCCAGTGCACCTAACCTGTATGTCTTTCGGACTGTGAGAGGACACTGGAGCAGCTGGAGGAAACCTGCGCAAACACAGGGAGAATGTGCAGACTCCACGCAGACTGTGTTCCAAGCTGGGAGTCAAACCCAGGTTCCTGTCCTCCTTCCCTCATTATTACTAACCCTAATCTCCTCTTCTTGAAGCCACTGCCAATGCAGTTATCAAGGCAGATGTTTGAAGGTGTGAACTTCATGGGAGTTTCCAGGTCAGTTTGTCATAATTTTGGGTGAAAAATTGTGGAAACCATGGCCGTGATTGTCCCATTGCAATCCACAACTTTTCCGGTGGGTTGGAGTGGGAGATGCATGTCCCACGCATGGGCAACTACCGGGAGACCCCACCAGAATGAAGGGGAAGCGACCAGGACTCTCCAGGGGGTCAGGCAGCGGGGGTGTGGTGTCCCCTGGGCACAAGCAACCTGACAGTGCCAGCCTGTGTCCTCGGTATTGCCCAAGGGACAAAGTGCCCATGTCCAAGGAGCCCCTTGGCACTGCCCACGAGACATTAGGCAGTGCCAAGGGGGGGACCTACTGTGGGTGGGGCCCAGGGACAAATCGGTGGGGGTGGTGGGGGGAGGCTGGTATGGAGGGGGGACAGCGATTGAGAGGGGGGCCTGCCTCCCAACAGAGTGGGAGAGGGGTGTGGGGGGCTCACCACTGCTGCAGGGGATGGACTGTGCATCGGGGCTCTCTGGGAGACCCTTCAGGACTGGTCTGGGAATTGCTGTGGGGGCTATGGAATGGCTGGAGGAGCAGCACTGCGGGGGACCTGGGCTGGCCAGCAAACAGTAGATTGGGGCCATTGCGAATGCGCAGAATTGCAGAACAGTCAGACTCTGGCATGAATAGCCAACCCCCGCCTCCCCGCCCCTGGGTTTTTAATTATAGTCAAATAATGAGACCTCTGCAGTACACAGAATGGGGAGATTGATGTGAGAAGCTGAATTGGCAAAGCAGTCAGGATTTAGAATTGCTTTCCTGCCAATTCAACACTTTTTGGAGAATCGCGGCCCATGTGCGCAAATGTCATTTTCCCTAGGATTTCTTTGGCTTTTCCACCAATGTTAAGGCAGTGACAAAGTCATGCCTGGAATTTCACCATGTTTTTTGAGTAGTCTATTTGTCTCTTGCCTTTGAAGAATAGTCCCTCTCACTTGTTGCATGAACACCCTCTGTGTGACAACAAATTTCAAGTATAATCCCAGTTGAAGAAATGTGGAAAGTTTCTCCAAGAGGAAACATTGAAGATAGTCAAGTTTACTTTGTGGGAAATCATTTGAGGTTGAGTAAAACCATGTCCTTCATCAGATTTGGAGATTTCAGGAAGGGGCTGGAGTAACCATATACTCTTCATGTTATGTTGGCCATGTGGAGTGTGTAACAAATTAAGGGCATTGCCAATAATAAAGAATTATATGTACAAAAGATCAGACTGAATTAACCATGTGACTGAACAACGATCTTCCCAGGTCCCAACTGCAGGATTCCCTTGATGCTGGGTGCACATTCTTGCTCCTGATTGACTCAGCCTCCTGCTTTGCCAATCCATGCATAATGCTCTTTTAAAGGGCCAATGTTACCATAGGGTGGGAGAAAGGTTTTCTGTCCTTAAAGAATCTTTCTCTCTTCACTCTCTTAATGACAACGCTTCATCACCAGTTCTGTAATCAAAGATGCTCAACAAGTGAGAGTGTTAAATAGAGGCAATGTGAAGATTGATAAATATCTTGTCGCTGGATGATTTTGGAAAAATGAGAAGCATTTACAAAGGCTTTCCCTGAGGTGATAATTAGATGCAACAGAGTGCACAGGCCGGGATTTTGCAGCCTCTCTCATCCTGAAACTATAAAATCCCACCCAACATCAACGGACCTTTTCACGATCCACCCCTAATCTGCTCTGATTCCCGTGACGGGTGGGGCAGTAAAATTCCAGCCCGTGTGTCGGTGACATTTAACTATGATTTGAAAGTAAAGGCTTTTTTAATCTTGTTGCAGAAGCCTAATGAGCAAAGAACAATAATGTTATCATCAGTCCAGAGATACTTCTCTTGCTTCTTTGTTGGAGATTTTGGCACACCGTTTAATTGACACTCTAATGCAGTACTGTGGGAGAGCTGCATTGCTGATTAGTGGTTAGATTTTGGATGAGCCCTTTTGTTTATATGGATTTTAAAAGTCCCCTGGCATTAACCAAAGAATCACAAAAGGGTTCTCCTGTCAAGCTGACCAGTATTATCCCTTAACCAACATTTCTAAACTTGATTATCTGATTTTTATCTCATTGCTGTTTGTGGCATCTTGCTGTGCATAATTTGGCTGCCATATTCACTGACATTACAATAGCGATTATACTTCAAAAGTGCTTCATTGTCTATGAAGAGCTTTGGGATGTATTAAAGTAGCTTTAAGACAAATATAGCATTCACAGTGGAGATGTTGACTTTGATTTTATTTCTGTGTTCACAGGGTGGTTCTTGGATCTCGACCGGCGATGAGGCATCAAGGTTTGCAAGGTTTGCTTTCAGGAGGCACTTTTTTCAACATTTGGGTTTCCGCTTGGCCAGAACGTGTAACCTGTTGAAGACTCCGGTTAGAGTGCTGAATATTGAAAAATCTGTTCCAGGTATGGGAGGAACCATATTGATCAAATATGGAGCAATTGGAATAGTTGGGATGAAAATGCCAGCCAGAATGGAACAGTATCTACACCAATTATTGTCTCCAACTGGGGACTAAGAAAAGCAATAAACAGGCATCCAGAGTTCAATCATTTATATTTGGAATAATGAATTTGGGAGCTGATCTGGTTTTCTTTGGAAAAGATGAAAGATTAATTTAATTGAAATTTTAAGGATTGTGAAGGTGATTTGTTAGTTTGGAACAAAAGTAAATATAGTTAAAGCACTCAACACATCAATCAGCATCAATACAGAGAATAAATGAGTTAATGTTTCACGTTTGAACTCTCCTTTTCAGATTAGGCAAAATCTTCCCCATGCAACAGGAGTGAGGACACATTTCAATTACTGTCTATTATTTGTATGGTTTAACAAGGAATTTAATATTAGTATCCCACTTATAAACCCAAAAGGTTGTTTGCCTTTTTCCCCACACTCTCTATCTTCACTTGTATCACAGAATTATTTATTTGAACCTTTGGGCACTGTATGATCAACCTTCAGTGTCTTTCCATTGTGCATAACTTCAAAGACACTACCTACTAACTTACGTCTTTCTTGAAGTCTTTTGAAGTTCATCTCATTATTATCTGACATCAGCAGATTTAGTTATTTTGTTCTCTATGGCTCAAAATCAAGCCATCTTTATATATTGAGAACTGGTATGGCTCCTTGGGTGTACCACTTATAGTTTGCAATCAATTCCACAACACCCATATGTCTTAACCCATTTTTGTTTCTTATAAGCAATTCTTGATGCTTTAGATTAGCCAGAACACTGAAAACTATTTAATCTTATTTGGTGTCAATATAAATCCATTCACTGGCACAGTGGTTAGCACTGCTGCCTCACAGCTAGGTTCGATTTTGGCCTTGGGTCACTGTCTGTGCAGAGTTTGCATCTTCTCCTTATGTCTGCTTGGGTTTCCTTCAGTTGCTCTACTTTCTTCTCAGTCCAAAGATATGCAGGTGAAGTGCATTGGCTATGCTAAATTGTCCCTTAATATCCAAAAATGTGGGGATTAGATTAATTGGCTATGCTAACTTGCCCTTTGGTGTCAGTTATAGGGATTGGGCATGGGTGGGGTTCTTCTTGGTGCAGGCTTGATGGGCCGAATGGCCCTCTTCTGCACTGTAAGGATTCTATGATTCTAAAGCATTGCAGTCAGCTTCAACACAAGCTAGTATTTCCTAGATTTTAAAAGGGATCCAATCTCAACTTGTACTTTTGCAAGATCTCACTTGGTTAGTTACTTGGGAAAGGAACAACATCTCTCTGATGTAATGTTCCAACATCACCATTGTGAACAGATTAATATCCTATCAGTACATCACATTCACCACCATCTTGTGACAGGCCAGAGGAAATGCTTCTTTAACACTATGAACAACCTTGAGGTTTTGGATTTCTGGTGACTTAAATAGAGGTCGTTTTTATTGAGATGGATCTGCCACATCAATGTAAATAAAGGCACAGAGCATAACTGTAAGCACAGCTTGCCTACAACTGTGAAGGGAATTTAATATTCTGAAGATTTAAAGCAGTGTCACCGTTATCTTGATATATTTTACAGGGGGGTGAAGAAGTTGCATTTGACAATTGAAAATGTAAACACTCGATTGCAAAATGCTCGCATTCTGAGATCTCTTAACACCTAAGATAGTCAGCACTGCAGGGAGATTGTTAGTGTGACTTAAGTGTCCCTTTAATTGCAGCAGAACGTTTGTATAGCATTCAATATTGGATGAAGTTCAACAGTTTGTAAGACAAGCCGGGAACAGAAATTAAAAGCAACTTTAAGCTATGCATTGCATTCTTTTGGCATTTCCCACAGTAAAGCGATTTCCACTAAAGCGACATGTGTTTTCACCAGATAACCCAATCACTGTCCCCAAGGAGACTGTGCAACTGATCACAGTTCCCAGCGCCAATACTCAGCTGTACTATGAATCGGATATTGCCGTGCAGGTGGGTAGGTGTTACATGCCTCTCAGGCCAGTACAATGCCAGCGTGGTTACTTAACAGATTGACAGGACTGGATTCTCTGAAACATACATTTTTCATAAGCTTTCTGTGTGAGATGAATGAAGTGCGTCAGTTCAAACACATTCTGAACAGTATTGGTTGAATGGCTGAACATCAAGAGCAGCATGCAGTACTCAATTGTATTGTTAAATCCCAAATGTTTCACATTCAGTCCACATTCCTGGAATTGCTGCTTTCTTTTCTGTTTTCTTTAATGAGCACCCCAGGCAAGGCTCAGAATGATCATGTTGCAGAACCAGTAAATAATATTATGCAAATATTCTACTTTTCCCTATTTCAGAATTTCTCCCTAAATGTTTCTTTTTTACTTCTCACAGATGTGAATCAGATCAGCGTCAAAACACTTATAACCAGAGTCCCCCTCTCTAAGGGCTGTTTACCACAGCTGAGTTCAGTTTTCATAGACGATTCAACAATGAGGAAAGGGAATGGAGGCCATACCAGAGACAAGCTGGATCATCAATCAATAAACATAAAAAAGTCTGCAATCAAAAGTTTAATGATGACTACAAAATCATCGATTGTTGTAAAACCCCATCTGTTTCGCTAATGTCAGGAAGGCAATCTGCCATCCTTACCTGGCCTGGCCTACACATGACTCCAGACCCACAGCAATGTGGTTGATTCTAAACTGCCCTCAGAGATGGGCAATAAATGCTGGCCCAGCCAGCGATGCTCACATCCCATGAATGAATAAAAGAAAATATGTTCTGTACAATTTTTCTGACTCCCAGCTTAGTTGTTTCTAATTTCAGTCTCTCGTTTTAGAACCCTTTCCCAGAGTTAACTTTATCCCCACATCAATATTGTCAATTCCCATCAAAATCTTGAATATGTCACCGAGATCAGTTACATGTTCCTTAGTTGTAAAGATAAACAAAAACTCAGCTTTTTAAACCCTTTTTGTTAATAACTTCAAGACTTGATCTGATGAAAGCTCATCCAACAGTGACAGAACGATATGTGTTCCTGCCGTGTGAGCTAATCAGTACCTCAACATTGGGTAATCAGAGAACATAGCCACTCATCAGAAATGATCATCAGTAATGATGGTAAAAACTAACCACCTTACTATCTAGTTCCACTTCCAAAAGTCTACTCTTCTTTAATATCAGATAACGGATTTCACAACTCAAAACCATTTGCCTAATTTGGTGTAAATTACAGTTAATATGAAGTCTCAGTCATGACACATTAGAAATTCAGATTAAGGATTTCGATCAAGCAGAAATCAGATATAACTCCGTGTTGTGAAACTCAGACATCATTAACTGTATTTCAGATATAGGAAGGAGATTGTCACTTGTCCTAACGGTCTTCGTCTGTTTCTAAAAATCTTTTGTTTTCTAATTCTTGAATGTTGTGGTAATATTCTTGCGCTGCACTATGTTTGACTCAGGAGCAGCTGGAGTTGGAGTATGGCGACCTGAACCAAACTGGTTACTGCAACCAACTGTTTGGAATCTGCAAGCAAGCAATGGAGAAGGAGCAGTTGACCAGGAGAACAGGGCTCGTTCTGGGCAGTGGAACTGGCCTCATGTCCTTCATGTTAAGCCAGTTATTTTACAAGGTGATATTTGAACTGATCTTACATATTGGTATTATTTCAAATTATTTTCTTTTCTTTTCCTGCCCCTACAGAAGTTACAAAATCCTGCAGTTCACAGCATCCCAGGAGCCAGAATCACACTTCACCTCATTGACAAATAGTTTCAGGCAGCACTGGGATTATTTATTGGCTTTTCTCATAATTTCTCCAAGCAATTGTTTTAGTCCTATCCCACTTTCTCATTGACATTCTGGTCCAGTGTCTAAGCCAAAATTAGCTGCCAGCAATCTCCTCCCTATCCAACTCAAGCCTCCCAGTCCTGACCCAATAGTGTTGGCCAGTGGATCAGTTCCCATTTTCTCTCCCTGTATCTCCCTCCAGAGTGTCCGTTCACTTGCAAACAAAGCCCGTGCTATTTATATTTTGACAACATCATAGTCTGGATGGGGATTCTTCCCTGAAAGAAGCATTCCCAGCTGTTGATAACTTTCACCACTCACCTTGCCAAGCCTGTGCTTTGCTGGTTAGGCTCTTGTTACTGGGTCACATCTTAGCCTGGTACCCTGCTCACCTGTCACTTTCTATTACATTGAACACTATCCTTTCACCTCCCATTTAAAATCTTCATTCCCTACCACCCATAATAAGAATGCTGTCACGTGGATATCTTCAGCTTTTCTCTGTCAGCCTCTGCACTCAGTGTTTTCTACCTCAAGTCATCATCTTCTGTTTCCTCTGAGTTTACTCTCCTCACTTTTCCTCACTTAATCTCTTTACTGCCTTGTTCAATGCAAATGGCTAATTTATATTCATGATTGCCCCTTGACCTTGCCGTTCACATGGCCTCACTGGTCTAATCATGTCAATCACAGGTAAGGCCATATCTAATCACTTTCTGTGCCATTCTCCATCTATACCCCTTTTCCATATTTCAACCTCCTTTTGCATCCAGCCTTGGATAAAACTATCCCCTATTTACTTCCAGATTCACTTTCAAAATCTCGACTGCCGAGCCCTGAATCCTCAGTTTGCCTTGATGTTTCTGTAACTAATGATTTCCATGACCTAGTTTTGAAGCCCTAGTGTTGAAAAATTCCTATTCCTCTCTCTTTCCCAGCCTCTCCTATCTCAGTGGTACAGTTGAGTGCTTCCTTAAGGCAAAGGGATGCAGCTTTGAAAGGATATGGCAGCCAGCTAGTTTAAACATTCATCACCAGATCTGGTTGAACCATAGAAAGTGCTCTCAGGTCTGGCTTTTCCCTGTTAAGCCTGCTTACTATTGCAGATCACCATGGGATGCACAGATAAACTCCGGTTACTTTTCTCCACAGTAAACCATCTTCATACAGCCCTTTATCTGCTTCCTCCAACCTCACCAACAATAAGAACGGGGAGGTCTTGGACTTCTTTGTTGCTAAGATTGAGAATATTCAATCAACTGGTTCTACTCATTCCTTTCCTTCCCCTAGCTCACATGTTCAAAATGTCCTCAAAGGTTCCTCATGCCCCAGCTTAGAAGTGGTCCAGTTTCTCCATTGTATCCTCTCATGCCCATTTTGCATTCATTCTGTCCATGAGACCCATTTTCTGCTTGCTCAACCCCAGTCCCACTGAATTGTTGACTATGTAACTTCCTTTCCCAATCTCCATGCTAACTGACACTGTTAACAATCCTCTCTCGTCAGCTTCTCCTTCTCCTTTAAATTTGATATCACCACGCCATTCATTAAAAAACCTACACATGACTGTGCAAATTACCCATCTTCAACACACACCCACTTTTATCTCAAAGATCCTTGCATATGTTGCCACCTCCCTAATCCATGCTCAACTTTTGAGAAGTCCCATGTTTGAATCACTTTGATCAGATTTCTGCCCCAGCCATACCACTGAAGCATCTCTTACCAAAATGACATGCCAAGTGACAAAGGTCCTTCCTT
The DNA here is from genome assembly GCA_024679065.1 of Sphyrna mokarran. Classification (NCBI taxonomy): domain Eukaryota; kingdom Metazoa; phylum Chordata; class Chondrichthyes; order Carcharhiniformes; family Carcharhinidae; genus Sphyrna; species Sphyrna mokarran. The sequence goes on from JAGIQG010000009.1 coordinate 57,687,976, forward strand.
ATCCTTCTTGACCTGTCCACACCATCCGCCTGCAAAGCCTCTTGTCCCTGTCATCCAGCTGGATGGGACTGTTCTCACCCATTTCCATTCATTTAATCAGAGCAGAATATCGCTACTTGTGACTTCTCTTCTCAGTCACACACTATTATACCTGGTATCTCCCAAGGGTCTATCTTCTTATTTCTTACCTATGTGCTGCTCATTGGAGATATCATCTGAAAGTGTAGAGTTAGTTTTCACATGTTCACTGATGACAATCATCTCTCAGCACCACTTCTCTCTATTCCTCCATTGTTGCTAAATTATCAAATTGCTTAGTTAATATCCAGCTCTATACGAGCAGAAATCTCCTCCAATAAATTACTTTTACATGTTTTCAGGTCTCACCACCTGTACTATTCCCTAACTAATGACTATCCCTAAATCTTGCTGTTTTATTTGACCCCAAGATGAACTTTCAACCACAAAATTGTCCAATCACCGAGGTCGCTTATTTCTATCTCCACAACATCATGTGCCCACATCCCTACCTGAGTTTATCTGCTACTGATAGGCTCATCCACATTTTTTGCTATTTTTAAACTTGAACTGTTAGCTGATTCTGGGCCAGGTGCCCATGTTCTACTTTTTGATATCTTGAGGTAATCTAAAACTCTCCTTCCTTGCTCCATGTCTTGTTTCATTCTCACATTGGTCTACATTCCTTCCTGGTCAAGCAACCAGCTTTAAGATTCTCCTCTCTACTTTCAAATTTCTCCACAGTCTTGTTCCTCTCTATCTTGGTAATTTCCTTCACACCACAGCTTTCTGAGGCATCAGAAATCATCTCATTCTGGTTTCTTCAGCATCCCAGATTTTAATTATTACACCTTTGGTGTTTGTGCCTTCAAATATCTGGGGGTGAATTTTCCCCTACCAGGGGAATCATAGTGGGTGAGAGGCAGACCATGGAAATGTCCATTGACCTCAGGCAGGATTTTCTGGTTCCGGGGTGAGAGCGGCTGGAAAATCCAGACCTGGAATTCTCTCCCTAAATCTTTCCACTTTTTTGCTTCTTTTTTCTCCAGAAGGAAGCTGTATAAAATCTACCTCTTTGACCAAGCATTTAACCATCCACCTAATACCTCTACATGTGGCTTGGTGTTAAATTCTGCTTTGTAACAGTCCTGTGAAGCAGGTTTGGATATTTATCCTGTTAAATATGTTATGTAAATACAAGTTGTTGTTGTCAATTCAAGACACCAAGCCCAATTGTGTCAGTACAAAATACAACTATTGCACAACCCTGTTAGGAACAGTTAGCTAATCACAAGTCAGGGACTGAACCAAAGACTGAAGTAAGGCTGAATGGCCAATCCGTCTGTGGGAGGAAACTGGATCAGAGGAAACCCATGCAGACACTGGGAAAACATGCAAACTCCACACAGTGATCCAAGCCAGGAATTGAACCTGGATCCCTGGCACTAGGCAGCAGCAGTACTAACCACTGTGCCATCTGCATGAGGCTGAACAATTCCCTTTGAGACTTCACTTGAGTTCTACTGCTGTAATTAGTAAAGCGTAACAGGAAAAGTTTCCTCCACTTAATAAAATTGGAAATGTGTTTATACAGTTACTGAACTGTACTGAACAGGAGAAAGTCTTTCATCCTCCCTCCCCAATATGAATGAAGACCCCTCCCCAATATCTGACCAATATCTACAGTAGTACTGAGTGTCCTCAACGTGATGTATTGTTCAGAGTTGAGAATCAGATATCCAGACACATCATGCATTAACTCGATTGTTGTTCATTTTCTTTCACTAGGTAATCGGGATAGACTACTGTGGAAGGTTCATTGAGACTGCACAGGAGCTAAAGCATTTAGGATACCTAAACTCTGAGATTAAGGTTCCAAATTTTTTGGACAGAGAAAGGGTTGTGTTCAAACAGGTAAATATTTTGAATGCTGCAAAAACAATCCTTTAGTTTTTCTTCCTGTTATATACGTAGTATTCATTGAACTTTTATAATAAAGCCTTTTAAGAATATGTAATGACCCATTCATTCTCACCCCCACCTTCTATCTTCCTACCTCCTATGAATTCACTCCCTTCTCAAAAATGCATCTCATTGTTTTATAACCATTTATGTGGATATCCCTTACAGCTTATTTCACAACCCTATTATAGATTATTATATGCTAAATAGCGCTGCATGAGAGTATTATATAGATTATAAGTATTACGTGTATTTTGTAGAGTTTTATAACATTCCATTTGATTTCTTACTCCAAGTTATTTATATTCTTTGCCATGGAGCACATTTTATCTTTATCCTGTCGCCCCGACTGAGAGCACACAGCAAGGAGTTCAGTGTTTAACCTATGAATCTGGGGAGACAATAGAAGCAATCTGCATTGATCCAATCAAATGAAATTAAATAGTATCCCTTCGGAAAACAAATTGTGATATTGTACATGAATAAACTGAAACATGACATATGGGAGAGTAATGCGCTAGGGTCGAAACTGGCAATTGTGACCCTAGGGTTCCCAAAGTTTTCCAACGACTGGAGGTTTTCCTCACATCATGTCTATATCTGCTGTAGACTAATTGATAGAGATTAGCTGCCATGATTAGTCAGCAATTCCATTATAGTTATATCGGGCAGCAACTCAGACCAGAGGAGGCAAACTAAATGGAATTTGGTCTTTTCCGTCTGGCAATCTCTATGTCCCAACTTGGTGGCATGGTAGCACAATGGTTAGGACTGCTACCTCACAATGCCAGGGACCCGGTTTGATTTCTGGCTTGGGTGACTGTGTGGAGTTTGCACATTCTTCCAGCATGGGTTTCTTCCAGATGCTCCAGTTGCCTCCCACAGTCCAGGGATGTGCGGGTTAAGTTGATTGGCCATGCCAAATTGCTCCTTGGTGTCAGGGGAATTAGCTAGGGTAAATGAATGGGGTTATGTGGATAGGCCCTGGGTGGGATTGTAGTTGATGCAGACTCAATGGGCTGAATGGCCTCCTTTGACTCTGTGGGATTCTATGCTCAGCGTTAAGCCTTTCTGGTTTGTGAACAACATATACCCACTAAGCCAAATGGATGTTATTGGAAACCTATTTCTTATCAGTATTTTTGTGTAGGCACACTAAGTAAATGAGGACATTTTGCTATCTCATTAAAATATCATCAGGTAACAATGGGGCAGGCTGTAGGAATGTGCAGGTTTTCTCATTGAAACTCCTTCATGATTCTTGAAAAGTATTTTCCAAACCATTTGAACTAATTATGTGCATGTTTGACTTTACAGCTAACATGGATTCCTAATGAAGTTGGACATCATAGTTTTATACTTCTCGATTTCTTGGATAGAACCTTTAATCCCTCAGGTACAAATGTTACATTTTAATAGATGCCTTAAAGAAAGTAAAGGCTTGAGTGCTATTCTATTGAAATTTGCTATTTGCTTTTGTTTTCATTGTTTTAAGGATTTTTTTCATCTGGTAGAGAATATCTATCAAATTAAAAATCATCCAGCTGTGATCTCTGAAAAAAATCTTTTAATACACTGTTCACTCCTTTAAGTGTGGAAAGATCTTCTGCAGAATGGAATCCTGCCATTCCTGTGGAAAGTGGGGAATGTATTATGACTTTGCAGAGATGCTGTGTTTAGAATTCAGCTGCATTAAGTTATGGTGGGACACGTTTCAATTACCTATGATTTGTATCTCAGTAATCCGTTCTGTAAATACACTTGTGACTTCTAATCTCAGAATTCTTAATCTTTAAAATAAATGACTTCAGGCTGTCTCCTCCTGTCCTGAGAATGCTGACTGGGATCCTGCTAGGATATAGTTCCCATAAGATGAGGAAAACATGTACCACACTGTTATCTCTCTTCATTAGCTCTATATTAGTAAACCTATAAAATCAAAAAATAAGCCATAATTTTTAGTGCATGTAGTGTTCAACAATTTGGAACAAAATCAATGCACAGCATTGTTGTTCAGCTTGTAGCAGTGAGGTGATACACTGCATAATGTTGCAAATACATTTACTGTGGGACACTGAATAACAAATTTATTTTAAAAGGACATTCAATGGCATTACCATCGCTATCAACATCCTGCGGGGGTTACCATTGACCAGAAACAGAACTGGACCAGCCATATAAACACTGTGGCTACAAGAGCACATCAAAGGTTAGGAATGCTGTGGCGAGTAACTCATAAGCTTGTCCCAGCATCCCATAAGCTTGTCCACTATCTACGAGGCACAAGTCAGGGGAGAAATGGAATATTCTTTACTTGCCAGAAACAGTGCAGTTCCAACGGCACTCGAAGTTCAACATCATCCAAGACAAAGCAGCCCACTTGACTGCTACCCCTTGCGCAACCATTCAATCTCCCCACCACTACAATCAGTGGCAGCAATGTGTATACCATCTATAAGGTGCACTGTAGGAGCTCACTAAAGTTCCTTAAGCAGCACATTCCAAATCCATGAATGCTACCATCTAAAAGGATAAGGACATAATATACCTGCAAACACCACCACCTGGAGGTTCTCCTCCAAGTCATTCACCATTCTGACTTGGAAATGTATTGCCATTCATTCAGTTTTGCTGGCTCAAGATCCTGGAACTCCCTCCCTAACAGCACTGTGGGTGTATCTACACCTCAACAAGGCAACTCACCACCGCATTCTGAAGGACAACTAGGAACGGGCAATGAATGTTGGCCCATACCCGTAAATGCATTTTAAAAAAGGTCACCTTATAAATATATTGTTTTCACAATCATAGGGAGGTTGCTTTATACTTCTCCCCAACTCCCCCAAAATGATAAGGCAATGCCCTGGTATGCAAGTATCAAACCCAACCTCAGCTAGACGTTTTAAGCACCAGATATCTTGCTAGAGGTCTGTTTTACAGATTCTCTATGTTGTTTATGGCATGTGGCACTGGAGAAAGGTGAGTTTACAACCAGCTTCCAGTTAATGGCTACGTGCATTTGTAAACATCCTTTGCCAAGAGTTGGCATTAATTTCCCAATTATACTTACCAGCCTTATGACCCAAGACCAGGGAAACACCAATAGAACTGAAATTTGGCTTTGTTCACAGAGCTTTCATCGTTAAGAAAACACACAAACTGTGGCTTTAAATTGGCACTGTTAATGGACCCATCTCTTAAAATATCTTATTGTTATGTGTTTTAATTAGAATCTTGTGAAATTATGAAACATTAAGCACTTACCATATGGCCAATATTTGGCCCATCATACTTCCTTGTACTGTTGCATTTTTCAATTCCATGACAGACTGCTGATGTGGGAATAAAAATGCCTCATAACATTTGCACTCTAAACTCCACACAAACAAAGTGGCCAGTGAGTTGAGCTACTAAGGAGGTTGCTATATGGTGTCTAGTCACAGTGTAACTCACTGTCTTCAGAATAGGAGAAATAAGGAAGAGAGCAGCAGATTTGAAAAAAGAACCCCATGTATGTCTGTAGCTGCAAGACTATGGGTGGAATTTGCCAGCTGTGCTTACCCCAAGGTCAGAAAATCCTGCCGAAGGTCAATGGACCTTTGCATGGTCCATGTTCCATCCATGACAATTCCCACAGCAGGCAGGATGGGGAAGTTCCAACCTACACTGCAATAATTTAAATTTAAATTTGGGTATTGAACATGTAATAAACTCTGTTACAGGTAATTTGAGTCCATAATTTTATTACCTTTTTCTCCATTGTCCAGAAAAATAGCATTCCACGAGCAGTGTCAACTTTAACTTGACTTTAAGAGCTTCCACAATGTAGCCTCATGCTGGATTTTCCTGGTGTCGGGATCAGTCCAGCTCCAGTTTTGTATTGCACCATTCAGAAAAGTGTGCATGTGTGAGTATAGGGTGATTGCAGGGCAATGTTCAATTGTACTGATAAAACATTGTGTCAGTGTTCAGTCTGGGAAGGCGGCTAAATGTGGAATTTACTGAAGAGTTATCTTGAAAGAAAACTTATTTAAAATATAGAAGAAAATTTATGAATCATAATAGACAGTGCCATCTTTGGACTTTACCCTACAGAGATACGAGAATTAAATTTAGAAGCATTTTGATTTTCTATTGGTTTCCTTGTTGAAAAGTATGATTTCGAACAGCATTGACATTACTTCCTATGAAATTCCAGCATTGTCTTCACGTTCCTTTTTCAAATTTTCTTTACTTTTCACAGAACTAATCAATCATCCCTTCAACTGTCTCATAAACCAGTAATGCCATTTTGAGTTAGGCGTTTCTTCCCTGCAAGTCCCAACAGAATTATTCTTCCCTGCAAGTCCCAACAGAATTTTCTTCCCTGCAAGTCCCAGCAGAGATTATTCTTCCCTGCAAGTCCAAACAGAGGTTAATTCTTCCCTGCAAGTCCAAACAGAGGTTAATTCTTCCCTGCAAGTCCAAACAGAGGTTAATACTTCCCTGCAAGTCCAAACAGAGGTTAATTCTTCCCTGCAAGTCCAAACAGAGGTTAATTCTTCCCTGCAAGTCCAAACAGAGGTTTATTCTTCCCTGCAAGTCCAAACAGAGGTTTATTCTTCCCTGCAAGTCCAAACAGAGATTATTCTTCCCTGCAAGTCCAAACAGAGATTATTCTTCCCTGCAAGTCCCAACAGAATTTTCTTCCCTGCAAATCCCAGCAGAGATTTATCTTCCCTGCAAGTCAATATTTGTTAAAGATTTGCTGTACTGTTTAAATGAATATTCAGAATGTCACCTATTTTACTGGGAAAGTAAGTATTTTAACCTGTGATTTCTTTATTGACCTATTTATTTATTCATTAATATATAATATTCAATATAAATGTAAGTAATATATTGTTTAAAGGAGTGGTTAGTATAGGAAATATAAATTTACTAGCCAAAATGTCTCTAAGGATTTGGTTCTGTTAGTAAATACTTACATCACAAATATTCTTTTTTTTTTGGTCTCTGCCTCTATTTTAATGTGGTGACTGCCTTGATAATTATTGAGTAAACAACTATGAAACTTCTGCTGAAAACAGTGTGATTGCTCTACAACTGACAGCTAAAAGGCTTGAAAAGATAGCTAATTTCTGTCTGCTGGAGAAGAAATCATCACACCTGCTTCCTCATATTGGACACCACAGCACCTTCATGCCATGGATTGGCAATATCCAAGAATCTAAGTCAGACACCAACAAATCTTACAGACATTAGAATTAATAGTAACAGCACATTTGCTCAGACAATTGTTCATTTCCTACACTCATCTTCCCCTTTAAACTATTACACTCAATGAATATTTGTGCTGTGTTGCTATATCTTTTTGTGCAGAGTGCTTTCAATTAAAACTTTGTAAGTCTGATGGGCTATTGCCTTCATGAAAAGATGTTTAGCAAAGAAAGGAAAGGAGGGACACAACCGAATAAACATGGGCACTATTTTTACTACTCTTTTTCTAATAATGCCATGTTCCATTCTGTGGCATTTTAACATAGAACATAGAACATAGAACACTACAGCACAAACAGGCCCTTCGGCCCACAAGTTGTGCCGAACACATCAAAACCTACCCAGCCATAGATCTATCTATAACCCCTAATCCCATTGGATCCCATATACTCATCCAGAAGTCTTTTAAAAGACCCCAGCGAGTTCGCCTCGACCACCACCGACGGCAGCCGATTCCATTCACTCACCACCCTCTGAGTGAAAAACTTTCCCCTAGCATCCCCTCTGTACTTGCTTCCCTGCACCTTAAATCTGTGCCCTCTCGTCGCGACCATTTCAGCCCTGGGAAATAGTCTCTGAGAGTCCACCCTATCTATTCCTCTCAACATCTTGTAAACCTCTATCAGGTCGCCTCTCAACCTTCGTCTCTCCAGGGAGAACAGTCCCAGCTCCCTCAACCTGTCTTCATAAGGCATGCCTCCCAATCCAGGCAACATCCTTGTAAATCTCCTCTGCACCCTTTCAATAGCTTCCACATTCTTCCCATAGTGAGGCGACCAAAACTGCGCACAGTACTCCAAGTGTGATCTGACAAGGGTCCTATAAAGCTGCAGCATTACCTCCTGACTCCTGAACTCAATCCCTCGATGAATGAAGGCCAGTACACCGTAAGCTTTCTTAACCACATCCTCCACCTGGGAGGCCGATTTGAGAGTCTTATGGACCCGGACCCCAAGATCCCTCTGCTCTTCCACACAGCTAAGACTCCTACCTTTGATAGTGTACTCATTCATCCCGTTGGATCTGCCAAAATGGACCACAACACATTTATCCGCGTTGAAGTCCATCTGCCACTTCTCCGCCCAGTCTTGCATCCTGTCGATGTCCTGCTGCAACTTCTGACATCCCTCCAGACCATCCACAACACCACTGACCTTCGTGTCATCGGCGAACTTACTCACCCATCCCTCCACTTCCTCATCCAGGTCATTTATGAAAATGACAAACAGCAAGGGTCCTAGAACAGATTCCTGGGGCACTCCACTGGTGACCGATCTCCATGCAGAAAAAGAGCCATCCACAACCACCCTCTGTCTTCTGCAGGCAAGCCAGTTCTGGATCCACAAGGCCAAAGACCCTTGGATCCCATGCCCTCTCACCTTCTCAAGAAGTCTTGCATGTGGGACCTTGTCAAATGCCTTGCTGAAGTCCATGTACACCACGTCCACTGCTCTTCCTTCGTCAATGTGTTCAGTCACATTTTCGAAGAACTCAATTAAGCTCGTAAGGCACGACCTGCCTTTTACAAAACCATGCTGACTATTTCTAATCAACCTAAACTTCTCCAAATGCTCGTAAATTTTGTCCCTCAGAAGCCTCTCCATCAGCTTACCAACCACTGAGGTCAGACTCACCGGTCGGTAATTTCCAGGACTATCCCTGTTCCCTTTCTTGAAAATAGGGACCACATCCGCAATCCTCCGGAACCTCTCCCGTCTCCATCGACGACGCAAAGATCATCACCAGGGGCTCTGCAATGACATCCCTCACCTCCCACAATAACCTGGGGTACATCCCATCTGGTCCCAGAGACTTGTCTATCTTGATAGCATTTAGAAGTTCTAACACATCCGCTTCCTTAATATCTACATACTCAATCTTTTCAGTCTGCCGCAAACTTGTAGTGCATCCTCCCAGATCACTTTCCACCGTGAATACTGAGGCAAAGTACTCATTAAGCACCTCTGCCATTTCTTCCGGTTCCATACAGACTTTTCCCCCTTCACCTTTTATAGGTCCTATCCCTTCTCTTCTCATCCTTTTACTTTTCACATATTTGTAGAAGGCCTTGGGATTCTCCTTAATCCTACCAGCCAAGGCCTTCTCATGACCCCTTCTGGCTCTCCTAATTTCCTTTTTAAGCTCTCTTCTATAAGCCTTATACTTCTCTAGATCCCCAACATCTCCTAGCTCTTTGAACCTTTTATACACCTTTCTTTTCTTCCTGACTAGGTTCACCACAGCCTTTGTGCACCACGGTTCCCTCAACCTACCAAAACCTCCTTGTCTCACCGGAACGTTGTCGTGCAAAGCTCCAGACAAGCATTCCTTGAATATCTGCCACCTTCCTTCTGTGCTTTTCCCCAAGAACACCTCCTTCCAGTTTATTCGCCCCAACATCTGCCTGATGTCTTCATATTTCCCCTTATTCCAGACAAACACCTTCCTAGCCTGCCTGATCCTATTCTTTTCCAATGCAAGGGTGAAGGAGATAGAATTATGATCTCCATCCCCAAGATGCTCTCCTACCGAGAGATCCATCACCTGTCCTGGTTCATTAGCTAGTACCAGGTCCAGTACAGCCTCTCTCCTGAACACACCTAACAAACTCCTCCCCATCCAAACCCCTTACCCTTGGGATATTCCAGTCGATGTTTGGGAAATTGAAGTCTCCCATCACAACAACTCTGTTATTTCTACATCTCTCCAGTATCTGTTTCCCTATCTGCACCTCAACTTCCCTGTCACTATTGGGCAGCCTATAGAATACACCCAGCAACGTCACCGACCCTTTGCTATTCCTAACTTCCACCCACAGAGACTCCGTAGACATTCCCTCCTCGGTATCCACCTTCTCTGCAGCCATGACACTGTCCCTGATCAACAGTGCCACCCCACCACCTCTTTTGCCTCCCTCCCTGTCCTTCCTGAAGGATCTGAATCCCGGGATCTGTAGTACCCAGTCCTGTCCCTGAAACATCCAAGTCTCTGTAATGGCCACCACATCACAATCCCAAGCAGCAATCCATTCCCTAAGTTCATCCACCTTATTTACTACACTCCTGGCATTAAAATAGACACATCTCAGTCCCTCAGACTGGACATTTCCCTTCTCCCCCACTCGTCTAACCTGCCTCTCATCCTGCCTAGAGTCCTTCCCTACCTGGGAGCTAACTTCCTTGCTCCCAGTCTCCACATCACTATTCCCTCCCCCTAACCTTTCTAGTTTAAAGTCCCCCCAGTAGCCCTAGCCAGTCTTCCCGCCAAGATATTAGTCCCCCTGGGATTCAGGTGCCACCCGTCTTTGCTGTACAAGTCACACCTGCCCCTAAAGAGGTCCCAATGATCCAGGAACCGGAATCCCTGCCCCCTGCTCCAGTCCCTCAGCCACGTATTCAACCTCCACCTCATACTATTCCTGCTCTCACTCTCCCGAGGCGCAGGCAGCAATCCTGAGATTACTACCTTCGCTTTCCTCTCTCTCAGCTGCCTACCCAGTTCCCTATAATCCCTTTTCATGTCCACTTCCCTCTTCCTGCCTATGTCAGTAGTACCTATATGTACTACAACTTCCAGTTCCTCACCCTCCCCTTTCAGGATGTCTGGGACGCGTCCAGAGACATCCCGAATCCCAGCTCCAGGGAGACATACCACCATCCGTGACTCCCGTCTGCGTCCACAAAAACGCCTGTCCGCCCCCCTCACTAGGGAGTCCCCTATAAGCACTGCCTTTTTGCTCTGTTTTTTAGGTTTTTGTTTAGCTCCAGGGAGCTGGCCACCGCTGCCTCCCTTGGATGAGCTGTCCCCCACAGTAGTACTCAGGCAAGAGTACTTATTTTGAAGGGGGACATCCACCGGTGTACTCTCCATCACCTGAGGTTTCCCCTTCCTAATAGTTACCCATGTGCCTTCTCCCCTTTGCCCTGGTGTGACTACTTGTCTGTAGCTCCTATCAATAATCTCCTCATTCTCCCTAATGAGTCGAAGGTCCTCAAGCTGCATTTTCAGTTCTTTTACCTGGTCCCGTAGGGATTGCAGCTCCACACAGCGATCACAGGTATGGACATCTGGGAGGCCAGGAGCCTCCAAGACCTCCCACATGTTACACTGGCAACAACATGCTGGCCTCACACCCATGCTTGCCCCTTTTTTAGTAACCCAGAGAAAAAAAAAGTAAGAAAGATTAAAAAAAAACTTACCTTACCTCCCCTTTTTGCTTAGGCCCTGTGAGCCAAGGACCTTACAGCTCACGCAAAAACAAACTTACCTGCTCCTTCTCAGAGCTCTCCTCTCTCCCTCTCTCTTTTTTAGGTTAGAGGAAGGGGGGGGTGTTGGGATACTCTACTTGTGTAGAGTATCGGGATTCCACACCACTCCAATTTATAGTGAGGTTGAAAAAAAAAACTACACTACCCAAGGTGCTTTGCAACACCTTCTGGGTTTAAAAGTTTGAAAAAACTAGTAAAATTTAGGCTTAAAAAAATCGCTCTACTCACTCACAACCTCTCCACTTGCAAATCGCTGCCTCTCCACAGTGCTCCCAAGGAACAATTATTATTTTATTATTATTGTTTTATTATTATTTTATGTCATCTCATGGTTTTAAACAAATGAGAATATATTCATCACATTTTTTTTATGAAACTGGCACCCCTTTAATCAGAAAAATTAAAATGCCTTGTGTGTTGAACTTCTCCACTTTTAAACATGAAAAGACAATTGCACTCACCATCCACCATCTCTGATCAGAATGGCCCAATATCACAAGGGAACTCCATGATGTCACAGGAGAATTCCATGATGTCATTGGGAAACTCCATTATGTCATTGGGGAACTCCATGATGTCACAGGAGAGCCAGTTGTAATGGTGAATTTTAATTGAGATGTAGAGCTGACGAGAACATAGTTTTCCTTCCCTTGGACACTGGCCACTCAAGTGATTGACTAGTACATAACAGCAGGCTTTCCCCAGGATTAAGAAATCCTGGCGTACTCCTCCATTCCCAAGTACTGTTAGCCAATCAGAAGTTGGCATCTCTCTATTGCAGTCAGTGCCACCTGGAGAGCAGTAGTAGCTGCTGATAATGCGCCCTTCAGAGGACCCAGACCACAGATGACCAAAGGTGAAATAGAGGTCATAGGGGCTTGAGGGAAGAAAGGTAAGGGCAAAGGGGTGACTCTCAACAGACTCATTCTTCCCAATGCTGGATATCTTGATTGGAGATATATTCCTGACAATTGAAGGACTGACAATGAAAGACTGCCCTCTCCTGGGTGCCTACAGGGGCTTCGCTATTTGTGTGCTCCATATATCAATTGCCTCACCCACTCTAGTTGAATATCAGTAGTGACGGGATGAGGCCCTTAAGTGGATTTTTAATTGTTTGCTTAAGGCCTCAATTGGCAGTGGGCAGGAAGTTAATTGGGACAGAGGGTGGAAAACAGTAGGGTCCCATCTGGTACCTCACATCTCCAAATGCCTCATAAAGGGCATTAAATCATCCAATGTCTACACTCATATACTGCTTCTGGCCTGAAACTCTATCGCATTAGACCGAGCACCTGAGGACTGGTGTAGACACCAATAAGTATGTAAATGCTTTCATTTTTAGTGAGGGTGATAGGACAATTCAACAAAATATTTCCCCCTTTAAGAATATGCACTGATTATAGATGAATTAATTTGGATTATATTTTCAGCTTGTTTCTCAAGTTTTTTTCTAATGAGAGTTCCAGCCTTTTGTACCTTTCTACGTGCATGATTGAATCCATTTCCTGTTTTTATTTTCTAGGCTCAATCTAAAAAAAGAACCAAAAAGATCACAGTACTTCTCTAGCAAAGAGGAAATTGAGGGTTGACCTAAAACTGATGTTTAGAATTATTAAAATAAGACAGTGAGAGCTATTTCCATTCATAAAAAAATTTAAAACAAGCATCAAAAACACAAGATAACCATTAATAAATCAGATAAAGAATAGTGGAAAATCTTCTTTACCCAAGTGGTAAAAATGTAAAACTACCACATGGAGTAGTTGACACAAATAGATATATTTAAGAGTAATCTAGCTAAGAATATGATGGAGGTAGAAATAAAAGATATGCTGATGAATGAGATTGAGGATAGAGGGAACTGGCAGGGAGCATAAATACACACCATTTGGACTAAGCGATCTACCTCTGTGGTTGAATTTCAGTGGCATTCCCAAGAGGCTAAGATAAAATTCTTGTTCTTATTCTCTTTTGTGAAAAGATAGCTGCCCAGCTTTCTATTTGAGGGAGAAAAGGCATCAGAGTAACAATAGCTCATCCTTTTGTATGATGCTGACATGCACACCTGGCATCTTGGTGCATTCTGATAGGCTTCGTGACTTCATCAAAAACAAATGAAGCAACGCTTGCCAAACACTTTTTCACAAAAATGATTTATTTTACATTTTGAATGTGCCAAGTTTCCTTTTATTTGGCTTTGACAAGTATAGGTGGAGAACTAAGTGTCATTTAAATTGTAAATATCAGAGGCAAGAGAGAAGGTGAGTCAAGTGGCAGTGGATAAAACCAGGCTTGTGTTTTATAAGCCTGATGGTTGCAAGAACTGAGTGGGTGAAGGAGGGGCTGAACAGTCTGAAGTCACGGTAAAGAGTGAGCGACTGTAGGATGTCTTATTATCTGCAGTGAGGAGTGGGACATTGTATTTGAACTTCAGGTAGAACAGTATTGATTGGGATGATATTTATAAATGGAATATGAAAAGGAGGCTTTAACTGAGAGTTTAGAAGATAGAGATGGAAAAAGTATTACCCGTGAATCTTGAAACAATTGCATTGACCTTTAAAATGTCTAACTTCTGTAGTGCATTTTCTCCAATATTTTAAAATCAGAACTGATCCTTTTGTTTTTCTTGATAATTAAATATGAATCTCATTTCATCCACCATATAATTAATTACCTAACTGCTGTTATACAGATCAAACAGAAAGCCTTACTACAGTGCATGGAGCTGTTGAATGCTGCTAATATTTTATTTAAAAGCCACTCTCTTTATCTGCCAGCTTGGCTAGTGCGTCTGTCACAAGTTGTACAAGCAAAAGGTTTGGTTGTCATCGCCTCAGAAAAGTGGAGTAGGAACAATCTTCATCAAAGATTTCAAGAACTCAGAAAGCAGTAAGTGAACAGGTCATATCATGAAGGAGTGTAAAGGCATTAACCAAACTGTACTCAAGTGAACATCAGCACTGAGAAATGAGCAGCCTGCAAGGGGAAAGCAGAATTTTCTTTGTCACCTCCTCCCTTCCAGTGCTGACTCATAGTATGTGGTCTCACAAGGTTAAATGGATAGTAAAAAGGAATGGGAATATTGCCTTGCCTTCCTTAGTTAGAGGCAGAGTAGCCAATTTTGTCACCCAACTGTATTCAGCTCACTGCAGAACCATATAAAATCTGGGTGTGTCCTGATCCGTACAAGAGAGCTCGGTGGAGTGGGAATCCTGGTTACTTCTTCCCTCTGCAGGCCAAGTGTAGCATTCTTACCGGCTGAAATAAACAGAGATCCTGCCAGAATTTTACCAGCACGCCCAACCCGAAGCTCTCAGAACAGCATTCTCCGTTGGCCAATAGAGATTTCCGTAGTCAGACCCTCACCTGCGCTGATTCTGTGGTGGGCAAAATGGTGGAGTTCTAGCCATCTGAGTTAATTAGCAGTCTTAAAATTTCATGTATGGATAAACTAACCATTAACAGCTCTTATGTATCAATTAGTATCACCATCAAATGAAAAACAAAGGACTTCACAGATTTGCTCAAATATTCATTCAAATATAATTTTAAGTATAACATCATAACTCTGCATCAACGCATCAGTTAGGAGTTATTTTATACGTTTCACTGTCTAGTATCATGTGAGACAGCTGGATAATTTGATGGCTACATTTCCTTGTATAGCTGACAAACTAATGGATTTGTTCAAAGCTATTCAGCTATGTTTGAGGCCTATTTAAGTGAATGGCTAATGAGCTGTTGACATTGACATTAATACTCCTAGAGTAACCATGTTGGTCATAGTAGAATCGGGTGGATCTGATTCCTCGGCATTGCTATCTACTGTCATTATCTCTTCCTGGCAAATCTAACCTGGCAGCTTACAATACGTGTGCACACACACTAACTGCTGTTCTTCAGTTCGTGGGAGTGTTAAATGCAAATAATGCATTGTAATTGTTTCCAGTTCTGATTAAAACATTTTGGATTCATTATTAACTTGGCAGAATGTTCAGCATTATCCCTGTTACTCAGCTCAAACTTTTCTCAACTCTCTCCAGATTTTCTTCCTTTTAAACCTTTCCTTTTCAGTGACAGACTGATAATCTTTTTTCAACATAATTTCATAAGGGAAAATCCAATTTCCCAGCTATTTTCATGTTTAACCCACTTACTTTATCGCAAAGTATCACTACAGAATGGAATCAATCTGAACAATGTTAAGGACTTTAAGGGAACATATTGTTCTATTGTTCAACAAAAGACACCAGTCCTTCTTAGCCACAAATACTTTGCCAGCTCAGATATGGAAATTGAACGAGCCCCTCCCGGTCTCACATCTGGTCTAACTTACTGTTTTTGGTTCAGCGGTAGCACTCCCACCTCAGAGTCAAAAGATTATTAATTCAAAGCCGACTCCCAAAATTTGACACATAAACTAGGATGACTCGTTAGCGCTGGACAGTCAGAAATACTCTCATTTGTATGAGATATTATTACCTGTCCTCTCACATACAACTAACAGATTTCAGGGGACTGTTTGAAGAAGATCAAGGGAGTTCTCCCAACATCACTGAAACAGATTGTATGGTCATTTATCTCACTGCTATCTGTAGAAGCTTGCATACAGATCAGCTGTGATCCGTTACAGAATGTGAATGGTGCTATTTAATGTCTTATATTTATATAATTAATGGCAGAAGGAGGTTCTGTGGATAAGCTTATCTTCAATAATGGCATGAGGATGCAAAAAAGACAAGGTTGTATCATTGGCAACCATCTTCAACCAGAAGTGCCAAATGGATGCTCCATCTCGGACTCATTCTGAGGACCCACCATCACAGAAGTCAGTCTTTAGCTACTTTGACACAATCCGTATAATATCAAGAAATGGCTAAGCACACTGGACACAGCAAAGACTGCAGTCTCTGATAACTTCCAGCTGTAATGCTGAAGACTTGTGCTTCAGAAATAGCCATGCTGCAAACCAGGCTGTTCAGTACAGCTGCAACAATAGCAATTCTCCAGCAAAATGAAAAATCGTCCACATTTGCCCTGTCCACAAGAATCGGGACAAATTCTTTCTGGCCAGTTACCCCTCCATCAGTCTCCTTTCAGTCATCAAATTGTTGGAAAGTGTCATTGACAGTGTTTAGATAATTATGAAGTAATTACTTGATCACCAATGCTCAGTTTAGGTCCAGATGGTTTCATTTAACTCCAGACTTCAATACAGTACAGCCTTGGCCCAAACATGAAAAAAGGAGCTGAATTTCAAAGGAGCGGTGAGAGTGATGTCCTAATGTCTAGGTAGCATTTGGTTAGTGTGGCATCAAGGGGCCCTCAAAAAATTTAAGTCACAGGAAAATCAGAGGGAAAAAATCTCCACTGGATGGAATTACCTTGAGCATAAAACAAAATGTTATGATTGTTAGAGGTCAATCATCTCAGTCCCAGAGCTACAGGAATTCCTCATGGGAGTATCCTCAGCCCACCCACTTCCAGCTGTTTCATCAATGGCCTTCCTTCCAACCGGAGGTCAGAACTGGAAATGTGTCGCTAATAAGCACCATATGTTCAATTCTAATCATAATTCCTCAGATACTGTTTTAGCCATGTCCATATACAGCAAAATCTGGTTTGAGGTGGTAAGTAACATTCATGCTACAGAAGTGCCAAATAACGTCTGTCTCCGAACAAGAATCTAACAATTTACTCTTGACTTTTAATGGCATTAGCATTATTGAATATCCTACCATCAATATCCTGAAAGTCATCATTCATTAGAATTATAACTGGACCAGGTACACAAATACTTGGTTATAAAAAGTTGAAAATTTGGAAATTCTGCAGGGAATAACTCATCCTGTTGCTCTCCAAAACCTTTCCACCAACTACAAAGCACAAGGCAGGGTGTGATGAAATATTCCCCACTTGCCTGGATAAACGCAGCTCTGCTTTACTGAAGAAGCTCAACATTGTCCAGGATAAAGAGGTTCACTTGATTGGCAGCCCATCCACTCTATTAAACATTCACTCCCTCCTCCATTGGTGTACGGTGGCAACAGCATATATCATCTACAAGATGCACTGCGGGAACTCACCAAGGTTCCCTCAGCATCAGATATAAAAGAACAAGGGCCGCCAGGTTCTTAGGAACACCACTACCTGCAAGATCCCACACCACTCTTGTAACTACGTAAAGCTTATTTGTTAGTCACAAGTAAGGCTTACATTAATACTGCAATGAAGTTACTGTAAAATTCTCCTAGTCTCCACAGTCCTGCACCTGTCGGTCAATGCACCTAACCCAACATATCTTTTCAAATGTGAGAGAAAACCAGAGCATCTGGAGGAAACCCATACAGAAAAGGGAAGAATGTGCAAACTCCACACAGACAGTGACCCAAGCCGGGAATCGAACCCAGGTCCTGGGCGCTGTGAAACAGTAGTGCTAACCACTGTACTACCATGCTGCCTCTATAATCATTGTTACTTCACTGTCATGAGATCAAAGTCCTGGAACTCCCCTCCTATCAGCACTGTGGGTGCTTCCACATTAAATGAACATACAAACAGGTGAACCAGGAGCTCCTCAAGCCTGCTCCACCATTCAGTAAAATAATGGGTGATCTGATTGTAACCTTCACATGGACTACACTGGGGGCTCACTGCTACCTTCTCCAGGGCAATTAGGGATGGGAAATGCTGGCCAAACCAAAAATACCCACTTCCCATGAATTGGGAAAATCCTACATTAGGACTACTTACAAAGTCCTACATTAACCGTAACCTGGAAACCTAGATTTGCTGATCTGTCATTAACTGGGACTCAGTTTTAAGAAGTTTAAACTAAGAACTTCCCAGAATGCATAGCATTAACTCTGAGTTAACACAGTTTAGCAATATTTAAAAATATAATTTTAAGGGTGTTTTTCCTACAAGAGGGCCAACTGCATCACCATTGCAAATTATTTACTGCGCAAATAATCAAGGGTCATGTGAAAACAAAATTTAAAAAAGGATCAAAATTGGAATAGATTGTCTCTAAAATGTGAATTTCTCATATAGGTTGTCTTTTGTGGAACAAAAGGAAATTGAAAGCAGAGGAAAAGAAGGCAAAAGAGTTACTTTTGTGACCATCTGGAAACCGTGGCAACCCAGTTCAGAATTCAATGATGATGACTACAAAGAGTAGGCAGCGTGTCTTCCTAGCAACCAGAGACAAAATGTTGTGTCCACTTCTAAATATTTAATATTACAAAATAAGTCAATGAGAAGCGATTATTGTAATTCCACTCAATTGTTGCAAGTATGCTGGTAGCTTTTATTGTCCAATTTGTGATTAAATATACTCCCCGGCCTTGCTGAAGATGTTCTTGTTTTATTGACAATCATTAGATCTCTCTTGGTGGGGGTATAAATTCTTTAATTGTTTCCAATTCCCCTGAACTACCCAACAACTCCAGCCCAACTGATGTTTTCAAGGTAGCTACCAGAAGACATCTAAATAGAGATGATCCAGAACCCTATTTTCAGTGACAAGTGAAAGTAACAGATTCCTGACAGTCAATAGTCATTGGGGTGAGTTGGCTTTGAAAATAAAATCAATAGATTCAATCAATAGATTTGCATCACTGACAGTTCCTGCATGAATTTTCCACATCAATTATTTTCAACATTCATGCACAGTGAAGATACACGTGTTTTCATCTATGAAATCAAACCTATTAAACCTAAACAATACCAATGTCATTTCTATCGTCATCAATGCTCATCAGCAGTGGCATTTCAGCAATAAATGTGACATTGATTTTTCATCATACAATAGCTTTACTTTGAAATGTTTCACTCAATAGTTATTTATAATCCCTGGTTTAAGCTATGCACATGCATTGCAAATCTGAAAGAAAATCACAGCAAATGATCTCATAAAAAATGTGCAGGAAGACCCTCTTTAATGAAGTTCTGAAGGAATCATTAATGAAAAGATAAACTTTTATTTATGGAGTGTTTTGCATGATCATCAGACATCTCAAAGTGTTTTACAGCAGTACTTTTTAAAGTGTTGTTGGAAATTGATCAAATGCCAATCACATTAGCTGCGAAAATAAATCAGAAAATGTTGGAGAAAAGTGACAGTCAGAAAAAGAATTGCCAATGTTGCGGATGGTAGCCCTTCAGTACCACCAGAAAAGGAAGAAAAATATATGCATTTATATAGAATCCTATAGTGCAGAAAGAGGCCATTCGGCCCATCAAGTCTGCACCAACTGCAATCCCTCCAGTTCCTATCCATATAATGCCATGCATTTACCCTAGCTAGTGCCCCTGAACTAAGGGGCAATTTTGCATGACCAATCCACCTAACCTGTACATCTTTGGACTGTGGGAGGAAACCAGAGCACCCAGAGAAAACCCACACAGGCACAGAGAGAACATGCAAACTCCATACAGACTGTGACCCAAGCTAGCAATCGAACCCGGGTCTCTGGTGCTGCAAGATAGCTGTGCTAACTATTGTGCTACCAATATAAAGCATCTTTCACAACCTCAGGACATCCCAAAATATGTTACAGCCACACTTCATTGAAGTGAAGAGCCTTTGGCAGGGAATGTAAATCTTCAACTGAAGCATTAAGATGATTACATATATTAGGCAATAACTTGAACCAGCAGGCACTTGTCATCTTGACTTGAGGATAATATTTATGGATATGTGAAAGGAACTTACAGCTCAGTGTAAAATTCTCAGTTCTTGCTGCTGGACTTAAAAACCAGCTAAAAACAAGTGGATATGTATTAATCTGGTGTGGACAGCCTTGAACATGTTTCTTGTTATCTTAAACAATTGCAGTAAATGCACCAAAGTGAGAGTTTCTTTGGTCAGGTTCAAGCAGTGATGCTACTGCACATTCAAACTCAGCAAAGGACGACTAAAATCTTTCCAACCAAGTGTGAGAGAGTGAACTAACTCCTCTGTTCAACCTTGTTTAGTTACAACAAAAGTTTGTGTCTTTTTTCATTAACTCTTTTCCAAGTTAGAATGGTTTTAACAATTTAAGCTAACTAGCAACAAGGAGCTAATCAAACAAAGTTTCCTTAGTTCGAGATAAGAGCAAATTTATGAGCCACTAAATGCAAGAAAAATAATAAAAATGTGATGACAACTTTCACCTGGCTTGCAGTCACTTCAACAAACCTCCTACTCACACATATACACACATACCAGAAATGAGGGGAGTTAAAGTGTTATAAACAAAGGTTAAAAATTTTCCAGGTTGATGCCGATTTGGGTTAGCTGATTTCTTGGATGCAGTCAGATGTAGAAGGTGTAACAATTGTTACGAGACCTTGGTTTGTTGGTAGGTTTCTGGTAGAGTTGCTTCTGGAACTGAATAACAGTAAAGAGACAGAGTGGTCTTTAGCCTGCTTCCTTGCTGAAGACTTTCCTATCACTTACTGTGTCACTTGCAATCTCAATTGGCTAGACAGCCTTACGTTGAAATACTTCACACATTGTGTATTTCCAAGAGGTATAATGTGCATCTGAGTGTGGCAGCCACTGTTCTAATACTTTGCATTTTTTATGTCTCCTCCTGAGACAGTTAAGAGTTTGGATGGGTCTCTAGGTTATAGAAATGTCTATCTTCAAACTCCCCTTAAGGCAGTTTGTTCGTTTTCCCCTTTCACTTTGGAATGTGACCTTGCTTTTTTAATCAGTTTGCTCTGTCTCAGTTCATGTTGCAAAATTTTCAGTTGAAAAATTACCTTTTCAAAAATATAGGAGCGTAGCAAAAATGGCATCTGGTCTGGATCATAGCAAAGACAAGGTGTATCAGGTAATCAGACATAATGAAGGGGAGTGGAGGGGAGGGAGCAGAAAGATGTCCTCTCCCACCCTGCTTGTCTGTCTATCTCAGTATCCAGGTCTCCACATCTCCTAACTCCAGCTTCTCATGGTTGATGTTTGAGGATGGGGAATAGTCCCAGCAATGTCCACCGTTCCTGGACAGGGAGAAAGACCCCATTTAAACCATATAACAGCCTAATGATTGTTAGAAAAATGCAGACAATCCACTGGAGTACAGGAGTGAATTTTTTTTGCCAGGATAGGACGAGTAGAGGAAGGGCAGGAACTCCGCACACCAAAGAAATCCAGCCCATTGCTGACAACAAAATGTTATATTACAACGTCAAGGAACCTCACCACTTGCCTGTGCACCTTTGGCGTGGTCATTTCGACATTTTCATTTTAAAAAACCTGCAGTAATTTGTGTCAGTGATTGGGAAGTTACAACAAGGGTGGACATAGCAGTGTCATGCCTGTTAACATAATGTTAATATATGCAAATCACACTGTCAACTTTCCTGCGTATGAACTGATTATTTTAAAGTTTATTTATTAGTCACCAGTAGGCTTACATTAATGCTGCAATGAATTTAAACCTCTAGTCGTTACTCTCTGGCACCTGTTCGGGTACACTGAGGGGAAATTTAGCATGGCCAATGCATCTAATCAACACGTCTTTCAGATTGTGGGATGAAAGTGGAGTATCTAGAGGAAACCACACAAACAAGCTGCCAGAAGCAATAGTAGAGGCAGGTACAATTTTGTCTTTGAAAATGTATTTAAAAAGTTACATGGATAAGATGGGTATAGAGGAGTATGGACCAAATGCGGGCAATTGGGATTAGCTTACAGTTTAAAAAAAAAACGGCAGCATGGACAAGTTGGGCCCAAGGGAACTGTTTCCATGCTATAAACTTCTATGACTCTTTAACTCTACGCTTGACCTGGACCATCTGATGGGCAACACGACAGTTCAGTGACTATCGCTGTGCTGTGCAGATACATGGATTTGGGACTGTGTCTGTGGGAGTTTGTGCATTCTCCCCGTGCTTGCGTGGGTTTTCTCTAGGTGCTCCGGTTTCCTCCCACATCCCAAAGATGTGCTCTTAGGCTAATTGGCAAAACAAATTCTCCCTAAATTGTCTCAAATTTGGTTTTTAATCCATAGATATATAAACATAGACAGGGATCACGGGTAGAGGTGGGAACATTGGGGTGGCGGCGCGGGCTCATTGGGCCGAAGGGCCTGTTTCCTGTGCTGTTTTGTTCTTTGTTCTTTGACACAGGGAGAATGTGCAAACTCCACACAAACAGTGAGCCAAGCTGAGAATTGAACCCAGGTCCCTGACACTGTGAGGCACCAATGCCAACTATTGTGCCACTATGCCACCCCATTCTGTCACTGGCAGTGGGCAGAGAAGATCTCACTCAAATCATGCCAGTCCATATCCCATTTTCGGTCTCTTATGAGATTTAGCAGCCATTACACAATTTGTGTCTGCAGCTAACATAGTGATAAAATCGCTCCCATTAATTGTGTTTCTCTCTCCAAAGATGTTGCCAGATTTGTTGAAACAAATTTTTGCACTACTTTCCAGATGAACTATTGCCACAAAAAAAAAACACCTTGTTTCCAAGTTACTGCTTTAATTTTTTGAAACATTATTTGTTAATTGCAAATTTTATACAAATACAAGCCATAGAAATATGGTTTACAGTATACCCCGAGAAAAATAAAACAAACACAAGCAAACTGCCCCAATCATTTACACACAAAGAAATTACAAATAGCCAAATATACAAGGCAACTAATTATCAAATTTGAGAAATATCTAGTTGATCTCCCAGTAAAATCAGGTTTAAAAATGAAAAAAAAAATTGAACATTTTTCTAACATATCTTATTTCATTATAAAACCTTTGGCTAATTTTAAGGAAATCAGTCTTTCAGTTGCTTAAAAGGCAGAGTTTTTTTTCCCATTTGATCAGTATTGCAGATCCAAAATGTGTGTTGTACACCACATTGTTTCTCAGCAGGTTCTTCTAAAATTTCCCCCTTTCTGGCAAGGTGCCCACCTCTGAGAAATGGTCTAAGAACCTTCTGCAACTACCATTCTTTGCATTTAGGCAACCTAAATGCAAAGGTTATGACAACTGGCACAGATTCTGCCCTCACATCACATCCTCAGTTGCAGTTTCCATTAGATGTGACTTTAATTGTAATCAGGTTGAATTCTGGTTAGTTTGCTTCCCCCCACAAAGAGGCAAATTTTATTGCTCACAAGTCATTCGTGGGGCCTTCCAATCTCAGTGGGCTTATTACAGCAGGTCATTCCATTCCTCAATCAGCCTTCGGTACCACTACTTTCATTAATAAAAAAAAAAAAATCACATTTGCAAAATTACACCACACATATCTATAAGAAGAAAAAAAGAATCAATGTAAAACTTTGAAAAGGAACAACTTAAGTAGAGGCCAGACGCTACAGCAAACGCAGGGAGGGAGTTTGAACCCAATTAAAAATTGCTCAAGTCGTCACTGTATGGAAAATGCAAGAGGGAGTGAACATCCAGTTAAAACATATTCCCAATTTTATAAATACATTCTCCTTTCATATAAACGTCTCTGCAAATAAGATTTCACTGTACAGAAAATGCAAAATGCATGAAAATATTTCCTACTTCCATTTCATATATACATAACCCAAGTTTATCCAGGAAATAAATTTATCTTTTTAATCCCCTGTAATTTTTCATTTGGAGAGTTTCACCTAATTAACCATTCTGTAAAATACTAATCTGTGGCACACTCAGGTAAGTTTATTTACAAACTGTATAAATATAGCTTAGAAGACGCTATGCTGACAAGTGTGACATTGCAATTATATACAAATGTAAAGAACTGATGGAGTTTAGCTCTTTCAGTTATTTTTTCTGAGAATAAGTACCGTGTACCATCAGTGCAAAAAACATCCTTTTTTTTGTTTTGTATAAAGTGTAAAACATTTGGCTAATATAAAAATACAGATCTTTTGGATGTTAGAAATCTTCCTTCAGGTGAGTGTATATCCAGTTCTGACCATCAAAACCAATCGCAGTGAGGAACCTGCAGGTCAAGTGGATGTGAGCAGCACAGCATGCCTCAGGGTAATCCGTCATCCTCCATACTGAGTGCAACACGCTATCGAGGAAAGAAAATTGTCATTTCTTTTTAAGTGCAATTAAGGAAGAAGTTTAAAATCATGCATAAAAAAGAAGGAGCCCAAACCTGCTCTGAGAATAGACCAGCAACATAATGGACAAACAAACATTTCGAACATTTCAACAAAGAGCTCCTGCAGTCCATTCCACCATTCAATAAGATCATGGCTGATCTGATAGTAACCTCAAACCTGCATCCTGCCTACCCCTAATAACGTATCACATAAGAAATAGGAACAGGAGTAGGCCATCTAGCCCCTCGAGCCTGTTCAATAAGATCATGGCTAATCTGAAAGTGGTTTAGTTTCACTTACCCGCCTGCTCCCCATAACCCTTAATTCCGTTATTGATCAGGAATCTGTCTGTCTGTAACTTAAAGATATTCAAAGAGGTAATCTCCATTGCTTCTATGGGCAGAGAATTCCAGAGATTCACGACTGAGAGAAAAAGTTCCTCCTCAACTCTGTTCTAAATTGACTCCACCTTATTTTGAGGCTGTGCTTTCTAGTTCTTGTTTCCTTTCTAAGTGGAAAGAATCTCTCTACCTTTACCCTATTTAGCCCCTTCATTATCTTATATGTCTTTATAAGATCGCCCTTCAGCCTTCTAAATTCCAAAGAGTACAGGCCTAATCTATTCAATCTCTCCTCATAAGCTAACCCCCTCATCTCTGGTATCAACCTGTTAACCTTCTCTGTACTCCCTCCAAGGCCAATATACCCTTTTGCAAATAAGGGGACCAAAATTGCACACAGTACTCTAGTTTGCAGCCTCACCAGTGCCTTGTACAGTTGCAGCAAAACCTCCCTGCTTTTATATTCTACTCTCCTTGCGATAAAGGCCAACATTCCATTTGCCTTCTTGATCACCTCCTGCACTTGCAAACTGAGTTTTTGCGATTCATGGACAAGGACCCCCAGGTCCCTCTGCACAGTAGCATGTTGTAATTTACCACCATCTTACTATTATTCCTTCTGAAGTGGGTAACCTTACACTTGCCAACGTTATACTCTTATCGTTATACTCCATTTGCCAGATCCTCCCCACTCACTTAGCTTACTTCTCAAAAATCTATCCATCTCTGCTTCAAACTATTCAGAGATTCTGTTCCACCACCTTTTCAGGAAGAGAGTTCCAAAGACTCAACCTCAGAAAACAATTCACTTTATTTTCATTTTAAATGGGTGACTACTTATCTTTAAACACGATAATTTAGTCTCAACTCAAACAAACAATCTTAAGAGCAAAGTTTTATTTTTATATATTATTGTAAATATTGCAAAAAAGCACATGAAGATAATGTGAGAGCTTCTTCACATGTGGACCTTTTGTGATCCACTCCAAATGACGTACAGACATAAAACAGCAAACTTAGCCAATACAAAATTGCATTTGGTGATTTCCTCATACCCTTACATCAGACCTGGAACCTTGAGGCTACCACAAAGTCAGTACAAGTACTTTTCTTCACTTTCTCCACAACCGATGAACTGTGCCAGCCATGCATACCATCTACAAGACGCATTGCAGGAATTCACCAATGTTCCTCATGCAACACCTTCCAAACCCATGACCACCATCATTTATAAGAACAAGAGCATCAGACACCTGAGAACACTACCACCTGGAGGATCTATTTCAAGTCACTCACCATCCTCACTCGGAAATATATCACCATTCCTTCACACCCTCCCTAACACCCTTGTGAATGTACCTACTCATCAGGGATTGCAACAGTTCGAGGAAGCAGCTCACACCACCTTTGAAGTGTAACTAGGAATGGTAATAAATGCTAGCCTATCCAGCAACATCCACATCCCATAAATGCATTTTTTAAAAATGCAAACAATGCTAAAAGATGTTGAAGCAGAGCAGGTGCTCCCTCCTTTCCAGTTGTGCACTGGTCCCTACTGAATTGGTCTTCTGGTTATGAACAATATGGAACACACCTTACCTTACAGCTAAAAATTATGAGGAGACTAATTTGGCAAGTTGTTTCATAGGATAAGTTTTACATGCACTTACAAATGTCAGAAATTATAAATGGAAGATGTGATGCATCATAATTATGGATTTTGACAGATTGTTTTGCAAGTATACCCAATCATGCAAGCCAGCTGGTAAAGCCAGAAGAATTAAGAAATAGGAGCAGAATGACCATTCAGCCCCTCAAACCTGATCCACCAATCAATAAGAGTGATTTCAACCTCACTTTCTCTCCTGCTCTCCATAACCCTTGACTTATTTATTTCAATAAGATTAACTCTCCTTCCTCTGAACTACAGTGAAGACAGACCCAACCTATTCAAACTTTCCTCCTAAGAAAGCCCTTCATCCCAGGCAGAGTGTAAGATTCCAATCTATGACTTAGTGCCTCATGCATTCAAGTTCTTGCTTTCATTCACTTCCTCTGTTGGTTGAATGTTTGCACAGCATTGGTATTAGAAAACAACTCAGGAGATGGCAGAGCTTCCTATTGTGTGTTTCTCCTGAAAAAGAAAGTTAAAAATAGCATAACGGACAAGTGGCAAATCTGGCCAAAATGTCAAATTTAAGAGACCAATGTCATTTGACAGTAGCTGGAGGAGGAAGGAAACTATCATTTTGGTCTTTATAAAGGTTCAAAGTAGATTAGAATTGCTGTTCAGCATTTATCAAAAGTGTTCAAGGTCAAGGGAAGGGAAACGCAAGAGAACCGACTGCACTGAACAGTGGTTTGCATTTGTGCAAATCCTACCACAAGGAAACATTTAGCTCATGATCACAGAATAGTGTAACACAAGAGGCCATTGAGTCAGCACCAGTTCTTCTGAAGAGCAATCCACTTAGTTCTATACACAGCAATGTTTTTAGAGTTAAAATATTTTATCCAATTCCTTTCTGAATGCTGTGATTGAATCCCTCCAGTAAGACAACACATTTGAAATACTAATCACTTATTGTGTGAAAAACTTTGCCCTCATGTCACCTTAAGTCCCTGACTAATTGCCATCAACCCCTCAACAATTGGAAACCATCTTTCTCTATTTATACCGTTTAAATCTTTCATGATTTTGAATATCTCAGTCAAATTTCATCTTAGCCTTCTCTGCTCAAAAGGAAAAGATCCACTTTTGCCAGTTGATACATGTAGCAGTAATCATTTGTCAATGGAACTATTCTAATAACTTGTTGCCACCCAGAGACTCCATCATCAAAACTCTCCTCGCCCAGACCACGCATGATAAAAAACTCAACTTTGGATTTCTTCATGGACAGATATTATGCTCAGTTTTTATACGACAATGGCCAGAATACACTTCAAATATTCTCCTCAGCTCCACAGTATATACTTGTCTTAGAAAAGAGCAAAAGTCCAAACTTTAAATAAAGGGGATATGTTTGGAAGGAAGAACAGACAAGGTACATCCCCACAATCTGAAAAGAAGTCAATTAAGGGGCATCTTAGCAAAGAACATTCAATAGTAAATGTCTCCAAGCAACTCCAGCTCACTACTTCTAAATTAAAAAAGAGCCACACATACCACTCACTGATACTTCAAGCACATTTCAACTTCAAACCAGATTCTAAAAGTTTGAAATTCCATTGAACAATCTGGTGTGTTAACACATTTGTAACTTGCATTGGAAACTCTCTCATTAGATCCAACACACCAATAGAAAAACAAGACCACTATGTAAAAGGCAGCAATCAGTAATGTGGTAAATCTATTTAGTGCAGTTCCTGTCAGATGTTCAGCTAGGAGAAGAAACACTTACAGCAGGGTACACATGGCCAATCTGCCCATTTCTCCCAATGTGAGTCTCCTCCACTTCCTCTTCTTCTGTAGTTTTCCTATAGACAGGATTATCAAAGTTCATACTCTTTGTATTCTTCTTTCTCCAGTTCCTCCAGATTAGGAAGCCTCCCAGGCCTACCAAACCAATGATCACTTGAAAAAGAGTTGCAAAAAATATCACTTTAGTGAACGAAGAGAAACTTGTGTGACAATAATAATTTAAAAAGCAGCAATGAGAGACTGACACTTCCTCCTATGCACTTTGCTCTGAACATTTCAGAGATGAGTATAGTATTGATCAGCCAATGGTAATGAGCAATATGGAAAGAACAAAAAACAAATCTTGGGTGTAAAACAGTGATCAATATAAATGGTTCGCTCAGTCTAACAACTTTGACTAACTGAAGGTTAAATCAATAATTTTAATGTCAGTATAAGACACTTCAATGGCCTTAGTTTGACTAAAGATTAGAGTCTAATTGCAATCAGGGATTGGGGGAGAGAATCCAAATACAATTGGATTGGAGTTAGGGGAAGGAACAAGAACTGGGGATAAGCTAGCCCACTAGGAATTTTCACAGATATATTTGGAAAAACTTTCCTGTGGTCTCTTCTACTTAGTCCAAATAAATGCTTCCCATGCAAACAAAAAACAGAAAACACTGGAAAATCTCTCAGTATTTCTGCTCTCTCCACAGTCTGGCAGTGTCTCGAAAGATAATACAGTCAACAGGTGGGATTTTCCAGCTGTGTTCACCCAAAACCAGGAAATCCCATCTTTCACATGGTCTGACCACACCCCACCTCCTGCCCACTACAATTCCTTGATGGACAGGACGAGAAAGTTGCCCGCCATGTTTCAAGTCAGGGTGAGCCTGCTGAGAATTTCCAACATTTTTTTAAATTTGAGGTACCAACATCTGTAGTATTGTGCCTTTAGCTAAATGCTTCCCACCTTTAATTATCAAATTTCAGAGTAGTTGTAATGCCCTGATCCCATATTGAAGTCCAAGTGTATCACCTATAAGATCATCAGGCTGCAACTTTAGAATTTAATGTAGACCCATCTGTCTGCAGCAGACTCAAAACCTGAGATCAAAGGCAACAAAAGATCAAATGGTATCAGGCAGTGAGGGTGAAATGGTGTCAGATGGTAATCCAGTGACCTCAGACAAATCAATCGATTCAGTCTAATCTGAACTTTTCCTTTGCACCATTCCCACTGAGCGAGTGGTCATATCTAAACCATAGGTTCCACAGCTCAGTGTTTGAGGTACAGTTTTAACCTTATTAGCTATGCATGGATGTCTGATATCACTATCTTGTAAGTTCAATGTATCTAATGTTCTGAATAACTGTAGATGTTTGAACATTATTCAATGTTGCCTTGACAATCCCAGAACATTTGTCATGCTACCAATAACTATAATCCAGAAATGTGGCACTGTCTCCACAACAAAAGTGTCAGTTTACTACAGGAGGGCACCCAGCTTCATCAAGTATCATTTCAGCTACCATGTCACCATGCACTACAAAGTGAGACAAGGGTCTGTGCCCACAATTCCCAAATAATCTTACTTTGGGATAAAGTTGTTTATTGTTCAACAGCAAAATATTAAAAGGAAGAGAATACATGGACATGCTTTGAATTCACAGAGATAGAGTTTTACAGGACAAAATGCAGTCCTTCAGCCCATCATGTCTGCATCAGCTATCAAACACCTATCAATTCTAAACCCATTTTTCAGGACCTGGCCTATGGCCTTGTTTACTGTGGCATTTTATCTAAATGCTTCTAAATGTTGTGAGGGTTCTTGCCTCTACCACCTTTTCAGGCAGTGAATTCGTAGTACAGGAATAGCCTTTTAGCCCTATTGATTGATCCTCCTGAACCTCCTCTCACCTTACTTCATCTAATTCCATTGAAATAACTTTTTATTCCTTTCTCCCTCATTGACTGTGTTATGAAGCGAAGATGGGTCCCATAACCCCCCACCTCTGAGAACTAACACCTAACCACTCAAAGAGGAGCACCTCACCTCAATTTGTAAGAGTGTGTATGAAATGGTGCGATCTGTTCTTCAGCAATTTTTAGTGGTTAAATCAAAATAATTCCCTGACACGCTAACAATCTGTTCACCTATGAAGTACCATGTGGACTGGGGTGGGCACTGTAAAAAGTCTCACAAACCAGGTTAAAGTCCAACAGATTTATTTGGTATCACAAGCTTTCAGAGCGCTGCTCCTTCATTCACCTGATGAAGGAGCAACGCTCCGAAAGCTCGTGATACCAAATAAACCCATTGGACTTTAAGCTAATGTGTAATTTATCTAATAGTGAACAAGTTAAAAAAGTATTAACAAGCTGGATAAAACACAATATTAATGGAATGCTGTTTAGATAAATATAATTACCACTTATTAACAAAAAAAAAAATAGAATTTTAGTCACTCTCTAAATTACAACCAGGTTTGCTATATTCTGGAATATTCTGGGTTTTCTCTGTCAATTCTTCTGTCTGGAACTTCTGTCTTTTTTGAGATATGGCTTTGTTTTATGACATGGATGAGACTGTTACTCTGGCAAATGGCAGTTGCTTTCTCTGCTTGTTTTCCACTGTCCTCTTCTTTTATACTTGTGATGAGATCTCAACAGCCCCTACAATATGATTGGTCCCAGATTGCCAAAAGCATCGATTTTACATCTAATAGGTTGCTAGTATCTAACTGCCTGATTTGAACTGATTTGTTGAATTCAATAAAATTCAGAGACCTATTTGTTGTCTTGGCAGCACTGCTGCCTGGCCCTTCGATAGAAATGTTTCACTTTGAGACACTTTATGCTCCTGTATTTCTTTTCAAAAAAGAAACACCACCTTTTAACAAACAATTTTACAAACACGAACTACGCAATAAGTGGACCACTCCATATGGCAGCAAGTTTCTTAATCAATAAGGGGATCAAGGGTTAGGAGGAGAAGACAAGAGAATCATATTGGCCGTGATAGAATGGTGGAGGAGACTTGATGGCCGAATTTTGCTCCAATATCTTATGGTCCACAATATAAGCTGTCTCTAGGCAAACTCTTCCCCTTAATTTCTTATATGACTTACCTGTGATTACCTAATATTTATGGCTCCTAGTTCTGGGTTCACCTGCACTATTGAGTCACTTCATAATGGCAAGTGATCTCTCTACTCATTTTCAAAACCAATACCCTACACTCAATCATGAGGCAGGGAATCTGCCATGGATCACAAGTAAGGGAAGATGAGTTGTTGATGATCTTTGGGCAGTTACAGGAATGTTATTAAACTGGCAGAAGCCATGGGTAGAATAATCCCTTTATGAAATCTCCCTGAAATGCAATGTATAGGACTTCACTCTCATGTCCAATGCCGTATATTGAGTAGTTGATATGAGTATTCAGAAGTTCAAAATTGAAGGTGTTTCATTTGCCTGCACTAACAGAAGATTAACAACTATATTTAACATGGGAAGTGACTGTCACCCACCTATTGGAATGCCAATTCCCACAATGGCATGAGTCGGACTCAAATTCTTGCTGTCACCTTGGCTGTTTACTGTAAAAAAATAAGAAACCACAATTATGTTACTCACTGTTTCTTGAATGCCAGAGTATTCAGCTATGGAAATGCAATACAGTTTGATGAGCAACAGAGACCAGATCCAATATGGGAGCTGAAGAGTAGCTAACGTTTCATTTCACCAATATTGATGGGCATCTCATCTCAAATGAAAAACCTAGGCGAAGGCTCATTCTGTGCAGATGTTTGAGCCTTTTATTAGGAATTCCAATGAAAAGTCACAGACCTGAAATGTTAGCTCTTTCTCTCTCCTCAAATGCTGTCAAAGTTGCTGGGTACTTCCAGCATTTTCTGGTTTGTTTCAGATTTCCAGCATCCATAGCATTTTGTTTTTGGATTTTAATAGTTCAGACTATACATTGTAGGAAGATTGAGAGAGGTAAAGTGCTCAGATTTTGTAAGGGAAATACTGAGAAATACTTAAGTACAGGAGGGATGGTAGTGGAATGCACAAAGATGGGAAAGGATGTAAATATGAAGACTATGGAAAATGACAATTGGAGAGAGAGAGCGTATAGGGAGAACACTACCAACCCATGACACTGCAGCATCTATGAAAGGTAGTGATGTTCCTACTTCAAGTCATGTTGAAATATGGTAAGTTTAGGCCATGAGGAAAGGAATGGAATGGGATTCATAGCCAGCTCCTACTTGACCACATCCTATTTGACCATTCTGTGTTGCATTATGAAACCTGGGGATGGGTCATTTAACTTTTTAGGTCATGAAGCAAATAATGCATGAAAACATTAGGAGGAGACTTACATAATGGCAAGGAAATGTTACTTTGGATTGAATTATCTGTATCGGTGTTGCCGGGGAAGAGATGTTGTGGATCTTCTGTGGTGATGCCAGTGAGAACCGTTGTACCAATTTTGTTGGGTATATTGGCAGAAATCCGTGTACTGAAGAAGGCTGGGTTAGGCATTGGAGTTGGGTTGTCACTGGTTACTGAGGGAACTTTCAGAAGCTTTCCAGCTGTTTTATAAAAGACACAGAGAATAGAGACTATAACTGCAACCTGAACATTAAAGAGTTTGCACTGACCAAGCTCTGGAAGGCAGCAATTTTGCAAATCCATCACAGATAGAAGTGGTGGATTTGCAAAAATTGAGAATTATATAGGAAATTTAGCACAGAAAAAAGCTATTTGACCAACTGGCCCATTTCTATATTGATGCTCCATATGATTTCCGTCTACCTCTCTTAATCTAACTTTATCAATATATTCTTCCATTCCTTTATTCCTCTTGCTTTCCTTTGAATTTATCTTTGTTTTTAGGAGAATAGCATTCTTCCTAACTCCTTAATAAGATTTATTAATGACTTATGATCATTAGTTTTGGTCACTCCCAAAAAGTAGAAAAATCTTCTTTACATCTATCCTATTAAACTCTTTTAAGACCTTAGCGTGTCAACTCTCAGTCTCTTCTTTCCTACCAAAAAGTAGTCCAAGTCTATGAAAAAATTATATCCTTGAAAATCTGGATACAAATCCCTGAATCCATTCAAAAAAATCATAATTGAAAAGCCACACTTACTTCTGTAACATTTTCTCATATTTTGACCTAGTTTCATGTCATCAGGACAGGCACATGTGTATTTTGGAGAACGGAGGTTGACTTGAGGAGCTGGCAAGCACAGATACTGGCACCCTCCATTTGGTATAGTACGGTGTGCACAAAAGTTTACAACTATTTAAAGAAAGAAAGTTTCATTTTCTGGACAAACATAAATAAAATGCTCAATAATTGAGTATAAACTCTAGGTTTAGATCTCAAGGAGGTCTTGACAGGAATTACCTTTGGGCTGTTTTAGTTCATGGAGAATGACAATATCATGTAGATTGTACAGATTATTTGCAACAGACGTCACTTCTCCTCCATTCAGCCTGTTTGCACAGTAAATAGCACCATGCTCAATGTCAGTCCAGTAAATCTTGTCCTGTAACATCAAAGTAAAACAATATATATTGTAACAGTTAAAGCAAATAGCTGTCCAGGTTGACCAAGGACATATAGTGATTTTTATATTTTATATTATATACATATATATGTATATCTGTGATTGTGTTGGCTCGCCCTCACTGCTCATTTATTGAGCAGTATTATGGTGATAAATTGCTTCAATTGTTACTTTCTCAAGATTGGAAGGTCTGTACTTCATGGACTTGACAGTCACAACCAAGGTTCTGCTTTGAATCCCTGCAGCATCTTTGTGATGCTGTGGCTGGCAATCATGCCGTGTTGGCTTTCACTCACTCAGTTTCAAGTACTGTAATTGGGCACAATATCAGAAGTTTAAATTATAATCTGGTCTGTGTCTGTCATATGTGAAATGTTGCCATTTCATATTCAAGAAAGAACAGGGAAAGAAGCATTGTTATTATGTCAAAAACCAGTGGTTGACACCAAACTTGATTTAAATTTCATTAGTAAATGGTGCATAGGAGTTGATCACTTGCATAAGTTTATGGGTTAGAATTAATGCATCTAAATCTACTCTCTAACAGAGGCCTGCAAGGCTATAACATACAAAGGAAAAATGATGCATCGGTGCACTCACGATTCCTCAGATACTAAAGCAGTCCATGTCCAAATGCAGCAAGACCTACATAATGTCTAAGTTTGGGCAAACAAGTGGCAAATAACATTTGTGCCATACAAATGCCAGACAATGACCATCTCCAACAAGAGAGTATCTAACCATCATCCCTTGGTAAATCTAACCATCACCCCATTATATTCAATGGCATTACCATCGCTGAATCCCCACTATCAACATCTTGGGGATTATCATTGATGAAAAACTGAACTAGGCTAGCCATACCGTGGCAACAAGAGCTGGTTACAGGCTAAAACTCCTGGGGCAAATAACTTGAATCCTGACTCCCCAAAGACTGTCTATCATCTACAAATCAGGATTGTGATGGAATACTCTCCACTCGTCAGCTACACCAACAAATCAAGAAACTTGACACCATCCAGGACAAAGCAGCCTGCTTGTTTGGCACCCCATCCATGCACATCAACTTCCTCCATCACCAACATAGTGGCAGCAGTGTGTACTATTTATAGGATTTACCCCTGGAACTCACCCACACCTTCACAGCACTATCCAAATCTTCGATCATTACCATCTGGCCAGGCAAGGGCAATAGATAGCTGGGAACGCCTGAGTTCCCTTTCACACCACATGCCACCATTATTTAGAAATATATCATTGTTTCTTCACTTGAGTCAAAATCCTGTAACTTCCTCCCTAACAGCATTGAGTGTACATACACCTCATGGACTGCAAATGGCCAGCCAGCAAGGCCCATATCCCACGTATAAATAATAAAAACTCAAAAATGCCCTTAAGTTAAGGATGAGACAGAGAGCAAAGAAGGAAAGTGTGAAAACCAAGATTTCTCTTTCACATTGATGTTCAAGTGGATCCATATTGACATTGAGGGCTAGACCATGATCACTATGGTCAAATATCTTGTAGGAGAATCAGCAAAAACAATTGCATTCAGGGAAGGAACAATGGGAAGTAAAGATAAAGATAAAGTGCTCCACATCTTATTCCAAGTGGGATAAAATCTTGTGTAACCATTTGCATAACAAGTGTTTAAACTGTGTTTGTACTCTAACTCATTGTGGCTTCATAGACATGATAACACAGAAAGAAATGTTCACCCAAACACACAAACTTTGGTACTGAATGAAGCTAAAAATGATGACTTTTGCAAATGCTGTGGCACCAATGACAACACCCCCAGATTCTATTCTTACCTCAAAAACTGTGAGTGCAGAAGGATGTACCAAGTATTCTTCTGAGAATAGTATTTTTTTCCTGTTCCCACCATTCAGGTCAATGCTGGACAGTTCATTCAGTTTGGAGTCAACCCAGTACAAGCGCTGGTTCAGTAAATCTGTAATCAGTACAATCCTGAGTCATTGCTGGCTCCGCAATTCCTTCCATCAGGAAAACACGTAACATAGTCCTATTAAAACTGATCTAAATCCAGAAATCATACTGGGAGGGATGTTAACTGCTAGTATTAGAATAAAATGGAGAAAATCCAATCAATTGCCCATTATATAACCTTCCTGACTTTTGTTTACACTGAGTATATTAACATGTCTCAAGGAAAGTCAGACCAATGCCAATTTATCTTAACTTAGACAAGTATAAGAGCTATTGCAAAGTATTCAGATATCAGGGAACCAAATAACAAATTAGGAATAAGAGATCAGATGGATTTTTTTCAAACATTCATTTGATAAGGAATCATGTTTCTGCATTTCTGAACTGCCCTCTATGGCTCATTAAAGTGAATGGGAGCTACACCCATTTCTGTAGATAGAAGAGATTAAGGGACTTGGTTAGAGGTTAGATCCGTGAAATAAATGATTGGCATGTACACCATAATGACCTTTTCTCAGCTCTTCAGAACGCTTTTAATTTACGAAAACTAGTTATCCTATATTCTACATTTCAAAGTCACATTAACTAATGGAGGTTGTTACCTGTGCATTAATTCTTTGTGAAGGATTTGTTTTCCTTATTTTTTCATGGGACTTAGCCATTGCTAGCAATGCAAGTATTTGTTGCCCATTCCCAATTACCCCTGACTGGCTTACTAGGCCCATTTCAGAGGGCAGTTAAGAGTCAAACATGTTACTGTGGAGCTAGAGTCACATGTAGGCCAGGCAAGATAAGGATGCAGATTTGAGATTAAGATGGGATTTTACGATAATCACTGATAATTTCATGGACCAGCTTTATATTCCAGATTTTATTAACTGAATTTAAATTTCACCAAGTCATTAGCCTGGGCCTGGTGATTACTAGTCCAGTGACATTAGCATTCTGTCACTGTCTCCCCTAAATGCATTACTTTGGTATATTACTTTTACCCTGTTTTACTATACATCTTCCTTATAGTTTGTACATTCATATTTAGAAAAAATGACAGGAAAATCTTTTCTATTCTGTTTTGCTTTTCCAGCCTAATCTGCATCAATTTCGCTGATGTTTAATACATTGCTGTAAGATCATCTACCTAAAGTGATTCCATTTGGCCATTCAATGTTATCAGTGACTAGTGCCTGACGATCGATTCCGTTCAGTCCAGCTTTCTCGATCTTTGCAGGGTTACCCCAGTCAGACCAATACATGAACCTAATTAAACAGGACCAAAGGTTTGTGAATGACCAGTTAACAAAACATTATCTAAATCAATAATACTGTAAGATGCTTGATCAATACTTACCCACGAATTGGATCAACTGAGATAGCTCTAGGCTTATCGAGCTCAGTATTGATGAGGGTCTTTCTTTTGGATCCATCTGTTGTTGCCATGGAGATAGATCTGGTGCCAGAGTCTGTCCAGTATATGTTTTTGTGAACCCAATCTATTGCTAGGCCCTCAGGAGTATGGAGACCAGACTTGATCACGTGCACATGTTGGCTTGGATCACTGGCTTTGTCCAAAGGGGCACTGCAATGAAGATTATGAATTTAATTCAAAATAACCCAAGAATAGCAGTTGTGTCACATCTGTGAACCATTTCCAAATGTATGACCAACCAAGCTGAGCAATTCAAATATTCCGGATGTTTGGATTTTCAGTTATGAGAAAAGGATAAGAAAGACATACTCAGTACCCTGGGAAAGGAGAAATTGAAGTTGCTGCTCTTGATTGTTATCTAGTAACAGTGTGGGCATTGGGTGAGGAAAGAATTACAACCTGTCCCAAAGAATGCACAGGTCTGCCAATGGGTTAAAGCAGCCAGATTTAGCAAAAATAGAGCAGCAGTTGATTCACACCCACTGAAGTCACCGTTCAATTTGATTACATAATACATGAATGGTCATGGTGAGGTTTTAGCATTGTTAAGAATAACGTGGGAATCATATGCTTTGGGATCAGTGCAGTTTGGTAATATCCTTCATTTTTAATATTTGTGTGGTCCGGAGGCAAAATGGATGATCTTGTATACAGGTCACCATGTGGCAGCATTTGAAAATATCAACTATGTTAGTGGGTTGAAATGGAATCACCATGTGTGGTACCTGTCATTTTCATAAGGAGCTGCAACTTGCTAATACAATAAAAAGTGTTGAACAAGATACACCATCAGCCCATTACTGTTTTCTGTGGGAAACCAGTTAGTTTTAAGATAATTGTAAATTCCTTAGCTCAACTTACTACTGAGTTACATCTAAATTTTAGGCACCAGGAGTGTGATTTTGGGCTTTCTTTTCAAAAAAGAACATATACTTGGTTCCAAATGCAAGACACGTGCAAATGCAAACATATATGTATAACATGGGATAAATTTCAACAGGTCATGTTATCCTGTCGCAAGATGGACCAGCACAAACTTACCCTATTTTAATGCCTATTATCTAGGTTTGACAGTAGGTTTTACACTTTCACTTACCAGAAATCTGCACAATACCTCTGGAAATGCACCAATATACTAGTAAGAAATCCAAATAGGTTCTAATTGCTCAAAATGGAATACATTCCACGGGATAAAATCCAAATTGTTCTCCTTTTCCAAATGTCAGCTGTTTATATGCAACAAAGGCTGCACTGCCTTTTCCAGATATACAACATATCAGAAGGGACAAAAGCTCGAAGCAATAATCACAACTGAAGTATCAGCAGAATAAGATGCTGAAAGCTTGAGGCTGGCTGAACAGGGTTGTACTTCCAATGGCAAGTCTCCCTTGTGTTACACTCAGAAGTGAAAGATTTACCTACTAGATTTGAGAATGGTATCCAAAAAATTAACAAGCAGACCTCAGAGTTTACGTTAACATTTGGCTTTGGACTGCATTATTGTCCTAAACGACTGCTGAAAAGATAGAAATGTTGCTGAAAATTTTCATCTTGTACTCATCAGGGCAAACACAAGAACTCCAAAATTCAAATGGTCACTACTTATAATACAGGAGAGACGATCAGCAAGGTAGGCGGAGGTACTCTCACAGAGAAAGTAATGCGTTCTCCAGATTCAAAGACAATTCAAAAGAGGCACAAGACATCAACACACTCCCCATCTGTAAAGAACAGTCTCTGCACTCATGGTGTAGCTCACTTATACTAGCCAGTGTCAAAGTGCATGCAACAGGAACCTTTCATTGCAGGAAGTGGATGCGTTCATGCCTTGTGCCTTTTTTCAATTGCCCTAGAACTCCCTGTTGCTTTCTTCATACAACGTCTTAGCCAAGCAGAGTCAGCTTGCCAATCAATCAAATCCTTTTTCATTCTGTGGCATCAATTGTTGCAATCATTTGAAATTTGACATTCCTATATTTGTCCTGATGAGTGAAAGATGAAAAGCTACAGCAATATGTCTCTCTTTTCAGCAATATTCAAGTTCTGTATTACCAAGTGGCTATCCTAAAATATTTCAGAATAAATGTTCTAGTGAACATTGTGTAGAGGGCCACTTACCTATAGATCTCCTTGTAGTACAGGTCAATCCAATATATCTTATTAGCTTCATCATCTACATCTAGGGCCACCACATTCTTCAATGTAGACACCAGACGTGTATACTCTTTCTTCATCAAATTAATCATCCTGATATCATGGCCATTGGTGAAGAGCACTGAGGGACCTTTACCTGTCAAGAAAACAAGGAAGTTGTTCTAATGAATTAATCATCGAACTGATTAAAATAATAAATGGAACCCACCCAAGGTCAACGAAGAGACCCTGCCATGTAGGAGCATTGGCATGGTGAGTAGGGATTTGGAGCTTGTATTTATTTTAGATCTTTTCTTCTGTTGTACTGCTCTCTGTCATGTGCCAGTATAGGTGTTGCAAATATATTACTAAACAGAAAAATATGTTGGGCCCAAAGTTAGTAGACTTACGAGACAGTTGTAATATTCAACCTGCCTGGAGAGTTTGATTGAGGGATGGGGCAGGATTCAGAATGGCTTCCATCATTTGTTTTTGGCAAATCAGAAGAAGAAACTGAACTAGCTAAAATGTCTGAAAAGCCACTGGGTGGGGACTCTGGAAAAATTGGAAAGGGCATGGATGCCTGTTCTTTTATACAAATGAGTCCACAATCAGGATTTTGAATGGTTAGGAGGTCAGATTGACATGTAGAAAGCAGATTATTAATGTGAATGTTTATTTTGCTTACTGAAAGTAGTTGAATAAAAGAAAATTCCTAGCCTGTGTTGATATATGATGCCAAAATGCCCTTTGCACAAATTAGCAACTGAGGAGGCCATAAGGATGTCTGTTATCATTGGTCTCTAGTGCTTTGTTTCATATTAGTTCCATGTTCAACCTAAATTCCACTACCCATATTTCATCCTGCACTATATTCATCTTGCTTGGCCTTGCTATTCTCTATCGGTGCTGATTCCCTGTGCACAAACTCAAAACCCATGTTTCCAGATACAAATCCCTCAACAAAATTGTCCCAACTGGCCGACTTCTCCATTTCTAAATTCAGAATTCACCCTATAACATTCCCTGTCTGGCTTCCTTTGCAATAATCCTCTCCATACTAGAATTGTTGGCTAACTTTGTTAAAAACATCAAATTCCTTTTCTGTTCTTCACCTCCTTTAAAAACCTCAGCACAGCTACCTCTTTGACCACATCTTGAGTCAATTTCCTTGAAGTAGCTTGGTACCTTTTTTCATTTCACAAGTGAATATTTTACCAAGTTAAAGGGGTCATTAAAAATGCAAATTATTCTGGAAAACTTGGGTGACTGGGGAGACTCAAAGCTGAAGAGTGGTTTAAAAAACATTTTTAGAAGAAGATTAAGAGGGCATTGCTTCTACAGTAAAACAATAATTAGATGGTCAAAGGCAAGTTATCAGTTTTCATTTCCAGCAGACACGTTACATATAAAATCAGTGAAGAGGAAAAGGAAGACTGTGATTTCAAAGTGTACAATTCTGGAACTGAGCGTGGATTCATTAAGATAATGTATGATCATCAAAGTGCTTCCAATTTTTGTCTATTCTCATTGCGGTTCTGATTCTTGGGAAGTAAATGCCATCATCTGGTGCAGGACTGAGCTGCATTTCCTGGTTCCATTTCTGATTTAGCTGATTTCATCCAGGACAATGGATGGGAAGCTATTTTTGGCCTTAATACTTCAGGGTCAGGGAGGTTAAAAAAAAATCAAATAGCAAAGGATTCATGCCCTTACTATTCAGGAATCACTTTTGGAAAGTGCATTTCTATTAACCTTAAGATCAGGAACTGTACTAGTATTCAAACTGCTAACCAATAATTGGCCATGAAGGAGCATACATTGTATCCCATAGCAGTCACCCTTTAAGCAGCAGACATAAAATATTCTGGGCAGGCTTCTCTGGTTTTGTCCGTGATGAAATTTGTTGCAAGAAAGGACAGAAAATTTGGTATTCCAGCCAAAACTCCATTCACTTTCAACAGCATCGGAAAATCCCACCCACAAATAAGGACAGAACATTTCAGCCATTGACTTACCCACAGCTTTACAAGTTTCAGTCATTGGATCCATCTCATAACCTTGGAAGCAACTGCACTTGTAGCCTCCTTTAATATTGGTGCAAACCTGGCTGCATCGGTCTAGATCCTCACATTCATTTATATCTGAAAGAAGCATTTGAACGAGTCAATAAATTCACTGAAATCTCTTGTCACTTGTGCAACAGTATTGATTACTGAAACCAATGTTACCAGACAGTCAGCCTCTTGTTAAAAAGAATGACTGATGCAAAGAGCTGCCTCGCATTTTAATTACCTCCGCATGTCTTTGTGTCCAGCAGTTTGTACCCAGCTGGGCATTCACATTCGTATCCAATCTTCAAGTCTCTACATGTATGGGAGCAACCTCCATTGTTGTATAAGCACTCATTTAAACCTGGAATAGACACCGCAACAAGAAACAAAAGAAATACATTTCTGTCAGATCAATGACACCATTGCTCTCATCAAATAACAAAACATTTGTTAGAGAAGTCTAATGTTCTCAAAAACTATATTATGCTGCAGTCTGAATAAGTTCACGTACACTCCAGTCACATTAGAATGTGGCCAATAGGAGATAAACATTGAATTTAAAAGGATGAACAGCACAAGTTTTCAAACCACAACTACCAAACCCAAAGAGATTATTAGATAGTTACAGTTAAGCTCCCTTAAATATTTTTAGGTATCAAAAAAAATGTTAAATATTTTCCAGTAGCAGTTTGATTGAATGCTATATTCTCAGGCGTATGTATTGAACAAAGAACCTAGTTCCTGTCCTGGAGGTTCCTTATGGAATACAGTTCCATCAACAGCAGAAATCCAGTGCATTGTCCAGTAACCATTCACAATATGAAGAGTGTAGACGGAGACCAGCAACCGACAGCTTGGCTGATGGGAGGACAGTGTCTGATACTGCAAGGGCCCGAAGTAAAATATAATCAGGTAGTTTTGGTCGAGTTCAGAGTGGCAATGGGGCCCACAAAATAATTACATCTAATTGGTTTGCTGACTAAGAAAGGTACTAAAAGCTGATATGGACTACTGCAGGGGACGTTCTTGGAGATTAAGGTTTGGCACATGCCATTGGAATAGTGCAACAGCAACTTTATTCCACATATCTTGCCTTCCACTGGACCTAATATTGCACAAAACTGTGCCAGCCTTCGTCCTCCCACCTCCAAATCAGAAGGATGTAATTCAAGTTCCTTTCCAGGACTAGAGTAAAAATCTAGACTGTCACCTCAGTGCCGTACTGAGAGCATGTGGTATTATTAGAGATGTCATTTCCTTGATGAAATGTTAAAACAAGGTCCCATTTGCTCTCTCAGGTGGACATAAAACACTGGCACTAACTGCATTTGCCTGACGAAGACAAAGGATTGAAAGCTCGCTGATTTACTATCAAATAAATTGGTTGAATTTAAAATTGGTGTTGTAAAACTTTACTACTTTGAAGAACAGCAGTTGAGTTCTCCCCAGTGTTCTGGCTAATATTTATCAGTAAGGATTTAGCAACACCAATTATTAATCCAACCGATTTATTTGATAGTAAAAAAGCGAGCTTTCAACACTCTTGTGTCTTCATCAGGCAAGTGCACTTGCCTGAGGAAGACACAAGAGTGTTGAAAGCTCGCTTTTTTACTATCAAATAAATCGGTTGGATTAATAATTGGTGTTGCTAAATTCTTACTGAGTTCTTACCACCCCAATCCAACGCCGGCATTTTTACATCATGACTAATATTTATCACTCATACCACAATTCTCTTATCATTATCAAATTGCTATTTGTAGGAATTTTGCTATGTACGACTTAGCTGCCACTATTGCTATATTACAATAATGACTAGACTTCTAAAGTGTTTCACTGGTTGTAAAGTGCCTTGGGATGTCATGGTGTTGTAAAAAGCTCTATATGTATGGCATTTTTAAAGGATAAACTTGCAGACCACAAAGTTACAAACAAGTTCTTTGCTGGAAAGGTGATTACATGCTGTTAGGATAGACTGCCTGATTGGCTGCGCAAATGACCAATGACATCATCAAGATGTGAGGTCATACATCTTGGTAGAAGGAATCAAAAGGCAGATTGTTATCTAAATGGAGAGAGACTCCAGGCAAGAAAAGCACAGAAAAATCGTGGTTCGAGTGCGTGAATCACAAAAAGCTAGCAGGCAGAT
Organism: Sphyrna mokarran; assembly: GCA_024679065.1. NCBI lineage: Eukaryota > Metazoa > Chordata > Chondrichthyes > Carcharhiniformes > Carcharhinidae > Sphyrna > Sphyrna mokarran. The sequence goes on from JAGIQG010000009.1 coordinate 57,731,589, forward strand.
CCAACAAGGAGTCAAAAAGGCAAACGACATTTTGGCCTTTATTGCAAAAGAGTTAGAGTTTACAAATAGGGATGTTTTGGTAAAGTGTAGGCAAGGCCTCATCTGGAATATTGCATATCAAAAAAAGCATATAGTAACATTGGAAGCAGTCCAAAAGAGATTCACCAGGCTAATTCCTGGGATTAAAAGGTTGTTTCATCAAGAGAGACTAAAAAGTGCGTGTCTATACTCTTTGGTGTTTGGAAGAGCGAGGTGTGACCTTAGTCAAAAATACAAGATCCTGAGGGGACTTGACAGAGTAGATGGTGAGATGTTTTCACCAGTAAAGATTCGAACAAGGGGACATGGCTACAAGATAAAGGTGCATAGAAATTTCTTCTCAGAAATTAGTGAATATCTGGAATTCTCTGCCCCAAGTGGTGGTGGAGATTGGATCATGAGAAGTATTTGAAGTGGAGATAGATAAATATTTGATAGATTGAGGAATAGGGGGTTATGGGGAAGTGGCACAGAAAAGTAGTTGAGGCTGGCATAGATCAGCCATGGCCATGTTAAATGGTGGAGCAGGTTTGAAGGGCCTAGTGATCTATTCCTCCTTCCATTTCTTGTGTATAATTGTTAGGATAGGCTGTTCATTTGCCCACTCAAACAGCCAATGACATCATCATGACATTGCATTAACAGTCCCTTAAAATGCTCTTGTTCCAACTCGGAACAGCGAGAATGTACAACAATAAATACAAGTCATCTTTCTAAAATACTGACACTGGGTGCTCAATAGTGTTCTGTTTCCCAACACTGACATCCCTTAATCAAAATTCACAATAAAGGACAAAGAGAGGAACAAAATCAGCATCACTTATCAAGGAACGCTCATTTCTAGGGCATTAACACAGCCTAATCTATCCATCTGAAATCTTCCACAATCTCATTGTTGTTTCTTTTTACACAAATTATATCAAACAGGATATTTAGTATACACGATAATCATAAAAAGCACTTGTCACACTAGATCCACCTTACCACATTCTTTGAGTGGTTCATCAGACCAGTCCTTGCAATCTCTGTGAGAGTCACACACTTTATTCGCATTGATACATTCTCCACTCCTGCACAGGAACTTGTGCAGTCCTTTGCAAGGAGTCACTATTAAGCATCAAAAACAGTAATGTTAGATCAATCCTTCTTCTCAATGGGTACTGACAACTTAATGTCTAACTCATGTCTCAAAATGATCACCACAAACCATTCACGCAGTCTCGCTCGTCATTGTGGTCTGGGCAGTCAAAGACTTGGTTACACTGTTTGGATCCGTGGATGCAACTCCCATCACCACACTGGAACTGATCAGGCTGGCAAGTCGTCATTGCTTTGAGAAGAAAATAGAAATGCACGTTTATTTTTAAATGTTGCAACTTATTATTATGCAGAAGAAAATAATCAGGTTTTTGATATTTAAGATTGATTACGAGCAGAAACAAAATCAATGTATAATACCAAAGTACAGGACCAGGGGTCAGAAATAAGTATGTGACTTCCTGAGAGAACTCTAGGTTGGATATTTGTTTGTAAGACTATCAAAGAATTTGGGGCCAGTGACTCATGAACTTTACTGCACAGAAGGAGGTAATTCAGCCCGTTGTGTCTGTACCAGCCAGCAAGCAGTTATCTAATTAATATTACATAGATTAAGAGCTCAAATTTGTGTATCCCTTTATGCTGCAGGCCTACATAAATGTAAATCATTGTTTTCGTTTCATTTCTCTTAACAAATGTTTTCTTCCCCAAAGCCTCGATTCCTTTCTGGAATTGCTTCTTCAGGTCACTACCATTGAAAAACTCCTTCAACAGAAAGATGAAATAACACCCATCCACTTCACTTACATAAAAAGCTATCGGATACTTTGAGCTCAAGCAGGCATATTTTGCTAAACTTAAAGAAAAAACTTACGGCAGCCAATTTCATCTGATTTGTCTTTGCAGTCGATGCCTCCATCACATTTCCAGTTCAGGTGGATACATTCACCGTTGTTGCACTGAAACTCTGTTGCTGAGCAGGCACTTGCTGGCAGTGCCTTGTGGCCACAATTCTTCACACTCTCGTCCGATCCATCAGTGCAGTCTGGGTCATTGTCACAGGCCCACAGCTTGGGGATGCAGGCTGAGTTGTTACACTGGAACTCATGGGGTCCACAGGTGGGCGGAACGCAGTTCTGCTCCTCGGATCCATCCCCACAGTCATCATCACCATCGCACACAAACATCATGGCAATGCATTTATCATTACCACACTGGAATTCATTGGTTGGACATGTCTTTTGATCTGGTGAGTGGGCGGGGGGGAGAGCAGGAGAGATGGAAAAGAGAGTTAATACATTTTGCATGCTAGACATAGCCACTTCTGTCCAGAATTATGTCCCTTCTCAACCCTCCAACTGCCTAATTTTCAAATTTCTCCTGTGTGCGTTAACAAGTGGCACGGTGGCACAATGGTTAGCACTGCTGTCTCACAGTACCAGGGTCATGGATTCAATTTCAGCCTACGGTGATGTCTGTATGGAGTTTGCATGTTCTCTCTCTGTCTTTGGGTTTCTTCCGGATGCTCTGGTTTCCTCCCACATTCCAAAGCTGTGCAGGTTCAGTGGAATGGCCACTCTGAATTGCCACTAAATTTAGGGGGATTAGCAAGGTAAATACTTGGTGTTATGAGGATAAGGTGGGTAAGATGCTTTGTCAGAGAGTCAGTAAGGCTTAATGGCTCCCTCCTGTATTGTAGGGATTCTACAAATAATGCTGGAGAAAGGGCCCAGCATTCCCATGCTCTCAAGTATTTCCTCAGATCTGTGTTCATGTTGAAGCCTGGATTGGAACCACTGGCAAGCTATTGAACTCTTGGATCACGGAAGCTGAACTTCATCATCTCTGCATGTGCAGCTTCAAGCAGGAATCCCTGGATATCGACCAGTAGGGATCACCTTCTAAAATGATCTAATCCAGTTGCTAATAAACTACTGACACCAGTTGCAACTGAGTAATTACACTTCAATTCTTACATTTTAAGAATTTCTGACCAATTCTGGACATGCCTGAGGGCAATAATGTAATCTCTCCCTGTGACATAAGAATTGTAAAATAGCATTACACATTCATGAGAAAGAGAATTAATCAAAACTGATCAAACAGTGCTACAACAAACTAATCCTTACAATGAATGGTTGAAAAACATGTCTGAGCAACAATGCTACAACAAACTAATCAACCATCTGTCAGATTGAGCAAAGTCAAGTCATTGAAGTTTAGCTGTAAAAATGCAGAGCCTCAAGATACCATCTATAAAACTTTTCATTAAAAGCAGTATATTTTCTCTTGGTGTTCTCAAGAAAAGCACTGAATCTTGCTAGGTCAATATTTATACATGTGCCAGCTGCCATCCTGTACTTTGTTCACCAAAGGACTTCCCTGCCAAAACTCATCCTGTCTGCACTAGACAGATATCAACACATGCTCACTCTCCAGCTGGCATCACTGGGAGCAGGAACATCCTCCTTAACCCATCAGCCAGCTGAACTGCAATGCTCCCCTCCTTGGATGCATTATTCAAGATGAAATCTTCTGGTCTGTATGGCCCAGCACTCCTCATATAGTCTTTCATTTCTTCACTGAACATTGGAGGAAACTAGAGGCTACAGCCTCAACCAAAATTCACAAGACGGTATTTCACACACTCACCGGCTGCACAATTCAACTCGTCGGTTCCATTTGCACAGTCCTTCTCACCGTCACACAGCCACGATATTGGGGCACATCTGTTCCTGGCACAGCGAAAAGTGTCAGGTGGGCACGTATATCTATCTATACCACATGGGAAAGAAAAGATCCTGAGTGCATTTGCTCTACAAGTGAGCAATTCTGCTGTTTAACTTTTTCAGCCTGGATTTTTTTGGGCCTGCGAGACTTAGGAACACTGTAAGGAAAGGTTTTATAATCAACTTAAATCACTGTATCCAGTTGCTATGCCACATGTACATTCCTTTAATACATATTTCATTAAATATGAGCTCTTGAATAAAGGTACAATAATAGCACAGACAACAGGTATAGGAAGGCAGTGATTAGCACAGTAGGGAAGGGGATAGTGCTGCCAAGCCGTAGATTAAAGAACTTTAAGATTGCAAAGGCAAAGGAAAGAATGAGGGGTATAAAGAACTCCTCAGTTTTCAGAACTCAAGTGAGTATGAATAAGAGTGCTAATCCTCGATTTCAGCACTTTAAACAGAAGACCATTCTTGGAGGAATAAGTTTTCTACTGTTCTCAGTGCAGATAGTTAAAGAAGCACAACTTATAGCGGCCGTTGTATTGTCTTCCATCAATTCTGTACAGAAAGCTTCTTGAGCTAATAAAGAGAGGCACAAGCAAGTCCCTTGATAGGGAAGAAAAAAACAGAGAAAGTAATGGCTGGGGTGGGGGGTGGTTTGGAGAGAGTAAAGATGCCTCCCAGAGGCAAAAGTGAAAGTTACACCAGTGCACAGTACAGTACACTTGGGAACAATTTACACTGCATTCCTTTATAGCATAATTCAACATAATTTAATTTATACTGTTGAACAATCTCTTTAGATGTGCTCTTCCCCTGCATTTCTCTAAGGGTTATCCTAATCAGTGATTTTATTTTTCAGACAGTAGACAAGAAAGCAAAAATAAAGCCAGGAAGCTGAGCAATGGAATCGCTTTGCTCTTATCACTGAACCCTATCAGGTTATTTTATTCATGAACCCTTTCAATGAAAAAGAAGCAAACAAACTGCCTGATTTATCGTATGCCAGCTTGACAGAAGTGTGTCCAACACATTTATCATTGCATTGCATTATCAAAGAAAATTAAATTGCTATCAAATATACAAATCCACGTAATCATTCTTTGCCAAGCTCTTAAAACATACAGATTGAAAGAAGATGAGCAGTTAGGCACTGCCGGGCCTGAGGGCACGATCACAAGATTGAATGAAGATCTTGATTGATATTTGAGTTGACTGCACTCCACTGGGTGGATTTTCTAGCGCACGACAGGAGCTGTAGATAAACAAGTTAGGTATAGAGAAACCTAGAAAAAGGCAACTTCCCCATGGCGTTCAAAAATCAACCTGAGAACCATCTGTTTCCAGAGCTATTTCCAAGCTGCTGGTTGGCACACATGAAACAGCAACTTCCTTCACAGCCAGCGTTGTGCGAATGGAATGCATTGCCATTCAGCAGGTCAGTTTGGATTGGAAAGCCACCAATATAAAAGGAACAGCAATCGAATCTGTTTGCAAGCAGAAGAGAAAAAAAATAAACAAATCTGGCTTAAGCTCATAAGTAGCCTCATCTTAAACGGTCACTCTTGCTGTGTGTGCTCAAGCAATAAGAGAGCTTTTCAACAACACAACTGAGTCCAATCTGGCAGACTAGATTGAGTTCATAAGAACATAAGAAATAGAAGCAGGAGTAGGATATGCAGCCTCTCAAGCATGCTCTATTATTCAATATCATGATAATCTATTTTCCAGCCTGATCACAAGTGCCAAGGAATTTGGATAATTCCAAGACTCTTGTCATTCACAACCTTGAATACACTTAATGATTCAGTGTCCACAGCTTACCAAGGTAGGTAATTCCAGATATTCATAGCTCTCTTGAATGAAGATATTACTCTTCACCTATTTCAATAATAGCTAACCTCTTACTTGAGACTAGAACCTGTAGTTTTAAACTCTTCAATATGGGGAAAGAGCATCTCAAAATCCACTGTCAATCCTCTCAAAGTCTTAATAAGATTATCTGTCATTCTTTTAAACTCCAATATCGGCCCATTTTACTCAACCTCTTCTCATAAAACAACCTCTCATCTCAGGAATCAATCTACTGAACATTCATTGCACCCTCTCCAAGCAAGGTATACCTTGCCTCATATAAGGAAACCAACACTATACACAACATTCTACAACCAGGATTTTCTGGCCCCATGACAGGACACTGTAAATCCTGTCCCTTTGCAGGAATGAAACATCCAATGATGGGTGGGGGTCTCAACAAAATCCTGTACGTCTGCAGCACAATTTCCTTCTTTTTGTGCTTTAGAAACTACACAACAAAGGGCTACATACTATTTGCCTTTCTGATTTCTTGCTTACCTTTGTGTTTTGTCAACAAGCAGACTCATTTATCTCTAAATGGTGAGAAACTATTAAAATGCTAGAGTGTCCAAAATTTTTTAAAAGATCTTGATTTTCTACTTTTCTCAAAGTGAATAATCTCACATTTCTAGGAATCATCTACAAATATTTTTCAGGCAGAGGTAGATAGACTTTTGATAAGTAAGTAGATGATAGATTATCAGGGCAGGTGTATGGAGTTGAAGTTACAATCAGATCAGCCATGGTCTTAGGCTCAAAGCACTGAGTGGCCTACTCCTGATGTTCCTTATTATATACAAAGTGCTTACAATTTGATTTGATATTTCATAATAGTTTACTATTACCATATTTTATTTTCTCCCTATATAAGATTTTGGTCGTCCCTTGCTGATATTTAAAGAGTTCTCAAACCAAAGCTTACAATTTCTTAGCAATATTATAAAACTCTTCGTATAATCTGCACTTAATCTCTTTAGTTAGTCATGATAGACCATTTTTCCTATGGAGTTTGTGTTTCTCACTGGAGTATAGACTTGTTGAGAATTGCCAAATACTTCTTTATATGCTCAATACTACTCACCTGCTGTCATACATTTTAATTGAATTGTCCAATCTACATCAATCGTCACCTCCAATCTTTGCAATTGGTTTTGTTTAAGTTCAATGCTCCAATTTCAGACTTCCAAATGTCACTCTCAAACTCTACGTGAAATTCTATCATATTATGATCACTCTTTCCCAAAGGATTGCAGAGAGCTTTACAGCATAAAAACTGGTCTTTTGGTAATGTCTGTGCTAGTCATCAACTGTATGATTACTGTCTTATTTCACAAAACAGATCTAACATATTATTCTAGGAAACATATCTCAAATGTGTTCTACGAACATTTCTTCTAAACGACCTTTGTCAATTTGATTTATCCAGGTCTATATGAAGATTTTGTACCCTACTGCATCATCTTTGTTACAAGGTCTTCTTATTTTTTGATTCATACTCTGTCTGGCAATATAATTACAGTTAGGGGGCATTTGAATTACTCTTGCAAATGCTTTCTGACCTTTGTAATTTCTCATCTCACCCATACTGGTTCTACTTTCTACTCTTCTGAGGCAAAATCATTTCATATTATTTTTCTTATGCATTCTTTGTTAAAGGATTATGCTCTTCTTTTCCATATATTCTCAAAATGTTAAGTATTCTGAAATATTTAGTCCTTGTGTTTTCATCTCAACACCTTACATAAGCATTAATGAGACCAGTAATAAAGTTGCATATCCTTGAACAACATAATGTGAGAAGTCAAACTACGTTGTTGATTGTGCATGAGTTGGGAGTGGTGGGCATCAGCAGAGCAGGGTTAACCTGCCACCTCAAATTCTAAGAGAGTTTGTGTGGTGCAGAATTGATTTGTTGAAATACTCATTGTTCAGATCTCTAATGGGAAGAGGAAAGTGAGGCAGCCCAATGGAATTGATATTGACAAATAATTTACATCCAAGATTACAGAGATTTTGATTAAACATAGAAGATCACTTTTTGAAACAGTTTATGGGGCGAAGAGTCAACTATTTGCAACATAACCAAAATGGGCAAGTGAACGGAATGAGTAATCAGATGACACACAGGTTGTCCACCTCCGAATTTGACAGGTTTGAACAGAACAGTTAATTTCTGGGTAATGCATATTCAAGTGTTAAGAATGCATTTACATTGAACAGTTTCAGTAATTTATATCTCAGACCTATTTAATTAAAACTCTTAACACTACATTTCCTCAATAGCATTGATACATGCATTATTCAATTCAGTACATTGCAATAGTGATTAGGAATGTATCAGTTTTCATCCTAAGTTTGTGTCAAGGCAGCTGAACTCAAACAAGATAATAGTGGGCAATACAATTAATTTCAGCATCCTTGTCCTTGGCAGAGACGGTAGGGTGAGGTTACCCATCTGCACCCTAATCAACATCCTGGAAAGTGCAGGCATGGGTTAGACCTAGATTAAATCTGGCTTCGACACTGAATAGCTGAATGGATGGCATGGTAGCACAGTGGTTAGCACTGCTGCTTCACAGTTCAAGGTTTGTGGGTTCGATTCCTGGTTTGGGTTATTGTCTGTGTGTCTGCATAGGTTTTCTCTGGGTGCTCTGGTTTCCTCCCACAGTTCAAAGATGTGAGAGTTAGGTTGATTGGCCATGCTAAAATTGCCCCTTAGTGTCCTGAGTTGCATAATTTAGAAAGATTAGCGGGTAAATATGTAGGGATAGAGGAGTAGGGCCTGGGTGGGATTGTGGTTGGTGCAGACTTGATGGGCCAAATGGCCTCTTTCTGTACTGTAGGATTTCTATGTTTCTGACTCACACATGGGAAGAATGGGCACTTTGGGTGAGGGTATGAGAGACAGCTGGCATTCAGGGAAATTTGAATCAATGCCTTCAGGAGACGAAAAAACTGGAAGTTCCAACACGCAACTGAAGTTACAGAACACAGCCAAAGAAAACTGCAGATACAGGAAAGCTAAAACAAAAAAATGCTGGAAATATTCAGCAGACTAGGCAATTGTTCTTCTAGCCACTGCTGCTGCCTGATCTGCTGAGCATTTTCTGTTGAAATCTCAGTTAAATATTTCTTGCTTTCAATGTATCCAGACAATATTAAGAAATATGTGGAGATGACGGTGTTGGACTGGAATAGGCACAGCAAAAAGTCTCACAACACCAAGTTAAACTCCAACAGGTTTATTTGGAATTACAAGCTTTCAAAGTGCTGCTCCTTACTCACCTGATGAAGGAGCAGCTCTCTGAAAGTCGTGATGCCAGGGAAATAAATAGTTAATGAAATTCTTTGTGAGTCTTTTGCAAGAAATAACAGGTGCACAAATCCAAACTACATTTGGTTTATTATTTAAATCACAGAGGCTCCTCATTACATATCAAAGCAAATGCTGGCTTAACACCCACCTGAAGGTTCAATAGAAAAAGTTAGTCATGTTTTTCTTCCTATAAACTATAAAGACATAGAGTGCGCTTACTGGGACCAATAGCATTTCTTCACTCAAGTGCTTTGGATCTGGTTGGTATCATGCTATGAAAGTAGGTCATTACACTGCAGTGTTAGAAATGTGCTTACACATATTCGTTCCACTTCAACAAGAATAGGAGAGGAAGTTACCCTCACACCAAATCTATAGAATTCCTTGGCTCAAACTGCGTTTTCTATTATTCCTATTATGGGTCACTGGTTTGCTAAGTCTTTTTTAAGATTGAAAAATTGTAAACCTCACTCCACTATTCAAGAAAAGCGAAAGGGTAAAGCTTGGAAATTAAATAACATTAGCCTAACAACTGTTGGTGGGAAATTACTAGAATGTATAATGAAACTATAGACTGACTGAACACATTGAAAATTTCAGCTGATTAGAAAGAACCAGCACAAATGTGTAAAGGATAGGTCATGCCTGACAAAATGATTGACTTTTGAGGTAACTAAATGTGGACAAGAGTCTCTGAACATTATTTATATAGATATCCAGAAAGTCTTGGATAAAATCCTCATAAAAGACTATTAGATGAATTTGAAGCTGAAAGAATTGACAGCAAATTATTGACTTGATTAGAAAATTGCTGAGTCTCAGGAGACAAAGTTGGGATAATGGGCAGGTTGTCATTCGGGATGTCCCAAAAGGATCTGTATTGGGGCCTGAACTATTCATCATATTTATTACTAACTTATATGAAGGTATAGAAAGCCACAGCTCCAATTTTGCCAACAATACAAAGAAGGCTTTATAAGCAACGCAGATGAAATTACAAAATGGTTTCATAAATTAAGGAAGTGGGAATAGCTGTGGCAAATCAATTTCAAAGCAGACAGTGTGATGATCTAAAAAGGATGGAATATTCTCCAAATAGTGAAAAGCTTGAAATAATGGAATTCCAAAGAGACCTGACTGTTCCTGTATGTGGATCATTAAAATATTGTGAATAGCTACTGAAATTAATTAAAAAAGGCCAATGGAATGTCAGCTCTCTTTCTAGAGTACCTGAATACTAGACAGCAGAAGTTATGCTACAGTCATACAAAACATTAATTGGACAACATCTGAAGTTCTGTGAGCAATTCTGTCACACTCTCTCCAAATGGCATTTGATGCCAAATAAATTGTTAATTTAAAAATCTGAGATTAACATTTATTGTTAACCAAAGGTGCTTAGGGAAAAGGAGTAAATGAGTGGGGTATTAGACTGTAGCTCAGCCATGATCTCAGTGAATGCACAACAGGCTCAAGAGACTAAATTGAATCATAGAATCTCTAAAGAACAAAAAAAGGCCATTCAGCCCATCACGTGCAGAAGTAAGCCATTCAGCTCATGGGCTGTCATGGTAGCACAATGGTTAGCATTGCTGCATCACAGCTCTTGGGACCTGAGTTTGATTCCTGCCTTGGGACGTTATCTTTGTGGAATTTGCACATTCTCCACGTTTCTGAGTGGGTTTCCTCTGGGTCGGGTTTGGTGTATTGGCCATGCTAAGTTGCTCCTTGGTGTCCTGAGATGCGTGGGTTAGCGGAATTAATGGAGTAAATACATAGGATTATGGGGATAGGCTTGGGTAGGATTGTTGTCAAAGGAGACTCAACGGACCAAATGGCACCGTAGGGTTTCTATGATTTTTATGAGTCTGCACAGGTTCTCCAACAGAGCATCTTACCCAGGCCTATCTCTCACCCTATCCCTGTAACCCTACATATTTATTCTGCTAATCCCCCAACATATACATCTTTAATACTAAGAGGCAATTTAGCATGGCCAATCCTTCTAACCTGCACATTTTTGTAGTATGGGAGAAAACCCACACACACACACAGGGAGAACATGCAAACTCTATGCAGGCATTCACCCAAGGTTGGAATTGAATCCTGGCACTGTGAGGCAGCCGTGCTAACCACTGTGCTACCTTATAAATGGCTTACTCCTGCTCTTCAAATCAACAAGTTTAGGCTCTCCTTGATAGCTAGTCAAAATCATACAGCCTGTTGCAGAGTGGAGTCATAAAGACCAGGAAGCCCCCAGCTTCTGTCCCTGATCTGCATGGAGTTAGCTGACCCTAGGGCTTCATGCTTGGTATACGGAGAAAAAATAAACATAGCCAGGGTTTCTACTCCAGTCCAGTAACCACTGCGGGACACTGTATGCATTTCTAAGAGCAGGAATGGCTCCAACTGTAATATGCTCACAGTTGCTATTCATAATCCCACAAATTAAGTGAAGAATGCCCACTTGGGAGAGTACATTGAAGAGTGATGACGACATCCTAGCACAACACTACCCACTTACATTTAGATGGAACAAATCATTTAGTAAAACATCACAAGGTACTTCATTGGGAAATTATCAGACAAAATCTAAGTCATACAGTGACGTAGATACTGACTTGTGCTTCAGCAGATCAAAGATGATAAGCAGGAAATTGGGAATTGTGGAGAAGAAGAATATTCAGATTGGCCAATCAATGTTTTGATTATTTGCTTAATCCGTATAAACTCCTGACCTAATTGTCAATATAAATGGCTATCCTGCTACAGACACTATTGCTGTAAATTATTGTTATTCACTTAAATTTTATTAATTTAAATGCATGACAGATTAGAATTCTGAAATAAACAAATCTTTAAAACATTCAGAACTCCCTTCTTGCAGTATCACTAAGTTACCCACAAGCTTGTGCTCCCATCCATAACATCACTATGTAGAATATAAGGATATCACATCAGGGTCACAAAAAATAACTTCCCACAAATTGCCTTTAATCAATGGTTCTAAAGTGTTGGAGGAGGAGAGGGATACAGATAACTCAACAGCATTTAAGATTATGGGGCAAATCAGCAAATTAAGTGCCTCTTTAAAACAGATTTTCTGCCTCCACAAAGCAGTGGTTTGAAGCTACTCATTACTCAGTGCTTTGATACAGGTTACCACAATGATCTTTCAGGATTCCTTTTTGTAATGATGGTTACTCACTGCACACCGCGGCTGCTTCATCTGATCCATCCATACACTCCTCTTCTCCATCACAATGCCAGCTTTCCATGATGCAGTCACCATTGTCGCAGGTAAATTCCGTTATTGCACAAGTTTTCTTGGCTGTTTGAAAAACAGAGTTCACAACATTTAATGCAATGTGAAAAATGATTTGATTGCTGCTTATTTCAAAAATACAAATATTCCATAATTTTGTACCCACCTCAAGCAGGCCTCTAACATGAAACAGATAATCTGAGATTCAGTTGTGGCACAAACTGATTAAAAGGCACAACCAAGTATACTGCTTGTGGAATATTTTTCTATCTTTCTCATATTAACACAAGAGTATTACCTTTATACTAATTGTCGTGTTTTTTATTTGCCCCATGAAATTACAGAAATGAAATAGGCCATTTGGCCTAGCTATTATCCATCATTTAAGCTCCGTATGAACCTCTTCCCACTTTATTGTATCTCACTTTATTAGCAGAACCTTCTATTGCTTTCTCCCTTATGTTCTTGTGAATACACTCACTATACCGATGGTAAGCCACCTTCTCCCATCACATACACTGAATGTGTCTCTCATTTCAGATGGAATGAGCCTTCTTTAAATAAATTGCAAGTTCTTGTTTGTAGCAGTGGCTTCAGATGTAAAACCTGCTGCATGGAGGTAAAAAAAAATGTTGAACACTATCAGAAAGTCACTAACAAGAAATAACATATGTCTCAAAGAACCAGCCCAACACCTTCCCACCACAGTAACCAACCGCTAGCCAACCACAGCCACCAGATCATCATAACAAAGTAGATTGCCATTCATCAGCTCCTCATAACCAGGTCAACATCCAGCCACCAGTTCCTCATAACCAGGCCAACAACCAGCAATGAACTCCTCATAACCAGGCCAACTATCAACAATGAACTCCTCATAACCAGGCCAACTGCCAACCACCAACACCTCATAACCAGATCAACCTCTAGCAATCAGCTCCTTATAACTTGGTCAATGACAAGCAATGATCTCTTCATAACCAGGCCAACTACCAGCAATGAGCTCCTCCTCAATGGCCGGGCCTTCCTGCAAATACCAGACAGACAAGGTCTTAAGGTAATATCTCATCCAAATGACACTACTTCAATCTCAAATATTCCACAGCCAATGAAGTGCAATTCTTTTTATAATGCAGGAAACTTAACAGGCAACTTGTCTCACAACAGCAACATCTCTATGATAGATTGTCTGAAACTGAAAAATATGTTTGGAGAGTGACCTGCATCGTATACACATGAAATTAGCAGCTGACATTCCTTAATCTATCTAATGGGTCAACTGCTCCACTAACATCACATATTTATCTGTAACCAGCTATTTGCCAGATCATGATATGAGACCAACTCTGAACTTCAAAACAGTTACAATGGGGACAGAATCAGACGGACCCACCCCACCAGTTTCTACTGCTTGTTTAAGCCTCATCATGCCTTCAATTTTTTATTCATTCATAGGATGTGGACTTTACTGGCTAGGCTGGCATTTATTGCTCATCTCTAATTGCCCTCAAGATTGTGATAGCAAGCTTCCATCTTGAACCTTTGTATAGGAAGACGCACAGTGCTGTTAGGGAGGGAGTTGCAGAACTTTGACCCAGCAACAGTGATGGAACAGTAATATATTTCCAAGTCAGGATGGTGAGTGGCTTGGAAAGAATCTTCCAGCTGGTGGTGTTTCCATGTGTTTGCTGATCTTGTCCTTCTTGATGATAACGGTCATGGGTTTGATAGTTGCTATTAAAGCAGTCTTGGCGAGTTGCTGCCTGGCATCTTGTAGGTGGTGAATACTATTGTTATTGTGCAGTGAGGGAGGCAGTGACTGTTTGCACCAATCAAGTGGGCAGCTTTGTCCTGGATGGTATCTTTGTGCATCAATCGCTGAAAGTAGGCACACAAGCACAGCAGGCAGTAAAGAAATGGCATGTTGGCCTTCATAGTGAGAGGATTTGAGTATAGGGATAGGGATGTTTTGCTGCAATTGTATAGGGTATTGGTGAGATCACACCTGGAGTATTGTGTGCAGTTTTGGTATCCTCATCTGAGGAATAATTCCTTGCTGTGGATGAAGTACAGCAAAGATTTACCAGGCTGATTCCTGGGATGGCAGGTCTGTCAAATGAGGATAGATTAAGTCAGTTAGATTATATTCATTGGAGTTTAGAAGAGTGAAATGGGATCTCATAGAAGCTTATAAAGTTCAAACAGGATGAGACAGAGTAGATTCAGAAAGAATGTTCCCAGTGGTGGGGAAGTCCAGAACTTGGAATCATAGTTTAACAATAAGGGGTAAACCTTTTAGAACTGAAATGAGGAGAAATTTCTTCACTCAGAGAGTGGTAAATGTGCAGAATTCACTACCACAGAATGTAGCTGAGGCCAAAATGTTGTCCGATTTCAAGAAGAAATTAGATATAGCTCTTAGGCCTAAAGGGACTTAAGAATATGAAAGGAAGGGGGGGGAGATCAGAATATTGAATTCAATGATCAGCCATGAATGCCTGAGTAGGGGTTCAAAGGGCTGAATGGTCTACTCCTGCTTCTAGTTTCTACGTGTCAAGTTCTTGAATATTGTTGGAGCTGCACTCACCCAGGGAAGTGGGGAGTATTCTATCATACTCTTAACTTGCCCCTTGTATATGTGAACAGGCTTTGGGGAGTCAGGAAGTGGGTAAAACGCTACCAGATTTCAAACACCCGACCTCTTGTACCCACTGTATTTATAAGGTTGGTCCAGTTCATGGAAACATAAAACACAGAAATTAGGAGGTGTAGGCCAGTTGGTCTTTTCAGCCTGCTCCATCATTTGTTATGATCATGGCTGATTATCCAACTCAATCGTTCGATCCTGCCTTTTCCTATTTCCTTTGATCTCCTTCACTTCAAGATCTACATCTAACTCTTTGAAAACATATTATTTGGACCTCAACCACTTTCTATGGTGGTGAATTCCACTGGCTTACCACTCTCTGGGTGAAGAAATTTCTCTTCATCTCAGTCCTAAAAGTTTAGTCCACATCCTTAGACTTACCAGTTCACTTCTATCAATGGTAAAACCCAGGATGTTGCTGGTGAGGGATTCAATGATGGTAATGCCATTCTTCCCAGCAGTTATCAGTTGACACCACAGACTCCTCCCTCTGAACTCCTTTCTTCTTCCTGCTCACCCACCCAAGCCTGTTCACCCCTGCACAACAAACCCCCAATCACCATCTGCACTCCACCACAGTCCTTCTCACATTCCTGCCCCATGCTAGCTCACTCGTTCCAAGACCTCCGTGGCATCTCCCTCTTTCCCCTGCCTCCCCAACCTCTCCTGCCCAATCTCTTTGCTGCTCTTTCTCTGACCCCCATTCCTCTCCTGCCATCTAATGTCCCCGCCATCCTCACCTCGCAGCACAACCCAACAATATCTCATGCTGCCATCCATCTTCAGCCAGAAGATGAACCTCTTGCAGCTTGAAGATCCACTGGTTATTGCTCCACTCACACTCTGCTCCAGAAGCTGCTGTCGGCCTTCTACTGGTAAGTCCCAACTTGTGCATGCCAGATATGTTCCAGACCAGTGTGATATCCTGCCAGAGGCATGAATGATTGGATGTGCAGTGGGGTGGCGGAGGTTGCAGGGGAGAGGAATGATGATCCCAGTTAGGCCTTCATCAACATCCCTTGCAGGGTTTTAGCAAGTAATTCATATCCTGGTTGGGGACATGAATAATTTTCTTTTCCCACAATTCTAGCAACAAAAGTGTGCAGGTAGTAGATACAAGTTTGTTTTTCATATGCCTATGAAATTATACAACTCACCCACATATCCCTGGCTGTTATTTAATGCTTCTATTTATAGCAGCATTAAATAGGTTTTCCTCTCAATTGCGAAATGTGACATTTTGTCGTTTAACTATGAATTTCACAGCCACCTACAATTCATCAATCATTAAAACCATTCTAGGGAGGGGTATTGGAACAGCAATTTCACTTTCTTAGTTTGAAGAACACACAGTAAATGATAGGAAGGTTTTGTTTCTGCGAAGCAGGACATTAAACCTGAGCAGCTCACCAAATTCTCAGCTCTAGAATCGCATGACGTGACTCTCTAGTCCTGTCACAGGAGGTTTTCACTTGGCAGATGCAGATTCAAATCCCCAGTGACTTCAGCGGGAATGGAAGATCTCGCCAGTGGTAGGAACCAGAAAATCTCGCTCAAGGTCAGCACACTCCAGCCAAAATAACAATTGAAAACATCTCGTTTGTAAATAATGGTTGCTACACTATGCTGTTGTGCCACACCCTGTCAGAAGCCATTAATCATCATCAATTGCATTATAAAAGAAGTCTCCAAGCGATTCTGTACCTGAGCCAAAGCAGAGCCCACTGATTAGCAGGCTGCTGTGCTCCAGTATTCAAAGCTTGCCTTTTGATACACAATCATTCTCCTACCTCTGGCTGCCAGTCACTACCAGTTTCAATGGAAAGCAAAATTAGCATAAAAATAAGTCAGTGAAGAGATATCAGCTTCCAATTGGCATGGAAAAACACGTTTATAGTTACAGTTTTACAACACAAATGGAGGGATGGCAAAATAAAAATCATGGAATATTTGTAGGCATTTTAGTGCCATAAAATTATACCTACAGTACTGTCATGGTGTTATTATAGCTTTATGATGTTTACTTTGTGAGGAAACATGTTTCATTAGATATTTTCTCTGTAAAGAATTCATGGTATATCAGTAATGCATTGTTAATGTTCTTCCAAGCCTTGTTTGGCTGGTTTATTTTGTGTTACTATTCAGTAATTTATGTTAATATGTCTAGTGATTTAATCCTGATAAAGATAATTCACCTCAGTACCAGGAGAAGTGGTGGCATAGTGGTAATGTCACTAACCAGTAATCCAGAAGCCCAGGCTAATGCAATGTGGGTTCAAATCCCATTTCACTTAACAAATCTGGAATATAAAGCTGCTTTTAGTGATGGTAACCGTGTAACCACCATCAATTGTTGTAAAGAACCATTTGGTTCACTAATGTCCTTGAAATGGGCTAGTAAACCATTCAGTTCAAGCCATTAAAGATTAGGAACAAATGTCAGCAACATTGCCGTTATTCCACAACTTACCCTGTGCTGAAATGAATTGTCCTTACTGCTAGCCATGCCAATGCTACCCACATCCCAAGATAAAATAAAACAGCATTGGGCTAGGGAAATAAAAACATTGGTCAGAAATCTTACCACTGTTCATGCCGGTGGGGTTTTCCCATCTTGTCATAATGAACGGAGATTTGGCTGGAGCCAAATTCTCCAATCTCATTGCAGTAGGAGCATAGTATGAATGGACAGTAAGATCCAGTCCATTGTTTTTATTCCTCACTGGCATCCATCATTGGAAAATGCACATGTGTACTTCAGGCAAGGCTAGGATTCTTCTATAATCTCCACACAATCAAGTTTGTTACAGAAGCCCAATGCATACAGAATGGCAACTTGGATTAGTTATCAATATCTACAGGACAGTTGTCAAGTATGAGTCAGCACCTGTAATGTAATTGAAAAGCCAACAATAGTGGGAATATTATATAAAAAGAGATCAGTAGTCTGTTAGAAAAAGTACTTATCCAAACAACTCAACATCAGCATCATCTCAAGTGCATTATATGTTAATACTGAATATCTAACCTATGAATAACCTAGGAAGAGTTGAATTGACACTTGTATGGTTAGGTACAGAAAGATCATTAAATAATATAATGACTCTCAAGCTGTCCACCCATATAATTTCCATGCAAAGGATGATTACAGGCCTTAAATATATAATGCAGCAGCAACAATATGCATCCTTGTAATACTTCTAATGGATTAAAACAGCCAAAATTAGTCAAAGAGATGACAACTGGACAATAAATAATTACAATCCATATCTACTAATTATCTTCAATGGAGGGAAGAAAAGTCAAGAGCCATTTTAGAGGCACAAGGACAAAATTGTCAAGTCAAAGGTAGAGATATTAGATATTGACAAAGTTCATCAAAAAATTGGGTTTGAAGGAGAATCTTAAAGTTAAAGTGGAGGAGGAGAGTTCAAGCATGGAAGAAACAATGGAAGTAGGGACTGGAGAGGTCTAACAACAACACAATGCTGGGAATATGAAATGAAAACAAAAATATGCCGTAACTACTCAGCAGATTAGACAGCAACTTGAGAAAACCAAAGTTAGTATTTCAGGTCGCGGTGACTTTTCATCTGATGAAATTAATTCTCTTCACAGATGATCTGCTAGGTATCATAGAATCTACAGTGCAGAAGGAGGCCATTTGGCCAATCAAGCCTATACTGGCAACAATCCCACCAAAGTCCTATCCCCATCAGCCCACATATTTACCATCCTAATCCCCCTGACACTAAGGGGCAATTTAACATGGCCAATCAACCTAACCCACATATCTTTGGACTGTGAGAGGAAACTAGAGCACCCAGAGGAAACCGACACAGACATGGGGAGAAAGTACAAACTCCACACAGTCACCTGAGGCCAGGATTGAACCCAGGTCCCTGGCACTGAGATACAACAGTACTAACCACTGTGCCATCATACCGCCATGGCATTTCCAGGATATTTTTGCTTTCATTACCGGGAAGATAATCAACAGCATAGTCAAGGAATTAGGTTTTGGAGGACGCTTCTGAAGGCAGGGAGAGGATAACAAGAGAGGATTTTCTAGGAAAAGTTACAGAAGGTGGAGCTGAAACTGCACATGGTTACATATTTAAAGTTGCACTGGACCAAGTGGAGCATCAAAAAGAGGCTGAAGTCCAAGGGTGAAATGTGGAGCAAATATAATGGAAACAGGAGCAAGGCCCCAAGAGAGATTCGTACACAAAGACACACAAATTGACTTGCAATACTAGGGGATTTGGATCATTAGTAAAAGACAATAGCAAAGTAAAACTTAATATGGAAAATGATGCAAGTATAGAATTAGATTGGGATGCTTATATTATATTCAATTTAAGAAATTAAATTTTGCAGTCCCTTGCCTAGGAGACTAAATATTATGATAGTAGTATCCTGGCCTGGTTCTTTCTACCTATTTCAATAATCCAATAAGCAAGCTTCTATTCCAACTAGTAAACCACCTACCTATTTGTGTAAGACTGATAGAAGTGGAATCTCCTGCTGCTAATATCAGAGCAAGATGCTTCTTTCACTAATTAGGACAGTAATTTATTTTTACAATGTTTTCCTGGGAATTATTCTGTTTTATTGGATTAATACATTTGGGTTAAGTAATTTCATACATCATGACATTACTTTGAATCCGCTTTCCCACAATAAATGCTGTTGTCAAGAAGATCTGTGATGTATTGCCAACAAGGACAAGACTCAGGCTGCCTTGTAAATAGCATTTTGGCCAAAGGTAGAAGTTTTGCTAATTTCTCCACATCTTGCAGTCTTGTGCTTTGATCTTCAGTTGTCATAGGAGCCTCCCATTTTCAATTTCAAATTGCCTAAAATCATCATTCTCTTTCTCTCTTGATTTACACCTCTTTTCCTTCAATCACCTCCTTCAGCAAGTTATCGGGCCTCCGAATTTGGACAATTCAACCTTGTTGCCTTTTCACTAATGATCTTTCCTCAATCCTGCACTATCCTGGGAACTTCCTCAATCCTCTCCAGCTGATCCACTCTATTTCACCATTTTCTAGTCTTTGAAGCAAATTTTTCCCCTGTGTGATCCAGCTTTAAATCCAACCCAGACTGGGCTCCTCATTGATAGCTCAGCCTGTAAATTGGAGGACTGTAGATAATGGTAAAACAGACATCCTTAAGTTGCTAATTCAATTCTGACTTGGAGGAAACTCCAACCTAGACTACATGGATTGGTAGGGAATGTCTTCCACTGCTAAATAATCTGTATCAAATGAGTCAGTCTTGGGTCAGTCTTGATTCAGTCTCTAGTGTGCACAAGATTAAGCACCAATGTATGGATGGTTTAATTGGCAATCATCCTTGTTGCCAGAACAAAATAATTTAAGTTCTTCCTGCACTTTTCTATTGTATCCTGCAGTTGGCCCTGCTCTCCCTTCATGCGCCTTAGGAGTAGTTCTTCTCAGGGTCATCCTCCTGGTGTGACTGCCCTTGTGCCCATCGTCCGCAATTATATGCAGCTCTCTGTTGTTATTTTGGGCAAGTCATGCGCCTGGAGGCCCCATTCTGGCAAGAATCACATTGAGGCTGTTTTATTGCCAGGATAGTTGGTGAGATTTTGAAAGCCCAGGCAAGTCATGGAGGTTACAGATAATGTAACATGAACCCAAGATCCCGGCTGAGGTCATGTGTGCAGAACTTGGTTATCAGTTTCAGCTCAGAGATTCTGCATTGTCGTGTGTCTTAAAGACTGCCTTGGAGAATGCTTACCCAAAGATCAGAGGCTGATTGCAAAAATCTCATTAACTGTCCTGGCTTGAGACAATTCACATCTCTTTAACCTGTGCTTAACTCTTTCTCCACTCGCATTGTCAGTGTCTGTAAAGACCTGATTATCTGTTAAGATTTGCATTCTAACCATTATCTTGTAAATTGAGTCAGTTTGTGAACCCAATCCTCCACTCAACTGATGAAGGGGCAGAGCTCCGAAAGCTCGCGCTACCAAATAAACCTGTTGGACTTTATCCTGCTGTTGTGAGACTAATAAGTGTCTTTGTTATCATGGTGTTCCAGGTTACATGGCAATAGTGTGGAGCACCAATTAATTTTAAATGTTTAAAGCTATGTCTGTTTCCAAGCACTACAACAACTGGAAGAAATAAAAGAACTTCAAGTTAAACCACCAAAACTGTGTCTAGTACCAGTGCAAAATAAACTTTTCTACAAGACGATGAACTGTCTTTTCAAGTTATTATGATACAAAAAGTTATAATCTAATTCACGAAGGCCATGAATTAGATTCCCGCGTTGTGTTCAATTTGCTGATAATAAGCTGCTGTATTTGGCCTTGGGCTGGAGACAGAGAAGGGATGGGGAAATGAGAGAAAGAACCTACTCAAATTCCTGCTATCTGACAGAATTAATATATGAAAAAGGATTAATTAGACAAGGTATCTGAAGACCACATCTTTTAGGAATTAGTACCTTCATTTAAAAAAAAACATTTTTTAAAGCTGATCATTCCAAAACAAAACAGCAAAATACAGACCAGTCTTTGACATATTTTTCCTTATTTCAAACTTTCAATAATTGTCGATTAATTGTGTCAAAAAGCAGTTAATTCGAAGACTATAGAAAACTTGGATTACAGCAACACAAATTACACTCTGAAAGCCATGCAATGTAGTGTCAGACCAGGCTGAAGCAACTTGTTGTAAGGTCAGATTCAAACAATGTTTCTTAGATACGTGTTATTGTATAACTCTGTATGGACAACTGCTACAGAACCCAGCTACACAGAGGCTTTCCTGTCACTCCGGCGTTACCATGGCAACCGGAATATTATCAGAATCCATTCAAATGATTTCAAACCTAATATAGGCAGCATGGAGCAGATTTAATGTCATCTAGATCCCAGGCTGGGAAGGACTTAAAAGTTGATACTTTAGTTTTGGAAAAGCATAAAAACCAATTGATCTGACAAATCTGTTCCTATTTGAGTAATCACAATTCCACTTCTCCCCATATCCCTCAATCTATTCTCAGAGTTATATCCAATTGTCCACTGAACCTATTTATATTGTCAGCTGCAACAGCCTCCCCGGTAACTGGTTCCATTATCTTTTATATAAAAATGTTCTGCTTGACATTTTTTCTTATAGCTAACCATTTTATTTTCAAAACTTGGATCCACTTTTATTTGTTCCTCCATAATATGTTCGGATTAGTTTTATTAGTTCTCTACATTATCCAGAAAACTTCAGTAAAATTCTCCTTTTTCCAAAAACAAAACTTTGTTTTCTGCATAATGCAAAATTACTAATACTTGGTATCACTTTATTTGCAATATATTCTCAGGAATAAAAGTATCCTTCAAATCAGTTACTACTTTTGGAATTTAGCAGTAGACATTTGCAAAGAAAATATATTATTTTTCACCCCCAAGCCACCTATTACAGTCTAATGTTTTTAAGATTCTCTCCAATAAGATTACTGCAATCAAATCAGCCGTATTAAAGGGTTCTCATCTCTTATGCTATTGCCATGTTCTTCGATGAATTAATTGATACACGAAGCAATTAATTCTCCGACAAATATTCTATTTAAAGATTAAATCTTTTGATACTCATAACTCACACAATATAGTTTGCATTTACAGGGAAGGAGGATATGGCTGGAGGAGTTGTGGAGGTAGGAGATGTTTTAGAACAGTAGATTTAATGCACTGGGTCATAGTTGTGAGAGCATTGATAAGGATGGGGGTAGGGCACAGGATATATACAGCTACATTTCAGCAAGCTTAAATTTATGAAGAATGGGTTAAAAAAGGCCAGTAAGAAGGAAGTAGAATAATCAAATCTGAGGATGACAAAATGATGGCAAAAAGTTTCAATAGCTGGGTTGCTGAGAAAGCAATGCAGATGGGAAATGTCAGAACTGGAATAGGTAGTTTGGATAATGGAGAGAGAATGCAGTTTATAAATCAACAGCAAAAAAGTTGCCGTCACTTTTGTTGAATCTGAATGAAAGTCTATGGAAAGTGCGGAAGTGGGATGGGGATATAGAGAAAGAATCAATGTCAAGGGAACAGGCATTCGTGACAAGACCTAAAATATGTGATTTTGGTTCTTTCCAATGTTAAAGAAAGTTGCAAGATTTGATGAAGAACATACATCCTGGCATACTCTGATTATGTGTAAGGTGCTATATAAATTCAAATTGTTGTTGTTGATAGCACCAAAGTAAAATGACGGAAAGCAGAGCTGCCCAAGTGTCTGCCAATGAGGTCATTATAAGGTAGCATATAGATGAAGGGGAGAAAAGATGAGTGACAGTGCAGAGAAGAGAAAAAACGCTTAGGGTGAGCTGGTTGTTTCAGAGTAATTAAGAATGGAAAGCTCAGGAATTCCCTCCCTATACCTCTCCAATTCTTTACTTCACTTCCCCCTAAGGCACCTAAGATGCCTCTTTGACAAAGTTTAGTCATCTGACCTAATGTCTCCTTATGCAGCTCTGTGTTTGCTTTGTTTGATAACACTTCTGTGAAGCACCTTGGAATGTTTCATGAAATTAAAAATGCTGTAATTCATTATTGTCATGGAAAAGTTCCACAAAATGGTGCAATGAGAAGAGTTAGTGGAAGAGGATAATTTAATCAATACTATCAAATGTTGCAGAAAGATTGAGGGTGAAGAAAGAGTTGGGGGGAGTGAGGAGAGAGAAAGAGAGTGGAGGGCAAGGGGAGAGAGAGAAAGAGAGAGAGAGTGTGTGGAGGGTGAGGGGAAAATGGAAGTGAGGGGAGAGAGAGAGTGAGTGGAGGATGAGACCTGAACTGCAAGGAGGATGGATAGTTGATGGGAGAGATTTGAATTTGTTAAGATGGGCATGAATCTGAAAGGTGACACACAGTAAAGGACAGTGATCACAAAGAAAAAGAGGTTAGAGATGAACGGGACAATAAAAGAGGATGGATAATTTATGGGTGGAGTGACAACAGCAATTTTGAATGGGGCACAGCCAGTTCCTCTCAAAAGACACCACTAATAAAGACACAGTCATGGGAATCGGATATGGCAATTGAGCGATCAGGGGCAGGGTGGGGAAGGGGTTGAGGAAACAAGTGATGGAACTTAGAAAAACTAAGTTTGGAGACAGCAAAGGGAGAGTAGACAAAATGTTTGGGAGGCTGTGTGTGGTCCAGGATGAAGGAAAAGAGAAACAGGTAGCAGTGGAGGTAGCTGCACTACTTTCAATCCGAGACATTTAAGATAAAGCTGAAAAGGGATTGGTGGAGTTAATTGTGAAGAAAACGAACTGGTATTCACTTTCTTCCAAAAGTTCTGGCAAGGAAGAATGCAAATGCCAAAACTTCATATGTGAAGATAATTTTGACAGCTGTTGATTAACTTGGTAGTACACCAGCTACATTTCATTTTACATCCTCCTGATTTAGTAAAACACAGCTCAGGTGTGTTTTTGGGGAAACAAACGAAGTAAGAGACAGCATTACCTACCTGAGAACAAGGTCAAAGATAGAGATGAAGAAGTAATGAGTAGATTCACATCAGCAGATTACACTGAACTGTCAGCAGACGCAGTCCAATGTCGATGCCATTGTTTATACTCCTCATAAAGCCTCCTCCCATTCTAATTACTTCTTCAGTTCTAGCCTTATATCCCTCTATTCCCTTCTCACCATCAAGTCTCCCTTAAATGCGTCAAAACTATCTGCTGCAGTCACTCCATGTGGCATCACACTCCATATGAATGTTCTGCCAAAAAGTCAGCCCAAGGAGAAGGGAGTTGGAAAAGTTGTGAGGGAGGCAGTGGGAAGTTTCTTCGATGGATGACTGATGGGACAGTGGGAGTGAGAGGGGAAGAAAATGTGAGGAATAAAGATGATGAGGAAGTGGTAAAAAAATGACTCCATTACTTATCAGAATGTCACAGAGCTCATAAGAGAATACAATTAAAATAGTAGTCATGGTTAAAAGAATTTGCATGTACAGTGAGATTAAATGAGATGAGAATGCAGAAATTAGACAAGGATGCTGAGAGAATTTATATAGTGGTAGAAGATACTGACAATGCAAAAACTAAGAGAAATATTTCAATGAGTAAATTGACTAATCAAAACATGCTAAACAAAACGGTGGGAGGGATAGAATGGAAGATACCCACTGGTGAAAGGAATAGAAGGTTAAGATGATTACAGTTGCATGGCAATATTGGTGATTGGATGGATGATAACCGCTAGCAGCCAAGTCACAGTTATTGTCAGAGTATCCACAGATTCATACACCTTGGAAATATGTTGCCGTTCCTTACAGTTGCTGGGTCAAACTCCTGAAATTCTCTCCCTAATGGCATTGTGGATCAACCTACAGCACATGGACAGCAGCAATTCAAGAAGGCAACTCAGCATCACCTTCTCAAGGGCAACTAGGGATGGGCAATAAACACTGGCCACCACTGACCCCATGAATGAATAAAAAAGCCTGATCACTGCTTCTTTCCTGATTCATTGCAATTTCAATTCCCATTTCTTACTTTTCCTCTACTTCATTTTGTGTCCTCTGTGACCTCAGCTGTTACTATGTCAAAGATGATACTTGTTCTGTTCAGCCAATGGTTCCAACTGAGAACTGAGTAAATTCCCATAACAAAATAAATATAACATTTGCTATCAGGCCAAGTTACACTTTTCAATGTTAAAAATATTTGCACAATTGAATTTTTCATTTTGGGATCTATTTAAAAATGGAGCCACATGCAGATATTCCTACAAGGCCAGAATACCAAAAAAAATTCCTACAATTTCATTTGAAAAGTTTATTCAGAGCCATATTTCAATTTAACTTTTACTATATAATCAATTGTGGGTTACTTTATTAAGATCAATTAGCAGATCATCTAACAGCTCATGTTAAATATATAGGGGCAAATTTTCCCATTCCACTCTGCCACAGAAATCGTAGCGAGCGATGGGTGGACCATAGAAAGGTCTGTTGATCTCGGGTGAGATTTTCCAGTTTCGGGGCAAGTGCAGCTGGAAGGTACAACACAAAATTTCAGAAAAACTATCAGAAGAAATTGACTTTGAAGATAATGTCCTCTGAGGAAGAAAAGTGAAGCTTCTGCTGTAAAAATAACAGTTGCCTTACTTGCATGAATTTAGAAATCAATTTGTGACCTTAACAAAATAGAGTAAATAATTTATCTACAAGAAATAATAATAAATTCAATATTATATGACGTGGACACAGCAAATGCAGCAAAGATGTATCATAACACCAGTGTATCCTATCTGGTTGTTAACATAGTCTTTGATTGATTTCAGGGTCAGCAAGGACCAGCAATTCTCAAGCTCCACTCTTGCCATACTGTTGAATCGATTCAGATGTGTCTAAAAGACCCAGTTTAAAAGCCCATTGATGAAAGCTTGCCAACCAAAGCTCGCCAACCAAAGCTCCAAACAATCAACATCTTCCTGGAAGCGGGTGGTGGAGCTACTCCCACCCAACGCAAAAGTGAAAGAAAAATACAAACCATCTTTAATGAATAAAAAGTTTAATTTTATGATCACCCAACTGAAGCACTGTGAAAGAAACGTGCAAATTTCAAACATGTTTTGCCACAAGACTATACGCTAAGAATTGGATTTCTGGTTACTATAGATAAACAATCTGATGTGCATGACTGTCTTGCAATCTTTTGAAAACCTCATTTTACGGGTCTGTCCATATTGCCAACATTTCAATGACAACTGTTAAATAAACTCGTTAGAAAAATGATCCCTTAAGACCAAATCGAAATTCAGGATACTACAAATGCTGAAAATCTGAAGTTAAAAATGAGAATTACATCTTTCATTAGATGTGCTGCTCACTTGAATGAATCTTTAAAGATCCTGAATTTCTGTTCTGAATTGTGGCCATCTCAGTTAATCATCATCTCCTAACTCTAAATTGAACACAGGAGTCAATATTATTTTATCAGACAAAGAAGCATAACTGAGACACTTTTGGCTACGAACAGCAGACCACACTTTATGGGCCAGGAGGAATCCAACTTCTGGTCATAGGAATGATTCTGGAATTATTAAGATATGCCAATGACAAACAGATCTTCAAGCTGATGTATATCATTCATTACCAATCTTTTTTCTCTTAAGCAGAGATATCTACGCAGTCCTGAATGCCCTCAGAATGGCAGAAGATGTCAAAACCATTGTCATAACTTACAGAATTGCAAATTCCCAAGAGTTCTAACAAGAAAGCTTCTCTCAATTTTGGGGATGGCATGGTGGCACAATGATTAGCACTACTGCCTCACGGCATCAGGGACCTGGGTTCAATTCTAGCTTTGGGTGACTGTCTGTATGGAGTCTGCACCTTATGCCTGTGTCTGTGTAGATTTCCTCCAGGTACTCCAGTTTCCTCCCACAAAGGTGTGTAGGGTAGGTGAATTGGTCATGATAAATTGCCCTTTAGTGTTCAGGGTTATATAGGTGACAAAGATTAGCTATAGTAAATGTGTGGGATTACAAGGATAGGGTGGAGGGAATGCTGTTTCTGAGAGCCTCTTTGTGTGCTGTAGGGATTCTATGACAGGGATTTCAATTCCAAATTGTTTACTTTTTGCTGAGCAGATCTGTCTACTTCCATTGCAGGTGCCAGAAGCCCTTCATTGGTGAGACCAGCCAATCATTCAGATAGTTCCTATTATATCTTGAATAGAAGATATCCAAGAGAGGAACCAGCAATGAGAAGAGTCTCAACTCCACTCTGTCACAAGTTGGAAAGGTAAACTTGAAATGACAGAGCAGACACTGCAATCCCCAGCCAGCCTAAAAGTACCACAAAAAACTGCTGGAACCAAGGAACAGCCATTCACTGATAACAACATACCACACAGCCAAACATAAAGCTGACCCTTACAACAGGGTGAGCCATCTGCCATCCAAGAGTACATCACTATGAGCTACAAAACGACAAAGAGAAAAAACACTATGAAGATGAGCTCAGAGTTCATCTTCCCCATAAAGAATGGGATAAGCCAACAGCTATCTGACTATAATTGGGGAAATCGACACAGCACGTTTCAGCACCAAGAGTGTAAGAAGAAGGTGAAAAGATGCCCGGATGCTAGAACAATCTCCAATTCAACAAAGTGACAATCATGAATTCTGTCTTATTCCATTCCTCCAACAGTAGCGAGAACATGATTTTGAAGGATGAATAAGTCTTTTAGACTATCTGAACACAGAGACTTGGGAGAGGGTGCAAGGAAGGAGGTAGTAGTAGTAATAATTTAACACATAAGGTAAACTGAGATAACTTGTAAATTCGTTGGATAAAAATTTTGAGGACAGAATAAGATTTAGCATGAAACTGTGTATTGTACTACCCAATGATGCAGGACAATACATCTGGAAGCCAGTGTAATTTTGAATGGAAATTTGGGTAGAAGCAAGCACGAAGGTTAGATCTTTATTCTACCGATATAAAGTTGCTAGTAGTTAATAAAGACTTATTGATGGTTGAACTATGATAACCTTAATAATTCCTGCCCAACACCTTACAACAGAATTCATGATTGACAAACCTGTTTATTTTGACAAACTTATCTGAGTTTTTTTGAGAATTGAATCAATGTCTGTCTCACATTTGGATTTTCAGAGGGCATTCCCATAAAGTGTTGCACAAGAATGATTTTCAACAAGGTGTGGTTATGGTGTAATGACATCAAAGCTACATTCGATCGAGTGTGGCCCTAGTGAAACTGGAATCAATGGGTATCTGGGGCAAACTCTCTGCTGGTTGAAATCATACCTGGTACATAGGAAGGTGGTTGTCATTGTGGAGGGGTCAGTCATTTCAACTCCAGGACATCTCTGCAGGAGTCCCTCAGGGTAATGTCCTAGACCCAACCATCTTCAGCTTTTTATCAATGACCTTCCCCCCATCATAAGGTCAGAAGTGGGGATGTTCACCAATGACTGCACAATGTTCAGCACTATTCGTGACTCTTCAGATATTGAAGCATTCCATGTTCAAACGCAACAAGATCTGGACAATATCAAGGCTTAGGTTGACAAGTAGCAAATAACATGCGCCACAAAAATGCCAGCCAATGACCATTACCAATAAGAAATACTCTAACCACTATTCCTTTACATTCAATGGTGTAACCTTCACTGAATCCCTCACTGTCAACATCCTTGGAGTTACCATTGACCAGAAACTCAATTGGACTTACCACATAGACAAAATGGCTAAAAAAGCAGGGTCGGAGGCTAGCAATACTGCAGTGAGTAACTCACCTCCTGTCTCCCCAAAGCCAATCCGTCATCTACAGGCGCAAGTCAGGAATGTGATGGAATACTCTCTACTTGCCTGAATGGGTGCAGCTCCAACAACATTCAAGAAACCTGATATCACCCAGGACAAAGCAGCCTGTTTGATTGGCACCACATCTACAAATATTCAATCCCTCCACTACTGACATTCAATAGCAGCAGTATATACTATCTACAAGATGCACTGCAGCAATTCACTGAAGATCCTCAGACAACACCTTCCAAACCCCTAATCACTTCCATCTAGAAAGACAAGGCCAGTAGATAAATGGGAACACCACCATTTGCAAGTTTTTTTCCAAGCCATTCACCATCCTGACTTGGAAACATTAACACCGTTCTTTCACAGTCGCTGGGTCAAAATCCTGGAATTCCCTCCCTAACAGCATTAAGGGTCAATCCACAGAACATAGACTGCAGCGATTCAAAAAGGCAGTTCAAGGGCAACTAGGGATGGGCAATAAATGCTGGCCAGGCAGTGACACTTGTGTCCCACGAATGAAAAAAAAGAGTGCATTTTCTGAAGGATCAGTGCTAGACTTCAGTAATTTAAAATCAGAAACGCAGATGAAACGACTTATATATAAATTTCATTATGATTCAAATCTCAGTGAAAGGAATGTAGAGAAGCTGCAAAAGATATAGGGCAACTAAGTAATTGGGCTACAAGATGGAGGATAAAATATATCATAGGGAAGTGCAAAATAATTCACTGTGGAAGAACAATAAAACAGGATATGTTTTACTAAGTGAGAGGTAGTAAATGTTCTTTTCAGTGAGGTTTGGTGTCCTTGTATACAAATCACAAAGTTAACAATCAGGTACAGCTAGCAATTTGGAAATGATATTTAAGCTTTTAATGTCAGGATGTTGGAGTGATTGCTGCAATTATACAGAGCTTTGGTGAGGCCACACCTAGTGTTCTGTGCATTGTTTTGGTACACTTAAGAAAGGGTAAACGTGCTTTAGAGGAAACGCAACAACGGTTAATTTGATTTGACTCCTGAGATGAGAGGCCTTCCCATGAAAAGCAATTGAATAGAATGGGCTTACGTTTTTTGGAGTTGAGGGGGATAAGAGGACACCTCATTGAATGTATAGCATTCTTAGTGGGTTTGACAGGAAAGATGCTGAGGAAATGTTTACTCTCGCCAAAGAGTCTAGAACGAGATGCTATACTCTCAAAGTAAAAGAACAAAGAACAAAACAGGATGGGAAACAGGCCCTTCAGCCCAACGAGCCCGCGCCGCCACCCCGACATTCCCACCTCTACCCATTATCCCTGTCTATGTTTACAGATCTGTGGATTAAAAACCAAATTTGAGACAATTTAGGGAGAATTTGTTTTGCCAATTAGCCTAAGAGCACATCTTTGGGATGTGGGAGGAAACCGGAGCACCCGGAGAAAACCCACGCAAGCACGGGGAGAATGCGCAAACTCCCACAGACACAGGCCCAAATCCATGTATCTGCACAGCACATTTACGATTAAAATGAGGAGATAGTGCTTCACGCAAAAGGTTCTGAATGTTTGGAATTCCTACTTTGGGGGGATATAGATGTTCAATTGATGGGTATATGTATAGCTGAGATTGATAGATTTTGGGGTACTAAGGGATATGGAGATAAGATGGGAAAGCTGAGTTGAAGCTGAAGTTTAGCCATGCTTATTGAATGGAAGAGCATGCTTGAGGAGCCATAAGGCCAACACTTATTCCTATTTCTTATGCTTTTACGTTTATTGTAAATGAGTCAATGAACACTGCAGAGATTAAAATAGATAACAGGCACAATGGAGGTTAAAATAAACATAAGTAACGCGGGGCCAACTGATATTAATTTAATTAAATAATGGAATTAATTATCCTGACTAAACACATGTTTCATCTGTACTACTAAAATCCATCAAATAGCAGATAAAAGAGATTGTCAAAGATCCTCGCTGACCAACAGCCTGATTTCTTTTAAGAAGTGGCAATCCGAGTGGACTGTGGGAAAGTCTATGATATGGAAATTTCAACTCCCAAAGGACTTTCAATCAAGTTCCAGATTCAAGGAGATTATTAAATTCAAAGCTATAGAGATTCAGAGTACAAAATATTGGGGGGCGCAGGGAGGAAGTGACTGAATAAGTTGCCTCAGAGCCAGAAACCCTATTATCTTTAATTAATATCCACCACGTGAATTTATGAACTTAATGGTCAAAACTACATGTAGCACCAAAACTAGAAGCGTAGTGAAATTCAGAAATGATCAAGAGAAGAAGGCAGAACAATGGCCGATGAAATTTAAGCAAGTGTAAATAAACATATATTAAAAAGGAAAAATAGATGAAATGTACTCCCCGAAACATACATTTAAATCATGAAAGATGAAATTGCATTGCTCCTAGGATTCTTGGCAGACTCAACACCAAATATGTTGACTAAAAAGAGAGGAAAGGATGGCTGAATAATTACAGACCACTCTGCCTAACTTGGCGACAAGCAAATTATTAACAATACATCCTGAGAGAGAGAGAAAGATAAAGAGAAAAAGAGTGAATGAGTTGTTATTTAGACCTGCAGGGATTGATCAAGAGCAGTCAACATGGATTTGTAAAGGTAACATTGGGTGGAATGTTCTCATCCTGTCCCCTACAGGAATTGTACCAGGCAGGATACGGACCATGCAAAAGTCTGAAGACCTCAGGTGAGATTTTCCGGCATTGGTGCAAGTGTGTCTGGAAAGGCCCGCCCACTGTGTCTGACTAACTGGATTGAAACTTTTGAGAAGATAACAAGAAGCATAGTTGAGAACAGTGTCTTGGATGTAGCCTATATAGATTTTAGCAAGGCTTTTGACAAAGTCCCACATAACTGTCATAAATTGACAGTTCATGGGATCTAAATGAAAGTGACAAGTTAGATCTAAAACTGTTTCAATGCTAGGAAGCAAAAGAATCAACTGTCGACCAAAAGGCTATTTTCATTGGGGTTCTGTGGGGCTCAGTCCTACTTGCTTTTCATCACATTTATCAATTATTTAAACTGAAATGTTCACAGACCCCTGAATGTAGCATAACAGGTAGATGAGGTGAACAAGAAGGTATATTTGAATACTTTCCTTTATTAGTTGAGGCCCAGAGTTTAACAGCATTAAATACCAAATAGATTGTAACTAGAGTACTGCACACAGCTCGAATCATTGCCTAACAGGGAGGCTGTGATTATGTTAAAGACAGTAAAATAAGGATTTATGAGGATGTTGACAGGAATGAAGAATCTTAGCCATGAGTGGAAATTGAACAGGCTGGCAGTTTTCTTTAGAACAGAGAAGGCCGAGAAAAAAATTTAATGGAAGTGAATAAAATTAAGAAGGCCAAGATGGAATATATTGGAAGAACCTATTCCCTTTGCATAGTAAATAACCTGGGAGCATAGAATTAAAGTAATTGGCCAAAGGATTTGTGGGGAGTTGAGGAGTAATGTTTTTACACAGAAGGTCACGAAAATCTGAAACTCACTGCTTGAAAGGCTGATGGAGGCAGAAACCCTCACTATTGAAAAAAACACTTTGAAATCCACCTACTGGGCTATGGACTAAGAGATGGAAAATGGGATTAGGCTAGATAGTTCTCTTTCAGCCTGCAAAACAGGATAGGCCAAATGACCTCCTTCTGTCTGTTCACATAGACAGGCTGAACAACAGACCAGAGAATTGAGAGGGTAGATGATTCAGTTGAACTAATAACTCTACTCTATCCATAGTGAATAGCAATCCAACATCTGATTTGTAACATCTATCTATTTTTATTTTAACATTGAGTAGCCTGGAACAGACCGGAAGGTAGCTAATGTAAGCCCAAAAAGGGAGGTAGAGAGAAATCAAGGAACTACGAACCATTGACTGTAGGAAAGTTACTACAGTCCATTATCGAGCATTTCACAGTTCAGCATTTGGAAAATTATGATATAATCAAAGTCAGAATGGATTTATGAAAGGGAAATTATGCTTGACAAATTTATTGGAATTTGTTTGAGGATGCAACTAGGAGAATTGACCAGAGAGAACCGGTGGATGTGGTTTACTTAGACTTTCAGAAGGCTTTCAGCAAGGTCTCACAGAGCAGATTGTTACATAAATGGAGTTGTGGGTAGTGTTGTGCAATGTCAGAAAGCTAGAAAGCAGGTAGGAAGCAAAGAACTGGAATAAATGTTTTTTTTTCCTCTCTGGCAGGCAGAGATTAGTGGGGTACCACAGGGATCTATGCTAGGATCCCAACTGTTCACATTATATGTTAATGATTTGGATGAGAGAACTAAATGTATTATCTCCAAATAATACAAAGTTGGTGAATTATGAGGAGAATGCAGAGATGCTTCCATGTGATTTAGACAGGCTGAATGAATGTATGTAGCAAAATATGGATAAATGTGAGGTTATTGATTTTGGTAGCAATAATAAGAAAGTATGTTTTCATTATTTGAATGAATGCGAGTTGAGAGACATGGATACTCAGTGAGACCTTGGTGACTTTGTGCATTAGTCATTATAAATACGTGTGCACGTACAGCATGCAGTAAAGAAGGCAAATGGGTATGTTGCTCTTTGTAACGAGAGGATTTGAGTACAAAAAGAGGGATATTTTATGCAATTGTATACAGTGTTGGGGAGGCCACGTCTGGAGTAATGTGTGCTGGTATTTGAGGAAGGATATCCTTGCTATAGAGGGAGTACAGCAAAGGTATACCAGGTTGATTCCTGGGATGGCAGATATGTCATATGAAGCAAGACTAAGTCGGTTAGAATTATGTTCATTGATGTTCAGAAGAATGAGAAGTGATGTCACAAAAACTTATAAAATTCTAACAAGATTAGACAGGCTAGATTCAGAAAAAAAATGATCCTGAAAGTAGGGGTACTCTAGAACTAGTGATCAATCTTTTATGACTGAGATGAGGGGAAATTTCTTCACCCAGAAAGTGCAAATCTGTGGAATTCACTATTATGGAAAATAATTGAGACCAAGGCATCACAATTTCAAGAAGGAATTCGATATAGCTCTTGCGGCTAAAGAGATCTAGGATTATGTAATGAAGGTGGGATCAGACTATTGAACTGTCAGCCATGATGATAATGAATGCAGAGCAGGCCTGGAGGGCCAAATGACCTACTCCTGTTTTTATTTTTCTATGTATCCATGTAAAATGTGCAATCTGATTTGCTCACATCAAAGAAAATTTGGAAAAAATAGTCAACATATTACTAACAAGCAGCTGAGTACCCTTTCAATCCATGCATGAAAATTCAGCTAACTACCAATGTGGAGAGAAATAACTTTTTGGGGGGTTTATTGTGTTATTATGTGAGGCAGGTTTGTGGCTTTAGTCGTGTGTATATGTAACTAACTTAATTAAGCTAGGGACTAGGTGTCTACAGGGCCCATCAAAAGAATCAAATGTATGAAACAGCATGCATTTGAAATAAATATGGCCATGTTGAATTTTCTGTAGGTAAATAAGCCATAGATGAAAATTTGCATTAGAAGATAACAAAGGCTTGGTGTGCGAGATTGTTAAATTTCAAACGGAAGTAAAAAGGGTTTGCAACTTTTGTAAATAGTCACTAATAAAAAAAAGCAAAGCTATTTTAATTTACCTGAAAATGGTGGCAATATGGAAATCATTCATCAAAAGGTAAATTTCAAAGGATAAGGACAATGGAATCAAGGTAAAGTAGTGGGTCAAGTGCTTAAGGGAAGATGCTGGGAACTTAGGGGAATAGCAATGTAAGGCCCCCTGATGTGTTGTTCTGTGCTGGGGATCGAACTATGGAGAAACAAAGTTTCCAGCAACCCAGAAAGTATCTGTTTTCCAGTGAAGCCAGAAAGGACTTGGAACTGCAAACAGCAACGAGGTATCTGAAGTTTGAAGTTTCACACAGAGTGGAAGTGAGGAGTCAGATATCATGCATTATGCCTTACTAATTGGTAGTATCTTTGCCTTGGGAGTATTGTTACTGGATTTTATAGATTTAAACATCTAAAAGGAATACTTATTTGTGAGTCTAACTAAATAGGAAACATTTTAGGGGAAATATTTTGTAAGGCTAATTTTAACTATCTAAATGTGATCTTGTATGTTTAAGTTTTATTTTATTAATGAATGTTTTCACTTAATAATTAAAATCTCAAAAAAAATTGCGTGATTTGTGGCTTTTTGCTTCTATACATGTATCTTCTCATGATAAAAATCCAAAAAGAGTTGTGATAGATTGCCAAGTTTCCCTTTGGGATTTGGTTTGCACAGCACTTAAACCATCTGCCAGATCATAACACCAGAGACTAAAAGATGGACACTTTGCAACCTCAGCCCACCATTATGATTGGCCAGAATTAAACAAAATCCAAGTGGTCATGATTACCCCAACAGAACTACACTCACTATGCGTGACCAGCTGTCTTCTGACATATGCTGCAATCTGGATAAAAATTAATGAAGGACAGAGAAATCAGTTTCAGTTCATATTGCCAGCTACTTGATGCAAAGATATGGCCTCACACCAACTGATTTAGAGAATCATAGAAACTTATAGAACAGGAGGCCATTCAGTTTACACAGTGCCTGTGCTTGTCCCAACAGCTCATGATGTTGAAATCAAATTCAGTTCTTACCTCCTCCACAAATTCATTCTTTGCAGAAACTGTGAAACTTCTTACCGAATGCAGTTTTCTTAATAAAATAATATAACAAATGCAAGGATGGAAAGTTAAATCTGGATTGAAGGACATTATTAAATGTTTTCTGACCATCCCCCAAACCCACACCAATTTTCTTTGTTTGTTTCAAATATAGCTGAACTCTTGTATCATTTAATTGTCTTGCAGCTTTAATGGTGTTTAGAAAAATGTTCATGAACTATCTGCAGAAACAAATGTGAAGTTCACACCTGCCTTGAAGACAATTTAGAACTGTGTCAAATTTCTACTGTTTGCTTGTCACTGGAAGCCATATGGCCCACTCCGACAGCAATTGACAAAATATGCACTTCCAGACAATGAAATCAGTGTAGATTTTTTTTTAGATGTGAATACAAGTAGGCCACTGCTCAGTGAAATGTCCTATTTTCAAAATTATTTTTGAATAGCAAATGCAGGTAAATTTGGCCTTGTTAAATTGAGTAAGTGGATAGCTCAGCAATTCCCAACTTCCTGTTCTCAGATATAATAAAGAAGCATCATTCCTGGGGAACTGTTTCTAGGAAGCAACATATAAAGGATTTTAAAGAAACAAATCTTTCCTGTGCACCATGATCCACTTTGTTTCATGGCTCATAATTAGAACAGGATTATGGAACCAACAAATCCACAATGCTATAATGTGAATATACCACAATCCTTTAGGGAATTGGCCAATACCTCAGAGCTTTGTGCAATCATGTTTCTTTTCAAGAGGAATACACACATCTCTTTGCTATTCTGTGAATGTTTACATAATAGTCTTTGCCGCACACCTGAAATCTGAAAAAAATTAAGATTTATTTTAGAAAGCTCATCATTCATTCTCAGATCTTTATTTTCATCAGGAAATGCCAAGTCCTTTCCTTACATTCATTTTAATAAAAACTCAGCCCTTTCCTTTTTATCTCAATCACAACTATTTGCATTCTCAGCGTATCCTTTGACCCATTCTGTCTTTAGGAATGTATTCTCCCCGTGTGGTGTGTTTGGAGACAAGGGAACCCCACATCTTCCCACCCCTAGGCTGGTTAAGACTGTAGCTTGAACACCCATGGACTACCTTTCTACCTCAAAGCCAAGTGAGGACGTAAAAGGACAGTTAACGGAGGGCTTCTTTCCACTACCTTACATATTAACCCAGCAGCGGGCAGGCTGGTCATCATGCAGGGAGCATGGCAATCTGATCAATGAAGCAAGCATTGGAAAGGAGGTGGGGAAATTTACCCATTGAAAGTAACATACTTGTCCTTATTGCCATTACTGAACATTCCCTTTTCTCATTATCCATACCCTACAAAATCCCTCCACCATCCATCTGGCTGGCCCATACTGTGATCCTGAGCTTATGCCAGGTGTCATTTCGGAAGCAGCCACTGCCTCCCTTTGCTGAGATATGCTGGCCTCTGATTGGCCAACAGTTCCTGGCGGCCAGTTAATTGCCTCAATGGGGAAGGCCCACACAACTACAAGCCAAAAGGAGGCAAGTTGGGTCTCTTGTTAACTCTCCAGCCAGTAACCAAGACCCATGTTAACTCCATAAAATTCCTCCTATATTATCCATTGAAATTATGTTTCTATATTCCACATTTTCTGATTAATAATCCTTCTTCCTGCCTCAGATTTAAACCTTACCTGCTAAAAGTAAAGTTGCCACAGTCTCAGATCACTCCTCTGAGGAGCTGACTGGTGGTGATTTAATCTGAGGATCATCTTACCTCAGGCCAGGGGCAAAATTGAGAAGACAGGCTTTCGTGAATAAACTCAGTCAATACAGGAGTTGAAGCCACACTGTTGACATTGCTCTGCATCATGAACCAGCTGTCAAGCCAACTGAGGTGAACCATCCCCTGCTATTAGCTTCGTCAGTCAATAACTTACCTGGATCAATTCAATTCTCTTCATAATCCTGAAAACATGAGTAATCTCACCTTGAAGACTCCTTTTTTCCAAAGCCTCTTACTTCTTTCCATAATATAGTATTCTTAATGCTTGAAAATACTCTTCCAAGGGTTAAATTACTTTCAAATCAGTGGTGTTTTGTAGGCCTCAACAAATTGTCCATTTGCAAACTACAAGAAAAATTACTTCTCAGCCCAAGCCACACAGTATAGCTTGATGTTGTTAAAGACTTCCTCCAATAAGATCATCTCCCATGAGATCATCCATTTAAAAATGCCCTTATCTCGACTTTAATGAAATGTTCTCAAACTAATTAAGAAATATACCATCCAATTAGTGCTCTGATTAATAGTCTATTGATTTAAAAGATTAAATACTTGATAATCAAAAGACCAATTATGTTAGAGTTTGTAGGGATGGGGAAATTGGGCCTGATTTTAACTTTGTGCAATGAGTTGGTTTTGAATGAGTTAAAATTGGGCCCAACAGACAAGAAGTCACCAGAGTTTAGGTAACTGGTGAAACATTATTGATCATATTCTGCATGTTAGAAAGCTGACCATCTCTCTGGACTCTTTCTTAACATTACAGTTTGGTTGATTTCTGAATGGTGCAGAATGGAGTATCACCGCACCCCCCCCCCAACTAACACACACACACACACACACACACAATCTTTCCTTTATTGAAGAGTGATATGTCAAAGCTGGTGACCCAGCTCTGCTCCACAGCAACACAAAAGCAAAGTTTTGCAGATGCTGTGGATCACCAATAAAAACACAATCAACTGGTCCAGCCACAGAGTGAGAATCATAGAAGTGCAGAATAAGGCCATTCGGCCCATTGAATCTACATTGACAACAATCCCATCCAGACCCTTTCCCTTTAACTCCATGCATTAATCCCCCTCACAGTAAGAGATAATTTAGCATGGCCATTCCACCTAACCTGCTCATCTTTGGACTGTAGGAGGACCCAGAAGAAACTCACACAGACTTGGGGAGAATGTGCGAACTCCATACAGACAATTACCCAAGGCGGAAATGAACCAGAGACCCTGGAGCCATGAGGCAAAATAAACATCAGGAATTTCTGGAATTTTGGGTGCTAGTGGTGGGGGGCCAGCCCACCCCAGTCAGTTTTGGGGGTCCCATCCTTATTTTACATGCATCAGCAGTTAGCTGCCTGGCATTAGGGTTCCTGTTCCTTGAAGGAATGAGGTACAACTTCCAAATGTTATCACCCAATTGAAATATTAGTATTTCTTCCACTGCTGGTTTTTATTACATCCCAGTGACCACTGCTGGTTTCAGCCAGACTCAGGCCCTCCTAATGAGCTGCGAGAAGATGGTCAATCATTGGTGAGGGCACTTTCAGGGCCAATCCTTGACACTGGTGGTGTTGAGGAGGTGTGTATGGGGTGCAGTCCTTGACGCTGGTGGTGGTGGGGGGAGAGGTGTTGATGGGAATGCTCTCTCTGTTGGCAAAAGAATGTTGCATCAGTAGGGCCTCCCCCCACCTCTCAAGCCCACAAGATTATGCCTGGCAGTCTATCTCAATGGCATAGGGTAGGCTTGCTGCTTGTGAAATGTCAGCAGCAGCATGAAGAGGCCACACCCATGCTCTCTCACCTGATTTTCCACCTCTTGAATGGATGCAACCTGTGAGACGTGAATACTCAACAAGACCTTGGTGTCGCTGAAAGCAAGCGCAGAGGTACAACAGGCAGTAAAGAAGACAAATGTTATGTTGGCTTTCATAGCAAGAGGATTAGAATATAGGGATAGGGATGTTTTACTTCAATTGTACTGGACATTGGTGAGGTCACAACTGAAGTATTGTGTTCAGTTTGGGTATCCTTATCTGAGGAAGGATGTCCTTGCTATAGAGGGAGTACAGCAAAGGTTTACCAGGCTGATTCCTGGGATGGCAGATATGTCATATGAGGAGAGACTAAATTGGTTAGGATTATATTTATTGGAATTCAGAAGAGTGAGATGAGATCTCAGAAATTTATAAAATTTTAACAGGGTTAGACAAGATAGATTCAGAAAGAACGTCCCCAGTGGTGGGGGAGCCCAGAACTAAGTGTCAAAGTTTGAGGATAAGGGTAAAACTTTTGGGACTGAGATGAGGAGCAATTTCTTCATACAGCGAGTGGTGAATCTATGGAATTCATTTCCATAGAAAGCAGTTGAGCTCAAAACTTGTGTGATTTCAAGAAGGAATTAAATGTAGCTTCTGGGGCTAAAGTGATCAAGGGATATGGGGGAAGACAGGATCAGGATCTTGAATTTCATGATCAGCCATGATAATAATGAATGGTAGAGCAGGCTCAAAGGGCCTACTCCTGCTTCTATTTTCTATGTGTCTCTTGCCTCCCCATCCATTTCAAAGCCCCAGAAAATCCTGACCAACATTTTAGATCTGTGACCATTCACCAGAACTATTCTGATAGAAGTTCATGAACTTGAAACATTAACTCTTTTTCTCTCTCTATTGTAGATGCTGTCAGACATGCTGAGTGTTTTTATTACATCTCTAGTCTAGTTGCTGCACCTTGCTCTGAATGTACACACATCCCAAGTCCCTCCTCTCCTGAAGTCATTGATTGTTATTTGGCTACTGGAATATAGGTGGGGATTTTCTGCCCCTGACATTGGCAGACAATGCTTGGGCAGAACAGGAAGTATTGGAAAGCTAGCTATGGCTCTCCAAGTTTTCCCTTCCCACTCATGGTGTTGGCACAAGAAAACCCACCCATTGTAAAAGTTAAATACAGGGAATGCTGAAATTTTGAAATAAAACAAAGTGTTGGTAAAACTCCAGCAACATTGATAGGGAGAAAGAAACAAGAGTTCCTAATTTGTGTGCAGTATGACTCTTCTCCAGAACTCTTGAAATAGAAATAGGAACATTTCTGGAAAAATGCAGGAGGTTTAGTCTCAAATGAAAACAGAAGATACTGCAGAGTCCCAGAGGAAGATCATATTGAGGGTGAAACAACAACATAGTTCCTCTTCCAGATGCTGCCAGATCTGAATTTTTCCAAGGCTTTCTGCCTTTTTTGCTGTAATATAGTGATGCTCTTATGCCATTGCACTACATGAATAAATGGGTGATTGCTGCCCTGCCATTCATTCAAGGTTGAATCATTTCTTGGGCATCTTTGACTACAGTATTAAATAGGCATTAGGCCCCTGAGACACCCAACTGCTGTTTTAGAAATCAAAACATGTTTTTAAAACACTTTTCAAAAAACTGTGCAAAATTTTTCAATTCAGGTGGAAAGAGAGGGGAAGGTAGAGTTAATGTTTCAGGTCAATGACCTTCCATTAAAACACCCTGCTCAGCAAATTGAACAAAGCTAAATATTCAACTAATTACAAACAGCCAGCCTGGTACCAGATTGATCTCTGCATGAATATTCATCAGTACCACATGACACAACTTGTAGCCAACAGAACAACATCACTGACCATCACTGTTACGTCCTCATCTTCTGCACATGGCCAATTATCCTCCAGTTCAGACAATAATGTAAATAAAATGCCAAGTTAAATAGCTGTTCCATGAGAAGGACATACTACCCAGCTACTTGCTGTAATGACAACAGGATCTTAAAGAGAAAAGCACACTAAATGCTCTTTATTCTTCCTACAAACTCATGTTTTAAAATTAAGAATTACTCCCACTCTCAAACTCCATCTTGAGGCCTCCAAATGTGGAGTCCTGAATCACCTTGGCTTCCTTAATAAAATAACACAAAAAGGGTCAAAGTTGAAAAGTAGAATGAGAATACAGGACAATGCCAAACAGGATGTAAATCCTCCAGTCCTACATTTTAAGAGTTCTTTCATTGGCTTTAGTACGCAAAACACTCCTTTTCAGTTCTGGAAATGTTTACAATCTATCATACACAACATATTTGCACTGTGGAAAAAATTACTAAAAGAAAAAAGTCTTGCGTATTTTCAAAATGAAACCTTTTCTTTCCGAACTCCTTTTACATGTTCCATTTTCAAAGAGGAAAACGTGAACATAGAGGCAACATTGGAACACCCATCAAACTGTTTAAAGTTTCAACAAACACACATTTATAAAATTTATTTTCTTCTTTCCAAGACAAAAAAAACACTTCCTTTCTCCCTTAAAGCTATTGACGCCTTTATGCTGACACAATGAATGGGTAATTATCCACCAAAACATTAATCAGGCTTTGATAACCTGGACAATGAATGTTGGCAGGGAATCTGACCTCTGGGCAACCAACAATGCTGAGCCTCTTTCTGTCTCCTCCTGACGGAGGCACACATTTATAGTTGAAGTTGACTGGGAAACAACTAGAAATTGGAAAGGAACATTTCAGCAGGTTTCCCCTTTGCCTCCAAAGTACCTTTCTCTCAGGTTAGGGCAATATAGGGCTCACTAGATATTGCCCATACAAGAACAACCACCAAACCCATAAGATGCCTTTGCCAGACTGCCCATCAAAGCAGCACTGGTCAATAACTATTGGAGAATTAACCTCAAGGTGGTCAAGAACTAGTCATGCACCTGGACAGAATAAAGAAAAATACGTGTCATTAGATAGCTGATCCATCTCTCAATTTTTGCTTCACTGTCTTTTCTCTATTATAACTTAAGATACACAGTAGCATTGTAGTAATGTGATTAGGCTAATAGTGTTCCAGGAATACAAGTTAAAATCTCACCATGGTTGCTGAGAGAATTTAATTCCAATGAATGAAAAGGTCAAGATTAAAATATTAATCTCACCAATAACGATTAGGGAAGTACAAGATAATCTTAAAAACCCATCTGACTCACTACAAAAAAAATTCTGCCATCCTTACCTGATTTGGCTTCCTTTGACTTAGAAATATAGTCACCTCTTAACTGTTCTATTAAATGGCCTCACAAACTATTTGCTTGTGTGAAACTACAACAGAACAACTGAATTAAAATAAAACTGGGCAGACCACCCAATATCACCCTTGGTATCAGAAATTACAATGGTACACTCTATCCAGTTGACAATCCTTATTAATTTCTGGGAAGTGTGTCCCAGAATGGTCCAGGAACAGTTTGGCAATAATAGTATTCCATATTATACCTTCTGGCCAAAGTCCCAGATTCCTGCATCATCATCCCTGAGTATGTCCTATCCCACTTGCAGGACAGTCCCAGCAGAGGTAGCAGCACAGTCATGAGGAATCCTCAACATTAACTCTGGATCCAATGAAGTTTCATGGCATCAAGTCAAACATGGACAAAGAAATTTCCTGTTACCAATTACTGCCTGCTACCACACACTATTCCCTCAACCTCAGCTGACAAATCAGTGTTCCTCCTATGTCAAACACCGTGTGGGAAAAGCATGGAGGATGCAAGGGTGCAGGATGCATTCTGGCAGGAAAATTCAATATCCATCACCAAGTGTGATTGGTTAGCATCACCATTGGCTGGCTGAGTCTTAAAGGACAGATTTGCCATCTTGGGCCTATGGCACCATGGGGAGCTAACCATAGGGCTGAATTTGCCCTCACAAATCTCCCTTTCATAGATGTATCCATCTACAACAATTTTAATCAAAATGGGACACTGCATTTTTGTTTAGAAAGGAAGGCACATCTTCGTACTGAGAACAGTGTCCATCGTATTGTGTGGCATTACTATTCCATTATTGTGTGGAATATTTTTCCATACCTTGGCAGCCTACTCTTCATGAAGGCAGACATAGATGTCAAAATCATCATTGTCTCAAGTGTACCAATTCAGTCTTCAGCCAACTGAGAAAAAGAATATTTGAGAAACCAAGATCTCAAGTCCAAGACAAAAGATATGGTTTACCCTGTGCTCCTATATGCTTCAGAGATGGGTACCTTAAAGCCCTGAAGAAGCAGTACCAACCGTGCCTTTGCAAGATCCTCCAAATCTGGTGACAAGAAATGAGGTCAAACAGCAGCATCCTATCCAATGTTAACTTGTCCAGCAGAGGTGTGAATCACTCCAAACCAGTTTCACTGGGCAGGACATGCCATTTAAATGCCTGATGCCCGACTCCTGAATAAACTACCCTGCTTGGAAATTAGCCTCAACTGGAGATTCCCAGAAGGATAATGGATGCCGTCATATTACCTCCAAAGAGATCAAACATCCTCACTGACTTGTGGGAGCTTGTAGCTAATCAAAATGGAGAAGGTTCATTTTAAAAGGCACCAAACATATCATGAGACATCATCAGAAACACACAGACATGCAGCAGAGTCTGCAGATCACACACTGCAC
Organism: Sphyrna mokarran; assembly: GCA_024679065.1. Taxonomy (NCBI): domain Eukaryota; kingdom Metazoa; phylum Chordata; class Chondrichthyes; order Carcharhiniformes; family Carcharhinidae; genus Sphyrna; species Sphyrna mokarran. The sequence goes on from JAGIQG010000009.1 coordinate 57,775,759, forward strand.
TTAACAGCTATTCAGAACCCAGCAACCAGAGTGGAAGCAAGTCATCTTCAATCCCAAGGAATTGCCTAAGAAAGGAAGCAATTCATAACTGGGTATAAAAAGGCAGCATGGACCATTGGCAGAGGCAGAATCATATCCGACCATAATCTACAATTTATTGATCCAATATATTCTTCACTCTAGCTTAAACCAAGGAATTGACCACAGTTCAAAGAGGATTGTAGGTGAGCAAGCCAGGACAGCACCTAAAATGAAGTTCCAACATAATAAATCTAAAACACAAGACTGTAGGGATCCTAAACAGCGGAAGAAACAAGCTCTAGTCAGAGTTCAATCATGTCTCAACCAACAAGTAAGATCTAGGTCGTGTAGTCCTGCCACATCTGGTCAGCAATATCGGTAGATAATTAAATAATGAACTGGTGGAGGTGGTTCTAAAAACACGCCTATTTTCAATGATGGGGTAAAGGTGCTGGGCAGTATGTCAATACAAAGGATAAGACTGAAACATTTGCAATCATCTTCAGCCAGAAATGCTGAGTGGAGGATCTATCCTAGTCTCCTCTTGATTTCACCACCATCACAAATACCAGTCTACAACCAGTTTGATTCACTCCAAAATTGCTCCTGATAACATCTAGCAGCAATACTGAAGATTAATGCTCCTGAACTAGATGTGCCCTTAGCCAGATTGTTAAAGTACAGCTACAACATTTACCTAACAATATGGAAAATTTGCACAAAAAGCAGAATAGATCCAACTTGGCCAATTTCTGCTCCATACTCTCAACCATTAGTGCTATCAAACTGTACTTAATTAGTTCACTGGAGGTCAATTTGAGTTCCACTAGGACTACTTGGCTACTCATCTCATTATAGACTTGGTATAAGCACAGACAAAAGAGACAAATTTCAGAAGTGAATTGAGAGTGACTTCCTTGACTTCAAGGCAGCATTTGACCCAGTATGGTATTAAGGAATCCAAGCAGAACTGAAGTTGATGGGGATCAAGGGGAACACTGTCCACTGGCTGGAATTATACTTAGTACCAGATGAAGGTGAAATAAAAATAAATAAAAATACTGGTAATATGCAGCAGGTCTGGCAGCATTTGAGGAGAGGAAAACATTAACTATGTTTCAAGTCTGTGACCTTTTTGCTCTTTTCAGCTGCTCCAAACCTGAGCATCTGCACCATTTTCTGTTTTCAGTTTAAACCTTCCAGCATTTGCTGTATTTTATTTATTAGTGACAAAAAAAGATCATTGTGGTTGTTTGAAGCCAGGCATCTATGCCCGCAGACATAGATGCATGAGTTCCTCAGGATATTGTCCTAGACCTGACCATCTTCAGCAGCTTCATCATTGACCTTCCCTTCAACTTAAAATCAGAAGAGGAATATTTGCTGGCAATTTCAGCCATTAGAACTATCCCAGTCTTGTGGCTACTCCTATGATCAGGACTCCTGCCAGATATTCCTGTTAAGCTTCAAACACAATAAAGTCTAAAGCCCAAGTTTTGTAACATTAATCTACTTCCTGTCTTCTTGGTGTACTGAACTATGGACTTTAATTCTTCACCCTAGTTTCCTCAAACAAAAATGTTTCAATCAGTACCTCATCTGCAAAATACTGGTAAGCTCATGCGATCATTTCTCAATTAAGAAATCAAGGTGAAAGGCTAAATTTGTATTTTAAAATCCAGTAGAAGGAACATAGGACTGAGGAAAGGGAGAAGTTTTACAGTTTTTAGATCTTATAGACTTTTACAGCACAGAAAGTGACCTTCAGCCCATCATGTCTTTTCAGCCATCAAGCATCTATCTATCTATTTTAATCCCATCTTCCAGCACTTGATCCATAACCTTGTATGCTATAATATTTCAAGTGCTCAACTAAATGCTTCTTAAACGTGATGGTTCCCACCTCCATCACTCTTTCAGGCAGTGAGTTCCAAATTCCTCACCCTCTGGGTGGAAAAAGTTTTTCCTCAAATCCTTCTAAATTTCCTGCCATTAGCTTAAATCGATGCCCTCTGTTTAATAACCCCTCACCTAAGCGGTAAAGTTTCTTCTTACCTATGTCCCTCATAATATTGTACACTTCAGATCAGATACCGCCTCCCCAGACTTCTCTACTCTAATGAAAACAGTCCCTTTTTAATTCTTTATTCTTGGTTTCTGTGTCCCATCTGTTCCAACAAAATTACTTACAACACCAATCTTCCAAAATGTTCTCCTTTCTTTTCAGCCAAAGATCTGTGTTCATTGTGGTTAGCAACACGCTTGCTCATGTTCTTGTCCAAATTGAATAAGAATTAGAAAAAATGCATTTGGAAAAATGAATTTTGATTTCAATATAATGAGGGGAATAGGTAGGGACACTGGTGATTTTTCCAGTTTTGGACAAGATTAAGACAAAGAAGGCTGCAAATGAAAAAGATAGTGAGGGAGGAAAAAAGACAAAATGGCAAATGAGACAGAAAATGAGAGAGCAAAAGGAATAATTGAGATATGCCATTAAGCTAGGAGCATCAGGACACATATTGATTCTTTGTGGTATTCATAATCATATCTCAAAATGATTAATGACAAGAGAAGGGAAAAGAAACGCACAGCTAATCTTAACCTTAAATCACAATGCAATTGTACAGAGTAAATGATTTTATCTTCGTCTCCCAAGTCATAATATATACATAAGTGTTATCAAACATCGAGACAGTCACATTTTAGACACAAGTGGAAAGAATGAGTTATCCTTCAAATATAATGGAATAGAAGGGACATAATAATTACTTCAATTCCCAATTGCTGGTTGGCTACACAAGTAAGAATTCTGCCCTTTGTCTCCAGCTTCCTGAGTTAGTGACAAGCAAATAACACTGGGGGAAAAGAGACATTCACTGTTCTTAGTGAACAGCCACAGCTGCAGTACTCTAACTGATAGACCCTGACATCATTTTTAACTAATCACAAGTGATCTTTACACAAAAGTCTGTTGTCAAAACGTTTGTATAATTTATGAATCATTTCCATCACAGAGCAACTCTATCAATCTAAATGCACTGGGGACTCTATCACAGATATCTCACCAACCACTATTTTTTGATTCCTCCTGTTCTCCTCAAAGGGTTTTCACTTTCTGGAGTACCGCTCTACATTACTTTCCTTTTCTTTAGTTGTAAGCTAATTCAGGGAATTCTGATAGCCAAATCAACTGTGGAGAGGGCATCTCAAATCCTCACTTTACATTCTAAAAAAAAAGTTGTTTCAATTTTTGATTCCCAGACAGAATAAGTGTTCTTTCTAGCCAGGTTTTCCTGAACAGTGATCCTTTGCCAGTGTCCTGGAGGATTTTCCCTTTTCCCAGTCCTGCAATTGAGTCACTGAAATTATCACAAGATAGACCACAGGCTGAAGCCGAGATTTTCTAACTCAAATGCAGTGAGCTTGCCTGCTGTCTTCTATCCCACCCTTTTCCCATTTTACAGAGGCTGGCGGAGATATATATTTGGTCATCTGCCTTTGAGTCTATTAAGGCTCTCAAGTAGCAAATTAATGGCTACTTAGGTGCCTTATCCCAGCCCCACCACAGTGTTTACTGATAGCAAAGAGAGGCATTTACTAAATGGGCAGTTCAGCAGCTTTTACTGAATGAGCTGATACAAGGTGGGGGAGTATGAACCGCCTTTGTGGAGTTCCCTTGAAGACACCCCATACACAGCCATATCCATCTTACAAATGCTCCCCACAGTCCTCTCAAACTGTGAGGAGTCTCTCCCCAACACCACATCCTTCAGCACCCCTTTCACAAGAGCCTCCCTACCAGGTCCCACTACTATCCCAAACTTACCTTCAGTCCAGCTTCTGCAATCTCTTCTTCAAGGTCTGGCTGTTGCCCCAGCAGTGGTCACCACAGTAACCTGGCACTGCTGGAACTATAGACCTACAGCTCTTTAAGATGGGCCCTCCTCTGCAAATGGAAACAGAAGTCACAACCTTAGGTAATGTCCTGCCGAGCATTCAACAGCTGTGGGGAATAGTATATTGGAGAGAAAGCTCTGGGAGAAGATCTAGTATAACGGATAAATTCTAACTGTATGATACACTAATGACATAATATGCATCATCTGAGGAAGAAATGCAATGAACCTCATAACAAGATGAAGTCCCAGTAAGTTGTTTCTTCATAAAATGAGTGATTTCTTTACTGCAGAAGATTTTGATTTGATTTATTATTGTCACATATATTGGTACGCAGTGAAAAATATTGTTTCTTGCATTTTATACAGGCAAAGCATAGAGTTCATAGAGTACATAGAGGAGAAGGAAAGGAGAGTAGTGTTACAGTCATTGCTAAAATGCAGAGAAAGAGCAACTTAATGCAAGGTAGATCCACTCAAAAGTCTGATGGCAACAAGGAAAAAACTGTTCTTGAGTCGGTTGGCACGTGATTTCAGGCTTTTGTATTTTTTTTCCTAATGAAGGAAGGTGGAAGAGAGTATTTTCAGGATATATGAAGTCCTTGATTACGCTGGCTGTTTTTCCAAGACAGCGGGAAGTGTAAATGGAGTCAATGGATGGGAGGCTGGTTTGTATGATGGACTGGGCTATGTTCACAACACGTTGTGGTTTTTTTGTAGTCTTGGTTACAGCAGGAGCCGTACCAAGCCCCGAAAAGATGCTTTCTATAGTGCACTTCTAAAAATTGGTGAGAATCGTAGCAAACATGCCAAATTTCCTTAACTATAACGTCAGAGCGGAGGGATCAGGACAGTTTGTTGGTGATCTGGACACCTTGAAATTTGAAGCTCTCAACCATTTTCACTTCACCCCATTTATAGACAGATACATGTCCTCCATTATGCTTCCTATAGTCAAAGACTGTCTCCTTCGTTTTACTGACATTGAGGGAGAGATTATTGTTATTGCACCAGTTCACCAGATTCTCTTTTTCCTGTACTCCATTTCATCATTGTTTGAGATCCAACCCACTACACTGGAGTCATTAGCAAATTTGAAAATCAAGTTGGAGGGGAATTTGGCCACACAGCCATAGGTGTATAAGAAGTATAGTAAGGGGCTGAAGTACATAGACTTGGGAAGCATCAGTGTTGGGGATAATCGGAGGAGATATCATTGCCCATCCTTACTAATTGTGGTCTCTAAGCATTCTGTGTTCACGCAATGATAGTATTAAAGGAGCCACAGCCTGGATGGGAGATCAGGAAACCTGCCATCTGAAAAATTCTGCTCTGTGTGATTCAGTGCCATCAGGACAGTGGTGGTGTCTTCCCAAATCTATTTGGGTTATAGTAGTTATGGTGCATTATCAGCATCTCTATGGGTGAAGCCGGCAAAATGAAAAGAAAGGAGTATGAAAATAATTCAGTTTATTGTATTTTTGTTACAGAAATTAAGAGGGCAGCCTTTGTAATGGTGCCTAAAACTCTCTGCTCTGCTTACTATTATACTCTTAGTGTGCATTCAATGGCTAAATGCACCTAATATACACAAAGGTGGGACTTTAAACCTCTACCTGATCTGAGGGCTTTGGTAATGGGGGGTTTGTTAACATGTCGAAGAGGTGAACCTAATTTGCCTGTTTTTTTATTTTAACCAGGATAAAATGACAAAGAATGTGATAAAAACCTTCTCAAGGAGACTGGGTTAGCACTATACTACATACCTCATTGATATTCACTATTTGAAGTTCAGTCTCGGCTGGCTGGATTTCCTGGACAAGCTAGGCCGAGGCCGCATCCACCTACCTATTGGATCCATTGTGTCAGTCTGCACTAAGTCCACACAAAGATGCTGCCACAAGGCCTCTAAACTCAGACCCTCTCCTTAAATGTTCTCCAACCATTGCAGTTGGGAGAGAGTGTGGGAAGCTTTTTGGGGAAAATGAAGTCCAAAGAATAATGGTCCTCAGAGAAAAAAAATTCTCATTTTGGTCTTAAAAAGAAAGACCTCTTATTTTTAAAATGTGTCCCTTAATTCCATTCTACCACAAGAGGGAATCTCAAGTCTCCTCAAGACTTTTTAAATTTCAATAAGATCACCTCCTGTTCTTCTAAACTTCAATGAGTATAGGCCCAAGTTAAGCTTTACATCCAGAAATGAGTTAAGTGAACCATCTGTAAAATGTTTCTTGCGCAATTATATCTTTTTTCCAGTAAGGACAGCAAAGCTATATACAAGTATCATAGGTGTGGCCTTACCAAGCTCCTATACAGTTGCAGTAAAACTTCCCTATTTTTATATTCCATTCCCCTTGCTAACATTTAATTTGCCTTCTGAATCACCTGTCTACAAACTTCTTCCAATTCATGCACCAGGATATCCAAATCCCTCTATACTACAAACTCTGCAATCTGTCTCCATTTAAATAATATTCTGTTTTTCTATTCTTCCTTCCAAAGTGGACAAGTTCACAATTTTTGCCCACTCACCTATCTATGTAGATTCTCTAACTCCTTTTCTATCCATCTAGATGTCTTCAGCAAATACAGCTCCCATACCTTCAATCCCTTCATCCGAAAAATTGATATAGATTATAAACAGTTTGGGTCCCAGCACTGATTCCTGTCGCACTCCATTAATTACACCTTACCAAATGAAAAAGATCCATTTATGTACACTCTACTTCCTGTGAGCTAGTAAGAAGAGTCACAAATATTGATATCAAATAAACTGGCTGGGCTTTAACATGGTGTTGTGAGGCTTCTTACTGTGTTTACCCCAGTCCAACGCTGGCATCTCCACATCCTGTGAGCTAACCAATCCTTTTATCCAGGTTAATATGTTACCTCCATTCCATGTGGTCTTATTTTGCACAGTAACTTTTCATGAGGCATCTTATTCAATGCCTTTTGGTAATCCAAGGACAATACAGTTACCAGTTCCCCTTTATCCATCCTGCCTGTTACTTCCACAACGAATTCTAATAAATTAGTCAAGTATGATTTCCTTTTCTTAAAATCATGTTGACTCTGCTTACTTCCATTATTATTTTCTAAGTGCCCTGCTATACCTTTTATTAATGGATTCTAGAAATTGGGGCAGCATGGTAGCACAGTGGTTAGCACTTCTGCCTCGCAGCACAGGGAACCCAGATTCAATTCCAGCCTTGAAGTTTGCACATCTTCCCAGTGTCTGCATGGGTTTCCTCCAGGTTTCTGGCTTTTTCCCACAATCCGATGATATGCAGGCTAGATGAATTGGCCATATTAAATTGCCCTTTAGTGTCCAAAGATGTATAGGTCAGGAGGATTGGCCATAGTAAAAGCATCGAGTTATTGGGATGGGGGAGGGGGGTTTGGTCTGGATAAGACACTCTTTTGTTGACTTAGTGCAGACTGGATGGAGCTAAATGGCCTCTTTCTGCACTGTAGGAATTCTATGATTCTATGAATTTCCATATGACAACTGTCATGCTAACTAGACTGTAATTTCCTGCTTTCTGAATCTTATCTTTCTTCAATAAAGGCATTACCTTTTCCATTTTCCATCTGCTGAGAATCTTCCAGAATCAAAGAAATTTTGGAAGATGATAACCAATGCCTCTACTTTTGGGCAACATGCTGGTACAGTGGTTAGCCCTGCTGCCTTACTGCACTAGGGACCCAGGTTCAATTCCAACTTGGGTCATTGTCTATGTCTCTTGTCGGGTCTGCGTGGGTTTCTTCTGGGTGCTCTGATCTCCTCCCACAATCCAAAGATGTGCAGGTTAGGTTGATTGGCTATGCTAAATTACCCCTTAGTGTCAGGGAGACTAGCTGGGGTAAGTTTGTGCGGTTACGGGAATAGGGCCTGTGTGGGGTTGTTGTTGATGCAGGCTCAATGGGCTGAATGGCCTCTTTCTGTACTGTTGGGAATCTATGATTCATACTATCTCTGCAGCCACTTCAATGCAGGACTTGTCAGCCTGTAGGTGTCAGTTTTCCAACACTTTTCCCATGGTGATAGTGATTGTTTAAGTTTCTCCTTCCCTTTCACCTCTTGATTTTCATTATTAATTCCCCAGGCTCTCTCTCTCTACACCTGTGTTCAAGATATAAAACATGTCTATGTTTTATAATGTATCAAACTACACAATGCAACACGCACCAGGAATTGGACTGATTGCCCCAAATTTGCTTTTTGTAGAATCCACATAGAATGATAGCCATTCTCTATCAGTGCAGATTCAAACTAACTAAAAAGGCCTCTTGTGCTAACTCTATTTGCCACCTTCCTTCATTCTCCATTCCTGAGCCCTTGCCAGTCATTTCAGCATCATTCTGGATATATTTATTAAACAGCACAGACTTTAGGCGCTTGGTGACAAATTGTACTAAAATAATAAATTCACCTAAGTGTTTCAGTCAGATCACAATCAGAGAGTATTTAGTTAAACTCCAACACAGGACCATTATTCTCTTTCACATTGCACTAAGCAGAACCAGAGAATTAACAGAACATGATGAAAAGATCATAGATTTTGACACGTTGAAGTAGAGTACCAAAATACTGTGTACAATGATGAATTTTGAAGTTTTGCAACCAACTTCTCTTGTATAAAATGCACAAATATTCCTTTCCAAGTGGTGGCTCAACGGCACAGTGATCAGTACTGCTGCCTCACAGCACCAGGGATCCAAGTTCAATTCTGTTCTTGGGTGACTGTGTGGAGTTTGCACATTCTTCCCACATCTGTGTGGGTTTCCTCCAGGTAATTCAATTTCCTCCCAAAGTCCAATGATGTTCGGTTAGGTGGATTGGCCATGCTAAATTGCCCCATAGTGTCCCAAAATGTTTAAAGTAGATGGATTAGCTATAGTAAATATATAGAGTCACAGGGATAAGACAGGAAAGAAGGCCTTGGTAAGATCTCTGTCAGAGAGTTCATATAGACTTGATGAGCCAAATGGCCTCTTCCATACTGTAGGGATTCTATGATTTTATATTATTAAAACTTTGAACTACCAAATTAAAGGAAAATTTACTGAATTAAAGAGGAAGTGTCTGCCACTAAAAGAAGTATCAAAGTAATCTACGAATTGGTAGACAAGTGTACCCTTGAAGTTAGAGTGAACCATACAAATCAGCATCAGTCATAATCCAACACCAATGTGCTACATACGCACTCATTTTTATAGTGGTGGATGTTAGCATTTTCAAGGAAATGCAAGATGCTTTTTACGCAATTCAAATGGGCTCCTACAGAACAGTCAGAGGCAGAATTGAAATTAGCTCTTGATGCATAAGTTTTACAGGGATATGGAATGGAGGCAGAGGCTTTCAACTGTCCAAGGTCAGCGCTTCTTTCTCTTTGTGGACTAGGAGAAGCAGAAGTATTCCCTCCAGGACCCTTAAAGCGGCCCTTGCCACTCTCAGCTCCTACATTCAGTCACCCTTCCTAAATATCAACCAATGTCCCCTCCAATCTCTCTTGACTATCTCCAAGTAGCTCAGCAGACTGGTCAAGAAAGCAATGGCCCATTGGATCCAAGTCAAAGTGGCACATTGGATCTTAAATTGGCTGAGAACAAAAGAACAAAGAACAAAGAACAATACAGCACAGGAACAGGCCCTTTGGCTCTCCAAGCCTGCGTTGCTCATGCACCCAACTAGATCATTTGTTTGCATCCCTTTATTCCCAGTCTGTTCATGTGGCTATCTAGATAAGTCTTAAATATTCCCAGCATGTTAGCCTCAACTACTTTACTTGGCAGTGCACGCCAGGTCCCCACCACCCTCTGTGGAAAATATGTTCCTCTGACATCCAAGTTAATGAGAGGCAGGATGAAGAGGGTGACTGTACAGGGATGTTTCTGTGACTGGAAGTCTCTTTCCAGTGACATTCTGCAGGGCTCATTATGGAGCCCTAGCTATTTGTGATCTATATGAATGTGGGGAGTATGATTAATAAGTTCGCAGGTGACACAAAAATTGGTAGAGTGGTAAATAGTAAGGAGGAAAGCCTTAGATTACAAGACAATATAGATGGGTTGTTGAGATGGGCAGAAGAGTGTCAAATGGAACTTAATCTTGAAAAGTGTGAGGTGATGTATTTTGGGAGGACTAACAAGGCAAGGGAATAGACAATGAATGGTAGGATATTGGGATGTACAGAGGACCAGAGAGACAGATCCCTGAAGGCAATAGAGCAAGTAGATAGGTGTTAAGAGGGCACATGGGATGCTTGTCTCTACTAGCCGTGGTATACTCTAATAAAGGGAACTGATGGAACTGCATGAAATGTTGGTTAGGTAAAAGCAATGCATGCAGTTCTGGGACGCCACATAATACAAAGAATGTGATTACAATGGAGAAGGTGCAGAGGAGATGTACCACGATGCTGTCTGCGCTGGAAATATCTGAGCTACGAGAAAAGATTTAATAGGCTGTGGTTATTTTCCTTGGAGTAGCAAAAGATTGAGAGTATACCTAATAGAAGTGTATAAGATTGAGGGGCATTGATAAGGCAGAGGAGGACCATCCTTATTCTTTTCCATAACTATCCTAAATATATCTGAATTATGATCACTATCTCCAAAATGCTCACCTACTGGTATGCCCAGATTCATTTCCAAATATTAGGCCTAGAATTGTCCCCTTCCTTGTTGGGCTTTCTACAATACGGGCTAAAAAGGTTTTCCTGAATGTAATTTAAGAATTTTGCTGCCTCTCTACCTTGCACAGCGAAACTATCCCAATAGATATTTGGGTAGTTAAAATTCCTTACCACTTTTGCCTTATTATTCCTATACATTTTTGAAATTTTATTGCATATCTGAACCTTTCTCTCTCCCAGACTGGAAGCCTAACATTGTGTTTGCCCCATTTGTGTTTTTCATTTCTACGCAGGTCTCATTTGATAGGCCTTCCAGGATATCACCCTTCCTCTGCTGTAATTGATTCCTTGATCAGTTTGCTGCCCCTCCTCCTCTTCTATCCCTCTCTCTACCTGGTCTGAATACCCTAAAACCAGAAAAGTTTAGCTACAAATCCTGCCCAGCTTTCAAAAAAAATCATGGCTATGGTATCATGTTCCTATTTGCCTATCTGTGCCCTCAGCTCATCTGCCTATTACTCAGGCTCTTTGCATTAAAATATATGCCATTTACTTTGCTAGACTCACTTCTTTCTTAGTTAGCCTATATTTTCTCTGTCTTTCAGACTCACTTACTTTAACTTCTATTTCCATCTCAGCTTCTCTCCCCTCTGAACTCCTTGTTAAGATCCCATTCTCCTGCCAATTTAGTTTAAATCCATCCCAACAGCCCTAGCAAGCCTTTCCACCAGGATGTTCGTCCCGTGCCTGTTCCTATAACTCCCTCCTACATGTACAAATCCCATTTCCCCTAGAAACTGTCCCAATGCCCCAGAAACCTATACCAGCCCTCCCTCCTACACCATTGTGCCAAGCATATTCTCTATCCTTCTGTTTCTGTATTAAATATTATTCCATCACAACAGGTACAGCCCTAACTCGAAAATAAATAAATACTGCTTCTTCAACATTACACTGGCACTTGGCACCACCTCAAAATCATTTCAATTTCACTGACAATAGAGAGGAGGCTTTCAAACATCAGTCTGAGCAACTCCAAACCCAAAATCAAAAGGACAGCATTTACTAAATAAACAAAGCATATTACTTATATTTAAATACTGGGCAGGATTTTCCAGTCTCATCAAAGATGACCACTTGAGGCAGGTCCCCTAGTAGTGGGATAGCGAGCAAGGCAAAATGCCATAGAGGTTGATGGGACTGGAAGATCTCACCAGCGGTCACTGGCAAGCCACCTCCACCACCAGAAACCAACGGGGGGGCCTGGAAAATCCTGCTGGCTGTCTTTAAAAGTGCCCCATGAAGGAATAATACAAAACAAAGAAAGGACGTCTATCCATAGTTGAAGAGTTAGAAAAGCTAACCAAAATCTTGAGTATTTGGTAGGTTTGTAGAGACTAAAAGTGAAATTGCCTGCAGACCAAAATAAAATAGACTTGTACAAATTGGCAGCTGTTTTTCACTGCACCTGATCCTCTTTCCAAGGAGTTTCACAAAATGATAGTTCAATCTCATTTTAGAGACTTGTTTCCTCAGCTCAGATGCTCCATTGGTTTGAAATTAAAAGCCTTCAGTGTTTTCCTAGTCAGTGAAATATAAACACTGACACAGAGAAGACTGGCTGCCTACTTGCTGACATAATGGCAAATTTCACTCTGTGAAGAAAGAAGCCAAATATATTTAAGGAAAAAACTGAAAGGAGTGGGATTGAAGTGATTGGACTGTTTACTATTTACAGTATAATTGCAGAGAGGGAATGCACAGAAGCCAGCAGCGAAGGAGTGGAAGGCTGGAAGTGATAGTGGAGGTGAATGGAGATGAAGGGGGGGAACTTGAAGATTAAAATAACAAAGTCCTTGTAGAACTGGAGATGGAGAAATGTATTTTGGACAACTTGGATTTTATGGAGAGTTGAGAATGGAGGAATGGCAAGGACGTCATTGATGAGATCAAACCTGAAGGTGACATTTTTAAGGGCTTCAGCAGTATTGCGGGCGAGATACAGGCAAAAGCAGGTGATGCTGCCGAGGTAGAAATATGAAAGGTTTTATTGATGAATTGAATTTGGAATGGACATATAATTTAGTGCTGAACATCATACCAATATTTTGCATGGTCTGACTCACCCTGAAAATATGCCCTGTGAAAGGTCAAGAGGACAGGGAAGCTTACTGACAAAGGAGGCTGGAGGGGATGGGCAAAAACAACAACTCTAGACTTCAGTTGGAAAAAAAACTGTCTCATTCTTGACATAATATCAGATATGCAGTCCCAGCAGACATTTTTAAATTAAGATGTTTGAAAGACTTGATACTAATGACAATTACATCCAAAAATGAGAAACTGAACCAGTTAAAACGTACAGTTCTATTCTGGGCTTTGGAAATCTAAAAGCGGTCGGTTGCTATAATTGACTGGTTTCCGGGTCACTGATTTCTTGTTAAATCTACAAATGCAAAGATTAAATTATCTTGCTCTAGATGAAGGGTAACGTTTTTCCCTCATACTTTGGTAGATTAATTTTCCTTGCCCATATTATTTAAGATTATCCCATTAGATTTCAGTAAATATATGGGGCAATATATCAAATAATTAAAGCAACTCATCACAGTAGACTAGATATTCTAAACATGAGAAAACAAGGAACTGGACTTGAAGCAGCTGACATGGCAATCGATGCTGGCCGTTTAAGTTCTTGGATTTTTTGATCTCTAGTAGAAATGAAGAATATCAAGTGATCAAGGCCAAATAATCCACCATTATAATTAGGACTGCTGTACGTGGCACAATTGAGCATTTAGAGGAATAAATCTGACATTTCAAAATAACTGGTAATAGGAAATTCAGAGCCTCAGCATGGGTTCTCATGACTGGAATTTCTGCTCCATGAGCAAAGACTTTCAAGTAGCAATTGGTTATATGTACTCTGTCCTATTAAAAGCAGAAAACATCAACTAAAATTTTTACATTCAAAATCTGTCATATGGTATGATGCTAAGCTACGCATACCAGAATTATCTTTGGCAAATCAGTCAAGTAACCATAAGAGGCTGTAAAATTGTAGCACCTGCATGCTCGGAAAGTCAAAACAAGAGCCTTGAGCTTCTTTAGATTTTCTGTTGTTGCGCCACCATAACTTCACTGCAGTGACAGAAAGTCAGATTCCTGGCTAATACGGAACACCATTGTGGCTCATAATCAATGAACAGCATCACCTTTCAAAATATATTACCCAAAATGGCCTCCCTTTCTAATCTTGCATTGTTACCTCTGGTGTCTCACAAAGACCTATCCTTCATCTCACTTCCTCCCACCCCAACTATTTCTCAACTACGTGCTGCCCTTTAGCAACATTATTCAAAATCTCAGCATCAGTTTTGGATGTATACCTACAACACGAAGTTCTACCATACAATCTCTGCTGCCTCACAGCGCCAGGGATCCGGGTTCAATTCCTGGCTGGGTCACTGTCTGTGCAGAATCTGCACGTTCTCCCCATGTCTGTGTGTGTTTCCTCCGGGTATTCCGGTTTCCTCCCATATTCTGAAAGACATACTGGTTAGTTGCATTGACCTGAACAGATGCAATATTAATATAAGCCTTACTTGTGACTAATAAATAAATCCCTCACTGTCTTAAAACTACCAGTCTGTTTTACAACATCTAGTACTGGATGAACAGAAATTTCCTCCAATTAAATATTGGGAAGAGAGAAGCTATTGGCTTTTGTCCATTCTCTAGTTGCCAACCCCATCATTATCATTCTTACTTTCATATCTTTTCATGAGGCCTTGGTCCTTGTTAATTTTCCCTTTCCACTTTGCTATGATTTCTTCCAGTCCTATAACTCTTCAAATATCTGCACTGCTACAATTGTAACATCGAGCAACTTTGATTTTTATCATTTGTTCACCGGTGGCTGTGCTTTCATTTGCCAAAATCCTATGCTGTGGAATTCCCTCCCCAAATCTTTCTGTCTCTTTTTTTTCCTCATAAGACACTTCTTACAACACACCCCTCTTTGATTAAGGATGGTAGATATTAAGGAAGCGGATGTGTTAGAACTTTTAAATGCTATCAAGATAGACAAGTCTCCGGGACCAGATGGGATGTACCCCAGGTTATTGTGGGAGGTGAGGGATGTCATTGCAGAGCCCCTGGTGATGATCTTTGCGTCGTCGATGGAGACGGGAGAGGTTCCGGAGGATTGGAGGATTGTGGATGTGGTCCCTATTTTCAAGAAAGGGAACAGGGATAGTCCTGGAAATTACCGACCGGTGAGTCTGACCTCAGTGGTTGGTAAGCTGATGGAGAGGCTTCTGAGGGACAAGATTTACGAGCATTTGGAGAAGTTTAGGTTGATTAGAAATAGTCAGCATGGTTTTGTAAAAGGCAGGTCGTGCCTTACGAGCTTAATTGAGTTCTTCGAAAATGTGACTGAACACATTGACGAAGGAAGAGCAGTGGACGTGGTGTACATGGACTTCAGCAAGGCATTTGACAAGGTCCCACATGCAAGACTTCTTGAGAAGGTGAGAGGCCATGGGATCCAAGGGGCTTTGGCCTTGTGGATCCAGAACTGGCTTGCCTGCAGAAGGCAGAGGGTGGTTGTGGATGGCTCTTTTTCTGCATGGAGGTCGGTCACCAGTGGAGTGCCCCAGGGATCTGTTCTAGGACCCTTGCTGTTTGTCATTTTCATAAATGACCTGGATGAGGAAGTGGAGGGATGGGTGAGTAAGTTCGCCGATGACACGAAGGTCGGTGGTGTTGTGGATGGTCTGGAGGGATGTCAGAAGTTGCAGCATGACATCGACAGGATGCAAGACTGGGCGGAGAAGTGGCAGATGGACTTCAACGCAGATAAATGTGTTGTGGTCCATTTTGGCAGATCCAACGGGATGAATGAGTACACTATCAAAGGTAGGAGTCTTAGCTGTGTGGAAGAGCAGAGGGATCTTGGGGTCCGGGTCCATAAGACTCTCAAATCGGCCTCCAGGTGGAGGATGTGGTTAAGAAAGCTTACGGTGTACTGGCCTTCATTCATCGAGGGATTGAGTTCAGGAGTCAGGAGGTAATGCTGCAGCTTTATAGGCCCTTGTCAGACCACACTTGGAGTACTGTGCGCAGTTCTGGTCGCCTCACTATAGGAAGGACGTGGAAGCTATTGAAAGGGTGCAGAGGAGATTTACAAGGATGTTGCCTGGATTGGGAGGCATGCCTTATGAAGACAGGTTGAGGGAGCTGGGACTGTTCTCCCTGGAGAGACGAAGGTTGAGAGGCGACCTGATAGAGGTTTACAAGATGTTGAGAGGAATAGATAGGGTGGACTCTCAGAGACTATTTCCCAGGGCTGAAATGGTCGCGACGAGAGGGCACAGATTTAAGGTGCAGGGAAGCAAGTACAGAGGGGATGCTAGGGGAAAGTTTTTCACTCAGAGGGTGGTGAGTGAATGGAATCGGCTGCCGTCGGTGGTGGTCGAGGCGAACTCGCTGGGGTCTTTTAAAAGACTTCTGGATGAGTATATGGGATCCAATGGGATTAGGGGTTATAGATAGGTCTATGGCTGGGTAGGTTTTGATGTGTTCGGCACAACTTGTGGGCCGAAGGGCCTGTTTGTGCTGTAGTGTTCTATGTTCTATAAGCTTATGGGGTCATCTGTCTTATCTATTTCTTATGTATTTCAGTGTCAATTTCATATTTTCTAATACTTCCATAAGCACCTTTGAATGTTTTACTTTGTTAAAAGTGCCATGCAAATGCCAGTTATTGTAGTTGTTGCTGTTGTACAATAGTGAACGTAATCAGACCTCGTTGCAATGTTTATTATCGTTTAGATTTTTTTTCAAACGTTTCTCACTTGTTCAGTGTGAAAGATCACTACTGTGAATGAGCCGTTGCTCCTATGGTAACGTAGCATTGCCGAGGGATCAAACAGAAACCCCATTATTATAATTTATAGCTTGCTGAATTAACACAAGCCCCATCATGTTCTTACTCTTCAGACAGTGATAGGATAAATAATAGTACTATCAGACAATGCCACTTTGGCTATAAAATTGCAAATCAGATTTAAAAAATAAAACGAGACTTAGCAAAAAATGTAATTTTGTTTTGTTACAAATCGTTTAACTATTTCCACCTTAGTCATACATGAAAAATGTTTCATTAAAACTCAATATCAGTAAATCTGGGTCAGCATCTACAACAAAATTTATACACAAGAAGGCTTGGGTTCAAAAGAACTGACAGCTTGCTCTCTGTGATGTTGCTTTCATATATCTTGTAGTTCAGAACCAGGATAGAGGAAATCAAAAGATGCGTACTGAGGAACAAAGCTCTTCAAATTGAAGGGATTGTCTCCACTTAATACTAAATTGAAGCCATGAACTGGAAGCAGTCCACGGTAAGTGGCTTCGACTTGCTTTGCAATCAACTTGTATTTGTATAGGAAGAATGTCTTTGAAATTACATTTTTTACACCATACAGTGATATCTAGAGTCTTCTATAAGTAATAAACAAGTTAACAAATAGGTAAGGTACACGTAATGGAGATTTTCCCCATCACGTTATCAAATGTTAAATGGTAAGCATTTCATACATAGAAAACAAAAAATTTAAATCTTCTAACTTTGTGGACTGTGACTGAACCTCCATTCATCGCATTGTTGCCTAACTCTCAGTGTCTTGGATCAAACATGATTCGTGGCCATTTGGACAAGATACTAAAGGAGCTAACAACTGTCATTCAGAAGAGAAGTAACAATTGAAGTGGGTGAGAAGAAAGATATTAACAAGAAAAAATAAAACCAGCGCTAAAAATCTATTCAAGATCATGTAATTAAGATGTTAAGTTAAAATGTTGAGTGCCTTCTAACAAGCGCTGATGCTTGCATGTTACCAATGAGCATAAAAGCAAGAAGCAACACCACCGATCTTCCAGTCTCCAACTCATCAGAGACCAGGGCCAAGATTCTCCCATCCTGCTGCGTTAATTTTTTGAATATAGCGGACTGGGAGATTGTTGCGTCTGCCGATTTGCGGGCTTCGCGCACGTGTTTGCACCCCGCTTGTGCCTCCCGTGCTGGATTTCTGGCAGGCACACTAGCATCTCATACCCTGCCAGATTATTTCACTCCAATGTGGTTTAGAGTAGCTCCTTGTCAATGAGGAACTAGCAGCTTGATCCTGCTACAGTGAAGGGGGGGGACAATCAAGGCAGTGGGGAGGTGCCCCCTGAGCATGGGCACCTTGGCAGTGCCAATCTGTGTCCCTTGGCACTGCTCAAGAAAAGTGCCGATGACCAGGGATCACCTTGGCACTGCCCATCAGGCATGGGGCAATGCCAAGAGGTGATCAATGGAGCTGGTGGGTACTGCTTCCACTCTGCCTAGGTGGGGGAAATAGGGAGGCCAGCAATTGGGATGAGGAGGGAAGGTCACTGTCGGAGGGTTGATTGGAGTGGGGGGGTGCTGGAGATCGTGGTGGGCCAGGAGGTGGGGGGTATCAAGCTGGCCAGCAATCAGGTGGCCATCAATGGGGGGGTCACTATGCATGTGCTGATCTCAGCACAGACATTTTAGATTGAACATATAATTTATAGGGAGCTGTGGGGGGTAACGGGGAATGTGTGCTGCTGGGCTGAGGATGAACAGAGTTTTTTAATCTGTCCATCTGTCGCTCCCCTTCTCCAACCCCCCCGCCCCCCCACAACCAACCAACCAACCCTTTCAGTTTGATAAGATGGCTTCTGCAGTGCAACCAATAAATCTTGCTGTTCTTTCAGTTGATACTGGAGCCGAGGAGAAGGAGCAGGAGAATGAATTGTGAACAGAAGAGGCCCCAGCCTTATCACTCACAGGAATGGAAGGAGACTGGCCACCAGAGATAGGACATGGCCGCCAGAGACCCTGGCAGTTCCACTTGTTCGTGTCCTTTGAGCAACAGCCAGATGCTGCATGTCGCCAATGGCTCTGAAAGGAGACAGTGTGACACGTGCGCCATTTGTTGCAGAGCCTGGCACCTCAGGGTACAGTAAGTGAACCTATTCCCAGTGACTGTGAAAGTGACAGCTGCCTTAAATCTTTACATCACATGAGTCTTTCCAGACCACCAGTGGAGATCTTTGTGACATTTCCCAATCATCTGTCCACAAGTGTATGAAGATGTCATGGATGCCATGCACAGCAGGAAGCCCAGACTGCAGGACTGTGGCCATTGCAGAGATGCCAAATGTACAGGGGGCTATGGACTGCACCCTTATTGCTCTCAAGGCTCCGGTGAAGAATCCAGGAAGATTCACGAACAGAAAGGGCTTCCATTCAATAAATATGCAGTTGCTATGTAACCTTCAGCTGAATATCATGCATGACTTCACCAGATATTCCAGCAGCCTGCATGGTAGTTTTATACTGAGGAGCTCCAATGTCTCGGAGATCTTTGAGGAGGAGCCCAGGGTGCAGGGAAGGCTTATGGGGGACCTAGTGTACAGACTTTTCTAATAATGCCTGTGCAGAGACCTGAGACTGAGGCAGAGATCTGATGTAATGAGGCCCACGTTGTCATCCATTCAATAGTGGAGAGGTGCTTAGGGCTCCTTAAAATGCGGTTCAGGTTCCTGGATTGCTCTGGGACTCCACGATGGCCTGCTGTGACTCAGCCATTGCTTGGATCCTGCCACTCATAGTGAGAACTTCCTATCCCAGGCTTTCCACCATGGATCAGCCTTGCAGTGTTGGTCAGGGAACCACATAAGACAGGCAATAGTTGGTCCATCTGAAAGCTTTGGGGCTCCTCCCAACAGCCTTACAGTCAATCCAGTGTGGCTGTTAGCCCCTTCTGCATTCTGTGGCTCTGTTGCTGCATATCTAGCAGCTGAGGGAGAAGTGATCAAGACCCAGCATGTAGCCTGGAGCCAGCTGAGTCCTTGCCTCCAGCAGTCTCCCACTTGCCAGAGGTCTTGGACGTTCCCTCCTCCACCCGATGTACATCAGCAGACATATCAGGCTCACCAGAAAGTAACTCAGATGCCTCGCCACTAACTTGACACACCAATGTGAGAGTCTCTGGGATGTGAGTTGCGAGGTAGAAGCTGACGCAAACCTGGTGTTGGCCTCGGAGGTCCCTTCATTGGCTTCCTCCGAGGACCCCCTGAGCTGTTAGGGGCAGGATGGGTGCGAGCAGCAGGGCCTATAATGCCAGATGGCCCAAGCACATCAGGGTCCCTTCCTGCAACATAAGACACAAGGTTAAGTGCAAGGGAAGGAGAGGAATCTGGGCTGTATACAATTTATTCAACATTTCTCCATGAAGTGGAAGATTGGCAGGTGCTCATTTCCATGCTCCAGCCCAACCATGCTGTCTCTGATGGTCCACACGCCCTCCTTTCCTGCAACCTCAAGCTCCCACTCCTCAGAAAGGGTAAGGACACAAATTTCAGGCACACCATCCCCTGTCTTCGCCCTTTTCCAGCAATTATGGGCATTCTTCTCCTGTGGTGACAGAAGCAGCCATGTAAAATCTGATGGCACAAATCTTGGAGTGTATTAGGGGTGGCTCTCAGAGGACAAGAGTTATGACAATCTGGCAGAGGGGGCAAGGGGGAGGTGCTTGGGGGTCAGGGACTAGAAACATGCATAGTTCTACACGGGAGGGGATCTGGGGATCTTTTAGGGGAAGATGCAAGATGACGTTAACCACCCACTTTTGCTGCCCAGATGAGCAGCATTTTTTGTGACATTGCTTCCTGGTTTTCCTGACCAATGTCCTGGCACTAACTCATGCTGCCACTATCTCCCAGGCTGTATTTCCATCCCTTCCCTGGGCCAGCATCCTGTGTGTGTGTGTGTGGATGGAGGGGGCGGGGGAGCAAAAAGAGAGTGTCTTGCCTTGTTTCCACCACCTCCAGCAATCTGGCAGATCTGTGTCCAAAAATTGAGGAGCTGTCTTCTTGGAGGCCAGTTCTTCCTGCATGGCCTGCCTGTTTGCCTTTCCTTGGGATTTTTATTGAGCTTTCTCTTGTTAGGGCACATTAGCTACAGGCACTCTGTGAATCATGCACCCGTGAGAGATTCCGGTGAGGGATATGCAATTTGCCTTGTCACCATGGAGGGGAAGCAGGTGTGCTGATGGAGAGGGGAATAGATTTGTGCCTCTGTGATGATCAGGGGCAGGGGAGAAAGGCCTACTGTCAGTCAGCCATCATAAGCCAGGGATTGATGAGAGGGCCAAATGCAAGAGAGTCTGGGAGGTGGTAATGAGATCTCAAATTTGGTTTTTAATCCATAGATCTATAAACATGGACAGGGATCGCGTGTAGAAGTGGGAACATCGAGGTGGCGGCGCAGGCTCGTTGGGCCGAAGGGCCTGTTTGCCATGCTGTTTTGTTCTTTATGTTGAGGAGGGTCTCTGATGTCCATCGGGGTGAGGGAGAGGCTATCTGGCCTGGGAGTGTTCTGTCAGGAGAGCTGCTTTTTGGTTCAGCTTTGTCTGCACATGTGCAGTTTGTGGCTCTAATTTGAACTGCAGACTGTCTGGCTCATTAAGCCCCACCCACTGCCTCAAGTGGCTAGAGATGGTTTAGCCCATGTTTTCAAAGACAGAGTGAATAAGATTGGGCATAAAAACTCACCCATTTTCACACTAGCTGGACACCTAGAAAAAATCTTGCAAAATTCCGCCATTAGGTTCTGCTCATACTTAGGAAATGCTTACCTTTAAATTGATTTTAACATGATTCCAGATCAAGCAATATTTTTCATTAGTTGTGGATCAATATGGACCAAATCCATCTAAGGTTGAATACAGATTAACAACATTTCAAGGATAAGACATTAAATTTTGGAGTTCTTGGATTGTGATTCCCTTTTTCAGTCAGAACCATGCTTCTTTCTCCAATCTCCAAATCCAGTGAAACTGCCAGAGGTTCCATAGCTTAAATAGCGAATGTTGAGAAGTTTTACACTTTGCTTCCATCCAAGAAATATCAACCCCATTAAATATCTCACATGCTAAAGTCTATTTTTTCATTCCATGACGGTTTAGTAAAATAATATCCCGCAGAATACACCAGTCATATGTTTAAAATGAAGTCTGTTCCCCGGTATTTAAATCTATACTTGCGTTTTGTGAAAATATAAAGCAAAACTTAAATGAATACTGATGAGTTTCAATAAAATATCTTCATATTCAATATATGGCTAGTCTTGGAGCAAAATGTAATACCTATGAACACAATAATACAATATTTAATAAGCGGGAACTGCTATCATGCTAAACAAGTTCACCACCTTATAAGATAAATCCATCCCACTTATCTTCTCATCGTACTTGTCAACTAGAGTTCAACTTCAATCCCAATAAAACACCAACATGCAGGAGGATAACTACTTTCTTAATAGTTCATTTAACAACGTGCTAATGCTTGCACATAAATACACCCAAATCAACTGATTTTTAATTATATATTATAAATATAAATAAATTATAAACTAATTTATATTGTTTTCCTTTTCTAAATTCATCTCTTCATTTCCAGACGCAAACAACGTGCAATTCGGCAAGATGTTGCCTGGCTACCCAGAAACCAGAAGCCCTCCAGTGCCATTGTTCATGATGTCACAGAGTAAGCTAATATATTTGTGATATAAGTATACTTTAGATAGATCAAAATCCCTTAATTATGTCAGAACACTGTCAACATTGGTTTAGAGATAGAGAGATGGTGTCATATTAGTATTGTCACTGGACAGTTGTCACTAGACTAGTAACCCAGAGACCTAACTATTGCTCCGGGAACCTACTTCAAATCCCACCACAACAACTGGTGGAATTATATTTAATTAATACACCGAGTTCACTAATGTCCTTTTGGGAAAAAAGTCCTGCCATCCTCACCAAGTCTGGACTTCATGTGACTCCAGATCCATCGTAATATGTTTGACTCTTAACTGACTTCTGAATGGCCCAGCAAGTCACTCAGTTCAAGGGCATTAGAGCATGGGTAAAGAATGCTGGCTTTACCAGAAATGTTCACATCCAATAAAAGATTAAAAAACCTCAAATATTTAAATGAAAATGCCATGGACGTAAATCTATTCAAGATAATGAGCATATAATTCAGATTAGATTGCGCTAACCTGATTCCATTCTCACCTATCCAATCATAGTCAGAGAATCAGCTTCAATGTCTTCTTCACCCTCTCCCACACTCATATCTGGAGTCCTCCAAGGGTCTATCCTGGGCCCCTTTTGAAAGCTATCCCTTAAGCAAAATCAGCCAAAAAAAAGTGACAGTTTCTACATATGACACCCAGTTCCATTTCTTGAGTCCTCTTCATGGTCCAACATTCAATAATGGAATACTAGAAATTTCCTCAACTAAACATTGGGAAGATCAAATGCATTTGTTTTCAGTCCATGCTACAAACTCCATTCCCTTTCGCTATTAATTCCAAACCTTGGTATTTCTCATATTTGACTCCAAGAGGAACTTCCAATCATTTTTGCACATCAATAAAACCGCCCATTTGAACCTCTGTACATTTCCAACACATCCTACCTCAGCTCATCTGCTGGTGAAAACCTTTCTAGCTCTTTCCAGTCTGTAGATTTGACTTTTGCCTCTGAGTTGGAAAAATGGACGTTCAAGTACCAATCTGGGATTTCAGCAAGAAATTAAGCTGAGCACAGCACAGAGTGCAGTACTGCAGGAATGCTGCTCTATTGGATGTTTCATGTTTCAGATAAAAGTTTAAACAAGGCCCTATCTAGCAGTTATCACCAGCAGCCTGGCCAATATCCAATTGTCAAACAACATCACCAAAACATGATCATTATCTTTGGCACAGCTTACTGTGCACAAATTTGCTGTGGTGTTTCCAAATTATAACAGCGCTTAGATGGCTTTGTACTTCATTTACCATAAAGTATTTTGGGATGGTCAGTGGTCATGACAGATGCAACATAAAGGTAAGTCATTTGTTCCATTCTAACCTACTCTTCGTTGGCCTCTCACATTCAAGCTTCCAGAATTCGTTAGTTAATTCTAAACTCTACGACCTGTATCACTTACACCAAATCCAATCACCTATCATGCTGGTACTTGCTGACCTATACTGGTTTCTGGTTAAGCCACACCTCTATTTTAAAATTCTTATTGTTGTCTTTCAAATACCTCCGAGATCTTGTCTTTCCCAATCTCTGTAACCTCTTCAAGTGCCACAAACTCAGAGATATTTTTACTCCACCAAGTCTGGCCTCTTGAGAATGCTCAATTTTCATCATTCCATCCCAAATCCCACATTCTCACCAAGCACAGAACTCCTTCAGTGCAGAGAGAGACCATTCGGCTCATGGAGTCCACACTGACAATAATCCCACCCATCCCACGGCACATTGGGCAGTGCAGTAGCACAGTGGTTAGCACTGCTGTTTCACAGCTCCAGGACCTGGGTTTGATTCCCGGTTTGGGTCAGTGTCTGTGTAGAGTTTGCACATTCTCCCTGTGTCTGCGTGGGTTTGCTCCAGTTTCCTCTCACAATCCAAAGATGTGCCAGTTAGGTTGATTGGCTATGCTAAAATTACCCCTTAGAGTCCTGAGATGCGTAGATTAGAGGGATTAGTGGGTATATATGTAGGGATATCAGTGTAAGGCCTGGGTGGGATTGTGGTCGGTGCAGACTCAATGGGCCGTATGGCCTTTCCCTGTACTGTAGAGATTCTATGGTGTCTTCAGTCTTTCTTTCTTTCGAAAAAATCCCCATAACCCTACATTCTCACCAGGCATGCTAAATTAAAATCATGCTCATCTCTCAGTATTAAAGTAGAGGAATTAACAGGCATGAACAGTTCCGGATTAATGTCACATTAAACCTTCCTCTAATAATTAAAATCAACAATATAAACACATAGTAGCATTCAAGCAATAAATCAAGACAGATCTAATAATTTATTGAAAAGGAAAACTGTATGTATCTTTACATACAGTACATTAGGCATTTGTATATTTTAAGTATAAATGTAGCAGTAGCCCAGTGTTGTTACAAGCTTATTAATATGCTGCAGAACAAACTCTCACTTGTTAACGTAGAGCAAATTTCCGATAAAGTGGCAAACATTGGGATTAATTTGGGAATTTGGGCGTGGATCGGGACGGCAGGAGGCGCTGGGGGTGGTGGTGGTGGTGGTGGGGGGGGGGATTCCTCAATATCTTCAGCGCCCGGAGTTAGAAATGGTTTAATCCTTCTCACTTTTCCTGAGTAATTATTCTGCTAAGTCTCTGAGTGCAATCTTGCCAACTGTTCACTTCACGCTCCTGCTGCAGTTATGTTGGAGAATTTAGCAGCGATCTCCATTCAATGCAGCAGGATGGGAATGATGGAAGATTCCCATTCTTCCCAAGATGGAAGAATGATGGAACAGTGCAGTTCAGAACTCCTCTCTGCACTGAAGGAGTTCTGTGCTTGGTGAGAATGTGGGATTTGGGATGGAATGATGAAAATTGAGCATTCTCAAGAGGCCAGACTTGGTGGAGTAAAAATATCTCTGAGTTTTTGGCACTTGAAGAGATGCAGGGTAATTGCTGAATTTGAAAATTCCCACACAATCTTTGCATGGAGGCATCTGAAGGGATCCAGCACATTCTCCAGTATATGACCCTCCAGAGATCAGCGAGTCTCGTCCAACATATGTCATCGCAATGCATTTAACTTGTTACATCAGACCACTTCTACCACCAAAACCAACAACAGGCCTGGTCACCTTCATATTTCACCCATAGCTCTCCTACTTCTTCAAAACATAACCCAGATGTCTAGAAATGTGCCGTATATGATATTCCACAGTTCAGATAGAGGTAATTTGAAATTTCACATGTTCATTAAAACAATTTATTAAAATCCTAATGCTGCTCCTCTGTTTCCTATTCATCATTATTTGCAGAGTGAGAAGGTCACAGCACTGATCCTCAGTTTTTCCGACAAACTAATTTCAGACAGATTCCATTTTTGTGAACTCCCCAGCCAGAAAAATAACATTGCCCATCCTTATAATACAATACTACTTTAAATTTGTGGATATATCTGGTGTTCTTCTATTAGTTCGTTGTGTCCCAAACTTTGTCAATACAGAGCAACTTCCTTATCCATATTTACATCTATTTGGATATTGCAGGGAGAAAGGGAAAGGAATAATAATTTGGGTCACTATATAACGTGATAAACAGAAGTGAAGAAAAACATGTCCAGAATTTTACTACTGCTACACATGGGTGACTAGAACAAATATTTTTGCATCCCTTCATTTACAAAACCACAGTGCTCAGTAGAACCTATATCAATCAGTATACACCACTACCATGACAGCAATCCATCACTGTATCAAATATACCCAACCTCAATTTTCTGTCCTCGATGGATTGATATCTGAATACATCTAGTCAAGCATTCTGCAATATGGGAAAGCAAATTCAAGACCTTATATTTTCCGATGCTAGAACACAGAACATTACAGTGCAGTGCGGGCTCTTCGGCCCTCGATGTTGCGCCGACTAGTAGAACCAATCTAATGACCCTCTAACCTAAACTATTCCAATGTTATCCATGTGCCTATCCACTGACCACTTGAACGCCCTTAAAGCTGGCAAGTCCACAATTGCTGCAGGCAGGACATTCCACGCCCTTACTATCCTCTGCGTAAAGAACCTACCTAATGACATCCGTCCTATAACTACCACCCCAGAATTTAAAGGTATATCCCCTCGTGTTAGCCATCACCATCCGAGGAAAAAGGCTCTCACTGTCCACCTATCTAACCCTCTGATCATCCTATATGCATCAATTAGGTCACCTCTTAACCTTCTTCTCTCTAACGAAAATAACCTCAAATCTCTCAGCCTTTCCTCATTAAACCTTCCCACCATACCAGGCAACATCTTGGTAAAACACTTCTGCACCCTCTCCAATGCCTCCACATCTTTCTTATAGTGCGGTGACCAGAGCTGTACACAATACTTCAAGTGCAGCCACACCAGAGTTTTGTACAGTTGCAACATGACCTCACGACTCTGAAATTCAATCCCTCTACCAATAAAAGCTAACACAACGTACACCTTCTTTACAATCTTATCAACTTGGGTGCCAACTTTTAGGGAGCTATGCACATGTACACAGAGATTTCTCTCTCCATCGACACTGCTAAGAGTCCTTCCATTAGCTCTATATTCTGTACTTCTGTTACTCTTACCAGAGTGAGTCACCACACACTCTTCTGCATTAAACTCCATTTGCCATCTCTCAGCCCAGCTCTGCAGCTTATCCGTGTCACTCTGCAAACTGTAACATCCATCCTTGCTGTCTACAATTCTTCCGATTTTGGTGTCATCAACAAATTTACTAACCCATTCTTCTACACCCTCATCTATGTCATTTGTAAAAATGACCAACAACAGTGGCCCCAAAACAGATCCTTGAAGTACACTCCTTGTAACTGAACTCCAGGTTGAATATTTCCCATCTGTCTTCTATCAGCTAGCCAATTCCTGATCCAATTCTTGATACTGGAAAACAAACCATGAGGTTTGACAGGACATTCATTAATCTGACAATTCCATAATTAAATTCCATAATTACTGTTGACTGTATTCCAAAGATGATTCTCCTTGACCAGAATAAGAAGTCTGTCTCAAGCAATCCAGCTTTTTTTGACAACATTTACTAAAGAATGCCAGCAAGTGCTGGGATAAGCAAGACAATCCTTCAGAATTGGTTTTCCTGTGTTGAGATAACTACACAACCTACAATCAAAATATATGGAATTAAATAGTTCCACAATAATTTACAGATACATCATGGAGAATTCCTTTTCTCACAAGCTACCAAATAACACTCTGTCCAAGTTTGATATAGATCCTACCCATCTAGTCTTCAGTCTCTATACTTTACAAATAACATTAAAAGTTAATAAATTTGGCAAAAGTAAGAGAAATTATTTTCTTGGAGCACATTACCCCTTTGTGGTTTGGGTTCAGCATAAAAGAATATTGTTGTTCACCAAGCAAAAATTATTGCAGGGATCAAAATGCTAAGTAGTCAGAAAAGTTAAAGATTTTGGCCTTGTACTGTTTAGAAGTATTTTTGTTTTGATACAAGTAGTGGAGAATTATTGGGAAGGCCAATGCAATATGAAGATTGCTTTCATTGATCTAGAGAAGGCTATGACCAAGTGCGTAGGGAGGAAGTTGTGAAGTCCTTGCAAAGAATGTACAAATATTACAGGACACTTACAAGGACATGTACAAGGAGTGCCAGACATAAGTAAGAAGCAGTGAGGAAGAGAGTGAAAGTTTTGAAGTCAAAATTAGATTGTACCAAGAATTTGTACTGAATCTCTTCCTGATTGGCATGTATATTCTAATGGAGCAAGTGAGACAGAGAATTCTATGTTTAATGATGTTTGCACGTGACATTGTCAAGATAAGAACATGACTGAGTATCTGAAGAACAGGGGGGAAAGTAGACAGAGACAAGTTTGGTGCACCAAAAACCCAATAGTTAGTCTGAGCCCAGGAAAGAGGATCAGAGTGAAGGTGTAAAGATTATGGGTGCAGGGTCTGAGTTACGTGGAGAGGTTAGGCAAATTGGGGCTGTTTTCCTTAGAAAGACGTAGACTTAGAGGAGATCTAATAGAAGTGTACAAGATTATGAGGGGTACACATAGAGTAAACAGGGTTAAGCTTTTTCCTAGGATGGACTCAAATAGCACGAGGGGTCACGGGCTTAGGGTGATGGGGGTAAGGTATAATTTGGATGCTAGAGGAAGTTTTTTTCACATAGAGGGTGGTGGGGGTATGGAACGCGTTGCCAAGTAAAGTGGTGGAGGCAGGCACTCTGGAGTTATTTAAGAAATACTTAGATGGGCACATGAACAGAATGGGAATGGAGGGGTATAGAAAACTGATTTAAAATAGGGATCATGAGCCTTGGGAGTTCCTGGGAAGTGTGTAAATAGACGATGATATTGATGTATTTGTTTTTATCCTACAGGTGCTTTGGTCTGCCTTGTTCTCTAACAAGGGGCATACACATGATGGGTCATGAGAAGGCTGTTCTTGGATTTTTCGAGAGTATCCTAATGCTTCAAGTCGTTAGTGTACGCTTGACCTGGACCATTTGATGGGCAACACAACAGCTCAGTGACTATCACTGTGCTGTGCAGATACATGGATTTGGACATGTGTCTGTGGGAGTTTGCGCATTCTCCCTGTGCTTGCGTGGGTTTTCTCCGGGTGCTCCAGTTTCCTCCCACATCCCAAAAATGTGCTCTTAGGCTAATTGGCAGAACAAATTCTCCCTAAATTGTCTCAAATTTGGTTTCAATCCATAGATCTATAGACATAGACAGGGATCACGGGTAGAGGTGTGGGAACATCAGGGCGGCGGCACAGGCTCATTGGGCCAAAAGGCCTGTTTCTCGTGCTGTTTTGTTCTTTTGTTCTTTGACATGGAGAATGTGAGTGGTTTATGGTACCTGGGATCAGTGAAGGTAAGAAGATGGAAGTACGGAAATTGAAATTAAGCAATGGATTGGCTAAGGCTCAAACAATTGGACAAATGCGGTGGAGTGTTTTGTGATAGAAAGTATCACCGATATTGAAAGAAGAAATTCACAAGACAGAATCTAGAATAGAGGACTGGATACTAAAGAGGTATGGAAGCCGAGATGGATGTGTGAACTGTTAAAAAAGGACAATATCAAGAAATAATAGCTTGGGGAAGGAGTTCAGAAGGGTTTGACAGCATCAAGAGGGACATAGTGGCACCATGATTAGCACTGCTGCATCATAGCACTAGGGATCTGGTTCAATTCCCAGCTTGAGTCACTATCTACGCGGAGTTTGCATGTTCTCGCTATGTCTGTGTGGGTGGTCCAATTTCCTCCCATAGTCCGAAAGACATGCTGGTTAGTGCAGTGACCGTTCTAAAAAATTCTCCCTCAGTGTACCCAAACAGTGTGGTGATTAGGGGATTTTCACAGTAACTTCGTTGCAGTGTTAATGTAAGCCTACTTGTGACACCAATAAACAAACTTCAAAGAAAATATTCAAGAAGAGACTGAAGTGAAATGATCATTTATTGCAGGGAGACACAGGAAATGTGGCAAGCCAAATGATGGAGATGGGACTGTTAAAAAGAAGTGGAAGTCTTAAGATCAGATGGTAAGATGTGGTGGCATCAAATAACATTCTGGTGAGTGCCAGATAAAATGGGAGGAGAAGGAAAGGGGGTAGAGGAAATTAAGGATAGTAGTAGTAAAAGGAGGTGAACTGCTTAGAAAACAGAAGACTTTGAGGTCACTCAATTTAAATTCTCAAGATTAGAGTGGAATTGATCATGCCCAGCCAGATAAATTTTGAACAATGACGAGGAATTCATATAATAGGTGTACAGAAATATTCCTACTTAGGAGATAGGAATAAATATAAACTCAGGAAGACATGTTTTCATCTGCAAGGGTATGTTATCAGGGAAGGCAGACAAGGAGAGCATGTTTCTGAATACAAAGGATGAGGGATACGGCAAGAAGGTAGGGTAGTGGGGTTGATCAATCAGAAAAAAATTGCTTTTTTAAGTCAAAAGCCTATTTCTTGATCCTAAAAATGTCTATATTCTTAAGGGCTGGTTATGTGTGTTTTGAATGATTACAACACAAACTGTTTCTTCAAAATGAGAAAAATGTTTCCAGTAATTAGAATATAATTAAGGATCATTTTGATGTAATATAAAAAGAATTTAATGAAAATGTAATCACAGTAAGCTATTAATAGTAGGTGCAGGCTGGGAAGCTGCGGGTACAGTTTGTACCCTCATAACTCACTTGTCATTTAAACTAGTTGAACAAATGGGTTGCTGATTACATCAAATGCTGTTTACACCAGGCAGAAAGTAATTATGCCAGAAGAATGCATTTGTTTCAAAATCAAGAGATATAAATATTTTAAATTTAGCTCATCTCCAATGCAGCCACAACAACCTAACACCATCCAGGACAGAATCAGCAACCCAGCCACGAGATTTAATATCTTATCCATCTCATCACCAGCCTATGTACAATATGTTAAACAGATGCACCGCACCATCTCGCCAAACTTACTTCAACAATATTTCCAATCCTCATGACACCTAAGAGTTGCAATATCATGAAAGCACCATAATCTCCAACTTTTCCTCTGAGTTATTTACCACCTGATGTCATCATCATTTCATTGTAGCTGGTTCAAAATCTTCCTCTTTAGCAACACTATGGAAACCATTTTCACCAAAGGAAGACAGCCCACCATCACCACCTTCTCAGGGCAACAGGGAATGGGCAAAAATGCAACTTTGTATTTTTCTAGTCTTAGACATGGGTGTTGGCAAAGACCCATTCAATGCAGTGATGAACCAATCTTTTCAGAGTAAACACGGAATAAGGCAATTACATTTTACTATAATAGTATTTTTTCATATTATTCTATATTAATTTGCACATATTATAAAGAGAAAAAAAATCTCCATTTTTTTCTCTTGTGCAGTCGAGACATTGACTGAGCTCTCATTCATTTTCAGAGAAGCCTTTGCAACCAGTAATCAGTCGTGATGTAAAGCCTAGACTGTTAATGCTGGTAGGCTATTTAATAATGGAAGACACAGTAACTGAGCCCAATATTAAATTCATAATGTGAAACCATGCTTTTTACAAAAGATGATTTTTGAATTTACTGGCTGGAAATCTTAAAATGAATTTTTTTAAAAGATCATAGCCACATTCCAGGGACTTGGGATCACTGTCAAAGACGGCTGCACATTTGCATCACTGTACCTTCTGCATTCCAAAACTAGTGAAATAAGGTGAACTATCAGCGAAGCTGCATCAGGAACAATAGCCTTAAAAGAGATGACAGGAGTGCTTGAGTACTCAATTGAGCACAATTTAATTGAGTCCAATTTTCAGAGTGCCTGAGTACTCAATTAAGTGGGAAAAAACCCACCAGACATAATCACATGGACAATGGGATCCTGGCTGAGAGGAATCCCCAGTCATGATCTAATCAAGGGAACTAGAGGACACTAGCCATGATCAAATTTGGATCAATGAAAAGTTGAAGCAAGAAACTCATGTTACCAACCAGCCTTGTGTGTGTTTAAGCACCTGCTTTCTCTGCAGAAGAGGACAAGCACTGAGACACACAGGACCAAGATCTTGTGTCTTGAATTGAACTACCCAGGCACTGCAGATAGATTTTTTTAAAACTCAACCGAATGCTGCTGTCTTCAGAAGAACAGATAAATCATTCGTTTACATCTTTAAACTGCCTTGATGCTGAAATCACCAAGGCCACTCAGTGATGACAGCAAGACACCAATTTTAGCCTGAAGCCAACAAAGTCAGTGCCTTCAAGAGCAAAAGATCCCTTTCAT
Organism: Sphyrna mokarran; assembly: GCA_024679065.1. NCBI lineage: Eukaryota > Metazoa > Chordata > Chondrichthyes > Carcharhiniformes > Carcharhinidae > Sphyrna > Sphyrna mokarran. The sequence goes on from JAGIQG010000009.1 coordinate 57,807,771, forward strand.
TTTAATGGATTCTAGGTCATTTAATCTATCCTCCCCAACCTGTAATCTGTGTCAATGTGTGAACTTCAAGTGTGTGTGTGTGTGTGTGAAAGTTGGAGCATTTATTTATTATTTTTACTTAGACTAGATTAAATAATAAAAGTAAAGCAACAATAAAAACTATCCTTTCTCCTTTGTAAAAACTTAAGAAAATCTGTCTGATCGGCTTTTCTACGGTAACAACACAAACAGTTGAACATTTACTGAATTGGCAAGTGTATCTTTTTTTTAAAAAACCTGTTGTGGTCAGACAAGTAACAGAAAACAGGAAAACCATTTGACCACCCCTCACCTGACTGCAACATTAACCTTTCACATATGTAAATTTTCTATTAGGGTGCCTGGATAACGATCAGGATTGGATGCATCCCAATCACTGCAGCAATTGTAACACCTCAACAACCTGAACATTGACTGTGAATTAATTTTTTTTTAAACTTTATTCCAATCCAATCAAGTCAAATTAAATCCAATTCAGAGTCCCAACAAGTTGGGATATTTCTGATCCAAGCTAACAAAACAGGGCTCTCACCACCTGTCTTGGGCTTGATCTACATGATCCAAGCTGATTGGAGTAGATGTAGCTTCTCCTCCAAGGCTTGACTAATTTGCATCTTAGCCAAAAGGCTGAGATGCCACTTTAAAAAATTGCTTCAAATGAAGCTGAAATGTAACATAATGACTTCAACCAAGTGAAGCATGTCAAGACTACACTTGATCTTAGCCAAATGGCCGAGAAGCGATTTACTTTGGTACTTGTGTACTCCATCTTACTTAAAAATTACGCCGTATCATTTAGTGGGTTGACCCACTAGATCATAGTGAAAACTCCACTGTGCAGTTGAATCAGTTCAGTGATATCATCAATATCAAAATCAACCTAGTAAACAAACTTTTCCATTTCTGCTTTCATCTCTTTATTGTGTATACGATTCAAATAACATAGTGGGTGGTGAAGCAAGAATTTAATTTAATCGCATCAAGAATGTTGGAAATATGGTTCTTTTCACTCAACTCCTGCAGGTATTCATGAGAATGTAGATCACAGTTGGCAGAATACTTAAAAACTATTGGTACTAACCAGAATCATACTATTTTATTATTTCAAAAGCAAATTTAAAATAATTTTAGTTTAAGGAGTAGGAATTTGTGTTTGTCAAACAGTAATAACTATGGATTAAAAAGAAATTCTACATAGCCTTTACTGGAATGATTTAACTTCCAGCAGCTTAATAGGAGGGGTAAAACACACTTGTTACTTTTCAAGGGTGGAGTTCTTGTGGTGCAGTGGGTAGTGTCCCTGTCACTGAACCAACAACTCTGGATTCAAGTCCCACCCCAGGGCTTAATGGCCAAATTTATAGTGCGGTTACATGGGAAAATCATTCTAATATACCAATGACAGGTAGTCGAATGTGAAAGACTCCTGGTCAGCCATGCTTGGTGTAGAGTGGCACCCTTCAAGCTATAAGTCTCTGGCAATAGACTAGTAACATGCTCCAGCTAAAACTCACGAGAAAGAGAAGCATGGTGGCACAGTATCCAGCACTATTGACTCACAGCACCAGGGACCTGGGTTTGATTCCAGAATGGGGTCAGTCTGTGTCGAGTTTGCATATTCTTCCCATGTGTGTGTAAGCTTCCTTCAGGTGCTCTGGTTTCCTCCCATAGTCCAAAGATATGCTAAATGCCCTTTGGTGTGTGAGTGTGAGTGCAAGTGTCACTATGCTTGATGTAGTGTATTGTCCCTCAAACTTTAAGCACCTGGCAAAAAACTAGTGACTTGTTCCAAGAATAATTAGCTACAGAAACAGATAGAAGGCTAATCCAGGTGCAGAAAGATTGCAGAGAGAGAGGTATTCCTAGAAGTAATTAATTGTATGTCAACTCATTTTGGGGTGTTTCTTGGCATCAAAGGTGTGACTGGAGTCTCAAAGCCAAAGGATTTTGTTAAGAAACCCACATCCATTTCAAATTGTCCAGCCTCTACCCAAGAAGATTAGTTTAATTTTAATTTGTTATTTTTTAAAATAGTCTTATAGTTCTTATAATAATTCTAACTCAATTTTCATTAACGAAATGTAATTTAGTTTGAATTCAAACAGAATTTTTAAAGCATGAACTTCAATAATGTTGAATGATGTTAATACCACAGACAATGTAATTTATGAAAGGGAAGTTGGGTTTGACCAACTTGACAATGTAACTAGAAGGGTAGGCAAAGGGGAACTATAATACACAAACATTTTCAAAATGCATATTATGATGTGCCACATCAATGTTTATTACACAAGTAAAGGCTCATGGGCTTTAGGGTAGTATCTTAGCATAAATAATGGATTGGTTAATGACAGAAGGCAGAGTGTACTGATAAACAGCACGATTTTAATTTGGCAGCAGTGACTAGTGTGGGGGCACAAGGATCAACACTGGGGCTTGTTAACTAAATTCTATATTAATGACTTTGACAAAAAGACAGAGTAATGAATCCAGTGTTGCTGGTGATATATCAGAATTCTCTATACTAGAGGGCTTTTAATGCTCCGTTGTTAAGAGTAATCAAGGCATAAATTTTTGGACATTAGACAAGCAACATAAGTGGTATTAAGATCAAATATCATCCAAGGTCTTTTGATGAGAAAGCAAAGTCACTGGATCATATGGCCGATCCTGCTCATTTATCTTACGTTTTAAAATGTATCTGTTTTGCTGCAGGACTAGTAATCCAGAGAATCACAGAATCCTACAGTGCAGAAGGAGCCCAATCAGCCCATCAAGTCTACACCAACTACAATCCCATCCAGGTCCTATCCCCATAATCTCATAAATTTACCCTGCTAATCTTCCTGGCTCTAAGGGGCAATTTAGTATGGCCAATCCACCTAACCCACACATCTTTGGACTGTTGGAGGAAATCAGAGCATCCAGAGGAAACCCACACAGATACGGGAGAATGTGCAAACTCCATATAGACAATGACCGAAGCCGGGAATCAAAACTGGGTCCTTGGTGCTGTGAGGCAGCGATGCGTACCACTGTGCTACCGTGCCGCTCGAGTGAGGGGCGTATTTTCCCGTTCCATCCATCACAGGAATTGTAACGAGTGCGGGACAGACCAGGGAAAGATCCATTGACCTTGGGTGGAATTTTCCAGTTTTTGGGATAAGCACAGCTAGAAAATCCCTGTTCAAATCGTACCTTGGCAGTTTGAGAAATTTCATTCTGTTTGGAAACATCAAGAAATAAAATAATTGTATTCATAAAATTGTACAGTGTTTTGAAATTGTAAAAGACAGAAATGATTAATTGAAAACCTTCTGTCCTTTCCTAGTGCAGCCTACAAAAGAACAAAACAGCACGGGCCCTTCGGCCCAACAAGCCCTACTTACAATTTCAGTCCTACACCAACGTGGTTGACTCTTAAAATACTTTTTTAAGCAGCACTACAAGCACCACTTAAAAAGTCTGCCAACTGCTACAAAGAATTGGTTGCAGTGGTTCAGGAAAGCCAAATAAAATAGGAAAGGAGCTCAATGTTTATTGCAGACATATCTGTTTCTAATCATGCTTACTCTTCTAATAAACTCTGAGCACTCTGTCAGGAAGAACGTGCTGCCTGCAAAGAACATGAGTACGAGGTTTTCATATCTTATTACGGAATGTTCTTAAATTTAATTTAGATTGTTTCCTGTTTAATTTTACTTTCCCTCTCCCCGCACCCACGCCCCCTCCCATTCACATCAAACCACACTGTTCCTAAAGACTTGAGGATGCATTGTGAAAACACTCCTTGCCTTATGTTTATCTCAGTTTACACGAACCTTCAGCTCCTCTGACTCAGCAGATGCTAACCTCCCAATTTCTTGCCAACACTCACGCAAAATGGATACTGGGGGCTGGGAGTAAGCCGGCATCTTTAGGGCAGAGGTGGAAGGGAGAAAATGCTTTGAGGAAAACAGACAATTATATTTTTAAAAAGCCACTTGTCTGGAATATGTAACTTTCTTGTAATTTAAATTATGTTACACATTGTATTTAAAATATTGCACGGATGCTACCAGATACTTTACAGTATACTTCTCTAATTACTTTTGGTTGACCCTGCCCCGAATGAATGAAATGCACCTTCTGGGTGTGGATGAAAGGTGAAGGAGGTGTGCCTAAATTGAAATCATCCATTGGTAATTCGCGGACACGTGGATAAATCTGCTGTTCCGCAGCGAACCAACGATCGCATCTTTTCATTCCTAATCGGAAGAGCCAAACGCTTCCCATTCATTGAGAGATCAGAGTAAAGCCTTCACAAAGCTGTCAATTATGTGCTGGGATCACAGAGTAACGCTAGACCTTCTCCTCACACACACACAGAGATGTGTCCCAGAAACAGTACTCATCTACACAACGCCCCGAAGCTGCAGATCACAAGTTTATTGTGTAGTGCTTGCTTTAGCATTGAATCATTTGTTGGTACTCACGGCAGTTTTCCTCGTCGCTGTTGTCGGTACAATCGTCTTCTCCATCGCAATGCCAGAGTAAGGAGATACACCGATTATTTCTGCATTGGAACTGACCCACTTCACAGTGTAGCCGAGTACCTTCATGGCAGGAAAAACCTCATTAGCTTTCTCTTTATAAAGTCACACCATCACAGAGAGGTGGCGGGGCGGGGGGAGAGGAGCAGCAACCGCAGTAATGGAGAATACACCATGCAGTTCCCCACCATCAGAAGTGTCACCCTGGCCACGTTTTCTGATATTAGTCATTTTGCATATTTAAATTTGAAATAATTATATGGCAGTGAATAGCAAGTTCTGTTACCAGAATCTGCAATGGATGTTCTGAAAGCATTCTGATAATAACAAAAACCCTTTGCAGTTTTGAATTAAGCACACGTTCATTGCTAGTGCGTTAGGTAGGAGAGGCTACTGATGATCTCAAAAAAAAATCAATAACCTTCCATCTGTCGGATCATTTCAACCCCCGCCGCCCCCCATACACAATCCCCATCAACTGCAATGAAAACATGAACCGCCGTCAATCATTACAAAAGAAATATAAAGATGTGTTTCTGAAATGGATACTGACCTTCAACAATGTGCAAATTCAATAATAAGAACGTGACTAAATGGACCCACATTGTCTCTCTCGCTCATCCCCTGATGCTGCAAGCTCTCTAAATAATCACTGTTCTCTGTAGGAGCCGAACTGGTTTGAATATTTCAAACAGCAGTCACTGACGTAAGTGCACTGGAAGGAGGAACCTGCACCGCGCAAGCCCCTGTACTTACAGGAACAGCGTGTCTGAGCAAAGAGCCTCAATACCTTGCCTTTAAAATTGAGCGAGGATCTTCACACTCCGTGCTGACTCTGCGTTGTGCTGACCCCAGGAGTGGCAAAAAGCCATCCCCTGGGATCTAACCTCCCTGAAGGAGAGCCAGCATTGCTGGAATTGTCCTCAAAACTTCCGGATCAAGAATTAAAATGAGGCAGGATCGTCACTCCCTGAGCAGCCTGTGCTGAGTTGTGTTTATGCCCATGACGAGTGACTTGTGAACCAAGTCCTAATGTGATATTTGCTATCCTCCCTAATACTGTTACTTCTGCTCAGAAATCTTTCTTCAACCTGAGGGACTCCCTGTCCACCGTTTCTTCCGCTTGAAAATGTATTTGTGTTCATCCTATTTCTAAAAGTATCTTTCCATGATCCTTATTGATCTTACATTGGTGTATTTTAAAGTTTTGGATGCTGAGTGTTAATTAATTGTAAATGCTCTCTATTTTGAAAAATCTGCCCTAATCCATGATGCCAAGCAAAAACAAAATACTGCTGATGCTGAGAATCTGAAATAAAAGACAAAGTGCTGGAAAGAGTCAGCAAGTCTGACAGCATCTGGGAAGTTTCAAGTCCATATGAAGAAGTTATATAGACTCAAAATGTTAACTGCTGCTGGTAGACCTGCTGAGTTTACTCAGCATTTCCTATTTTTATCTCAAGCATGGTTTTAGGTCAACCATTCTGTTGGTGATATTGTTGTCTTTGTTGTGCAGCTTTGGAACTTAGCTATGAATGAACACAGAACAAAGAATAGTACAGCAGAGGAACAGGCCCTTAGGTTCTCCAAACCTGCACCAATCACATTTACCTATCTAAACCAACTGCTTGTATTCCTCTATTCCTCACTTGTTCATATGACTATCAAGATAAGTCTTAAATGTGGCTAATATAACTGCCTCAACCACTTCTCTGGGCAGTGCGTTCTGGCCCCAACACCCTGTGTGTCAAAATATCTCTGCTGAACTTTTCCCCCTTTATCTTGAACTTAAGTCCCCTCATTTCTGCCATGGGATAAAGCTTCCATCTGTTCACCCCATCTATACCTCTGGCAAGGCTTCTCCAAAGGCTGTAAAGTTTCTAATCAAAAGATAAGATGTTGTTCCTGGAGCTCACATTGGGCTTCACTGGAACAGAATAGGAGGCTGAGGACAGAGGGTTCAGAGTGAGTCTGTTGTGCATTGAAGTTACCAAATGCAGATTGGATAGTCATTTTTTTAGAACATCTCCATTCAGTCTACAAGCGTGACCCTGAGCTTCCAGTCATCATGTCATTTCTGAACTCAACATTGACTTAAACAATTTCATATCATAACCTCTGCCCCTTTGTTTCAGATGGCAATGATTGATAATGATTCTACTTTTCCCATTTACATCTTCTCTAGGTGCCTTTTATATCTTGACTTGTCCCATTACCCTTTTTACCCTTTAATCTCTCCTGCCATCTTGTCCTTTTGTTATTTCGTCCTTTTATACTTGTTTAAATTCTGTAACATTACTAATCTTTTCCAATTCTGACAGTGGGTCATCAATCTGAAATGTTAACTCTGTTTTCCACTCCAGAGATGCTGCCTGACCTCCTGAATATTCCCAATATTCTCTGTCTTTACTAAGGAAATACACAGTTACTCTGTTCACTTGGGTCCTAAATGCCTAGTTTCTCTTGCTGCAAGGTTTCAACTTCTGGGTTCACACACACTCAGCAATTTGCGGTGCAAAACCATGTTAAAGTTAAATAAGGAAGACCTAGTTCAACTAATAGCAAGCATTAATAGTTTCACATTTGTAGCAAATTGTGACCCAGTATTGTTCCCTTTCCAATTTATATTTGAGTTTAGAATGGGAAACTTTCATTTTAAGGCACTTAATTACAATTATAAAATTATGCCAATCATATCTCATGAATTGAACCAATATAAGGTACTGAATTTTTGAGCAATCTGAAAATTTAAGGAGACATTAAGTTGTATTTTTGAGTTGGGCAAAATTCAAATGCAAGCAGGTCCAAAACTGGGTCTTGCCAGGCGATATGCCAGTTCTCCAGCTCCACCCCATGGTGAGGCCATTCTAGTAGAAGTGGAATCAGACTCTGGCAGGGCTTGGTGGATAGCCAATCGGGCTTATTAAGAACCATTGAGGACAATTAAAGGAGGCTGACTAGTATTTTCCAGGTAGGCAGCTTGGTAAGTCTTAGGTCAGGCAGACAGCACTCCCAAGCAGGCCTAGAAGGTCCCCCTGTCTACCTGGGCATTGGACCAGCCACTGGAATGCCATGTAGTGGGACACCACACCATCCGCCACAGTGACGGTCAGTCTGCTGAATCTATTTTTGAAATAAATATGTGAAAAGATCAGAGAGAGTGTGCCCTCTCCAACTTCAAGTTTATGACTGTTCTCCTGTCAGAGATGAATTCATGACCTGGAAACATTCCCAACCTGAGTTTCCCTCTCCCAGGAGGAAAATCCAACTCACTGTCCTCATTGAAAATTATTTCAGATCTTTTGTTTTACTTGATGAAGGTGAAGATTCAAGAAAGTCATGCATTATTTTTGGGATGAGATCATGCAGAATATTTTTCCAATGCAACTCTTTCATCAATTGCCCATGTGAGTGGGGGTACTGTCAGTAGCTCAATTCAGCCAATCCATTTCCAAAGTATTCTTTGCAAAAGCATATTAATTTTAGAATTTCCCAAGATCCATAATTGGTTTCCTCTTATTTTTCACCTGTATGTTATTCCTCAAAAACATTATCCAGAAATACATCAGCTTCCTCCTGCATTCTGAAGACACCTAACATTACCCTGCACTGTCTCATTCGACTCTCCCAGTACCTCCATGCTGCATACTGCTTGTCTGATATCCAGGACTGGATGAGGAGATGTTTCCTCCAATTAACCATTGGGAAGATCCAAGCCATTGTCTTTGGTCCTTGCTACAAACTCCATTCTTTAACCCCTAATTCACCCCCATCTCTGGCAACTATCTCAAGCTGAACCAGACTATTCATAACCTCAACTTCTACCTAGGCTCTGAGTTAAACCTCCCAGTCCCATACCCTCTCCATTCCCGGAATCAACTATTTCCACCTCAAATATTGTTCATGTCTGCTCCTGCCTTCGTCTTCTGCTGCTGAAACACTTATTCATATTTCTGTTGCCTTCAAATTCAATATTATAACGCTCTTCTACTCAGCTTCTTGACTTCAACTCTGCATAAACCTGAACTAATTCAACACTCTGTTCATCATATCCTAGCCTGTGCCAAATCCTGTTCACCAACACCCCTTTGCTTGCTCACCTTTTTAGACCCCAATCCTTCAATGTATCATATTGAAAATTCTTATCCTTTCAAATTCCTCATAATGTCATGCCTCCCTACTTCGGTAATCTTTTCTAGGCCTTTAAATCACCAGCAACTTTATTTTCCTAATTCGACCTCATGTGCAATCTGACACCTTTGTTCCATAAATGGCCAATCCTTTAGTTACCTTAAGTTTCAGCATTCTCATCCCAAGGTCTTGAGCTTCTTCAACTCTCTCTCTCTCCTCATTTAAAACACTTCTTAAAACTTACCTGACCAAATTTTTGTGCATTGTCCTAATGACACCTTTTTATGGCCTTGGGTCAGTTTTTATGATCACGCTCATGTGAACTGCTGTGGGACATTTTATTACATTAAAGGCACAATATAAATGTGCATTATTGTTTACTTAGTGATTGAAAATCTCAAAGTCACACAAGAGCCTCCTCATTTGCTGAGTTTTAGGTGATTAGTCCACCATTTAGTCTGTAGAAGGGACACTCTTCGAGAATGTGCAATATTGTTTGTACCTTGTATGGCCTGGCCTGAACCTGTTTAGCAAGGACTACCCTCACCACAATACTTCAGAACCTGCCAGTCACCAAATGGGGTATATCACAAGGAACTTGTTAGTGACTTCCTATATTTCTCATTTCTTGATCTAAAAAATATTTGCAATAAATCTTGCTCAGGAAAGTTTGTCCTTATGCGGTGCCAAGACAGAAGGCGGGCAATCAATTGATTAAATGGGTTATTATAGACTGATAAGTGAGGTGCTGCATGGATAGTTTCAACAGTTTTTGGGTGGGATTTTCTGGCCACACTTGCCCTAAGACTGGAAAATCCTGCGCAAGGGCAATGGACCTTTGCATGGTCCTGACCTAACAATGGTGGGCGTGATGGGAAAATTCCACCCTATGAGATTTCATCAATTGGCACATGTGTAGTGGAGTGATGTTTGCGAGGGCAGGATGTCAAGGTACGGATGCCAAGTGGAAGGTACCAGTTATGATGCATTTTTGGATTTAACTGAATGTCCACAAGATAGTGTGTGTTATCCTTTGCCAGGCAGGTGTGAAGTATGATAGAGCAGGTACTGATGTCCAGAATGTTGCGGCAACAGCATCTCATATGGATCCAGCAACTATCAGCAACTCCACCAATCTTTGTGTCATTCACAAACTTAATTAGACAGCCCCTCCCCCACATTTTCCTCCAAATCATTTATACATACTACAGAGGTTCCAGCACTGATCCTTGTAGAACACCACTAGCTACAGATCTTCATTCTGAAGAACACTCTTCCACCGCTATTCTCTGTCTTCTATAACTTCTGTGTCCATCTAGCTAGCCCATCCCAAATCCCATGTGATTTTAGTTTTTGTACCAATCTGCCATGTGGGACTTTGTCAAAGATCTTACTAAAGGCCATATAAACTACATCCATACCCCTTCCTTCATTAATTATCTTTGTTCTCTCATCTAAAAACTCAGTCAAGTTTGTGAGACATGATCTTTCCTGTACAAAAACATGTTGCCTGTCACACTCTCGTCTATTTTCTTTCATAATTGTGAAGATTTTGCAACAGAAATAAAGATATGCATTAGTGCATTTCCTGACCTCAGGAATTCAACACACCAATCATTTGTAGGTGATGTGGAAAATTGTGTCAATGCATTTTCAAAACATGTTCATGAGCAAATACACCATATGGTGTAGTAAACCATAGGGACCAGGCACTCCTACATTCATATCATAATCATGATCTATGTTGAATAAACTGATTTCAGAGAGAACAGCATCCAGCATACTAAAATTGGCTTCAGGTCTCCAGAATTAGGGAATGAAAAGATCGTATAATTATTGTCAAGCAACCAATCTTCCAAAGTGCTATGTGTGACTCAATAGTCTGTTAATATCCATGGTTTAAACATAAGGCCTGAATTTTACACATGATATATGTTTCTCAGACCTGCTGGAGTTCAATTATTCAATGGGAGCCACTGTGAAAGACATCTAGATAGGGTCAGCAGGACTGATAGGAGATAGCTATGTGATGGGCTCCGACTTCAATAGCAGCCCAGAAGGAAGTTTAAAGGCAGCCATCAAAGACTGCTGAAGACAACACAAAAGGCAAAGGAAGGTCCTGCATCATGGTGGCTGCAGGTCCAAGAAGTCATGGCAGCTGAGAGGGCACTTCCAGCAGGCAGCAAGCTTCCTGTTTTTCAGACAAGTGTCTGTGTTCCTTTGTGGAACTGGCTGGTGGCAGCCAGGTGGGGCACTCTTTTGCTGAGGGATGGAAGAAGGAGGCCACGTCACCTCACCAAGCACGCCTGTGCAGAGGTGGCAGTTGCAGTCAATAGGTATGACCTGGTCTGACGCACTTGGATACAGTGCTGGAAAGGTTCAATTATCTGTGCTCATCAAGGATGTGTACTACATGGTCACTGTCCAGTGTGGGAGACTGGGAAGGATGCCCACCCATAATTGTACTTAAACATGTGGGAATCAGGGAGTCTCAGAATAACCTCTGTCTTTGTGTGTAAAGGCTGTAGAGAAGATCTGAAGCCCTGGTCCATCAAAGGATCACGTGTGCAAAAGGGTTGGGAATTTCCACATGCCTGTTGGGGGTAAAAATGGCCACATCGCATGGTGCTGGAGATGGAGGGTTGAGTATTCAATGGAGCTCTGCACTTACAGGAGAAACTTCACCATACCAACTCTGAGAAGTCTGTCATTGGCGGTGGGTGCCTAACCTGGCAATCCTTATCAGCTATGAGCTTTGAGCCCTGGAGCTCAAGTACAAGCTGGGAGAGAGGTCATCAAATCACAGAGCGACTGGAATCTTAGGAGAAGTTAGGGACCCAGTATGCAATCATCCCTTATTAGGACTTCGGTGATGCACCAATCACTGAACCACTGATATTAGGTGAATATTGCAGAATGCTCTCTAGAGGTATTAAAACATCATTTTCAGCAGACCTATTGTCCTCTCCAGCACTTCCCTTGTGGAGATATGGCAGTGATTGTATCTTTCCTCTGCCTCTCTCCTTGGCTGCCTAAAAAACATCAGCAACAATCTGTTGAGGCAAGCTGGAGCCGTGAACAGCCTCAGCACTAACGGTACAGTCTTTTGTCATCGTGGGGGCTGTCAGAGGATTTTACACAGTTGGTACAATCTGGAACCTGTGGTCACAAACTATCTGAACATTCATGGAGTGAAATGCGTTCCTGTTGATAGTTACGTGGATGCAATTAGTGGCACCCTCGGATGTTGGGGAATTCTGCAATTGCAGTAAAGCCTCTGGCCCGCTCAGCCTGGCTGACTTGATCCATCCTGAAATGGGTGAATGTTTTCATCCATCTGAACAGAGCATCAGTCACCAGTTTGACACAGCTGTGTGAGCCAGCTGGGAAACTCTGCAAAGATCACCCACTGAGCTCTGGAAAGTGTGACATTGACCTTGAGAGCAACGTGCATTGGGTGTCTATCCACACAATTGGAGGCTTTCCCTGGTCCAATCACTGGGCAGATAGTCATGACTGCTTCTCTTGAAAGCCTACCACACTATCATGTCCTGGTAGTTGGATTGCTGTTTGTACACCCTGGTAGCTGGGTAGTGGTCTCTTCTGCAGGAATTTTCTCCTTGCCCTCCCCGCTGGCCCTGAGCCCCCTGTGCCTATGCCTCTGCTCTGAGGTGATGCCTACAAACATCTGGCCTCCTCTCTCTTTGTTTTCCATCCTCTTCATGGGGATGCTCAGTACTGTAAAGACTATATCTGCAGCGATGCAAATGAAATTGACCAGTGCATGAAGGGTGCCACAGATTTACAAATCTCAGGTGTCACAAGACTGCAATGTCCTGAAAACTCTAGACTTCATGCACAAACTTCCAAAAACAGATTAAATATCTGCCAACTTTGCTCATGCATTGAGCTAAAATGCACATGGATAATGTAATGTTCCAGTCAGTTGCAATTTCACTTCTCAATGAACTCCCTAATTGTCAGTAAGTGCACAATGAATCCAAGCATCGACCAAAATATCGCACAAGTGTTTGATGACTTCAAAATGTGCGCCTGATATCTCCACATGCAATTTCATGTGTTTCTGACTGGGCACATTTTTACCCCGGCAGTAGATGTCACAATCTGTGAATCAATGTTTCTGTATGAAAGATACTAACTTAGCACTTTCACAAAATGGAAGCAAACTAATTAATATAAAGACTGATTATTTAAACTACTAATGTATTAGTTACTCACTTGAATAGTAATCGCCTTAAGGACCTCAGGTAAATATAACTCTTTTGTGTTTCAAAATTAACCCTGGCCATGTCTCTAGCTATGTTCTAACTTTTCAGAATTTGCTGCCAAAGCGAAGTATGGAAGCAGGAATAAGAAAAACGGGAAATAAGTGGAAGAGTTTGAAATTAGTTTAAATATTTGAAAAGGACAGGCTGGATGAAGTTGGATTAGATGGAAAATATTCAACTAAACTTAAAAATAAAATCAAGAGATCACAGGTCAAAGAGAGGATACAAAGGAAAAGGATTAAGATGTTTTTAAAATTTAAAATGATGCTTTATTTTGATGTTACGATTTGCCATATATTTTTTAAAAATTTGCATATAAACTGCTTGCCTCACTGGGGAGATACTGTTAATCAGAATTTGAGAATGGCAATCTGTAGAGGTGTATTGGTTCCATCCAGATCTTAGAGTCTTGCATAAATTTACCTTTCCTATTCGTAACTGTGTCTAGGCTGTATGGTTTAAATATCACCTGCCTTGATCATAGGATAGCTTGCACTGCATAGGAGGAGGTTTAAATGTTTTGTGTTCAACAAAAGAGTTATAAAGGACAATGAATTGGAAAATAGAACTGGAGAAATTGCAGGCAAAGAAAGCATGCTTCAGTACAGGACAGTTCAGTAAGTGTAGTGAATGTTGATATGCAAAGGGATTCAAGCATCCTCATACATCAATCACAGAACAGTGATGTGTAGTTACAGCACTTAGTTCAATAAGCAATTAAAAAAGGCAAATAATATGTTGGCCTTTGTTGCAATGAGTTTGGGATTTAAGAATCAGGAGTCTTGCTACATTAGGGCTTTGGTGAGAACACACTTGGAATGAAACTTGACGTTTTGGTCTCCTTATCTAATGAAGGATATTTTGCCTTAGAGGGAAGTGTTCACTCGATTAATTTCTGGGATTAGAGGGTTGTCCTATGAGGAGAGGTTGGGTAAAATGTGCCAATATTATCTAAAGTTTAGAATGACAGGTGAGTTTATCTAAATGTTTGCAGAGAACTTGACAGGGTAAATTCTGAGAATCTGCTTTCCCTATCTGGAAAGTCTGGAACTAGAAATCATAGTCTCAGGAAAAGAGGTCAGCCATTGTGATGAAGAGAAATGTCTTCACTCGGAAGGTTAGGCATCTGAATTCACCTTCCAAGAGGGGTGTGGATGCTTGATCAATGAGGAAATTAGAAATTGAAAGTGATTGATTTTTGAGTACTAAGGGAATCAAAGATGTGGGAATAGGGAAGAAAGTGGAGTTGAGATAGATCTATGGCCTGATTGAATGGCAGAGCAAGTTCACAGCAATGTTGTCCTATTCTGCAGAATGACGATGTCCGACCAGATGCAGAAGAAAGCCCTCATGTCTCTAGGACATCGTCCTTAAGGCCCAAGAATACTGTAGAAGATTGTATCTCCCCTCCCACTCCACTCTTTGACTGGGAGTTGGAGAGAGGGAAGTGTAGGCATTGAAGTTGGGTGGAATCTATAGTTGTGAAAAAGGAAAATTTATCTTAAATAGTTAGAGACTTAGTTTCATGTTGCTAAAAAGTTGGATAATATAATTGAAGGGAAGGTGTAGTAAAAAAGGTTAACACATAAGATAAGCTAATGAATGACATAAATAGTGATGTACCACTGACTTATGTCAGACTCTCTCCCTCTATCTCTCTCTCTCTCTCTGAAGTGAGAGGAGTAAGAATTATGCCTAGGAGCAAAACGCCTACTCAGTAACATTTTTAGATATAGTATCAATAAACATGTGTTAAGCAGGTACAAGAGTAGTTATTTAAGAATCAAGTGCTATATCTAGAGTCCAAAGTAGAAGGGTCCATTTCAGAACACTTGATGCCACATTTGGTTAAATGCTGCCTTTTTGTCACTTCTCACGTCACCTCTTTAATTCAGCTCTTTTGTCCATCTTGGACTAAAACTGTAATGAAATCTGGAGCTGAATAACCTGAATCCAAACTGAGCATCAGTGAGCAGGTTACTGCTGGGTAAGTGCTGCTTGATAACACTGGTGATGACACCATCCATCTCTTTCCTGATGATTGAGAGCAGACAGATGGTGTGTAATTGACTGCAATCTCTTTGTGTTGCTTTTTGTGGGCAGGATATATCCAACTAATTTTCCACAGTGTTGGGTAGATGCCAGTCCTGTAGTTGTATTGAACAACTTGGCTAGGAGTTCAGCTAGGTCTGAAGCACAAATCACCATTCAATGGGATCATGGCTGATCCTGTATTTCAACACTATACTTCTGTCACTCCCCAGTACCTGTTAATGCCTTAAAAATTCCTCTAGAAATCCTAGAATTCCTACAATGCAGAAGGGGGCCATTCACCCATTGAGTCTGCACTGACTTCCCAGAATAGCATCTTACCCAGGCCTACCCTCTAGCCCTAACTCCTTAACCCTGCGCATTTACTATGGCTAATCTACCCAACCTACTCATCTTTGGACACTAAGAGATAATTTAACATGGACCGTAGAGGAAACCGGAACACCCAGGGGGAACCCACACAGATATAGGGAGAACATACAAACTCCACACAGACAATCACCCAATTCAATTGAACCTGGATCTCTGGCACTGTGGGGCAGCAGTAAACCATCTTTACTGCTAAAAAGAAGTCCTCTTGCAATGAAGGCCAACATACCATTTGCCTTTCTAACTGCTTGCTGCATCTCCATAATTGCTTTAGTGATTGATATACAAGGACATTCAGGTTCCTTTGTACATTAACATTTCCCAATCTAACACCATTTAAATAATACTCTGCCATTCTGTTTTTCCTACTTTAGCAGATAATGTCACACTTATCCACATTGTAATGCATATGCCATGTATTTGTCCGCTCACACAAGCTGTCTAATTTGCCTTGAAGCCTCTTTACATACTCCACAACATGCACAATTCCATCTAATGTGTAATCAGCAAACTAGGAAATATTGCATTTGATTCCCTCATCTAAGCTGTTAGATATATATTGTGAATAGTTGGGGTCCAGGCACTGACTTCTGTGGTACCCCACCAGTCATTGCCTTCCATTCTAAAAAAGACGCATCGGTTACTGCTCTCTGTTTCTTGTTCTCGATCCATGTCAATATATTACCTCCAATCCCAAGTGATTTAATTTCAAAGCTGAAATTTATCAAAACCTTTCTGAAAGTCCAAATAAACCACATCCACTAGTTCTCCATTATCTATTCTATTAGTTATGTTCTCAAAAAACTCCAATAGTTTTGTCAAACATGATTTCCCTTTCATAAATCCCTATTGACTTTGTCTCATCCTGTTGATATTTTCTAATTATCCTCTCACTACATCCTTTATAATAGATTCTAGTATTTCCCTTACTGATGTTAAGCTAACTGGTCTGTAATTTCCTGTCTTCCTTCTCTCTCCTTTTTTTAAGAAGTGGGGTTTCATTTATCATCTGCTGGGCCTATTCCAGAGTATACAGAATTTTGGAAGTTGACAACCAACACATCCGCTATTTCCACGGTCACCTCTTCAGCACCCTAAGATGTAGATTGCCAGGCTCTGGGGATTTGTCAGCTTCCAGTGCCATTAATTTTTACAGATCTTTTTTTAAACTCATACTAATTTCCTTTAATTCCTGTTTCTCACTGGAATTTTACTTACATAACATTTCTGGAATATTATTTTTGTCTTTTGTGAAGAACTGTTATTTAATTGCTCCATCATTTCCTTGTTGTCCATTTTAAATTTTCCTGTTTCATACTGTAAGCTACCATTAGCTAAAATTGAAGCTCAAAGAAATAAAGTCATATTATTGACCTGTTTAGAAAATTGGCTCAGTAGTAAAAAACAGAGAAAAAAGATAATGGCTGGGTGCTATAATTGGCAGCAGGTGACTAATGGTGAGTAGTAAGAACCAAGAGAGTGTGGCAGTCTTGAAAGAACGGGCATGTGGATAGCACAGGAGTGTGGAAAGAGTGAGAAACCAGAGAGAGTTATGTAGGTAGAAAGTAGAAACCCCTAAAAAGTAGGAGCACAGTGAGGGCAAGAACAAGGGCAGAGCTGGAACATGGACAGAACTAGAGCACAGGGAGAACAGCAGCAAAGAGAGAGCAGGAGCATAGGGAGAGAGCAGGTGCACAAGGAGAGCAGAAACACGGAAAGAGCAGAAACACGGAGAGAGCAGAAACATAGAGAAAGTGGAGCATGGACAAAGCAGGAGCAGAGAGAGAGAGAGCTGGAGCAGAGAGAGAGATCAGGAGCATAGATTGCGCAGGAGGACAGTGAGAGCAGGAGCACAAACAAAGCAGGAGCACAGACAGAACAGGAGTACAAAGAGACAGAAGCACAGAGAGAACAAGAGCACTAAAAGAGCAAGAACACAAAAAGAACAGAAATAATGGTTAGCACTGCCTCATAATGCCAGGGACCTAGGTTCAATTCCCTACTTAGGTTACTGTGCAGAGTTGTTACGTTCTCCCGTGTCTGCGTGCGTTTCCTCCAAGTGCTGTGGTTTCCCCCCATAATCTAGAGGAAGTTCTAGTTAGGTGTATTGGCCATACTAAGTTCTCCCTCAGTGTACCCGAACAAATGCCAGAGTGTGGCAGCTGAGGGATTTTCACAGGAACTTCACTGCAGTGTTAATGCAAGTCTACTTCTGACACCAATAAATAAACTTTAAAAGACCCAGAAAGAGGAGGAGTAGGAAGAGAGCAGGAACACAGATAGAACAGGAACATGGAGAGGGAGCAGGAACTGGGAGAAAACAGGAACAGGGGTAAAGCAGAAATAAGGAGAGAACAAGAACAGATAGAAAGCAGGAACAGGGAGAAAACAGGAGCATGGAGAAAGCTAGTATATGGAAAAAGCAGGAGCACAGAGAGAACAGGGGAATGGACAGAGCAGTAACACAGAGAGAGAACAGGAGAATGGAGAGAGAGGAGAAGGGAGAGAGCAAGAGCACGGAGACAGAGCAGGAGACAGAGAGAGGAGACTCACGGAGAAAGCAAACGCAGGGAGAAAGTAGGAGCGCAATGAGTGCAGAGCGTAGTTCTGGATGCCATTCTACTGCTTGCCCTGCACCACATCTCTCAGATCTGAGGGTATAAGAGTGTTTGCTCACAACTGCCACTGTCAGGCTAGCCCCATGTCCTGGATTCCGTAACCCACCAGCCCTCCAAAAAATCTCTCCAGGCCCCAGTTTAAGAATCACTGGTAGAGGATGGCATATTTGCAGTTTAGGAGCAACAAGTGTGGAAAGTTCAGAGGAGTAATGGCTACATTGAACACAGTCACATGGATCTGTTGAAAAAATCTCTTTGTAGGACTGAGTGTTCTTTTTAGTTTATAAAAACAAAATGTCTATTAATGAATACATTGTAATTGGAGGAATGTAGTTCAATCTTGGAAATAGGTCTGGCACACAAAATTATCTTTACAAAATAATAGGAAGAATGAGAATGCTGTCTTTGCATTCATTTTTAGATGGATTTTGTTGTGATGGGATGGTAATAATTATGTGGTAATATTCGTTGCCAGGGAACAGATGCCAGTTGTGTTCATTTCTTTTCTGGATATTGTAGCAGATGGGGAGTGATTATCAGTCACTTCTGCAAAGCTAATCAGAACCTGTATCCACAGAAAATAGGTTTTGTTCTATTTTAATTTACATATCACCATGCCACTGTCAGGATGCTAAACAAGAGTTGACTTTTTTTATTGAGATGAAAATGCTATTTCACAAAATTTCGCTCCATAATCCAGCTAATAGTGATGCTACAGACACCTGAAACTCCACAAATATCAGCTGTAAGGCTGCTGGAAGACATGTAGCTCAGCATGCACTATACACGTTGATGGGAAAGGGCAATAGTACAGACACACCAGAAATTTGAACAGTAGACAGATTGTGACATCAAGCAGTCTCTAACACTGATTTGAGGTCTAATATACTACAGACCTCACAATATCCTGACTTATTAACTCATTACTGAACATATATCAAACTGCAGGAGGGATTCCATGAACATTCTTTAAAGAAATCACCATTCAACTTTCGGATGAGATCTTCTTGAATGAGTAAAAATCATGTGTTCAGTGTTATTGCAGGAATTGAAAGAGGTTTTTCTACTCACAGGACAATGTGGTTGGACTCTGTCAAGAGCTCAGTGGTATTGGAAGGTCTATCAAGAGAAAGCCTGCTTTCAATAATGGGAACCACAATTACAACACCATTTCGCTATAGCATTACTTGGAGGAGCAGCAGAGACAGTAAAGGGGAGAATCCATTTGTGGAGGAAGGAGGAAGAGAACGGTTTTCAATTGAAGGCCCTATCCACAAATGGACTTCTGAGAGCACTTCACATATCCTCACCAGCCAGCAGCAGTGTCTAGGTACCAGGATGTTTCAGAAAGGAGCTAGTGAATGAACTGTGCCATCTCCTGTAACTGGACCTACACAAGGGTGAGGATAACATTGTCTGTGACCATAAAGGTAATTGTGGTCCTTAATTTCTGTACCAGCTGATACTTCCAGGCAGGGGTGTCACGGTAACATAGTGGTTAGCACTGCTGCCTCACAGCATCAGGGATCTAGGTTCAATTCTGGCCTTAGGTCACTGTCTGTGTGGAGTCTGCACGTTCTCCCTGTATGGGTTTCTTCCGGGTGCTTGGGTTTCCTCCTATACTCCAAAGATGTGCAGGTTAGGTTGATTGGCTATGCTAAATTAACCAGAGTGTTGGAGGATTGGCATGGTAAATATGAGGGTTGAAGAAATAGGGTCTGGGTGGGATTGTGGTCAGTGTAGACTCAATGGACCAAATGGCCTCCTTCTGCATAGTATGGATTCTAGGAGTAGGAGACATTTACAACATTTTGCAATTCACAGTATATTGCTACATCAGGAAGATGAGAGATGCCCTGTAGAGACAGGGAGAAGACCCGTCTTCATTTTTTCTCTCATGGAAGAGAACCAGGAGGAAGAGAAACATGTTTTTTCCAGGCTAGCAGGATTTCTAATGTGCCATTGACCACACACATGGCTCTGCAGGCCCCACATATCATCAGGGTTACAGCTGGAACTGCAAGAATTATCATGAACATACAATTTGTGATTTGTCTGTAGCCATGCTCAGAAGATATTGTTGCTGAATGTGTTTTATCATGGCAGTAATCACAACTGATTCATCCTAAGCCAGTCAACTAGACTTTCCATCTTTGATCCACCATGAAGAATAAGATTTTGGCCATTGGGTGACAAGTAATAATCCCTCTACCAATGGCAAATTGCTTTTGCCTACTATCGTGTGGACATTGCACCTGCCATGAAAACCATACTGTCACAAGGAATGTTGTGAAGCAAACATTGGCATACTAAAAGAATGGTTCAGCTGCCTGGAACACTTGGAGGAGCCCAGAAGCACTTACTACAGTGTGTTTCCAAGTTCCTGGTGATCTGCTGTGTCCTTCACAACCTCTCTTCATGAGGACGCAGTCCTTGTTACCAAGCCTTCATGGAGCGCCTTGGGAAGAAAAGGATGAAAAGAAAAAAGGAGGCATTCAGGATTCATTCTGGATGGACTATTTAAACTTTGATTTTCATGCCATCTCATCCTCACCTCACTGCTTCCCACCTTTCAATGTCTGGACTATGCATCATCACAGTGACCTTTTAGTCAAAATGCAGCACTGAATTGTTGGATATTCAGCAACTTCTCTGCTCCTTCCCACAGTAATGTGCAAGGAAGGAAGAGTATCATTGACTGTTTTGTAATGAATTTGACTGATGTGTCTGCTATAGTCGAATAGTTGGAGGTGTATGAAAGCTATGAGGGGAAGGCGAGAGGATGTTTTATGTTCCGTTATTAGTTTTCTTCCTTCTATCAAATCCTTCCTCACAATATTCCAGCAGCTGCTATATTCTGCGTGCATTTCCCTGTAAAGGGGACAGGTTGCTTTTAAGAAGTGCAGGCTAACTATATATCTTGTTGATCATGGACACTGCTGGGCCCATTGCTGAGCATGCAGCTAGTAAACAGAGCATTTTGCATTGGCCAACATGCTATAATCTTGTTGGTGAGCAGGTAGTACAAAGCTATTTATGCTGCAATGGGACTGGGTGCGGGGTAATCGCAATTGCTATGCCTGATATGGGATCGATTCGAACTATTTCCCATATGAATGTGAACAGGAGAAGAAAGAAAAAAATAATGGTGTGCCATACCACTGCATCTCATTTTCCTTCCTTTCTAATTTAATCAATCAGTGCTTTCACACTCATGATAGTTTAATAATTGGAAATGTTGCAGTTTAAAAAAAAGTTGTCAACATTTATGTGGGTGCAATTTAAAATGTATCACTAACCAAAAAAGTTTACTGCATTTCTGACAGCAATTCTTTTGTGATGAAAATGGCTCCCTCCCTCTATATTAAAAGCAACATCACTCTTCCAAGACAAATGGAATCAAATCCAATAAAAGATACATGGAATGATCTCAGGATGCCCAAACTGCTTAACCACCAATGAAGCATCAAGATTTGCATTGATATAGCATCTTTCATGATTTCATATCATTCCAAAGCACCTCACAGCCAATTAAGTACTTTTGAAGTGAAATAATTGTGGTAATTTTGAAAATGCGGCAGATAATTTCAAATAGTACCATGAAATACATTGCATCCACCTGAATGTGTAGACTGGTGTCTATTTAATCTATCTAAAAAACAGAGGATGAGATTCTCCAGTCTCCGAGCCATGTGTTTCCCGCCAGTGGGAGGTGGCACATTGTTTGAGAGTGGCGGGATTCTCTGGTCCCGTCACTGTCAATGGGAATTTCCATTTATATCACCCTATGCTAGTGGGTAAGCCACGGCTGGGGGTGCACTGCTGGCAGGATCAGAGAATCCCACTGGTGTGAACAAGCAGAGAATGCTGGCCAGTACCTCTGATTATTCATAGTAACTCAATACTGCACTTGAGATGTCAGCTTAGATTGTATGCTCAAATCCTGACATGAGAAACCAACTTACAATCTTCTGACTCGAAATGTGGAGATGCTGACGTTGGACTAGGGTGAGCACAGTGAGCAGTCTCAACACCAAGTTAAAGTTCAACAGGTTTATTTGGAATCACGAGTGTTTGGAGTGCTATTCCTTCATCAGATGAGTAGAATTCATTTTACACTGACCTGATGAAGGAGCAATGCTCTGAAAGCTCCTGATCAGTAGAAGCCTTTCAGTTTGAAACTGAATTATTCACTTTAAGATTACTGTTACAATCCTTGGTGAGATTAATAACTTCCAAACTTCCAGTTGCTTGCTAAAAGAATGACACCATGAAATGTCTCATGTTTAAAAACTTATACTGTAACAAATGGCTAAAAGCACTATTGCCGAAACACCACTTTCTGTTTGTTGGCAACCAATAGTTTAAACTATAGAGTGATAGTCCCTATATATGGTCAGCACCCATCACATTCTCCAAAGAATTAGCAAAATGTTCACATATTCCAGTTTCACCAAATAATAACTTTGAATGACCATCTCCAGGCACATACTTCAAGTTTCAGACTTTCTTACATCTACCACCAGTTTGTTCTGATTATTCTTCTTTTGTCTTGGCCATGTCAGAACAAATTTTCCAGAACTCATGGAAGGTAGCAAGGTGTGTCCCGTTAACTAGACACTGTCTCCTGTGATAACTCGCGAAGTCAAGCAATCTTCCCTGTCTGCTAACCAGAACTGTTACTATCTGTCTCTCCAGGATAATCATTAAGTTGAAAGGAGCATGTCACATGATCTCAAAATGGCATCCTCTTCTCTCTTCTCCATGACAATGTGAAACGTTTTATCCTTTTATCCAGGTAGAAATGAAATGAAAATTAACTATGTTTGATCTCAACTTTCCTTCATTTTAGGAGAAATAGCACAATTTACAACACAACTGTTATAACCTGATAGCAATAACATCTTTTTGGGAAGATGGAAGGAGGGTTGGTTTTGAGCCCGCACTCTCTGCAGGAATGACAGCGTGTGCTCAAAATCCGGAAAGCATAATTTGTGCCGGTGAGTTTCCAGGTTCTGGTCTTACCTGCCCCTCACTGGTGGAGTTGTGTGAAACATGCTTCGGGACTGCAGAAAACTCAGTTTAATACATTAGTATTTCATTAGTGATCACTCTCCCTGGGACTTCGATCCTCATCCGATATTCAGCAGGCAGCAGTGTACCATCATGCCAGTACCATTTACTATTTACAAAACAGATGAACCTGTTTTGGGGGGTCTCTCCAATGGCTACACTCTATGCCCTCGTGCAGCCACATTTTGCCAATGAGTTGAGGCTATGCCTCCTGCATGATGTGGTGAAACATACACTTACACAAGAATTAAGGGTATATCTTAGGATCTGGAGAGAAAACCACTGTAACATAGCAATTTTCTTGCTAGAAACAACACTGCCATTTTTTGTTAAGATCTCACCCTCAGCAAACCCATTGTAAATTCAAAGGGGGGGAGATGTAACCTTCAGCCCATTCCCGCTGTCTGGAGGAATGTTTGATAGGTGCTCAAGGTCCAGAAATCACGGATCTTGCTGCTGAGATTGTGATTTCAGATTTTTCCCACCCATTGTCGGTGATGTCATCACATTCACACCAGTAACAGGTGTGAACCTGAGTTCATTTAAATTCACTCCACTTGCCAGTTATTGAGGGTCTCCCGGTACAACAGGTTCACCTAGATGTGAACCTGTCTTGTGGGTGTCCCCAGGGATGTAAAGACGAGTACAGCTCTTGGGAAAGACAGACATAGCCAGGCAGTGCCTCCTCGATCTATCCCTGGCGCAGTTTGGAACTGCTTATCAGTTCCACCCTGGCAATATCAAACTGGCAGTGCTAACCTGTGCCAAGGGGCTGTGCCAATGGTGATGTCAGTGGGAACTTCATGGGGGATGGGTGGGAAATCATTCATATGTAGAGGTGAGCCACAGTAGATATGGGAGGGATGCTGGGGAGGGGAGGGGAGGGGAGGGGAGGGAAGGGGGCCAATGATCAGGGGGAAGGAGAGGAGGGTGCCTACACAGAACTTTAGTGGGGGGGGGGTGCAAAAGTGGTCCAATGATCACTTGCTTGGATGGAGGGGTCATTGAGTGCCATCTCCAATGAGGAGTGAGGGGGAATTGAGTGCCTGTCCAATCAGGGGTAGGTCAAGTGCAGGTTCCAATCAGGATGGGATTGGGGGGAGCCTCTGAGACATCTCAGTATGACTGGGGGAGAGGTTAATTGCTATTCTAAGTGGAAAGCCCTTTAAAGATGGCACCCCAATCTCTGTGCAACCAGTTTTGCAAGCATTGAGGAGCCCCCTCTCCCCCGCCGACGTTCCTCCCCCTACCCCTCACCATGTGATGCCGTGAAACCTGTCGCCTTAAATTTTTTTTGGCTACTCTGCCAAAATGTGGCTGCACGAGGGCAGAGAGTGTAGCCATTGGAGAGACCCCCAAAACAGGTTCATCTGTTGTAAGATCTGAAGAGAAAACTGACGTGTCTCTTTGGAGAGAAATACACCAGTTTTCTCTCCAGAAACAACACTCTGCCATTTTTGATAAGATTTCACCCAGAGTGCTGCTATTGTCTCCAAGCAAAATACCTTGTACGTTCTCTTCGGTAAAATACTAAAGTTTTCCTTTGGTCTCTAACTATCAAACCACCCATAATACACTGACTTCTGAACATGTCACGTGATTACGTTTATTTGCCTAACTTTAAAGCTCCAAACTCAAAATATAATATTTTATAAACTTCATCATTATAACACAAGAGATTAATTGTAGTGAAGTATCCATTTTGTTTTACACTTACAATATAAATATACAGTCTTTTTGTTGGAATACTGAATTTCTGGCTTTAACTTTCTCATTGTTTATTTGAGATGAATAATCATTGAAGACCAGATCACCAACCAAGTCTTTCTCATATCCCACCCAAAGTTCTAACCTCTCTATGTTCCATACTGCCATTTCCCTCTACAGTGAAAGCTCTATCTTGTTTCCTCAGCTAACTGATCTTTCAGTCTCCACCTCTTTCCTAATCTTTATCCCTCTTGACTAGTTTCACAATCTGTACCTTTCTCTAAATGCTCTTCTGTTGATCATGCAAGTAGATAATACAGTAGTATATATAAAAGGCAAAAAATGTAATGTAGGAAGCAAGCTGAAGGAGTAGCACCCATTTGCAGGACCCATCTATCTGATTTACAGGCCAAAGGATGCTGCAAACAATCTGCAAAGGTAGATTTTAATTTGCTTTGCAGATTAGTGGAACAAAATTAGATCTTTGTGATAGCATGAACAGATGTCTCTATAATCGCTGTATTAATAGCTGTGAAATCTATGTAGAAATGTGAAGCACCAATGACAGAATTGTCTGATATTAGAACTGATTAAGAAACGGTTCTTGTCGTTGGATGACAAGTCATTCCTCAAACAGATGGTTTGGCCAGAAGACTTCTTGAACAAATTCCTCCTGATTTGAGACAGGAAAAAAAAACAAATACACATCAACATCAACCAGACGACTCTGTAAAAAATATTATTTTTATTTTAAATATGGATAGTTTTCCATGATTAGGCATGGGTTGAAGAACTTTTTATCCATAAGGAAGTGTTAATGTCTTTTATGACTGCTGACAATTGAATTCCAGAGACATACATCAACATTTTTCCTATTTCTAAGGCAGAGCTCCAACCTTGGAGTAATTATGTTTGTCCCAGTCAGCTATGGACCAAGGTAGCTATTTGTGACTCCTAATATCCCAAGGTGGTGTTAATAATCCAATTGTTCCTATTCCCATACACAATCGCCAGAATTCTATGGCCCCACCTGCCACAGAATAGGAGTGGGCAAGGGGCGGACAATGGAAATGTCCTTTGATCTCAGGCAGGATTTTCTGGCCTTGCTCTAGGGAGCTTAGTTAGCTACCCAAAACCAGGCTGTTACTTGATTGAAATCAGAGCTGTCTGAATTTCTTTCATTAATAAGTTGATAGAAGTTATCTCTGGCTGTTGCTTGAATTCAAAAGGAAACAGTAAATCCAGGCAGCAGCCTTCACTGTCTACCATCTCAACATTGAACAGGTAGCAGCAGAAAGAATTCTGTTCAGGTGCAATTGCTTGGCCCTCATCTATACTGTGAACTAGTTGGACATTGGAACTGGTGACTTCAAGGCTAATTCAACTCTAAACACTTCCTCTCTTGTGGAATTCTTTCTTCTGAAAAAATGGATCACTCAACATTCACTCAATCCACCCTCAGAAGAAACCTTCCAATAGTCTTTTGATTTTGGTTTCTGGATTCACAAAAAGCCACACCTCTTATTGTATTGTTATCTGGCCCTGTATCCTTTCTTTCCCTTATTCCTTTTTTAATTTTGTGAGTGCAAAAAAAGGCAGATGTTCAAAATCCCTCTCTGTGTTTTTCATGTGTGGAAAAGAAATCAACCCCTTTTATTTCATTGTACCTCGAGTTTACTGTGCAATTTCACAGGGGATTGGAACACTTCAAACTTAAAGACTAGGGAAAACATGCCACCATTTGCAAAAGAGGAAATCAAAAATAAGATGAAATACCTTTTAGTTTATTGATAGGTAGTGAGAGGGGAAATCAGGGCTGTTTAAATTCATTCCTCTTTGTGAGAGTGAACGAGAGAAGGAATCTTGCAACAGTAGACCAGTAACACCAGCAGTGTTGAGATATTTGGCTGCTATACCATTGAAATACACTTACGAAATATTTGAGAGAATCATTAAACAAAATACATGGAAAGATCATGAATTATTTAATTTTTTATTGCTGAGTCAGTAGAGTCTAAGCCTTCAGGGGTGGGTTAAGCTCTTCTTATTTATGAAAAATATCAAGACAAATTAACCTTCAAATTATGTCATGCATTATCACTGCATAAAATTGCTGTAATAGTTGTTTTCATAAAGCTCTGTACCAATGTGTTTTAGATTTGTTAAAACCCTCATTAGAATACTGAACAAAAGTTCATACAAATGCATTTCACACTCATATGCTAACTTATCTCATGTACATTCAAGCTCATTGTGATTTTTATCAGGCTTTTGTTTTATCTCAAACACTTCAAAGAACCTACTTTAAGAGTACAGCAAGATCCTGCTCCTGGTTGCTATCCCATGGTCCCTGTTGAGACCTCCGTATACATGAATGTTGAATGAAGACAGTGCTGGGTTTAGCTATCTATGAATAGCTTTCTGATGCTTATTGTCCCAAATGACTGCTACTTTGATGAAGCACCAAGGAATGGTTAAGCACCATGGAACTCCACCACACTGCTTTAAGGAGAGGAGAGGGGAAGAGATCTTCATTAAAACTGTAGACAAGAAATAAAAGTAAAGGAATGCATGGATATCAAATTAGCAAACTGTAATGTTTGCTAAAAGGTATTAGAACATCTATATGCAGGAGGAAAATTAGTCCGTGTCACAACAGTTTTATGGAAGAAAAATATGTGTGGATAGCAAGCTTAGATGGTAATCTCACATGCCCAATCTTCCCTTGGAAATGGGAAAGTTGTCAAGTATCTGGGACATCGACTTGAAATAAATATTCAATGCCCTGAATATGCAAATTGAATCCTAATGCTGTTTTACGATTCTGCTCCAAATATCATCACTGGTCGGGAATTGCACCATACTTGCTCCATTCACTTTTTCCAGCTCTATTATGGCTGTACAATACACAAACTCTTAAAAGTGGTTGTTGGAGGTTGCTCACATAAAGGTCAGACAAGTGTTTTTCAGGTTTAGGAATGATCCTCTTGGCACCACAAAAATTGTATGTGCTCCTCTCGTCTTGTGGCTCCCCTGGTTCCGACTCATCTGTCCAGTTTGGCCAGTTTGGCATGAGAGTTGGCTGACTTTGCCACTAATCTGACCAATAAGCTGCATTGCAAAGACTAATTGGTACCCGCAGCTCACTATTTTCATGGATTTTAGGCCTGGAAGCCTAATTCTAAGTGAGCCCTGACATATTTCATTCCAATATTTCAATCATAGAAATAGGAGCGGTGCAGCTATGATACCCCAACCTTACCACTTTTCCCAGCATTCCCAACTTTAAAAATGATGCTTTTACCAAAGGATAGTTAGACACAGGGTTAATAGTCATGGGAACGAACTTGAAGGGAGAGTTGCCTTTCAGCCTCCTAAGTTACCTATTTAAAAATCCTTTTAAATTTATTAATGAAAATGTGGACATTGTTGATTAGGTTATTATTTATTGCCATCCCTTTTTGCCTTTGCAAAGGTGGTGATGGGGCTACCTTCTTAAACCATTGTAGTCCCTGAGGTGTAGGTACACTCACAGTGTTGTTAGAGAGGGGGTGGCAGGATTTTGACTCAGTAACAGTAAAGAACAGTAATATATTTCCAAGTCAGAATGGTGAGAGGCTTGGAAGGGAACAAAAACTGGAGAGGGAATTCCCACTCATCTCCAATATAGATAAGAATCTGGTCAGGTGTGAGGCACTCTCGGTGTGACCGTCTGTAATACAGGTCTGATCCATTCTTCAATCTGTGATTGCCACAGAAGCCATTTTTCACTTCATCTGGAGGTGGAAAATGGACCGCATTTGCATGGTTGCAATATAGAAACTCTATATAAAGGGGGGAAAAAACATGTCCAATGTTGCTCCAACCTGATGGCCAGCTTTTAGTGTGGTTGCATCAAGCTGTGCACAGAGCCTCAGTATGCAAACACAAATGGGTGGGATTTTATGGCCTCGTTCATCCAGAAACAATAAAATCCTGCCTGAAGTCAATGGACCTTCCCATGTTCCGCCCTTCACTCATTCCAATTTCTGTGGTAGGCAGGACAGTAAAATTCCAGCCCAAGTGTCACTACATGCTGAGGTTCTACCATCTTCAGTGATATGAAGAATGGGTCTGGCCACATTGGGGCAGAATGCCACAAATTGGACTGTCCCTTATGGAAAAATTTATACAGAGAGACATCTTTAACCACAAGTCCATCAGGCAGTGGTTAATGTCCTAGAAGAAAAAGAGATGGTGGATTCTGTCGGATGGTTCCCTGAACAGACTGTCACAGTCGTTTGCCAGAACATCTTATCACCAAAACAGGTGCCAAGACCTGGCTTGGTGGTGGTGAGAGAAGCCCTTCCCTTAAGATTCTTCGTATGCAACCAGAGTCTCAGCGCATCTGCATGTTGGCCTCGAGGTGGCTATGGTGGGCACCTCCTTGTGGAATATACCTTTGCAAAGGAAGTCTAGACACAGATGACATTGTCTTGTTGAGGTTCATCCCAAGCTGCTTTGTGATTCAGGACTCTGTACTCTATCAGCTGTTCCCAGGAACACACGTTGAGATAAACATCAGCTGTTGCGAGAGGATCATCTACCTAGTGAAAGATACTTTTTGGGTCTGCCTGAAACTTGTTGGCCTTCCAGTAAAAAGAGTTGTCCCCGATCAAGTGTTGCAGACTGGCACCTTCCAAAGTCCAGGACTACATGCTGAGGGAAGCATTAAAGCTTGGGGCACTATTGCAAGGGTGTGATGGAGAAAGGTCATTGTCTAAGACCTTCCAGCTGTACTGCAGTGAAGGGTGGAATTGTATAGAATCTCTTGGACTGTATGGCTACACTGAATATATATGGTGAATATTATATGTATCACAACTGTACTGAAACACCTCAGAGGGCAACTTGATCTATCTCAACAACTTAAGTACCTTTGCACCATTTGTAATGACTATTTTAACATGTCAGTAATGTTTCTCTGACAGTATTGAAACACCTGAATGCAACATGATGTATGTAGAAAACTTGTGCAATGACCAATTTGAAATGTTTGTAACATCCTTTCAGATATTTTATGAATAAAATATATTTTTGCAAAAAGGGGAACTTCCAGGTGGTGGCATTCCTAGGTATCTGCCCTGTCCTTCTAGAGGGTAGAGTCATGGATTTGGAAGGTGCTGCTTAAGGAACTTTGTTGAGTTCCTTCAGGGTGTAGATAGGACAATGACTGCCACTGTTCATCAGTGGTGGAGGGAGTTTGTTAGTGCTGATGAACCTAAAAAACATTGAGGAACAAATTAAGCATCCATCATCAATGTGAGGTTCAGCAAGAACCTGATGAGATGGTGAAGAGATTAACGCACTTGGAAAATAAAACATGCAATTTACTTTAATCTGAAACTCTGCCATCAATACATGTATAGTCACCAAGCAGTTAGTAGAAGAGTTAATGTGGTATAATGTCCTGATCAACAAATTCAAAAAGAAATTGGCTTTTAAAGTTTGAACATTAACATAAAAACATAGAAACAAAAAAGAGAGGAGCAGGAGGAGGCCATTCGACCCTTCAAGCCTGCTCTCTCATTCATTATGATCATGGTTGATTGTCCAATTCAATACCCTAATCCTGCTTTCTCTCCATGATCTTTGATCCCATTCACCCCAACTACTATATCCAGCCATCTCTTAAATATATTCAGTGTTTTGGCATCAGCTACTTCTTGTGGTAATGAATTCCACAAGTTCACCTCTCTTCATAAGTAGTGTAAGCTTCATCTCAGCTCTGAAAAATGTAACAGTAGAGGAGAAAGCAGTTATTTGGCTCAATCTGCCTGAATCAATGTAACTACTTGTTCTAAGGGCATTTCACTCTTAATTCATTTTCTACTCTTTCCCTATACAATAACTATTTTTTCCTTTATTCTATTTTCAAGGTTGTTTGATTTGTCATCCTTGATCACGTGCTGTTATAAAATTCAGGTTTGAATAACTTTTTATCTGAAAGAATTTGCTAACTTCCTGTTTAAAATATTATTTATGTTCCTTTACTGCTGATTTGCTGACCAAAGAAAGCATGTTTTCCCTATATACCAATTTCAGGTTTTGAGGACTATTTTTAGATTCCCTTTTTAATATTCTTTGCTCGAATGAATGGTTTTTCTAAGCTCTCTGATCCCAGTATAATTATGTCCCGGTGGTGTAAATCGATATTACAGCTTTTCCATCACTGCTATAACTTCTTTTATTTATTTACATTTGTTCGTATCGCAAGTGGGCTTACATTAACACTGTGATGAAGTTACTGTGAAAATCCCTTTGGGAGGTTCTACTTTAGCTAAGGGCATCCAAAGTGCTTTGTGATTTTAATTTGGAAACAGGAGAAGTACTCCTGCCTCTCCTGGTTCCACAATAAAATAAGTTAAATTTAATTTTTGGGTGGCAACCTCCAGCAGCTTGACAGCTGAGCAGCTGATGAAACTGACTTTTATATGCACAGTACATGCTGCAGTCAGTCACAAGCCAATTTCTCAGAGGGTCCACTCCAATTTGGGAGGCCACACACTTCAGAGAGCCCTATGCCACGTGGCAGACTATACACTTCAGAGGGCCTTTTACCATATAGCAGGTTATACATTTCAGAGGCCCCAATTCGATATAGTAGACTACAGACTTCTGGAGTAGAATGAATGCGTTCATACTGCCTACTATATTGCACTTTATTAAATGGATACAGCACAATCTAATTCCTAGCTGTTTTTTTCCGATTTGGTGCAGAAATGCCAACTCATTACACACTTAGATTAAAAACTGGATTCTTCTCAGTTTTGTAACAGCCTCACACCAGAAAGTCCATTTAATCAATGAATGAGGAAGAATGCAACAGTTACAAAACTTGTGGTTACAAGAAGGTTTCGGCAATGAATATTAATTTATCAGCTGCAGAAGGATACAGAATGCAGGCTGCACTCCAATGTTAACATATAAATGATGTTACAGAATCCTAGGTATGAAAAAGGAAAGTAAAGCTTTAAGGCTGAAAATACCTTTGATAAATATAGAATGTTTCATTTTCAATGAAAAATTGAAAACTAAATTGTTGCCTGACAGCCCAGTGGGTAAATATACTGATCGGGTGAGATACTGAGCTAAAATAAAGCCAGATTTGATGCTCTGATTTTTGTTCGTTAGCTAATCTCAATCAGCGCAATGATAGCCTAAACATCGCTATTGGTCTCAAAATTGCAATAAAACTCATGAATAATATGTAAATACTTGAGAATTTAATGAACTCAACCTGGCAACATATAATGATTTATGGCCTTCCATGCAAAATGCAAAGTGCAGAAGACCTTTCATTTCTAATTTGTAAATTAAGGAGACCTGCGTATCGTAATTATTTGCTGAAATGATCATAATTGTGCAAACATTTTATTATTTTATACTTTATTTTTATCTCAGTTATTTTCTATAACCATGCTATGAATTGTAATTGCTTGTTTTTTTTATCATAGTTCGGCACTTTCCGTCGTGATGGTTTTTCAATAAACTAATTATCGATCTATCGGATGAAGGAAAATAACAATCTGCATTCCCATTCCAGTCAATATCCAGAGACTCCTGTTGGATGTGATGGATATCTGGCGAAGACAGGATTATATTTGGCTATGATATCCCATTCTGATTGTGAAATCTTTTCCTGACACTCACTGCTTAGCATCAGTATCGGTTCATACCGACAGGAAAGAGGAGAAAACTGGTAAAGAATTTGGGATAAGGAGAAGACATTGGAAACAAATTGTGTAATGATGCAAAATGTACGGAGCCAAAACGATTATTGGTATTTTTGTAAGCATCAGAATTTAGCAGAAATTCTGGGAGGGCAGTTAGGTGCGTGGCCATGTCTTCTTCTAACTTGTACTTCAGAAAGAATTTCTTTTGTTTGCTCATATCTCCCCCTGTTGTTTATTCACCATATAAGCTACCGCTCACAGGGCGATGAGTGTTTTCCAAAACCACAGTCGGTAAATTCAACTTACTTAAACTCCCTGTGATGTGTCTCGTTTGAAGAGAGCATGGGTTGCAGCACTATTCTTTGACCCCTACTCCCTTCAGTTGAGCTAATTCTGCCCAGTATGTACTAGGATCAGTGAACTCAGATTAGTCTTTACAAAGCAACTGCGTGTATTTAATATTCCTCCGGGTTGTCTAATAAATTAAAATCATGCCATTTTGCTCTGCACTTTGCAATGTTGAAGTGCCAACATCACGCCACAGCAATGCAACATATACATATAACTGTCTCACGTCGAACAGTTTCCACTTAATTGTGTGGTATCTTGTTAATTAAATACTCAATATTGGCGTCGTGCATTCAAACATGTTTTCAAAAGAGGATTCGGAGCATTTGGATGTGTTAGAACAACTCATTATTAAAGATTTCGTAAGATTAAGCTCCACGCATTTCCTTTCAATTTTTTTTCACATGTGAACTGATAGAGAAATCAAAGATGGAATGGAAAGAAAAGGAAAGTATTCAACAAAAAGGAAAGGGAAGGATGATTCTAATGAAGTTCCATCATTTCCAATGGTTTCAATCGAAGAGGAAATTGTAGGGCTATGGAAAAATGACTTCGAAGAAAAAAAAGAGGTCCCAGCTTTGATTTTGGGCTCAGAGAGGCAATATTTCGGTTACTTTCCGAGGGGTGGGGATGGTGCGGGGAAGCTGCCAGCCACACTTCCTTCATTTGATCACAATCCAGCGCTTGAAGATAAATGTTAGCTGAGAGCAGGATTGTGCAGAGGTACTATGAGAAATTTGTACATAAAACTGCTGATCTCGTAATCCTACTACGCCAAGAAGTCAAATGAAGCTGAATAAGAGCGAAAGTTGAGTCCAGCAATGAGTCAAAGAAACCGCGATCGAAGAAGTTTTCAATTAGTAGTGCAGTGGTATAGAGTAGGATATACTCGGATGTGAATTTTAAACTTTTCAGTTATCAAATGTTATGGTTTAGTTTGTGCATGTTTAATGCTATCAGTTTAAAATACGTCACCTTGTGGTGGATTCATGTGTTTTCATCAGGGTTAGTGCTACCCCTAGGTGGTTGTTTAACCGCATTACAGAAAGGAATTTCTGATTTCAAAACAATGGGCTGAATTTTCCCCGCTTCTTGATGGTAGACTTGGAGGCATAGTGAGGGCATGGGGTACAAGTAGAGTAAAGGAAAGTATATTGTTATAATCCCTGAACCATTCTCATGGACAGTCTAGGACTTGGCAATCCAGTCCTCAGCAAACAGACAGTTAAACTGATTACAGACCCAATTCTTTTTCTTAGTCAACTCTAAAGTTCGAGGAAGCCCAGAACATTAGTGCAAGAGATAAGGCTAAAGCATTTACAATCACTTCCAGCCAAAAGTGCCCAGTGGATGATCCATCTCAGCTTCTTCCTGAAGGCTTCAGCATCACAAACTCCAGTCTCCAGCCAATTCAATTCTTTCCACATGATATCAAGAAACAGCTGAAGGTACTGAACAGTGCAAAAGCTATGAACCCTGACAAGTTTAGAGCTAGGCATGATAGCTGATGATTACACAATGTTCAGCACCATTCTCAAATACTGAAGCAGTCTGTGTTCACATGCAGTAAGACATGGGCAACATTCAAGCTTGGGCTGATAATTCGTAAGTAACATTTGGGTCACACAAGTGTTAGGTAATGACGATCTCCAACAGGAGAGAATCTAACAATCTTCCCTTAATATTCAATGGCACTACCATCATTGACTCCCCACCAAAAACATCTGGGGGTTTGACCATTGACCAGAAACTGAACTTCCACCATCTACAAGGCACAACTGAGAAGTGATGGAAGACTCTCTGCTTATCTGTATGAATGCAGCTCCAACTACACTCAAGAAATTTGACATCACTCATTAACAGGCAGCCCACTTGATTGGCATCCCATCCATCACCTTAAACATTCACTCCTTCCATCTCCAACACAAAGGAGCAGCATTGCATTTAATCTACAAGATGCACTGCAGAAACTCAACAAGGTTTCTTCAATAAAATCTTCCAAATCTGCGACCTCTATCACTTAGAAGGACAAGGGTAGCAGACACATGGGAACATCACCACCTGCAAGTTTCCTTCCAAGTCATATACCATCCTGACTTGGAAATATATTGCTATTCCTTCACTGTTACTGCATCAAAGTCCTGGAACTCCATCTCTAACAAGAAGAAATCTCTCTGCCATTTGGAGTCATACTGAACACAAAGAAATTGGCTATAACCAATCACTACAGCCCCAGGATATTGGCCAGAGGTTTATGCCTCCACTAACAGATTTTTTGGAGGAACGGAGCATGAAATTGAAGGGAAGGGATTCCCTCCAGATTCCTGACTGCCCCAACAGCACAGCAATTTTATACTGGAGTAGGCAAGGCCTCAGATGGGAAGACCACCCTTGTCCCATTGGAGACTCATTAAGGGCTGTTTTCCAACCAGCCTTAGTTTTTGTCAAGTAGAAGGATTGAATGTGCATGGGGAAAGGCTATAAATCAAGGTTGGGAGGGTAGACGTGCTTTAATCAGAAGCCTTTTCCTGAAGTTCGGTATTGGCTGAATTGTCTCCACTCAATCTCTCCACTAAGGACCCAATCGCTCCTTCGCAATATCCCAAGCCTTCCCCACCATCCCTGCTCTGTAACCCCTTGAATTTACCTGGATCTCTGGTGCCCAGCCATAGGCTCCAGTATCCTCCTGCATTTCTTCTCCTGTCCACTGCAGCATTGTTGCTACAGAAGCTAGAGAGCTGCGACCAATTTACTTTGCCATCAGTTCTCTGAGGTGGAACTTTTTCCTTAATTAGGGCAGAAAGTCCCACCTGGAGCCACTTCACAATCATTTGAGTGCGATGTCTACAGAAACTCAGTGGATGTGTCCCCAGTGATTCTTCGGTTGTGGGAAGCAAGACCCCATCATTCAAAACATTCAGGCCATCATTGTAAAAGTTCCACACTGTCCTAAACCCACAGTCTTCACCTGTTTCATCATTGACCCTCCATCCATCATAAGGTCAGAAGTGGGGAAGTTCATTGATGATTGCATGATGTTCAGTTCCATTTACAATTCCTCAGATAAGTTGGAAGACCTGAATAAAATCAGGCTTGAGTTGAAAACTGGCAACAATCAACATCCCAGGGTTATATCTGATTGGTGACATATCTGGATCAACCGCACATATGCTCCGACAACATGAGCAGTTAAAAACTGCGAATTTTGCAGTGAGTAACTCACTTCCTAACTCAGCAAAGCCTCTCCACCATCTATAAGGCACTAATCAGTGTTGTAATGGATTACATAACATTGAAGAAACTCAGTAACATCCAGACAGTGCAAAATGTTTGATTTGCTCCTCAGTTACCAACTTAAATATTTACTGCCCCTACCAATGGTTTAC
Source organism: Sphyrna mokarran (assembly GCA_024679065.1). NCBI lineage: Eukaryota > Metazoa > Chordata > Chondrichthyes > Carcharhiniformes > Carcharhinidae > Sphyrna > Sphyrna mokarran. The sequence continues at coordinate 57,844,030 of JAGIQG010000009.1, forward strand.
TGGGGCAGCACAATATACCATCTACAAGATACACTGCAACAACTCGCCAAAAAGTCTTTGATAGCACCTTCTAAACCTAAGACCTCTACCACCCAGAAGGACATGGGCAGCAGCTCATGAGAGAACCACCACCTCCCAAGTTCCTCCTTCAAATCACATAGCATCCTAACTTGGAAATATATAGCCATTTCTTCATGGCCACTTGGTCAAAATCTTCGTCCTCCTTACCTAATAGCATTGTTGGAGTATTTTCACTACATGAACTGCAGTAATTCAAAAATATATCTCACTAGTACCTCCTCAAGGATGATTAAGGATAGGCAATAAATACTAGCCTTGCTATAATTGCCCATATCTCATAATGCATAAATAATAGATATGACATTTGAAGATGCATTCACTGACTTTGACCTCCCATATGAAGTCATCAAACTTCTTGCAGTGCTACATCCAGGGCTTAAAGCTTGATTCCCAACATTGGCCCCCATAGCCATCAACTTCCACTGTCTTCTGACCTTCTATCTGGAGGTCCTTCTGGCCCCCTATGGTACAACCCGTCTCTTCATCTCCTCCACCAATGTCTCCAGATCCCACTCTCTCCTACGTTATGCCAATCTTCAGAGTTTTCCAGGTTTGGTTCACTTCCTGGATAACAACTTGCATCTGCAGAACCCTTAAGATTATTGATAGGCAAAGGAATTTGGGTGTACAGGTACACAGGTCATTGGAAGTGGCAATGCAGGTGGAGGAGATAGTCAAGAAGGCATACAGCATGCTTGCCTTCATTGACTGGGACATGAGTTTAAAAATGGAAAGTTGTGTTGCAGCTTTATAGAACCTTAGTTAGGCTGCACTTGGAATACAGTGTTCAATTCTGGTTGCCACACTACCAGAAGGATGTGGAGGCTTTAGAGAGGGTACAGAAAAGATTTACCAGGATTTTGCCTGGTATGGAGGGCATTAGCTATGAGGAGAGGTTGGAGAAACTTGGTTTGTTCTCACTGGAGTGACGGAGGTTGAGAAGAAACCTGATAGAAATCTAAAAGATTATGAGAGGCACGGACAGACTGGATAGTCAGAAGCTTTTTCCCAGCATGGAAGAGTCAATTTTACTAGGGGGCATAGATTTAAGGTGTGAAGGGCAAGGTGTAAAGGAGATGTACAAGGCAGATTTTTTACACAGAGTAGTGGGTGCCTGGAACTCGTTGGGAGAGGTAGTTGAAGCAGATACGGTAATGACTTTTAAGGGGCGTCTTGACAAGTACATGAATAGGGTGGGAATAGAGGGATACGGTTGCTAGAAGGGTAGGGGGTTTTAGTTCAGTCGGGCAGCATGGGAGGTGCAGGCTTGGAGGGCCAAAGGGCCTGTTCCTGTGCTGTAATTTTCTTGTTCTTTGTTCTTTGTACTCCTGCGAAATGCACCACCCTTTTAAGAGCAATGGACTAGCCTTAAGCAATACAGGCAAGCTTTAAGTGGTGCCAGCCAAACAAGATATTGGTCCCCTGCTAATATGTCCAGCCAAACAGCAGAGTTAGTGCTGGCCGGATGCTGAAACTATTGAAATGAGCAGCAAGCAAGAGGTTGGCATCATAAATCCACAGGCTTTGTTTTCAATGGCTATTGAATCTAGCTTTCTATATCATTTCTACATTGTTTAAAAATTAAAAGAACACATTATCCAAATTTTACTTTAAAAATTTACATGAAGCAATAAAAACAATTTATTCAACAGGACATTCTTTTTTCACAATACAAACAAGCTGTGTTGCTAGTTGTGGGTCATCCTAACTTTTACTGACCTTGGACCTCTTTAGTTTGGGTGTAGTTAACGTGTTTGCTCTGGATCACTATCTTGAACCTTGGTCTGCAGATTACTTCTATCCTCAAGTCATGAATTAAATTCTACAGATATACCAAAACAGCTCCAGGCAGCCTTTGTCACTGCATACAGAGTAGATTCAGTATGTTACAGGAAGAGTTCAGTCAGCTCATCAAATATGTACTGGCTCTTTTAAAGAGCAATCCAGTCAATCCCTCTCCCTCAGCCTTTGTCCACATTCCTGCAGTTTTTTTCTCTTCCAAGTATCCAATTCCCTTCTAAGGACTACTATTGAATCTGTATTCACTATTCTGTCAAGAAATATGTTCCATAAAGACGCTACTCATTGGAAAAAAAGGTTCATCCTCATTCTTCCTCTGGTTCTTTTGCCAAATCACCTTTAACCAACATTCTTCAATGGGTGACCCTTGTCTGAATCCATTCTTCATGATTCAGCATGAAAAGGGTAGGCTAGAAGAGTCTCACTAGTTTAAAACCCTAATCATAGTCCGCCCTATCCTTTCCATTAGAACAGTTGATAGCTATTCAAAGCAAAATACTTCAGTTGCTGAAGATCTGAAATAAAATTCAGGTTCAAATTCAGATACAGCCCATTACAGCTGTATGAGGACAGCTCCTCCTTGGCCTTGTACTCATGCTGGTGGTCCCATGATATGAAACCCCTCTTTACAAGACTTTCAGTCACAAAGTCATCTTCCTGATGCTTATCCCTTTGTTAATTACATATAGCTGGCTTAAGTAACTCAATATTACAACCCAAAAGGTCCCTTTTTTAAATTTAATTCCTAACTTCAAAAATTCTTTTCACAGGGCTTCATTCTTTTTCTAATCTGTAGTCCCAATATGATCACTAACAATGGATCCTGCCTCTCTATCAAAGTTCCTTTCCAATTGCTCAAAAATGTAATCCCAGACAGCGAAAACATTCCTGTGCTCTCACTCACAATTGCAGAGCAGGACATTTATTCCCTAATTAGTGGATTCATTATGACTGCAACCTTTAGATTCTGCTCTTCCTGAACTTGAATAACCCTCTGCTCGATGGTTCAGCTTACAGCCATATTCCTACAGGCAGCAAGTACGTTTACCTGTTAGGCAGGGCCATGTTTGCAGGATTTCCTCTTTTGCCCTCCTCAGTTGTCCATATCCTGCTGAGAAACTCTTCACTTCTTACATAAAATCATAACATGGTTACAGCTCAAAGAAGCATTCAGTTCCCTGTATCCGTGCTGGCTATCTGAAGGGACAAGTGACTTAGTGCCGCTCGCTAGCTTTTCCCTACATATTCTTCCTTTTCAGATAAAAGTCTACTTCCCTCTTGAATGCATCAATTGAACCTGCCTCCATCACACTCCTAGGCATTACATTCCAGATCCTAAACAACCTTGCTATGTGGAAACATTTTTCCACATGTTACCATTGCTTCTTTTTACATTAGATTAGTGTCCTCTGATTTTCAATATTTCCAGAAATGGGAAGTTATCCCTATCTACTGTGTCCGGATCCCTCATGATTTTGAACACCTCTTTCAAATCTTCTCTCAAACTCATCCTCTCCAAGGAACAAAGGAAAGTTTCACTTTCCTGTCTGTCTCCCAATACCCTTGACTCCTTGTCAATAAAAATCTGTCCAAGTAATCTTTGAGTATATTCAATGACCCCGCCTCCACTGCTCTCTGTGGAAGAGAAATCCAAAGACTTCCTCAAATTCAAGTCCCTCAAAGAAGAAATTCCTCCTCATCTCCACTTATTTTGACCACATTTTGAAACTGTGTTCTACTCCAGGTGCAGACACACGAAAGCCCTGAACAATTATAACAAGATTTTCCTACTTTTATACTCCACCCCTCTTGCAATAAAGGTCAACATTCCAATTCCCTTCCTAATCACTTGCTGTATCTGCATGCTAACTTTTTGTGATTCATGTACAGCAACACCCTCTATACATCAGCATTCTGCTCTCCCTCACTACTTAAATAATATTTTGCTTTTCTGTTCTTCCTGCCAAAGTGGACAACTTCATATTATTCCACATATCCCTTCATTATATGCCATTTCATCGCCAATTCAAAACTCTATCTCTATCATTTACAGTCTTCTTAATGCACCTCAAAACTTGCTTTCCTATCTTTGTACCATCAGGAAATTACCAATAAATAGTCCATCCTTTTATCCAAGTTATTAATGTTGATCATAAATAATTGAGGCCCCAGCAGTAATCCCAGTGGCATGCCACATTTATCCCAATTCTGTTTCTGTTTGTCGCCACATTTGCGAAAGGCCTTGGAGGAGTGCAGAGAAGGTTCGCTAGGCTGACACGGGAGATGAGGGGGTTAGCCTATGAGGAGAGATTGAATAGACTAGGTCTGTACTCGTTGTAGTTTAGAAGGCTGAGGGGGGATCTTACAGAGACATATAAGATAATGAAGAGGCCAAATAGGGTAGAGGTAGAGAGATTTTCCCGCTTAGAAAGGATAACAGCACTAGAGGGCACAGCCTCAAAATAAGGGGGGTGGGCAGTTTAGATCAGAGTTGAGGAAGAACTTCTTCACTCAAAGGATGGTGTGTCTCTGGAATTCTCTGCCCATTGAACTGGTGGAAGATACCTCACTGAATATATTTAAGTCACGGGTAGATAGGTTTCTGATAGACAAGGGAATTAAGGGTTATGGGGAGAAAGCGGGAAAGTGGAACTAATCCACTTCAGATCCGCCATGATCTTGTTGAACGGCAAGGCAAGCTCGAAGGGCTAGATGGCCTACTCCTGCTCCTATTTCTTATATTCTTATGTTCTTATGTTTCAATTCCACCGTACTGCCTAAAAAGAAAAACATGCTCCACTCACTAAGGACCTGTTGCAAACAGTAAAGCAGAGATTGAAGTGTGGCTAGCAGACTGAGTTAATCTCCACACTAAAATTTAGTTCTCCATCTCCTAATGCTTAAATAGCACATGGACTTGCACAACGTCCATGCCAAATCTGGGCTCTGCATCTGAGGTACAGTGTACACTGCTCACAGAAACAAAATAATAATTTCTGCACATAACATCAATTGCAACACATAGGAGTCAACAAATGTGGAGGAGATAACCTTTCAGGCTGTGGTTGTGCCTATGCCTGTTTGTAGTTCCAGTGGCAAAAAATAAGAGAAAACATGTGAGCGGGGGACCAAGTGTAGTGTGTCAAAATTCGCAGGTGACACCAAGATGGGCGGCAGAGCAAAGTGTGCAGAGGATGCTGAAAGTCTGCAAAGAGATACAGATAGTCTAAGTGAGTGAGCAAGGGTCTGGCAGATGGAGTACAATGTTGGTAAATGTGAGGTCATCCATTTTGGTAGGAATAACAGCAATATGGACTATTATTTAAATAGTAAAAAAAATTACAGCATGCTGCTGTGCAAAGGAACCTGGGTGGCCTTGTGCAAGAATCATAAGGAGTTGGTTTGCAAGTGCAGCAGATAATTAAGAAGGCAAATGGAATTTTGTCCTTCATTGCTAGAGGGATGGAGTTTAAAAACAGCAAGGTTATGTTGCAGCTGTATAAGGTGCTGGTGATGCCACACTTGGAGAACTGTGTACAGTTTTGGTCTCCTTACTTGAGAAAGGATATACTGACAGTGAAGGAGGTGCAGAGCAGATTCAGCAGGTTGATTCCGGAGTGGAGAGGGTTGGCTTATGAGGAGAGATCGAGTAGGCTGAGATTATGTTCATTGGAATTCAGAAGAATGAGGGGAGATTTTATAAAAACATGTAAAATTATGAAGGGAATAAATAAGATAGAAGCAGGAAAGTTGTTTTCACTGGCAAGTGAAACTAGAACTGGGGGGCATGGCCACAAAATAAAGGGGAGCAGATTTAGGACTGAGTTTAGGAGGAACTTCTTCACACAAAAGGTTGTGATTCTGTGGAAGTCCCTGCCGAGTGAAGCAGTTGAAGCTACCTCATTGAACGTTTTTAGACAAGGATGGATAAATTTTTGAACAGTAAAAGAATTAAGGGTTATGATGAGTGGGCGGGTAAGTGGAGCTCAGTCCACGAAAAGATCAGCTGTGATCTTATTGAATGGCAGAGTAGGCTCGAGGGACGAGATGGCCTACCCCTGCTTCTAGTTCTTATGTTCTTCTGTTGAGGAGCATGGAAGGCAATGTCAGGGCAAGAGATGTGGCGAAGGAATTTTCAGAAGTCTTTGTAGCTCTGCTCATTGTTGAATATTTAATATTTGGGAATTATGATACATACCTGTGTCTTAATGAATATGGATTTGTGCAGGGTATGTGGGAACATTCTTGGTGGCTGGCACACCAAGAATTTTTAATTCAAGCATCATCAGACACAAACTATAGATCTCAATCTGCATTGTTAATCACAACAATGCAGAAGAAGGCCATTTGGCCCACTGAACTTGTACCTGCTTTCCAAAAGAGCATCTTACCTAGGCACACATTCCCCACCCTATCCCTCTAGCCCCAATCCACCTAAGCTGCAATATTTGATTGGAATAGCTATAGCTCTAGCTCGTTAGAGGGGTCAGTTTTCGTACAGAGTGTGCAGGAAGGTTTTTTGACTCAGTATGTAGATAGGCCAACTAGAGGTGAGGCTACATTGGATTTGGTGCTGGGCAATGAGCCAGACCAGGTGTTAGGCTTGGAAGTTAGTGAACATTTTGGTGATAGTGACCACAATTCGGTTACGTTCACCTTAGTGATGGACAGGGATAGGCATGAAGCTGGGGGCTGTAGTTATAGCTGGGGGAAGGGTAATTATGAGGCCATCAGGAGAGAATTAGGGTGCGTAGATTGGACTAGGGAACTACAGGGACTGGGAACATCTGGAATGTGGTGCTTATTCAAGGAGCAGCTGCTGAGAGTCCTTGATAAGTATGTCCCTGTCAGGCAGGGAGGAAATGGACGAGTAAGAGAGCCTTGGTGTACGAAAAGAGTTGATTTGCTGGTTAAGAAGAAAAAGGAGGCTTATGTCAGGATGAGGCTTGAAGGCTCAGGTAGTGCAATGGATAGCTATAGATTAGCTAGGAAGGAGGTAAAACGTGAATTGAGGAGAGCTAAGAGGGGACACGAGAAGATGTTGGCTGATAGGATTAAGGAGAATCCTAAAGCTTTCTTTCGATATGTTAAGAATAGAAGATTGGTTAGGGCAAGATTAGGACCAGTCATAGATAGCAGTGGGAAGTTGTGCGTGGAGCCTGAAGAGATTGGCGAGGCACTGAATAAATATTTCTCTTAGGTATTCACGCAGAGTGCTGGAAATGTAGCTGTGGAGAGCACTGAGGTACAGGGTTGCAAATTGGGGAGTATTGTAGTAGGTAGGGAGGATGGGTTAGAAATTCTCGAGGGTTTGAAGTTGGATAAGTCCCCTGGGCCGGACGGGATTTACCCTAGGATTCTCTGGGAGGCAAGAGAGGAGATTGCAGAGCCTCTGGCTCTGATCTTCAGGTCCTCGTTGGTTACGGGTGTGGTTCCGGAGGACTGGAGGATAGCGAATGTGGTCCCATTGTTTAAGAAGGGGAAGAGAGACCTTCCTGGGAATTATAGGCCAGTGAGTCGTACTTCTGTGGTGGGCAAGGTATTGGAGAGAATTATTAGGGATAGGATTTATAGTTATTTAGAGAGAAATGAATTGATTTGGGATAGTCAGCATGGTTTCGTGAAGGGTAGGTCATGCCTTACTAACCTCATTGAGTTTTTTGAGAAAGTGACCAAAGAGGTGGATGGGGGTAAGGCGGGTGATGTAGTATATATGGACTTTAGTAAGGCGTTTGATAAGGTGGCCCATGGAAGACTTCTGCAGAAAATGCAGATGTATGGGATAGAGGGTGATTTAGCAAATTGGGTTAGGAATTGGCTAGCAGATAGAAGACAGAGGGTGGTGGTTGATGGGAGATATTCATCGTGGAGTTCGGTGACGAGTGGTGTGCCTCAGGGTCTGTTTTGGGGCCCCTGCTGTTTGTAATTTTTATAAATGATCTGGATGAGGGTATTGAGGGATGGATCAGTAAATTTGCAGATGACACTAAAGTCGGTGGAGTGGTAGATAGTGAAGAGGGGTGTTATAGTTTACAGAGTGACTTGGACAAGTGCAGAGCTGGTCCGAGAGGTGGCAAATGGAGTTTAATGTGGAAAAGTGTGAGGTAATGCACTTTGGCAGGAACAATAAATGTGTAGAGTATAGGGCTAATGGTAGGGCTCTTAATAGTGTTGAGGAACCGAAGGATCTTGGTGTATGTGTCAATAGATCCCTGAAAGTAGGCAGTCAAGTGGATAAAGTTGTTAAGAAGGCTTATGGAGTCCTAGCTTTTATTGGTAGGGGGATTGAATTTAGGAGCCGCAGCATCATGTTGCAGCTGTACAAACCTCTAGTGCGGCCGCACGTGGAGTATTGTGTGCAGTTCTGGTCGCCACATTATAAGAAAGATGTGGAGGCATTGGAGAGGGTACAGAGGAGGTTTACTAGGATGTTGCCTGTATGGAGGGCAGGTCCTATGAAGAGAGGTTGAAGGATTTGAGGTTGTTTTCGTTAGAAAGGAGGCGGCTAAGGGGGGATCTTATTGAAGCATATAAGATAATTATAGGTTTGGATAGGGTGGACAGTGATAGCCTTTTTCCTAGGATGGAGAAAGCTAGCACGAGGGGACACAACTTTAAATTAAGGGGTATGAGTTATAGGACGGATATCAGAGGTAGGTTCTTTACTCAAAGAGTGATTATGGAGTGGAATGCCCTGCCTGCAGCTGTTGTAGATGCGCCAAGTTTGGTGGCGTTTAAGAGGTTAGTTGATAAGTATATGGATGAGAAGGGAATGGTTTAGTTAGGAGGGGCATTGCTTTTTATTTTGGTCGGCACAACATCGAAGGCCGAAGGGCCTGTTCTGTGCTGTATTGTTCTATGTTCTATATGTTCTATCTTTGCACTGTGGGAGGAAACTGGAACATCTGGAGAAACACAGGAAAAACATGCAAACTCCATACAGTCACCCAAAACAAATTCTGCTGCAGTTTGGGTCCCATGGGATAAAGTTTAGTAGAATCATCAAGAAAAATATATTAAATTGTCGAGAATAAATCACCAGGCACTCATCACCCCTGGAAATAATAATAATTTAAATAATAATAACAAATAATTTTGAAGCAAAATGCTTTATGTACTATCTTGTGATGTCCCAACATCACTACTGAGTAATTCAATCCAAACTAGGGTACTTTCAGAAATGTCAGTGGGAGCAGAATCAATGATCTGCCCAGCTCCAAGAAAGCCTCACTCTATTGTGCTCTGGAATCAGGTTGGGCTTTCACTTCAATTTAATATAAGGTACTGGTGAGGCCATATACTGTATACAGTTTTGGTCTTCTTACTTGAAAAGGATATACTGGCACTGAAGAAGGTGCAGAAGAGATTCACTAGGTTGATTCCGGAGTGGAGAGCTTTGGCTTAGGAGGAGAAACTGAGTAGACTGGGGCAATAATGTAAAAAGGCTGGAATTCAGCCTTTTTACATTATTAAAAGTATTAACCTGTTCATTTGACCTATTGTATCCTTTTTACTGTCTATCCAAAAATCACTCTCTAATTGGCAATGCTTCACAAGAGACCTTCAGGATTTATGATATGGAGATGCCAGTGTTGGACTGTAAGCACAGTAAGAAGTCTCACAACGCCAGGTTACAATTGGACAGGTTTATTTGGTAACACAAGCTTTTGGAGCACTGACCCTTCATCAAATGAGTGTGACATTCATCTGATGAAGGGGCAGCATTCCGAAAGCTCATGTTACCAAATTTACCTGTTAGACTTTAACCTGGTGTTGTGAGATTTCTTACTGTGCCTTCAGGATTTATCCATCAGATGTTCACACTAAGCGATCTGACAATGGTAGCCTCCTGACAGTTGGGCATCAACACTCGACCATGGCAACTTATTTAAAGAACTTCGGTGTTAGGGACCTTGTCTTATCCTAAATTCAACAGGCAGCTTAGGTGAAAATGATTCCTTTTTTTAATGTGGTGACATGTTGCCCATATTATAGTGGCAGTTCTGTAGATCTTTTGTGTAGAGTGATATCTCTCTTGCCCAGAGGTGCTCGCGGAGTTTGCGAAAAGTTCATTTGGTTTTGGCGATCCTGCAGAATGTTTCTGTACCGATATGGGCTACCCTGCACAGGTTGTTACCTGGGTGGGTGAATCTGTCCACAGGCTGAAGCATGCAATCATGGATAGGGAAGGTTGGTAGAGCTTATTCTGAATTGGAAGAGTAATGTTATCTTTTTATGGCAGTCTTGGCACAGTGAAGGTAAATTATTGCAAGGTGCCTCATATTCGGCTGTAAATGTAGCTGAAACATCAAGCTTAAAAAGGTTTGCCGCATGTGTCATTCCCAATTCTTCTATTTATTCAACTCCTTAAAATACTCTGTAACGGAGATCCCAATTTTTCATAACATTATTCAGTTAGGTAGAAATCTCGAGCGAGTTCTTTGGTTCCTGTGTTGAAGAAATATATCAATTTTGGGACGATCTGGAGAAAGTTATAAATAATATAAAATGTATACAATTTGTAACTTGTTCTGCGGCAGGTGCAGCCCCAGGTTTCCGACTCTTAACCGGCTTAGCGGCAGTTTTCAACTCCAAACTCAGGAGGATGCCAGGGGCCACTAAAGGAGAGAGAGGTGTCGGCGTGGCGGCCAAGTCACCCCGCACCCCTAAGTGTTCCCGCTGCAGGAACCATGGTTTCGATGTCCGGCTGAAGGGACATGGGGCTTGTAGCTGGCGGCGATGCCAGTGCCCCAAGTGCTACCTGATTGCCGAGCGCCAGCGCATCATGGCAGCGCAGAAGGCGCTCCGCAAACAGCAGCAGCGGGAGGAGGAGATGGGGCTGGCCGGACCCTCACCGGGGGAAGAGGGCAGCAGCACCAGTGCCAGTCCCCCACCTGCCACCGAGCAGGCGACAGCCTCAGCCTCAGTCACCAAGCCGGCACCCGAGGGAGACATCTCTGTCTCGGAGAGGCGCGGCCATCCCTCATTGGGACTGGAGGGCAGACAGGGCAGCGGAGAGAGGAAGGACAGTCCATCATCCTACATGGTTCACACCTCTCCCTCCTCCGGTAAGAATAATCAGGATGGCTTTCAACAATTATTTAGGCTGCAATTAATAACACAAGTTTTGGAACGGCAGCTCAAGGGAACTTTTTAAACGTTTAAGTTAATTCTAATTATAAAGACAATCAAAATCTAATTAGTTTGACAAAGTACACGTAGAAGTAGGTCATATAGTGATCTAAAAAGTCTTTGGGGTTTTCATGTTCAAAGTTGAATAGTTTAGTTGGGGTTTTAAATGTCTTTCTTTAAAAAAGTCTGATACAGTACTTCAATTATTCTCGGATCACCTGTACCTGAACGATTGATATTGAGGTTTCGCCTTTGAAACACTGGTTTATGTCAACTAAAAACGTTTCATCTTCCACGTTTCTGACTCTGCATTCCCTGTTTTCATCTCTAAACCATGGATTATTTGTAATTGTTGCTAATTGCAGGCAGTTTTCCTTTGTTATTTCGTCTGCACTGAGTGTCCTGTTTAATCAAACTCCTGCCTGGAAGTTTCAGGTTGTTAGTTTCAGTTCTGGGTCGGTTGCCCCTGCACAGCGTGTTCCAGGCTAGCTGCTGCTCTTGATAGTTTGTAACAAAGTGTTCATCAATTTTCAGCTGCAAATAAAAAGCCAAATGCCACTTAAATATGGGAATATTGGAGTCCTTGAGAAAAAAGTCCCGAACTAACAAATTGCAATATTTGTGTCCTTTCTCCAAACTAATATAACGGACAAAAAGATTATTAATAATCAACAATTAATTGGTAGCAGGGAGCACGATTCTCAAAGTCGCAAATGTTCGAGCGCGTTGTATATTTCTGAACACTAGGACACAATGACACAAGCTTTTTTATGTCGCGGCCCTTGGAGGTATTGCTGGGGTACGGTGTCATTAGGGCTCCTAGGTTTCACTCAGCCAGACATTGCTAGCTTTGAACCTGTATTTAGACCCGCTGGGAAAGTTTGCAAACTGTGATCCCGAGAGCTACACTGGAGAGACTAATTCTAGGTAGAAGCATAGGTCAGAAGCTAGGAGCCAGACTATAAATAGTCCACAGGTCTTGGCAAGGGATTGTGCGCTAGCGTAACAACTTATTGGGATAAAAATATCTTTGATTATGAAAATAATCCAGAGACAAGACTTATTTAAAAAAGCCTTGCAAATATAATCATCAACTGTGGAAAACCATGAACTGTTGGATTTAAGGAAAGATGACAGATATTCAGAAGGAGTTAAAATCTGAAACAACTATGTGGAGTGCTGTGAATGTGCTGCAATAAGGTGTTTGGGAGGATGTGTGTAAGGGGAGGGGGGAATACTGTGTTTGCGGGGTTTGGTCTGTATGGGTGTTTTTGTCTTTGTAAGAGGTTTGGCAACACCAATTTTAAATCCAACTGATTTATTTGATAGTAAATCTGCTAGCATTCGGCGTTTGTGCCTTCGTCAGGCGAATGAACACCTCATTCGCCTGATGAAGGCACAAACGCCGAAAGCTAGCAGATTTACTATCAAATAAATCAGTTGGATTTAAAATTGGTGTTGCCAGACCTCTTACTGAGTTTACCCCAGTCCAACGCCAGCATCTCTACATCATGTTTTTGTCTTTGCCAACTCTTTTTTTTTCCATGGGTGTGGTTTGGCCTCTTTCAGGCCCACCCTCTCTTTCTCGTAGTTGGTTCCCTGTGGCCAATGGAGAAGGTGGGGAGTAGGGCCCTCCGTGTGGCACTTGCTGATGTCAGCGGTTTGAGGGGGAGCCTCCCTAGTGAGGGGGCTACTATTAAGAATGTGGGATGTTGGCTAAGACCCTTGCACGCTGACCTTAGCGCGATCAAATTCACTAGCCGGAACGTCAGGGGATTGAATCATCCAGTTAAGCGTGGTAAAATGTTTCAGCATCTTCGACAGCTGGGTACCCAAATTTCATCCCTCCTAGAGTCCTACTTCAGGCCAGTGGACTATGTTAGGCTCCGTGGAGGATGCGGGAGGGTATTGAAATCAGTGCTTTCATTCAACTTTTTGCACCAAGGTGCAGCGGCGGCAATCCTGATCCACAAGTCCTTACCCTTGTTAGTAGAAATTTGAGTTAGAAATGGCATAGAAATGTCATTTCTAACTCAAATGGCCGATGTATTATTGTCACAGGTAAATTATGTGGGACGCCCCTGGTGTTAGCCAGAGTGTATGCCCCAAACTAGGACTGTGAAAACTTTCTTCCGATCAATTTTTGTGCTACTTCAAGATTTGAATTCACATTAATTGATACTGGTCAGAGATTTCAACTGTTGTTTGAATCTTGCCCTAGACTGCTCCTCCCCAGACCACTGTATCTTCCAGGATGCCAAAATTATTAAATCAATTCTCACTGAACATGCGGTGTCGGACCCATGGAGGTTTGTTAACCTTACTAGAAGGGAATTTTTTTTTCACCTGTCCACCGAATGTATTCAAGTGAGATTAGTACTGGGAACTGTGATGTTGGTGTCATTACAACGACTTGGTTAGGGGAAGGATGGGATTGGCAGCTTAACATTCCAGATACAGATACTTCAGGCGGAATAGAGGGGATGTAAAAAAGGTGGGGGAGTTGCATAACTGGTTCAGGAGAATAATCACAGTTGTACTGTGAGAGGATACCTTGGAGGGCTCATACAGTGAGACAATATGGGTAGAGCTCAGGAATAGGAAAGGTTTAGTCACAATGTTGGGGTTTACTATAGGCCGTCCAATTGCCAGTGGGAATAGAAGAACAGATATGTAGGCAGATCTTGGCTAGATGTAAAAGTAACAGGGTTGTTGTGGTGGGAGATTTTAACTTCCCCTATATTGATTGGGACTCACTTAGTGCTAGGGTTGTGCATGGGGCAGAGTTTGTAAGGAGCATCCAGGAGGGCTTCTTGAAACAATATGTAGATAGTTGAACTAGGAAAGGGGCCATACTGGACCTGGTATTGGGGAGTGAGCCCAGCCAGTTGTTTCAGTAGGGGAGCAATTCAGGAACAGTGACCATAATTCAGTAAGCCCTAAGGTACTGATGGATAAGGATAAATGTAGTCCTCAAGTTAGGGTGCTAAATTGGGGCAAGACTAATTACAACAATATTAGATAGGAACTAAAGAATGTAGATAGGGGGCAGCTATTTGAGGGCAGATCAACATCTGGCATGTGGGAGGCTTTCAAGTCTAAGTTGATAGGGATTCAGGACCGGCACATTTCTGTAAGGATGAAAGATAAGTATGGCAAGTTTTGGAAACCTTAGATAATGAGAGAAATTGTGAGCCTAGTCAAAGAGAAAAAGAAAGCATTTGTCAAAGGCAGGAGGCTGGGAACACACGAAGCAAGTGTAGAATATAAGGAAAGTAGAAAGAAACTTAATCAAGGAGTAAGGAGGGCTAAAAGAGGTCAGGAGAAAGCACTGGCCAGCAGGATTAAGGAAAATCCCAAGGCTTTTTACAGAAATGCAAATAGCAAGCAGGTAACCAGGGAGAGGTTTAGCTCACTCAAGGACAAGGAAAGGAGAGCCAGAGGAAATGGGCAAAGTATTAAATAAGTACTTTGCATCAGTATTCACCAAAGAGAAGGCCTTGGTGGATGATGATTCTGGGAAAGGATGAAGGGTGTATAGATAGTTTGAACCATGTTGAGATCAAAAAGGAGGAAGTATTGGGGTTCCTGAGTAACATTAAGTACACAAGCCTGATAGGATATACGTCAGAATATTGAGAGAGGCTAGGGAGGAAATTGCTGAGGCCATGAGAGAAATTTTTGTGTCCTGACTGGCTGCAGGGAAGGCCAAGATTTGGAGATGCCGGCATTGGACTGGAGTGAACACAGTGAGAAGTTTCACAATACCAGGTTAAAATCCAACTAGTTTATTTTATAGTAAACCCACAAGTTTTCAGAAATGCCGTTCTTTCATCAGGTGTGTGTCAGTTGCTCCCATCTGTCCATTCATGCTCCTACGAAATCATTATAGTCTCAAATGATGCTCCTTTGTCATTGGACTTGGTAGTGGGGAGAAGGCTGGGCTCCCATACTCCGTCGCGATTTAATAGTTGTCTGCTGTCTGATGAAGAATTTGTTAGATTTCTGTTAACCCAGATCGATGATTTCTTAGAGTTTAATGATGCTCCGGGAGTTTCAGCAGCTACACGGAAGGCTTATTTAAGGGGCCAGATCATATCTTATTCAGTGAGTGAAGCGAAGCAGAAAGGTAGGAAGTTACTGGAATTGGTGGAGCGTATCACCCAAGTTGATGCTGTGTGTGCTGTGGGCCCAACCCCAGAGGTACATAAGGAACGTTTACTACTACAGGCGGAGTTTGAGGTCTTTTCCTCGTATCAAGTGAATCTGATGATAGAGAATCTGGTGAACTGATATGGCAACAATAATCTCTCTCGTCGTGTCAACAAAATAAAGGAGATTGTCATCGACTTCAGGAAGAGAACATGTCCCTGTCTACATCAACGAGAATGAAGTAGAAATAGTCAAAACCTTCACGTTTTTGGATGTCCAGATCATCAACAACCTGTCCTGGTCTCCCGATACTGATACTATAGTTAAGAAAGCCCACCAATGCCTCTAATTTCTCAGAGGACTTAAGGAAATTTCGCATGTCAGCTATGACTCTCAGCAACTTTTACAGATGCACCATAATAGATTCTTTCTGGTTGTGTCACAGTTTGTTTTGGCTCCTGCTACGCCCAAGACAGCAAGAAATTATAAAAGGTTGTAAATTAGCCCAATCCATCCACTGACTCTGTCTTCATTTCCCCTACCTCAGCAAAGTAGCCAGCATAATTGAGGACACCACATACCCCGGACATGCTCTCTTCTGCCTTCTTCCATTGGGAAAAAGATACAAAAGTTTGAGGTCATGTACTAATCAACTCAAAAACAGCTTTTTCCCTGCTGCTATCATTTTTAATGGATTTACCATGCATTATGGTGATCTTTCTCTGCACCCTAGCTATGACTGTAACACTATATTCTGCACCGTCTCATTTTTTTCTCAATGAACTGTATGCTTTGTATAGCATCCATGAAACAATACTTCTCACTGTATGTTAATACATGTGACAATAATAAATCAAGTCAAACACCTTGCTCAGGATTAGTTAATTTGTATAATACAGACCTTAACAAGCTGTATCTGTTTCTACTATCACAAACAAAGCTGCACTGTAACACCATATGTGCTGAAAGGTGCCATTTTATCTCAAAAATAATTTCCTTCCATGGCACCCATTCAAAATATATCCCAGAACCTCAGTTGTTCTGATGCTAGTTTAATTAGAAACCCTTCACTTTGAAAACAATTTGCAAGGCTGCAGTGCCTTTAATATGAAAATAAATATCCCGAATGCTGCCATCAAACAAATGGACATTAAGTCACAGGGAGAGATACTGGGAGCGATGACCAAAGGTTTGATTGAAAAGATGATTTAAGAATGTCTTAAAGGGAAGAGGTGAAACAGGAGTTGAGGGTGCGAATTCCCACAGAAGTAATCAAAGTGACTGAAGACACGACTGGCAGTGCTTGTGGGGGAGAGGTGGAGGGAAGGAGGGCTGCACAAGAAAGCATAATAGCAGAGAGTTTGGGAGGAATGCAGACAGTGGGATAAGAGGCATGAAGTGCGATTTTCCTGAAAAAAAACTGAAGTACTCAACGGGTGGGAATACAGGAGTTTTTCTGCCTGTTTATTGGATGAACTTAATTGAATGAATTTCCAGCAGTCTGCAACACAGAAGCCATCATGGGATTTACACTGGCTAGGAGACAGGTACCATTGTGTATGTGCCAGTCTCCAAGTATACTGGGAGATCAGTTGACAAACACCTCCTCCAATCACCATTGCCAGCCTCCTGATCACTGGCCATGCCCCCCCACCCAACTCCCAACATTGCCAGCATCGAACCATTACCCACCCCCCACCCAATGGCTGTCCTCCTGATGGCCGGACCTTGCCTCCAAACCCTGGTTCCACCACCAGCCCCCACCCCACAATGCAGAGTTCCCCCCATTCCCTCCCTGCCTTCTTCATCTCAACCCCAGTCTGCATCTGCCCCTATCTGGTCATGCCAACCCTCCCCCCGCCTCTCCCCTTTGGCATTGGGTGTCAGGCTGGCACTGCCCAAGAGGCAACCCCTGTCCTCAGTCTCCCTAGGGGATCTCAGTGGTCTCCAATTCCACAAGCAACACCATCATGCACGGTCCCCGTTCATGAGGACCATACGTGATCCCGCTGGTATCAACATCCACCAGCGGGGTCAGAAACTTTAATGAGCCTGGACGATTGAGTCTGGGGCTTGTTACAAAGATGATCACCTATACTAGCATATTGTAATCAGCCTTGTGATGTTCTGGGTGCAAGGCTGATTATATCCAAAAAAATGGACTGGGAAGATTGTGACTAGTTCAATGCCCCTCACAAATCCTGTTTTTTCCCTCTCGCTGACATTTCCTGGCCTGCTGCGCTTGAATGGTGCAGTGGATAGGGAAAATCACACCCAGGAAATGGGGAGGCTATGAAGGGATTTAAAGGGTAATTTGGATAAGAAAAATTAAGCATTTTACTATAAGGTTAACAGTAAATATTGGCACAGTAATTTCCTGGAATTACTTGAATCATCTCTTCCTTCACCCATCTCCCTTATCCTTTATTTCTATCTGGGCACAACTTCTTCCCTGAAGTAGCACTTTTTCAAGTGTGATACTCAACAGGAAGCTTTAACAGGCTGCTCAAACATTACAGGAAAGCTTCCTCTTGTTTTCCCTAGTGTCAGTTTATATTGTTTCCATTTGAAATCCCCCATCATGAAGGGACAAAGTGCTACAATGCTGCCTGATCTTACCTCCTATTTAGCCAGCAACTGAGATGGCTGTACACTGAGCCAGCAGCGCTTCCTACCTTTTAATTTTATAGTTTCTTTACCATATAATAGTTTTAATAATAATGCTATTGGATTTGTTCATTGAGGATATTTTTTCTTACATTTAGATCACCCTGCTTTATACCAGGAGGTTACCCCGAACAATAAAGATCAAGCAGACAGGAATTCTGTGAGCAGTGGCTTTTACCGGAACATCTTGCCACCAAAGCTGTACACAGGATATTGCAGCAGTGTGTATAGCTATCACCCCTTCTCCATGGGATTTCCAATGAACCAACCAAGCTACAAGGGAGCTCCCATGCCAACTGGGATGCGTGCTTCAAGAGGCAGCTTCAGGCCAGTCCAAGGAAGCCTTGGAGCATTCCATCCAAACCCCATGTTGGTAAGACACTAAATAAAATGGTTTATTCATGATGCTGATTTAAATTAACCGGTAAAATATGATTCAAATTTCTAAATATGGAAAATGGGCAGAACATTTACATTTTAGGATTTAATTTTGAGCATTCTTTTTAAATAACCTCCTGAGAGTAGAAAAAAATGCAGCAGCACTTTAATTCTCATGTACTGGTCCCCCCAAAGCTTAGAATGCTAAATTGTGCCTATGCCACCTCTTTGAACGAGCAATCCTAATTAATCCCATTCCCTGCCCATTCTACATAGACCTACATATTTTCTCTTTTCAAATATTTATCCAATTCACTTTTGAAAATTATTTTTGAATTGACTTCCACAATTCTTTCGTGTCACGACTCACTACATTAAAACTTCTTTGCATCTTACCTCTTGTTTTTTTTCCCTGTATGCTTGAAGTTGTGTCCTCTGGTTACTTACCTTTCCATTAGAAGAAATATTTACTTTATTGTAAATGATTAAGATTTTGACCACTTCTATTAAATGTTTTCTTAAACTACTCTAAGGAAAACAATCCCAGCTTCTCTTGTCTCTTAATATCTGATGCATTATCTGTCTCTGGCACCATTCTAGTAAATGTCCTCTGTACCCTTTTCTAAAGCCTTGACATCCTTCCTAAAGTGTGATGCACAAAATTGATCAGCTGGAGCTTAACCAGCAATTTCTAAAGCTTTGAAAACTCTTTGCTTGTTTACTTTGTACCTATAATTTAAAGCGAAGGTGCCCATAAAACAATTTTTCTTGTCTCACTACCTTCAAGGATTTATAATCATGCATTGCCAGGATGTCTGTTCCTGCACTCTTTTAACATTGTGCATTGGTTTATATTGCTTCCCCATTCTTCCAATCAAAACCAACAGTGGAAAATAGGATTTCAAACTGGGGGCTGAATTAAATCTGTATTCCCTGATCCAATGATCCTTTTCCCTTGTAACTTCACCTGAAGATTCCCAACATGCAAGTCTACAGAGATCATGTATATGCAAAAACTTCCTTTCCAAGTTTATGCAGTCACAATTATTAATCACACCTCAATGACAACTTCTAACGTTGAAATAACCGATGTAGATATTTAGAATGGAAATCCTTAAATATCACAATAGCCTGCAATAATGCAGTTACAAGTTGAGGCCAGTTGATGACACTGTGGAGAAATATTTTGAACTCTCCTGACTGTTTCAATCTTGTAGACAAAAATTGTCCATCTGGGAACAGATCGAAAGCAACACAATGGGCAATTAACTAGCAATCAGAATTTTACATGTTATCTTCGGGCATATGGTTGACCTGGGAGAACATGAAATCACGAAGGAAGACGTATGGTATGTGTCTCAACATCAATGCGCTCTCATGTCACAATTTGGTTGATGGACACAGGTTGGAGTCAGCAATGCACTGGTTAAGACAATTGAAAGGCACACGGAGAGCAGGCCTTCCTGTTTTTCATTTTTCTCATCCAAGGGTGGGATAAAAGGCGGCTGGAGCACTGATCGTGTGTGAGTTGCTAGGACAAAGAGCCAACTGATTCAAACTATTAAGCCTGCTTTTTCTCTCGACAGATATACTGCCATAACTGCTGAGTTTTTTCAGATCCTGTGTTCTTGTTTCAGATTCCAACAACTGCAGTATTTTGCTAATTTATTTGAGTTGTT
This sequence comes from Sphyrna mokarran, assembly GCA_024679065.1. Classification (NCBI taxonomy): domain Eukaryota; kingdom Metazoa; phylum Chordata; class Chondrichthyes; order Carcharhiniformes; family Carcharhinidae; genus Sphyrna; species Sphyrna mokarran. The sequence continues at coordinate 57,863,919 of JAGIQG010000009.1, forward strand.
GGGTGTTCAGGTGAAAGTTTGCTGTTGCTTTTTCTTGATATTCCAGATCTTTTCCTTTGTTTCTTTATGAAGCATTTGCTTCGCTAGCCTTGTCCTGCAGGCTCTTTCTTGTTTCATCAGCTGTTTTGGACCAATTTTGAACCAATTCAGTGCACAGGGCAGTGCCATCTGCGTTTAACTAAATAGGGATTATGTACTATGCTGGGGGCACTTCCTCTGAGGAGGAAGAAAGGAACCAAACAGATAGGAAGGAAGTCATGTCCACAGGGAGCATCACAAGGACAGATCTATGGGAGGGGAGGCACAGGCATAGGTGCAGGGCCAGCAGAAAGGGCACGGTGGAAAGGACCATAGAAGGCACTACTATTGCTCCCAGAGTGCATAGGCTGTGATCCAGTTCCTCAACATGTCTGAGATCCACTGCCACAGGAGATTCTACCTCTAGGGAAACAATAACATCAATATGCCACATAAATGGCTTGGAGATCACTTCGAGCTGTGTGGACACCCAATGTTAATGGCTCTGAAAGTCACAGTAGTCCTCAATATTTATGTTTCCCAATCATGCAAGGGGTCTGTGAGAGATCTGTATGGAGTCCCCTAATCAGCTGTCCATAGCTGCATCATGCTGTTTTCAGATAGGTCCGTACATTTATTCATTGCTGGATGACCAAGCCAGCAGGCTGTGCTAGCAGTCTATTGAAAGTGAGGTTCCACTGCCTGGATCGTTCTGCGGGTGCACTCCAATACTCTTCAGAGCAAGTATCACTTATTGTCATGGTCTGACGTGATTTACACAACCTGACAATGGCAACAGGAGACTCACTCAGGAATGAGGATACCGAGGCACCTCCACAGGCTTCAGATGAGGACTCGAAAGTTGGACCTGATAATAATCTTGGGCAGGCACTGGACAACAAGGCAGCAGACCTGATGAACTTTCAGGGAAGTAAGAACACCAGGGAGGCCTTGATTCAACACATCTTCAGCCAGGCTGTCTCCTATTTATACATTTCTGAAGAGACAATGCCATGATCCCAATGTCATTTCACGACTCTTAATTAAAAGTTTGTTTTGCTATCTACCATAATGCACTGATGAGGCCTGCACTTCATAGAGACATAGAGCTTTATAGCATGGAAACATGCTCTTCGGCCCAACTTATCCACACTGCCCTTTTTTTAAAACCCCTAAGCTAATCCCAGTTGCATGCATTTGACCCATATCTTTCAGTACCCATCTTATCTATGTAACTATTTAAACATTTTTTAAAAGACAAAATTGTACCTACCTCTATTATTGTCTCTGGCAGCTTGTTCCAGACACTTACTACCCTCTGTGAGAAAAAAATGGCCCTCTGGACCCTTTTGTATTTCTCCCCTCTCACCTTAAACCTATGTCCTCTAGTTTTAAACTCCTCTACCTTTGGGAAAAGATATTGACTATCTAGCTGAAGGTCTCGGCTGGCTCTGAAGGACAGGTCATTTGAAGGAGGAAGTTAATCGATCAGCATTAACACTCATCACATCATCAATATCCATGTGGCATGGTGGCACAGTGATTAGCACTGCTGCCTGACAGCTCCAGGAACTCAGGTTCAACTCTGGCCTTGGGTAACTGTCTGTGCGGACTCTGCACATTCTCCCAGTATCTGACTGGGTTTCCTTTGGGCACTCTGGTTTCCTCGCACAGTCTGAAAGATGCACTGGTTAGGTGCATTGACCCAAACAGGCACCAAAGTCTGGCGATTCGAGGAATTTCACAGTAACTTGATTGCAATGTTAATGTAAGCTTTACTTGTGACTAATAAATAAACTTTAACTTTAAAACTTTAAGCTAGATGGCTGGGTGAGACTGATATCAATGGCATCATGGTGGCTTTGCAGTTGTTTAATAACAGGGACTCATGCGAGATGAAATATTGTTTGCAGTCTTGTCTGTCCTGCTTCTGTCCATTGAACTCTTACTTTCCTCTGACACACCTGCCTCTCTGAGACCTGATAATGTTGGTGTGTGCACACACCTGAGCTCAAGGCATCCATCTCATACTTACTTGGGATGAGCAGATTAGTCATCCTACACCAGTTCTTTTGTGTTGAGCAGCACTTTGGCTTTTCTTCTGTATGGACAAAGGTCCATTCCTTAATCCATCTTCCTCCTTCAATACCATACCATTCTCACTTTTTCTCAACTTTTTGTTGGAGCTCAGTTAGTGACTAACATTTGTGCAATTTATGAATATTTTGTGGGGAAATTCTCATATCTTAAAATTCAATTAGAAATGCACTGTCACTGAATTTCTTTGCCATCATCAACTCCCCTGCATCTGACCAGTTGTCCACCATTTGGTAATGAGCTTAATGCTTTTTGTGGTTAGCTTTTCTTGTGCAAAGGTGCACTTGCATAGGTGCATAGGCAAACATGTGCTTCAAATGAATCAAAATGTGACCTTATGCACATGCTAATCTCAAAGGTAGCAAGCTCACATTGACCCTAATGTATGTCCTCAAATCTCACTCCAAAAAATGACATCACAGGACAGTGCTGAGTTGGTGGATATGCCAACTTTCAGATGAGACACTGAACAGAGGCCGGTTTACATAGCATCATTTGGATCACAGCATAGCACTCTTCCACTGTCTTGGCTAACAATTCTCCTCAAACAATACTATCAAAAGCAAATTTCCTGTTTATGGCACTTTGCAGTGATAAATTATCTGTCATATTAGTCTAGATAGTAATAATAACTGCACTTCAAAAAGAATTGTAATTCATTGAGGAATGTCTGAGCTTTGTAAACATAGATTAATTTCTTATATTGCTGATAAACTCACCATCCAGAACAAAGCAGCCTGCTCGATTGGCACCCTATCCATAAACATTCACGCAACATCTCACAGTATGCAACCAGCATTCTGATTCTTTTTGACAAAAATAAAAACAACATTAAAAACTATACTTCCCGGGTAATAAACTATGAATCAGCTTTATTAATCATAAAATCAGCATGAAACAGCAGCTAACCAGCAGAAAGATAAATCATGCCAGTTTATTTATCTTAGAAGATCTCTTTCAAAAATAACAAAATGCCTCAAGCCTTCAGAAATTGCTCCTAACTTGGAATATATCCTTGAGGTAAAGCTTGTGTGTACCCTCAGAAATTCAGAGTGGTTAACTTGCTGTAACTAAACAGCTTGGCAAGTGAAAGTGAAAGGCAGAGCTTAATTATGAAGTTATACCCACTCTTTTACTTTGACAAAATAAGTTAAAGGAATAAAGGTGCATTTCATTATTGAGTGCAACATCACTTACATCTGTGTTCTCAAGAACCATATTTTCCCATCTTTAAGAACACGGCCAAGATTTAAAACTTGCTTACAGGAACCTGTGATTGGACAAAAGAAAACCCACAAATGACTAACTTCATCTGCTGCAACCAGGTAAACAACATTAAGTAATTCTGTCATCTATGACTAATACAGTAGTGTAGAGGTGATTCTCCTCTAAAGGGGTATCAAGACATTTGATAAAGCCAGTCTTTTTCCAACAAACAGAAAGCAATTTGAAGTGATCATTGCCACAGCTGTCAAGATAATAAAATGAAAATAGGACTACCATGAGGTTTGATAAGACAAATTGTAGATTCATCCCAAAACATCACTTTTCTATGTGTCATTACAAACTAATCTCAACATGCATCTTTTCCCAACCCCTTTAAATATGATTATTGCCACATTTGAACCCCCCCCCCGTGTGTAATTTACATAGCATCTCAGAAAATATACAAAACAAAAAAACAAAAACAAAACAAGACCAAAAAAAAATCAGCTACACTTCTCATTTATGCTGATCAAATGAGGGATGCAAGTGCTTGAAATTAGAATATATTTCCATATTTGGGACCTTGCATCAGCATTAAAACAGTCAAATTAAATACAGCATCAAGTTAGATGCAAATTAAAACTCTCTATAAGTTCCCTGACAATGCACCACAATCTTAATACCAGATTATGCCGGTGTAATATTTTTTATTTCTCACACCAGAAATCTCTGAATAATATTGACAACTGAGTGCCAAATTATGGGAGGTTTTGTACAGTGCTGATTTTTAACTTGTTCCCGATGTGAAAACATATTTTGCTAACTCTTTGTTCCATGCAATCCTTATTTAGGATCAAAGAGGGAAGGAAAGTTTGTATTTAATAGCAGTTGCAGAAAAAAACTTTGCAATTCTATTAGATGCAGAATGAGCTCCACTTCCTATCTGTTCTATTGCTTTTCCACAGGGAGGTGCAATTATTAACACAAATATTTTTGTCTTTCTGATAGATGCGGGATAATGGTTGTGGACTACACTCATCTTATTACTCACCTCCTCCGTTTCTTGGCTCAAGATTGTTTTCGGGGCCGCCTTACATTCCCCCACTCATGGCACCAAGACCCAGTGAAACGGCTGGTGAAATGGAGGTAACTGCAGGTAGGATTGTGAGAAAAACAGATCAATTCTTTAAGAAACATAAATGCATGTTAACTTTTGTTTCTGCTACTCCTCCTCAATTGTCTCCACAGGTGTTGAAACATTGGCTCTCTGCTGCGAAATAGTTATATCTATGGTAGCTGCCCTAGTGGCCTTGATTAATGTGTGAACCTGGATTTAGCCCCAGGGAAGAGAAGTAAGCCAATTAGATCTGCTGTCACCTGATTCCTACGCATGCTATCTTTCAACTGCACAGTGAACAGAAATTTTGGCTAATTTTCATGTTATAGACTAAGAGGTACTGCAACTAAATGTATAGTAACCTACATTAACCAGAATCAGTTGCAACACTAAATTATCAGGGGCCTTCATGTTTATGTGTAATCTGCTTTTTACTATTCATATTTCAAGTATAAACAAACAAAATAGAACCCGTATCAACCACTGAAATAGGTAAAGGCATCTATAAAACAGGAAGATTGCCGTTTTCTGTCACCCACACAAATAAAGTGTTTGTTTTTCTCCTATGTTCTACTATTCTCTCATTGAGACACAGAGGGAAACATTTTAGACTGATTTTACCAGCAAATTGCATCCGTTTTCAGGCGTGAAACCTGGTAAAGTTTGCATGTATTTAAATCGACTTAACGGGCTGCAAGCCCACTCTTACCAGCACTTTCTTCTTTACCACTGCCTCCGCCTATCCAGATTCAGTGTGAAACAAATATGGTCTGCAAAGATCCAATTCGAGTATTCCAGTTTCTAAGAAGGTAAGTTCAGAGCTTTTGACGGCTGTCTGACTCAGTTGGGGGGGGGGGGGTTTAGTCAGATTGCTCTCTATTAGGGGGAGAGAGGGAGGCAGGTCAGATGGCTCTCTGGTGGCAGGGGGAGGTAGATGGGTCCAATGGCTCTCTGGTAGGGTGGGAAAAAGAGGCGAGTCAGATAGATCTCTGATGGGGGGGGATGGAGGTGCATCAGATCACTCTCTGGTGGAGGAGGGGGGGGCAGGGGCAGGCGAGGTCCGCTGCCACTCTGTGTGCAATCAGTGGGAAGGAAAGGGGGCCTGCTGCCACTCTGTGCGATCGGTTGAGGGGACAGTGGGCAGGTGACCACGATCGATCTGGATAGCAGAAGGGTGGGGGAATAAAAAAGTCAGTTATGTTGTGAGGAAGGGGGGGGGGGTACAATGTGTGGGGACCAGGGGGGCCGTTATCTGGCCTGGGAGCAATGTGACAGGGGAGCGATTTCTATTTTTTTTCCTGCGCAAGCACAGTTGGAGGCTCTGATCAGAACTACAGTGTTTTTGTGTGCATTAAGCCCCTCCCACAGGTTTCTGCAGCACGATTCAGAATCACTGCTGTTTTTTCAGAATGCATATGGAGCCGCCTGACAACAGGTCTAAAAGTTGGATCTGAAACACTCCAAGTTTCAAGTCTGCTCAGCACTTAGAATTAAAATGGTAAAATAGGACCCTCAGTTTTATCAATTCCCTGGTGGCACACAGTGATGCATGACAAAACCTGCATGGGCTTCCTCACTGATATTATTGAACAAACTTGTGCAAGCTGCACAGGTGGCATCTGGGATGTTTTTGGGGTAATTCACATGGTCTGTATGGTGCTTCTTGAACAGATTTCTACCCAAGAAGGTGAATTCAGAGTGTGTATCGGTGCATTTCAAGATCAGCTAATTCAGCAGACACCAAGCCTGGAACTTTCCTAGCCTTCATATCTAACTTGCAGGTTGTGCGGTGCATATATGTCAAATGAACCTCTGGAAAATCTGGCTTCTTATGGTAATGATCCTGTTAAATGAAAAAGCTATCTTCAAGTAACTTTGATGTTAAAGTGTTCTTAAAAATCTTTACAGCACCTGATCTTTGCACACGTTGCTTTGTTTTTCATAGTGGTTAGACTTCTGGTTTCTTCTTGGATTGGATCAGCCAAATATTAACCAAAGGATCCACTCTCAGCTACAATCAAGCGATTCTACTGGAAAATAAATAGTGTGGATGTCGGATGAGGAAATTATTAGGGTCAGCTATAGTTCAGCTCCAGAGTTTACTGTCTTTACACGGTTTATTGTTTAAGGTCATTTGAGCCTGCCATCAAAACCTCTTGGCGATACTGAAACTGTACCCGATGTAGGGTAAATGCAGTTTCACCACAACTAACATAGAGGGAAAATCTCAATCCTTACATTTCTTTTCCTCTTTACAACAGCTTGTATTTCGATAGTGGCTGTAATATTAAAAAAAATTCCAAGGTGCTTCACAGAATTATAAAGGAAACCAAAATCTTAGCTACATGGGTAGGTTTTAAGGAGCATCGTAAAGGAGTAAAGTGAGGTAGAGATTCGGAGAAGTTTAGAGAAGGAATTCCAGGTCTTAGGCCCTTCTTGCTGAAGGCATAGCCACCCATAGTAGAATAATTAAAATCAGGGCATGTCAAAAGGCCAGATTAACTAACTGCAGATATCTCAGCATTTAAGCGCTGGAGGAGATTACAGAGATGGAGGGTGAGACCTCGGAGCGATTTGAAAACAAAGATGAGAATTTTAAAATCAAGGCACTGCTTGAATGGGAGCCATTGTAAGTCAGCAAGCACAGGAGGAGTAGATGAACAGAACTTGATACAAGTAAGGACACAGTCAGCAGAGTTTTGGATGACCTCAAGTTTACTGAGGATTGAAGGTGGGAGAGCAACCAGGAGCATATCAAATAGACTGGTGTCTGGAGGTGATAAAGAATGAGAATGAGGGTTTTCTCAGCAGATGAGCTGAGGAAGGGACAAAGTCAGATAATATAATAGGAATGGAAATAGTGGTCCTAATAATGGTGCAAGTATGTGGTTTGAAGCTTTTCTCAGGGTAAAATAGAATATCTCGGTTATGAACCATAAATTAACATCAGAAACACCTGATACTGAGAGGACTGATGCAAAGTTATACAAGATAGATCTGTTGGGAAGCAGTACTACATTGTGTAGAGTAGTGAGATGTATATAAATCCATTAATGAACAAAAATATTTTTTACAAATAACAATCTACTGTAACAGCTTAGAGTAACAACCCCCATCTGGACCCAGAATCCAAGACGAAACATGAACTGTCTTGTTTCGTCTCAGACATTTGCCAGGGAGAGGGATCAAGTCTGTGGCTAAGGAACAATGTTGTGGAGTGGAGAACGAAGACAATGGCCAGAATTCTACCAGCTTGCCCTGCCCAAGAATGGGTGGAACAGCTGGTAAAATCAAGCAAGAGCCTAGAAATCACGCTTGCGTCCGATTTCTCGGCGCTCGCGATTTTATGTGCGCTGGATTCCTGACGAAGTCGGGTCTTGGTGGAAGTGAGCGAAAGACTGAATAAATTATGATAATACAGTTAAATAATATGTTTGCATATGCGCTGAATCGTCCAGGCTCACTTGCCATTATGGTCTTGCCTGATGAGGAAAATACATGCTCCCCATAAACAGGGAACACTCGTGTTGGCCTCACCAATGGAATATCGGCCATTGAGGCACCACAGAAGGCCAAGGGCAAAGGGTTGCTCCTTGTGCAGTGCCAGTCTGGCAGTGCTACCATGGCAGCTGGGCAGTGCCAGCCTGGCACCTTAATAATGTCCACCAAGGAGCGGGGCCTATGGGGGAGGGGCTATGGGAGGCTATGGTGTGGGATCTAGGGAGGGACAGGGCTTACACAAATGGGACATGAAGGGGTAGCCTGATCGGAGAGAGAGGAGGGGCTACTGCACACTCTGACCATGATTGGATCAGGGTGGGGCACCTGCTCTGCATCATGATTGGATTGGGGTAGGGGGCAATAGCAGCGTCCTGACAGCTGTCTCTCTCTCTATCTGTAAGACCCCTACTGTTGGAATTGCGCATGTGCAGAATCAGAGGTTGGCACATAAGCAATAGCTCCCTACGGTTGCTATTGTGCATGTGCAGACACAGAGGTCTGTGCATGCATAATCACTCCTCTGCAGGCAAGCTGGCAAATTAAGCCCAGCCCCGCTGCCTGCAGCAACTAGAAACAAAATAACCCATACTTCCAATGTCTAAGTCTGTAAGATTGGGTGTGAAAACTCACCCAAAAAAGGATCAGGAACTCTCCATTTTCACATCAGGTGGATACTTAGAATCATTCTCTTAAAATTCTGCCCAATGGCTTTGGAATTCCAAATATTTAACACGAAGAAATTTCTGTTCATTTAGTCCTAGTTGTTAGGTAAGTAATCTGATAATTTAGCAACCATGAAAGATTCAAGAGAGGTAGTAATGAGGTAGAGCTAAGTGTCATTAATATACAAAACTAACACTTTGCATAATTGAAAAATATGGGGAACCAGCAAAGGAAAGATCTTTGTGTACCACAACTCACCTGCACAATTTTTAACTCTCTACCCAGGACCTCATTGCACTCAGCACCTACCATGTTCCCGACTCTTCCAAAAATGCTGTGAGCCACTCAGTGTTACCAGCCAGCACAAAATTAGGTTTAGTATCCAATCATGGTTGAGATCAAATATTGCATCTGCTTCTGGGCCTACCAATTTCATGCACATGCTGACTGAAATATTCAGGCCTTAGTTCCTTTGGAGGTGAACTTGGGGGAGACAGCAGGGAGGGCTTAACAGGATGGTTTGCAGTAAAGAAAAGAAGCCAGAGTTTATCTTTGCATTCCATGATGATCCTAGGCTAGTGAGCCGTTTTAGCAGACAAGATCAGGATCATAATCCCTTAGATTTGGCAATAAATTAGAGAGATTAATCATTTTATTGATAGCTAGGGCATCAAAGGTGAAAGTTTTGTTACAATTGAGCCAATGAGTAGTTGCAGAAATGGAGGGTCAAAGGCGAGCAAGTTGGGATTTTGAAAATGCAGATGGAAGTGAATCAGAGGATAGTTAATTTCCAGGGATTGATACAGAAGAAGGTGGGAATGCGGCATGGAAGGGAATGGTGGGGAAAGAATGACATAAGAAAGTGATCAGAGATGATCTTATCTGTGATTGAAATAATGGGAATGGCAAGATCACCCTAGCTGACAAAGTAAAAGCGCTGGCTGTGAATATGGCTGGGGAGTTTATATTGAAGGAGTGACATAGGGAGGGTGAAAGGGCAGTGAATATAGGAGATGAGATGGAGATTGAAATCAACAAGGATATAAAGCCATTTGGTGAAGAGACTGAAGGACAGCAGTGTAGATATCTTTCCATGGAATAGGATTTTGATTGAGAGGTGAAAAAATTGGAAAATATGAATTGCTCAAAATAACAACTTGCAACATTCTGTATGTTCAGTACTTTGTAGATAAAACATTTTACATGAACAATAACTTCAATTTATATAATACTTTTAATTTTGCAAAATGCACTCAGGCAACTTCCAAAAAGGGAGTTGAAATTGGGATTGACATGGAGGGGAGAGATGATGTGGACACAGAGCAGGCAGGATGATGAAGGTGAAGTAGTTGAGGAGCTCCAAAGAAGAAATGTAGTGAGGCTGAAGAGGTTGAGTAGTGGAGAAGAGGTTGAGTAGTGGAGAAGAGGTTGAGTAGTGGAGATCCAGAGTTTAGAGGTTGAAGGCTTAAGATTCTGCTATCACTGGTGGATAGAGGGAGGGAATGCACAATATACCAGGGAAAAAAGAGTGGAGCATCTAAGTGGGTGCAAGAATTGGAAAGTCATCAAGTCATATACTCGAGATGAAAGTATATAATGTATCAAAGTATTAAGTCAGGGGCTGTGTGGAGAAAAGAAAATGTTTGCCTTTTCATTTAATAATAGGGTGTCCTGTAAATCTTTACTGGTGACAGGTTTAAACAAAAATGAAACAACTTCTGTGGATAAATAATTCTTCTTTTGTTTTTTCACCTCCCTAAAGTCAAAGCAGCTTATATGTAAAAAGATAAAGTCTGTTTCCTGGTGACCTATAGAAACAATGAATTTTCCCTAGTATGAAAACCTAATGAGATTTATGTGAGAAATAAATATGATGTCAGCCTGTATTGATGGTATGTTTCTGTCAAGCATGCCCTGATTTTGAAAGGTTTGTTAAATCAGGCAGTGTATAAAACCAGATATATAAAGTTCAAGGTCAGCAGTCGATGAGATTACGAAAAAAACTAAGGAGTTAGAAAAAGATCAACAGTGTGATTGGAGGAAGCTTTATTTCAACATTGCTGCAATCAAGTGTCAGACTGGTTGACTGATCTACATTTTTGATAGTCAGAAAACAGTTTGTTGCATAAAACCATAGTATCTCTGTTAAAAAACAGAGAAATGTGCTCCCTCATTGTTCTCCCTCTTCCTGAAGGCACTTGTTAATTGGAAGTAGTTCTATAGACATTCTGGGATTTGACCACTGAACAGTGAACTTTAATAGGATTGTAAATTTCTTTCATAAGATAAAATGGTTTCAGTATAGAAAGAGGACATTCAAACTAATCTAAGCATGTTGCTCTCTGCGAGAACAACTCAAGTAGTCCCATTCCACCACCCTTTATCCATTACCCTTCAATTGTTTTTTCTTCAGGTGCTAATCCAATTCCCTTTTGAAAGCCATGACTGAATCAGCCTCTACCATGCTATAAAACTGTTCATTCCAGGTCCTAATCATTAGCTATGTAAAAATGATTTTCCTCAAGTCACTGTTACTTCTTTTGCCAGTCACCTTAAATTGGCATTCTCTTTATTTTAAAGACTCTGCCACCAAAGCGAACACTTTCTCCCCATCAACTCTGTCTAGACCCCTAATAATTTTGAATATCTATCTCAAATCTCCTCTTAGCCTTCTTTTCTCAAAGGAAAAAAACTCCAGCTTCTTCTGTCTATTCATGTAATTGAAGTTCTCCATTCCTGGAACCATTTTCATCAATCTTTTCTTGCACTCTCTCTAAAACTTTCACGTTATTCTCATGCAGTTCCCAGAATTGGATACTCCACTTGAAACCAAGCTATTGTTCCATGTAGGTTCATCATAAATTCCTTGCTTTTTATTCTTTGCATTTATTCGCAAAACCCAGCCTTTTTAACCATTTTCTCAACCTGCCATCTTTAATGATTTGGGCACTTAAGCCCCCATCCTCTTTAGAATTGCATACTTAAATATATTTAATTTCCTATAAAATGTATCACTTCACACTTTTCAATATTATATTTAATCTGCCATGTGTTTGCCCATTCCACCAGCCTACGTCTTCTTACAGTCTATCACCAAATTTGTCACAATTCGCAATACTTATAGGTTTTGTGTCATCCGCATTTTGTGAAATTGTGCCCTGTGCATGCAAATGTAGGTTATTAATATATAACAATAAGTGTTCTAATGCAAACCCTTAGAGAACCCTGTTGTATTCCTTCCTCCAATCCATAAAACCACATTCACCACTACTATGTTTCTTGTCACTCAGCCAAATCCATATCCAGGATGCCTAGATACATTTTATTCCATGGGCTACAACTTTGCGGCCAAACCTGTTGTGTGGCATGTTATTAAATGCCTTCTGGAAATATCAACCGCATTACTCCCATTAGTTCTTTCTATGATCCCAACAAAAAAAATCAATCAAGTTGGTTAAATGAGATTTGCTTTTAATAGTGCATACTGGCTTTCTCAAATTAGATACTCAGTAAGTAAAGCCAGGGTGCTAGACCAGTCTTAGTTGACATAGTTACTTGAGATAGAGGTTCTGACAAAAGATTCTGGGACTGAATCACAACTCTGACTCTCTCTGCATAGATGCTGCTTGACCTGCTGTGTATTTTCAATACCTTCTATTTTTATTTCAAATTTCCATCAACTACAATGTTTTTTTTAACTCAATTATATGTTTAGGTTGCTTGTATCCTTATGCTGCTCATTGTGCTGAAATTAGACCAGTCTTCCACAGCTGGCGAATATAACTCACTCCCTTCCCCACCGACCAAACATTTATCCCTTCAAGATTAAACTCTGACGGTGGCAGCAGGGAATCCACAGTTAGAGCAGCAACGAAGGAAAAGACCAAGAGAAATTTTGTAATCAGAGATTAGAGATAATTGTGAATATTTATCTGTGGTCCTACAGCTTGAATACTTACCCATTTTTTAACCCGGCTGAAGAACTAAGAAAAAGATAGTTTTCTAAACTGGTTTTGCTGCAGAGTGCTATATAATTATTATACTGCAGTACAATTGAAAACCAAATAGCCTTCCATATAGTTAATCAAATAGCAAATACTACAGTGAGATGTTGAAAAATGCATCTACATTAGGGCAAGGAAAGGATCACTGAAAACTATAGTACAAATCTTAGTCAAATATCTTGGATCAGTGGGTGGATTTTTACCAGCTCAACCTGCCTGTTTATGGACGGAGTGAGCTGGTAAAATCGTGTGAGAGCCCAGAGATCAAGATCACACCTGATTTCTCGGCACTTGCGATTTTATGAGAGCCAAATTTCCAGCTTATATTTAAATTTATTATAATACTCATTTACATGTGGAATCATCCAGATTCACTAGCTTTGATGGCCTCATTGGGACATGTTCTCTCAGGTGATGAAAACAGCTGCTCCCCATGAATGGGGAACAGTTGTGTTGACCTCACTAGAGGCAATAGGGGGGTGCCCATTGGGCAGTGTCAACTTGGTACCTGGGCTGTGTCCACTGCACTGTGGGGCTTGCAATCAGCCTTAGACCCCTATAATAGCAGTGTTTGGGGGGGGGGGGGGGGAGAACTGGTTGAGGCTGTCTGCAGTAGCAGTAGCAAGGGCCTGACAGCATGCTCTCTGTCTGTCACACTTCTGCAGTTGTTATTGAGCATGTGCAGAATCAGAGGCCTGCACATGCGCAGTAGCTCCCTCTACAGGCTGACTGGTGAATTAAGCCCAGCTCACTGTCTATAGCAGCTAGAAACAGTCTTCATTGCTTTTACAATGATTAAGTGCATAAAATTGGGCATGAAAACTCACCCAAAAACAGACCAGAAACTCTCCCATTTTCACACTAGCTGGGCACTTAAATTCAACCTCAAAATGCTGCCCATTTTGTCTGCACCAGTTCTCCAAATAATTATCATGACTTAGTGCTGTTCCTCAGCCTTTTCCCTGCATATAGTCTATATTCAAGTAATCAACTAATGTCATTTTGAATGTCTCACTTGAACATGCTTGTCCACAATTTCAGGCAGTGCATTCCAGACCCAAATCCTTGTTGTATGAATATCTTTTTTCTCATGCCACATTTGTGTCTTTTGAAAATCACTTTAAGTCTCTGCCCTCTAATTTTAGCTCTGTTTACAAGTGGGAACAGTTTCTCATTATCTACTTTGTTGAATCCCCTCATGATTTTGAACATCTCTATCAAATTTCCTATTAGCCTTCTTCTCTCCAAGAAGGATAGTCACAATCTTTCCAATCTATCCTCATAACTTCAGTTTCTCATCCCTTGAACCATTCTTGTAAACACTCTTTGGAATGGATTCACACTCTTCCAAAACTATACACAGTATTCCAGCTGAGGTCTAACTAGTGTCTTGTGTAAATTCAGTATAACCTCCTTGCTCTTGTAGTCTGCCTCTCTAACAATAGTGTGAGAACCAATCAACTGATTTCACTGACTACTGGCTCGGAGTTGGGCCCCTTATACAGACCATGATGGAACAGTGAATGACAGACCACAAACTTCAGAATCTCCATATTAACCTGCATGAGTGCTGGATCCTAAAACTGCAGTCAGATTCAGGGGGATAATGATGGGGAATGCTGACAGTTGCAAATTGCAGACCATCAAATGATATTGATGGAAGAAAAATAAAGCCTTGCATTTATGTAACATCTTTCATGACTACAAGACATCCAAAAATATTTTACAGCCAATGAAGTACTTTTGCAGAGTGGTTGCTAATTGTAAAGTAGGAAACAATGCAATTAAGTTCCATACAGCAAACTCCTACAAATTGCAGATAATCTTTTTTATGAGGTTAATTAAGAGATAAATATTACTAGGACACAGGGATAAATTACCTGTGCTTCTATAAAATGTGCCAACTGAGAGAACAGATGGGGCCTTGGTTTAACGTTTTATTGAAGAGGCCACAGCTGTGACTCTTTTGATACTGTACTGTAATGTCAGCAAGGATTTTTCAGCTCGTGTTTTGGTAGGGAACTTGAACATACAACCTTCTGACTCTCCTATGAGAGAATGTAACACTGCCCAATGAGATATTTGTGATTTGAGTAAATATCAGGGGATTTTTTATCTGTGTAAAATTCTATTAGATGGGGGATATTTAGAAGGAAAAGAGATTCTTGGCACTTTCCACACATAAGAATAAGATTAAACCAATTAACCCCATGAACCTGTTTGACCACGCAATGAGGTCATGGCTGATATGTGACCTAACTCTGTATATACACTATGTCCCATATCTCTTAATACCTTGTTTAACACAAAGCTATCAACCTCAGATTTAAAATTTGCAATTGAATCAGCATAAATTTCCATTTGCAAATATGAATTCCAAATTTCTACATCCTTTGCATTTCCTTTGTATTTCTCAATTAAACTCAATGAACTGTAGATTGTGCTCCCAGTCCTAGACTCCTCAACCTGCAAAATGCTCTATCTATTCTGTTGTTCCCTTAATATCTTGAAATACCAATCAAAAGTCATCCCTTATCCTTCTCAATTTCAGGGAATACAACTCAGTTTCTGAAAGCTGTCTGTGTAATTTAATTTTTAGAATCCAGGCATCATTCTAATAAATCTAAGTTGCAGTCTCTCCAAGGCCAAATTGTCCATCCTAAATTGTGGTGCCTGAACTGCTTGCAGTATCCAAGTGTGGACTAACCTGGAATCGAGCTAACTGAACTTCTACCCCCTTGTATTCTGGTCCTCTAGTTATAAAGACAAATACTTCATTAGCCTTTCTGATTAATTTCCAACCATTTCGTGATCTATGTACCTGGAGTCCCATATCTCTTTGGATCTCCACTGTTTCTAGCTCTTCATCATTTAAAAAGTATTATGTTCTATTGTTCTACTGAAATTCATTTGCCACAGTTTTGGCTATTCAATTAACCCATCTTTGATTTGTAATCAACTCGTTGTAATTTTTATTTCAACTTACAATGCTCACTACATCACCTATCTTTGGCCAATTAGCAAATTTGGAAATACTAGTTTCTATCCCATCATCTAAGTCAGAACATAATCAAACCAAATATGCCAACAAAGATTAAGGCTTTCCATCCTTTATCATTCACAATGGTAGAAGTCAATACATCATAGCCGTTACACTGATGGAAACTTACTACACCAATTATTTTCAGCACTGTATTGAAGATGGATTCATTCCTTTCATAGGATTAAAATAGCACCAACAAAGATCCTTCAAGATATTATGAATAGCATAAAGGAAGCTCAGGTGCTAGAGAGCACCCCCATAGATGTACCGCTTCACAATAAGTACTCCTGTTTGAGTACTGTTGTGGGGGGGAGACAGCCCAACTGGTGGAAACAGCAATGGCCTTGTCTCTGGTGCAGAGTCCAGCCCCTGTAGTTCAGAAGGGTAAGAAAAGGAGAAGGAAGGCAGTATTAATCAGGACTCTACAGTGAAGGGGTTGGAGAGGCAATTTTGTGGAGGCAGACAGGAATCTCGGATGGTAGTTTGCCTCCCTGGTGCTGGGATCCGGATGGTTCTGGTCACGTTCCAGAAATCCTGAAGTGAGAGGGAGAGGAGCCAGAGGTCATGGTACATATTGGTACCACTGACATAGGTAAGAAAAGGGAAGGCGTAATTAAAAGAGAATATAGGGAGTTAGGTAGACAGCTGAGAAGGAGGAATGCAAAAGGTAGTAATCGCTGCCTGTGCCACGAGAAAATGAGAGCATGAATGGAATGAAGTGGAGGATGAATGCGTGGCTGAGGGATTGGAGCAGGGGGCAAGGATTTGAGTTCCTGGATCATTGGGACCTCTTTAGGGGCAGGTGTGACCTGTACAAAAAAGGATAGATGGCACTTGAGTCCCAGGGCGACCAGTATGCTGATAGGAAGGTTTGCTAAGGCGACTGGGGAGACTTTAAACTAGAATGGTTGTGGGGAGGGAATTGAATTTAAGTGAGTGGGAGCAAGGAGGTTAGCTCGCAAACAGAGAGGAATTATCAATAGTGTAAGAGGGAGGATAGACAGGTGATAGAGAAGGGGAGCGCTCAGACCAAAGGTTTGAGATGTGTCTATTTTAATGTTAGGAGTGTTGTGAACAAAGTGGATGAGCTTAGAGCATGGATCACTACTTGGAAATGTGATGCGGTCATTAGAGAGACTTGGATGACTCAGGGACAGGACTGGATACTTCAAGTGCCGGGTTTCAGATGTTTCAGAAGGGACAAGGAGAGAGGCGAAAGACGTGTGGGAGTGGTACTATTGATTAGGAATAGTGTCACGCTGTAGAGAAGATAGACGCTGTGGAGGGATTGTCTAAGGAGTCTCTGTGGGTAGAAATTCAGAACAAGAAGGGGTCAATAACTTTACTGGATGTTTTCTCTAGGCCGCCCAATAGTAACAGGGATGTTGAGAGGCAGATAGGGAAACAGATCTTGGAGAGATGTAATAATAAAAGTTGTCGTGATGGGAGACTTTAATTTCCCAAATATCAATTGGAATATCCCTATGGTAAGGGGTTTGGATGGGGAGGAGTTTGTTAGTGTGTGCAGGAGGTTTTCTGACATAGTATGTGGACAAGCCTACAAGGGGAGAGGCTGTACTTGATCTGGTATTGGGAAATGAACCTGTGTCAGATCTCTCAGAATATGTTGGGGATAGTGATCATAACTCTATCTCCTTTATACTAGCATTGGAGAGGGATAGGATCAATCAAGCTAGGAAAGTGTTTATCTGGAGTAAGGGGAAATATGAAACCGTCAGGCAGGAAATTAGAGGTATAAATTGGAAGGAGGTATTCTCGGGGAAATGTACTGAAGTAAGGTGGCAGATTTTCAAGGAATGTTTGTCTGGAGTTCTGCACAACAACGTTCCAATGAGACAGGGAAGTTCTGGTAGGTTATAGAAACCATGATGCATGAAAGTTGTAACGAATCTCATCAAAAAGAAAAGAAAAGCATACAAAAGGTTCAGGGAGCTAGGTAATGTTAAGGATCTGGAGGAGTATACAGCTTGTAGAAAGGAACTTAGTAAGGAAAATGGAGAACTAGAAGGGGTCATGAGAAGGCCTTGGCAATTAAGATTAAGGAAAACTCTAAGGCATTATACAAGTATGTGAAAAGCTTGAGTATGTGGACTTTGAGAAAAAGGATGTGTTGGAGATTTTGAATAGTGTCAAGATAGATAAGTCACCAGGACCAGATGGGATATACTCCAGGTTACTGTGGGAGGTGACGGAAGAGATTGTAGAGCCTTTGGCAATGATCTTTATGTCGTCGATGGAGACAGGAAAGGTTCCAGAGGATTGGAGGATTGCGGATGTGATTCCTATATTCAAGAAAGGGAATAGAGATAGCCCAGGAAATTATCGACCAGTAAGTCTAACTTCAGTGGTTGGTAAGTTGAAGGAGAAGATCCTGAGATTTATGAACATTTAGAGGAGTATAGTAGGATCAAAAATAGTCAACACGGCTTTGTCAAAGGTAGATCATGTCTTATGAGCCTGGTTGAATTTTTTGAAGATGTGACTAGACACATTGATAAAGGAAGAGTGGTAGATGTGGTTTATATGGACTTCAGCAAGGCATTCGATAAGGTCCCCCATGCAAGACTTACTGAGAAAGTGAGGAGACATGGGATCCAAAGGGACATTGCTTTGTGGATCCAGAACTGGCTTGCCCTCAGAAGGTGGAGAGTGGTTGTAGATGAGTCTTTTTTTGCATGGAGGTCGGTCACCAGTGAAGTGCCCCAGGGATCTGTTCTGGGACCCTTACTCTTTGTGATTTTTATAAATGACCTGGATGAGGAAGTGGAGAGACGGATTGGTAAGTTTGCCAATGACACAAAGGTTGGAAGTGTTGTGGATAGTTTGGAGGAATATCAGAAGGTGCAGCGTGACATAAATAGGATGCAAGACAAAGCGGAGAAGTAGCAGATGGACTTCAACTCAGATAAGTGTGTGGTAGTTCATTTTGGCAGGTCAAATGGGATGAAGGAATATAATATTAAAGGTAAGACTCTTATCAGTGTGAAAGATCAGAAGAATCTTGGGGTCCGGGTTCCTCTCAAATTGGCTTCACAGGTAGAGAATGTGGTTAAGAAGGCGTATGGTGTACTGGTCTTCATCAATTGAGGAATTGAGTTTAGAAGTCGGGAGATAATAATGCAGCTGTATAAAATCCTGGTCAGACCCCACTTAGAGTACTGTGCTCAGTTCTGGTCATCTCATTACAGGAAGGATGTGGAAGCCATTGAAAGGGTGCAGAGGAGATTTACAAGGATGGTGCCTGTATTGGGTGGCATCTTCTACTCAGTACCATCTTTTAAGAATAGGTTGACAGAGCTTGGGTGTTTTCTCCTTGGAGAGATGAAGAATGAGAGATGACTTGATAGAGGTATATAAGATATTGAGAGGTATTGATCGGGTGGATTCTCAGAGGCTTTTTCCCAGAGCTGAAATGGCTGCCACAAGAGGATACAGATTTAGAGTGCTGGGGAGTAGGTACAGAGGAGATGTCAGGGATAGTTTTTTCACTTAGAGGGTGGTGGATACGTAGAATCGGCTGCCATCGGTGATGGTGGAGGCAGATTCAGTAGGGTGTTTTAATTGACTTCTGGATGAGTACATGGGGCTTAGTAGGATTGAGTGTTATAGATAAATCTAGTAGGTAGAGATATGATCAGCGCAGCTTGTGGGCTGAAGGGCCTGTTTGTGCTGTAATTTTTCTATGTTCTAAGAAAAGGTCTCAGACAATCTATAGTTAAAAATAACCAACCATAAAACAGGAAGATTCAGAAGATGTGGCAAACAATCTGTTAGGAGATCAATAAAGTAATTTCACTCTAGTTTCACTCCTACTTTGCATGGAACTTCACTTTGGAAATTCCTGAGGCTGAGATTGGCAAAGCAGCATTTGTGAATTTCGAGCTGTAGTGGAAGTTGCTGATTTGCAGGCCTTGAAATCTGCCTTACATTGGCAGAGAATTTGGATCACTCAGAATTGGATATAAATATGGATAATTCAATAATTGATTACTGAAAGTGCAACCTGCAATTTTATCTGAAAAATACAAAACCAGAACGTTTTCCCCAACAACATCAGTAAGGGTAGATTAAGGAATAAGGCATTATCGTGAAATACCAACAACAATACTAAGATTCTTTAAAAAATGAAATCGGCATTCCTTACCTGGTCAGGCCAATATGTTACTACAGACCCACAGCACTGTGGTTTTAACTGACCTAATATTCAGTTGGAGAGACAGTAGCACAACCGTATTGTCATTGGACTAGCAATCCAGAGCTCCAGGCTAATGTTCTATGAACACAGGTTCAAATCCAATAAAGAAATCTGGAATTAATTGTCAATTGTTGTGAAAAAAAATGTGGTTTACTAATTTATTCATGTCTAATTCAGACCCACAGTTCTCTGAAATGGCCTAGCAAGCCAGTCAGCTATATCAAACCACTGTAGAAAACTCAATAAAGAATGAATCTGGACAGACCAGGCACCAGAAACAACAATGGTGCGCCCTGTCAACCCTGTAAAATCCTCCTAACTGACATCTGGGGCTTGTGCAAAAATTGGGAGAACTGTTTCACAGACTAATAAAGCAATAGCCTGACATAGTCATTACCATCAGTATCAGAAGCAGTGGCACAATGAGGAGGGAAGTGCCCTGGGATCTTCAATATTTCACTCTGAATCACATAAAGCCTGTTGCCATCAGGAAGGATCCACAAGGAAATCTTCTACTCAGTACCATCTCTGGGCTCCTCTAATTCAGGTCTCTTGATCATTTTTGATTTTAACATTCTGCCCATTGGTGCTATACCTACAGCTGCCAAGCACTTAAGGTCGTGAATGTCACGCAATCCATCATGCAAACCAGCCTCCCATCTGTTGTCTCTGTCTACACTTCCTGCCTCAGCAAAGCAGCCAGCATAATTAAGGACCTCATGCACCCAAAACATTCTCTCACCCACCTTCTTCCATCAGGAGAAAGACACAAAAGTCTAAGATCACGTACCAACTGACTCAAGAACAGTTTCTTCCCTGCTGCTGTCAGACTTTTGAATGGACTTACTTTGCATTAAATTGATCTTTCTCTATACGCTAGCTATGACTGGAACACTACATTCTTCACTCTGTCATTTCTTTCTGTATGAATGGTATGTTTTGTCTGTATAGTGCACAAGAAACAATACTTTTCACATTGTGGTAATACGTGACAATAATTTTGGTGAAGGACAACATCAGTCAGTGTCACAGTGATGGACTGTGTGGGCCAGTATTTCAGTGATGGATTGTGTGAGTAAGTATCTCAGTGATAGGCTGTATGGATCAGTATGTCAGTGTCAGACTGTGTGAGTCAGAATTTAAGTGAGGGTCTGTGATGGACTGTGCGGGTCAGTATCTCAGTGACAGGCTATGTGAGTAAGTATGTCAGTGTCAGACTGTGTGGGTCAGAATCTAAGTGAGGACTGTGTGAATCAATGTCCCTGGTGGACTGTTTGGGTCCATATTTCAGTAGTGATCTGTGTGGAACAGTATCTCAGTGATGGATTGTGTCAGTCAGTACATATGTTAAACAGAAAGCAGTGTGGAATACATGGAGCTAAATGATTCCATAACAAACAGATCAGTTCAAATGTCTGCATTTCCGTTACATCCAGTTATGAATGGTGGTGGGCAATTAGACAGCTAAAGAGAGGAGGAAGTTTCTTGAGCATCCTGATCCACACTGATTGGAGAGCCCAATGAGACCAAAGCAACAAGGGCAGAATGGACCCATCTCAGTCTTACTCTCCTGTGCTCCCCACTTCCACAGATGCCAATTCTCAGCTAAACAAACTCATTCGATATGACACAAAAAAATCAACTGAGTGCACTGAAGTCGTCAAAGGTTATGGGCCCCGACTGTAGTGTTGAATAGCTGTATTTTAGACCCAGCCACATCTATAGTCAAACTGTTCCAGTACAGTTACAACATGGGATATTTACCCAGCAGAGTAGAAAACTGTTCAGTTATACCCCACCCACAAAAAGGACAAATTCAATGCAACCAATTATCACCCCGTCAATCTATTCACAAATATCAAAGTGATACAAAGTGTTATCAGTAGAGCTATCAAGCTATACTCACACACCAAAATCTGCCCACTGATGCTCAGTTTGCATTCAGGATTAATCAGCTCCAGCCTTCGTGACAACCTTGGCTGAAACGTAGCCAATAAAGCTGGATTTGAGAGGTGTGAGTAACCATGTTTAGCACCAAGACAACATTTGACTGAGTATGACACAAAAAAATCTAACTGGAAATAAAATCAATGGGGATTGTGGGAAAACTCTCCACTGGTTAGATCTATGCCAAACATAAAGGATGCTTGTTGGTGGCCAATCATCTCAGCCTCAGGTCATTGCTGCAGGAATCTTTCAAGGCAGGGTCCTAAGCTCAACTCTCTTCAGCTTCATCAATATCCTTTACTCCATCACAAGTTTAGTATTCAGTAATCACTGCACAATGTTCAGTTCCTTTCTCAGGTACTCAGATAATTAAATAGTCTGTGCCTGTATGCATCAACATCTAGACAACATCAAGACTCAGGCTGATAAATGAAAAGTAACATTTGCAATGCACAAGTGCCAGGAATGACCATCTACAACAAGAAAGAATCTAACTACCACCATCCCCACTGCCCCTTCCATCCGCCCCATACCTCCACTTAATATTCAGTGGCATTTCCAATGTTGAATCCTCCATCATCAAGGTTTAGGGTTCCAGCAGTCACTATTGACCAGCATCTTAACTGGACCCATCACATAAATATCAGAACAAGCCATAGGCTGATTACTCTGGGCAAGTCACTGACCAGAATCCCCAAAACTTTTCCACTACCTATCAAGTCAGACGTGTGATGAAAAGCCCTCCATTTGCCTGGATAGTGCAGCTCCTAACAACATTCAACAAATGTGACTCCATCAAATTTGGCTAAAGCAGACTGTCCAGTGTTTGAAACATTCATCCTCTGCAGTGTTTGCCAGAACAAGATGCACTGTAGCCAAGGCTTCTTTGACAACACTACAGAATCTCATAATATCTTTTATCTATAAGGACAAGAACAACAGGTACTAGGAATACCACAACCTCTAGATTCCCCTCCAAGTCACACATAATTGGATGTACATAATTTCTTCATCATCACTGAGTCAAAATCCTGAAACTTCCTAACAGCTTTGTGGGAGCACATTCACCACACAGTTCGCACAGTTAAGAACAAGGCTCACTTGTGAAGAACAACTCGGAATTGCCAAAATTGTCAACTTTGATCATCGGTGCCCACATCTCATAAATTAATGAGAAGAAGAAAAAACAGAAGTCAAGAATTACTATAGTTAATGAAACATCTGTGAAATGATCAGTTGGTTCCAGTAATTCAAACTAGGTACCAGACTGCATTAACAGGGGGCTACAATCTAACTCAGAAGAGTCCTTTATAAAGGATTAGTCAGATTCTCGGATTTTAATTTTCTCTTGAAACACTGATTTTGCTTTCAATGACAGTACTTTTTAAGCTCAGGCACTAAGGTGTGAGAAGACATCCTTCATTTTTGAGGTGTTTTAAATCATTGTGATGGCATGAGGAAGGTTACACTAAATAAGTGTTGCACAAAGCATATAATGTTGGGAAGTTAATATCATCCCCAAAATCCACTGTGTCAGGAGGGATGTGTGGAACAAAGAATTTGATTTGTGCCAAATTAAGCAATGAGAATCACTATTGATGAACTCACACAGCTATACATATGGATATGACCAGCAATTGTATTTGAGTAACTTTCAATTATCTTACAATGGAAGGAATGTCTCCCCAGGGAGACTGGAAAAGTTAGCAACATTTTCCTCAAAGGTTTCACATTTGAATATTGTTAACCTGATTTTAGATAACACTTTACACAAAACATTACAAGAACATTTCTGAACTATTACAACAAGTTAGAAAATATGTGCTTATTAGCCAAAAAGGGTTGTTCTGGTGTAGAGGTACTTCAATTAACAAATTATTCAAATTTTCAGCTTCATCAACATGGCAGTTTATATATCAGATATAGGATCATAGAATCCCCACAGTGCAGAAAGAGATCAGTTAGCTAATCAAGTCTGCACCAACTCTCCAATAGAAAATCCCACCCAGGCCTTCCCCTCTGCCCTAGTCCTATAACCTCATGCATTTACCATGGCCAGTCTACCTAATTTACACATCTTTTGGCTGTGGGAGAAAACCCATGCAGTCATGGGGAAAACATGCAAATTTCACAGAGAGTCACCCAAGGTCGGAATTGAATCCAGGTCCCTGGGCACTGTGGGGCAGCAATACTAACCACTGTGCTACTTAATTCTCACCACAAAATTTACATTTCAAGAAATTTTCTCTCTGGATGAAGTTAATTTTGAAACTGCCCTTCAGAAACTGCATTGGCTTAATGGTATTATCACTGGACTATTAATCCAGAAACTCAGCTAATGTTCTGGTGATCTGGGTTTGAATCCCACCACAGCAAATGGAGGAATCTGAATTCAATAAAACAAATCTGGAATTAAGAATCTACTGATGGCCACAAAACCATTGTTGATTGTTGGAAAAATGCATCGGGTTCACTTATGTCCTTTAGGGAAGGAAATCTGCTATCCTTATCTGGTCTGGCCCACATGTGAATCCAGAACTATAGCAATGTGGTTGACTCACAACTGCCATCAGAAGCTAAGGATGAACAATAAATGCTGGCCAGCCAGCAATGCCCATGTCCCATAAATGAATTTTTTAAAATGCTGAAACCAATAACAGATAAAAGCTACTCTGGGCTCAGAGATCTGATAGGTTCCAGGTAGTTCTTGAAGTTTATGGCAAAGACTTCTGATGTGCAGTGACACTTGCATATTTTTACCTGAGCAAATTAAAAACAAAGTTTGTACCCAACTGTAAAAATGCCTTTACAACAGCATCCATATGTTTATTCTGCAATAACTTCTTTCGCTCAAACACCTACAAATCTCAAAGGAGCAAACCACTGCTGCAGGATTGCAACATATCATTTAAAACAGATACTAAACCAGACAGACTTAAATGTATTAATGAATTTGACAAAGCATTGCAAGAGGAGTAACCAATCGGAAGAGACAGAGAAAGTGGATGAAGAAGGGCTGTTCATCATGCTGAATTACGCAGCATCACCTGGTTAATCACTTTGTGATTCCAACTTTACAGCTTTTGTGGATGAAATAAAGGATACTTCACCAATTAGTGAGCTCATCACTTGCCTCATTGCACAAGATTGAAACAGTGATAGATTTTACCACACATTTTAAGTCTAATGTAGCAAGAGTCTTGTTCAGCCTGCCATTTTGCATTATACTACATTGAGAGAATCATAAGTGATCAGCAAAATAAGTAAATCTTCACAATATCTCTCAGGAATTTCTCACACCTTTCAGTGGATTATGAGGGACAACATAGTATGTAAGTTCAGGAAGCACAATAAGATGAATAGCCGCGTATCATACTCCACATACTACATGCTTTTATTAGTAAAAGTAAAAAGTTTTCAGCCAATAATTTTAAAGTATCAGATGATTGTGCAAACAAACTATTGTTTGAAATCTTACCAAAAAATGGCAGTATTAGTTCCAGCACAAAGAATGGAGTGTTACCCTCCAACGGCACCGACATGTTTTTGGTCAGAATCTTATGCCTCGTTAGTATTAATTTTTATTTCCACGAGTTTCAAGCCACTCCAGCAGTGCATTCCCTCTGATTTGCCCACCCTATAACAACTTAATTGCTGTAGGCACTGGCGAATTTCATATAAATGGCTCCCCAGCACCCATTCCACAAAGACTACAGAGGATGGCGGCCAGTAAGCCAGCTTTTCAGAGGGGGCCTTCACCCAAACTGCCTGATGGAGTGATGCAGAGGTGAGACACCCCCGACCGCCGTTCCTTCCAGCAGAGTGACCATCACTGCTTGGGATGCAGTGACAGCCCTGGTCAGTGCAAGTGCAGTTCAGAAGAGGATGGGGCAGCAGTGTCGGAAGAAGATGAATGATCTTCTTTGCTCAGTCAGGTTAAGTGAACTATCCTAGAGTCCCACTGACCCCCTCGCTCATTCCTCACACCCTCAACCCTTCCTCTCACTGAGCCATCTTGGCCTCTGCAAATACAAAACATTAGTTCCCCTATCCCTTCCACAATCATCATGTTTCTCCAGTAGCTGCTATGCTCCTCCCAATCCAGCTCCCACCCCAACCCTATGCCTGTCAAACCTCAACACCATCTTAAATATTAATACTCCCTCATACAGTCTTATCTGTGACATTGTAGGATAAACTACCACAACAAGTGTCAGTGGACATAGCTATCTGGAGTAATGCTGATGCTCCAAACCCTGACAGGCTTTGCATAGCGAGCCCTTGAGCTGGCCATGGCGGAGGAAGAGGTGCCTGCGCTGCTAGTGAAGTGGAACAGCAGAGAAACGTGAGAATCCTCAATGCATATGTTGTCATTCCTCAAGTCTCAAGTGAGTAATCAATGCTCCCTCTGTAGCCCCTGTAATGCAGTGATGCCCTATTCCTTCTTTTGCAGGCTGATCAGCGAAACAGGTCAGACCATTCTCGCAGCCCTTAGATGTACCAGATTCCAACACCTCAGAGGGGAATTTCTCCAACCCCCACTGTTGAAGAGGCGTCACTCGGAGCGAGCATCTGCACCAGTGCAGATTTACCTTGATGGGTCCACAGAGTAGGCAGGCTTCTGGGCTACTCGCTGGTGAGCACTTCACATCTGAAGATCCACAGCATGCGAAGGCAGGGACATCCCAGGGTACCAGTACTCAGAGGGATGTCAGGACTCTGCTGAGCTTCTTGCTGATGATGTGCCCCTGGGCCTGGTCACCCCACAGTAGCTGGAGCTGCAAAGGCAGAGCCACGAGTATCAGGAAGGGATGACAGCAGCCCTCCTTGGAGTACAAGGCTGATTGGAGGAGTCCCATTGCCTCCTATCCGAGGAGATGGTGCCTTCATTGCAGCGCACCAAGACCAACATTGCAAAGTTGGCACCTGCACTGGAGACCTTAACTCAGGATATGCACTCCATGGCAGGAGGTGACTGCACTGTGATGCAGGTCTTTGACTGTATGATGCAGGCACTTTGGGGATCCATGAGTATCAGCACCAGAGGATGGCGGGACTTCTGGATCTCACTCCAGCTACTTTCTATCACATGGAGGTAGCACTAGGACCCCCAGGAACCCCAAAGGAAAGGGGCACAAATACAGCCCAGGGCACTCTGGGTGACTCCAGCCCATCTGAAACCCATTCCCTGTGAATGGCACACCTCAAGCCCCTGGAACTAGGAGAGATGCAGTCAAACATCTGTGCTGCCCAAAAAGCAGATCTGGACTCTGAAGGTCCTGGCCCCCAAGATTGCACCCATCAAGGTAATCTCAGGCAAAATGGCGTACAAGGCAGCAGGCTGCCTCAGCCACAATTATGGATCCTGGGAATACACCGAGATGTAGTGGAGGGTCAGAGAGGCATAGAGTCAGAGAGCAATACAGCACAGAAAGAGGACTGCTCCATGTTGACCATGGTATCTACCGAGCTAGTCCCAATTGCTCATATTCACATCTATGTGTTTATCCAAATGCTTGTTAAATGTTGCCATTGTACCTGCCTCAACCATTTTCTCTGGTAGTTCAGTCCATGTGTACACGATCCTCTCCATGAAGAAGTTGCCCCTCAGATCCCTTTTAAACTTAGACAAAACCAAGTTAGGACTGATGTTGGGATGCTTGATTTTATACAATAAAAAATCACGAGATTGAATAGACCTTTTAGGAATTATGAAATAATTGGACATTACAATGTGAGGGATCACTGAATGTTTCTGGATGGATAAGCTAAGATCACTTAAACAGCCTTCTTCATCCATTTCAATTTTGTGAAAATAAAATTTTTACTATAATAGAGCAGGTTAGGAAGATTATGAAACTGTAGGCACTTAGTGGGCACAGATGAATTTAGGGACTAGTGTAGATAGATCATCATTTTGCTTTGAATGTTTGGCAATATATTTCACTTTGCTCACCCACAGAGCCTCCGCCTGTCTATTCACACCACCAAGCTTGGATGAACTACTGTGCTCACCCGACATCTTATCCGTGCTATGTCTTTCTCACCTTTTGCCAGCCTCTACTAAGAAAGGGCATTCCCTCAGCTGTGTTATGGACAGGAAGGAGAATATGGGAACAGCTGCCTGCACACCAGTCTTCATAACCCCTTTAAAGGAAGGGGTGCCCTAACATGAAGAGAAAGCCTTCAAGTACTCCTCCTGATCCCTTTTTCCAGAATGGCGATTCTGCGATCTCTACCACTGGCCCAGAGCTGAACTTATCTGAGTCATCTCTGGTGCCCACTGAACAGTGAACACTACGGAAGGTGCTGGCTGCCTGATCGCTCACTTCCAAAATTCCCTTGGAGGTGAAGGTGTCAAGTTCACACTTACACAGACCTGTTGTAAATCGTTGGTGTCCAGTGAATAGCTAGGAGAGGCTGTTTGCACGTACTAATATATTCAAATAAACTTTCTGAGGTCCTGTGGCGTGTTTCATGCCATTCCAACAGTGAGGGACAGGAAGATCAGAACTTGAAAACTTTTCAGAACTTTTGAGTGCGCACTACCATTCCCACACAGAGTGTGACTCAGAATCACCCTCTTGGTATATAACATGAAAAACATAAACCTGCCTCCCCCAATGCAAACTATGGGCATGATCTTACAACCTCATTGCGTCCATTGTTCGGCACTGGGAGATCGGGGTGCCTGTGTAATGGCGTCCCAAGGACTCTGCAGCTAGCTTCACCATTGTACTTACACTCCGCTGCCCTCCTTCACTGGTGAAAACTGCATCAGAGTGGAGAACATAAATCCTGCTTATGTCTTCCAGAACCCAACTTTGCCTACTGCCTTCTCAAGCAATTATGCAACATACAACTAATCTATAAATGATTGCATCAGGAACATTCTCTGAAAAACAGACATTGACTAGTTACCTCGTTTTGCCTGTGGCCATGTACAATCTGAATACCAAGGAAGCAGTAATCTCACACTTCCTTCCCCTTGTTCCTAACTCACTTAAAAAAAGATACTATCTGCAGGTGGATGAGCAGAATCAGTCACACTTTGCATCCAGGGAATACCACATAGCTGATAAGATTGGGTAGGCCTTTCCCACTGGTGCTGCTGAACTTGGTACATGTTGAGACATGGTGGAAGAGGCAGTCTATCACCTAGGTGATCAATTCTATGCTTATCAAAGTGATGTCTCCTGGTAGCACCCAGTGTTGTGGACTTTGAGTATGGCGGCAACTTTATGTTCTATTGGAAGAAATGCCTGGTTTTAGTAACTAATGCAAGGCCAAGATTGCACCTTAGTTGAGATTTAGTCTCTTTCTTGATAAGGATCAGCAATAAGTAGACTTCAGCAGTATTCACATTGAATCTCCAGATGTCTCATACATTGTCTCCTGCTTTGCTCAACAGTTTCTCCACTCCAAAGTATCTAGCATGATGGAATACTCACATTGCAGTGACCATTGTATAATGTGTCTGGAATTAAGAATCTATGGATGACTATGAAACCATTGTCGATTGTTGGAAAAATGCATCTGGTTCATTGATGTCCTTTAGGGAAGGAAATCTGCTATCTTTATCCGGTCTGGCCTACATGAAACTCCAGAGTCACAGTAATGTAGCTGATTCTCAGCTACCCTCAGGAAGCAAGAGATGGGCAATAAATGCTGATCAACCAGTGACACCCTTGTCCCACGCATGAATATAAATGTTTCAGGCACTATAAGTGCAGCACGGTGCAAATGTCTTCATTCTTACAAAGAATAAAATTACAGCACAGGAACAAGCCCTTCAACCCTCCAAGCCTGCACCAACCATGCTGCCTGACTTAAATAAAACCTCCTATCCTGGGAGCCATATCCCTCTATTCCCATCCTATTCATGTACTTGTCAAGATGCCCCTTAAAAGTCACACTTCCACTACCACCCCCAGCAACGAGTTCCAGGCAGCCACTCTTGTCTATGTAAAAAATCTGCCTGTACATTTCCTTTAAACCTTGCCTCTCATACCTTAAACATCTATCCCCTAGTAATTGACTCTTTCACCCTGCAAAAAAGCTCCTGGCTATCCCTAATTGCTCTAATTTCAGTGAAGTAAATGTTGCACAGTTTGCATTAATTTTTGCCTACCAACCAAGAGCAACAAACCCGTTAAAGTTCTGCTGGATTCATTTTAATATATACTTGTTATTGAAAAATGACTCTGAGGCACTCTACACTTACTACAGTCTCAGCATAGAGATATAGAAAAGTATTCTCACCTTGGATATTAGTTAGCCATTGACTCACAGTGAAACATGCTGATTGGAATATCTCTGGCAAAAAGTAACTGTGCCCTTGATCCACTAATTTCTATTAAGGAAATATTGCAGGGAGAATTGAGAATCTAGTGGCTAAACAAATATGCTGTGTAAATGATGGCTCTTCTAAAGATGGGTATCCATTGAAGTGGGTATTCCATAGAATAGAGACGGGATATCCTTCCAGAATTAGCATTACAAAAGGAGCCAACACAAAAACTAAACAAACACAGAGGAAAGCGTTGGCTGAAACATTTCATGTGCAAATGTGGCCAGAATTTGTGAAGCGATGTGGAAATAAGAGTAAAGTGCTTGCCACAGAACTTACAATTCTATGTTTTTATTGCAGATTCAGCAGTGGACAGTCAGGACTCAGGGCTGATCTGTCTTGGAAGCCAGAATTCTTCCCAGGAAAGCAACTAATTCTCTGCAAATATGTAAATCGGGGAAACAAATCTCCCGTTCAGTTTGACTCCAGATTCCTTGTTATCTTTGTTTAAAATATTAACTTGTTGAGGCATTTTCTGCTCCTACAATGAATGCCTTAAAATAGCTGTGTTTTTTCCTCAAAATGGTTCTCATAAAGTTTACTAAAGAATATTGTCATGTGAAACCTGCAATCTGTTGAATATTTTGTAGCTCTAGAGTTTTGTGGGTGTACAACAGTTAAAGTCTTTTCCTTAAACAATCCCCTCCCAAGTTTTGCTTTAAAGTTCTTTACTGATAACTTTTGTGTTGTATGGAATCTTGTTATTACTCAGAAGTAACCCTTCATATAACAAGGAAACCGCCTGCACCATCCCATTGCTTTTGTCAAAAGAACAAAATGATTGCAGCCCCTAATCAATAATTTGGTCATCACTCATGGTGAAGCCAAACCTAGCAATTTCACACTTGGCTGACTTTTACCGAACTTATGTAGCCTTGTAGTATTACAGTTATGATGTATTGTTTTATACAAAGAATCCTGGATGATCTAAATGGGTATATCAAAGAAATTTACAACCAGTTTCTCTACACCAACATGCAGTTCGTCAAGTACAGACTGAATTGAATTTTCCACAGGATTGATTTTATTTCTTTCTGGTTCACTCTGCAGTTTGCTTGGAACGAATCTAGTGGTTGTGATTTGTGGCATATTGTGGCATAATCAGTAATTAATATGTCAATAAACAGTAAGTGTTTTGAAACGCTTGACCAGTGACTGACACAAGCTCTGGGAGTAGCCAAGAAAATTGCATTATTCTATCTTAATGTGAAAAATGTTTCCGTCCAACATTAGCACCAATCCCTGGAACACAGGCTCCTTTATTATTTCTTTGCGGTAATATCAGCTATTTGTCACAGAAAGGAACAAAACTGAATGTTATTCCTTCAAATATTTGAACTTTTAATAATAGCTTTGTCTTTTGGAGACTGAGCGCTGTGTGAACATTTATGATTTAGAAGGCAAAATATCTTAATGTTCCTGTTTTTTTCTTGGAAAAAGAAAATAAATAAATCGCAGCTTCAAACTTCACTGATCTATAGTGATTCCGTAGAACTACTCTATAAATTTGAACTGTTGGTTATGAACAATGACCCTACATTGAAACTCCCAAGGTCCATGATGAGGAAGTCAGTACACAAGTCAATAATGAAAAGCAGAAAATATTAGAGACACAAGCCCATCAGAGTGAGAAGGCAAAAGAACAAGTTTGGCCTCTTTTCAACTGGGAAATCCTTCACAGAACTGATTAAAATGAGGATGGGGTGGAGGCAGAGTGGGCAAATTAAAAGATCAAGAGTACTGATATAGCATGACAATTATTTTAACACAGAGACAGGTACTGATATCACTAACTTGCACACAGATTTTAAAATGTTGTGGAGGTACAATAGCAAGGTAATTGTGTGTCAGACTAGCAACCCAGATGCCTGGACTGAAGATCTAGAGACATGGGTCCAGATTTTCTGTCTCTGGATAGTCAAAAGTCCAGACAGTACACCCCCAACTTTCACAGATGTTCTACAGGATCTGTTGGAAGTCGTAGGGCAAAGATGCCAAATTGCCCATGAGGTTTGTATTTCCGGTGGGTAATTCCCATGCTCTCCAAAAAGGTCATCAACTTTGCGTTAGAGTCAGAGGGTGGAAGCATTTCCAAAAAATGGCTGAGTGTCACATGCTCGCAGAAAACCGGGCATGTTTCTCTCCAGAGAAGCAGGTTGGTTTCCTCACCAGATCTTATGACACTTTGTCAAAAGAAAATGGGGCGGTGGGGAGGGGGGTGCTGCTATTTGACACTATTATTTTGAAGGTGGGGAGAGGCCTAAACACATTTGCAAAGCTGGCTTCATTGATATTAAGGGCAACCCAACCAGATTAAGAAATAACCTTTACACACCATGGAGGTCTGAGGGGTTCCCTCCCACTCTCACATTAACACAAGCAACTTTCTCTTTCCCCTCCCAACTGTAATCACCAGCATTTCTTTCTGTCTTTACCCAACCACACACCCCCGCCCCAAACGGTAATCACTGGCATCTGATTCTTTCTCTTCCCGACAGTAATCACCGGCATTTTCTTCTCCCTTCATTGAACATTCTCCCTCCCCACTACACATACATGCCTTCCCCATGGCGCCTACTACATTGGTACTGTCTGGTTGGCATGGTGCTAACCTGCAGTTCCAACCTGTGCCAAGATGCAGTGCCAGGACACTGCCTAGACATATTCCTCTCCCCCAGGAGCCAGACTCAACTTTGTGCCTCGGGGGAATCCCCAGGACAGGTTCACATCTGAGCAAACCTGTTGTAAACTTGGCAGGGGGGAGGGGCTGAGACCGATAGCTCGGTAGCTAGGGTTGTATTACGATGCTAGGGGTGTATTATAGCCTACCCGACAGCCCGCAGGTAGTTGAAGAAGGCATATGTAAAGACATTTTGGATAGGTGCAGAAAGAACAGAGTCATTATAGTAGGAGATTTTAATCTCCCTGGGGTGGATTGGAAGGTACCTAGAGCTGGGGATTCGGACGGGGAGGAATTTTTAAAATGTGTACTGGAAGGATTGTTGGAGCAGTATGTGGCTAGCCTGACTAGAGAGGGGGCTACATTGGATTTAGTTCTGAGTAATGAGCCTGAGCAGGCGGTTGGTGTTGTATTAGGGGAACATGTGGCTAACAGTGACCACAATTCTGTCTACTTTAGGATACAGATGGAAAAGGATGCTTGTTGCCCTAGGGGGAGGGTGCTGAATTGGGGGAAGGCTAACTACTGTCAGATTAGACAGGAACTTATGGAAGCTGACTGGGAACAGTTGTTTGAGGGTAAGTCCACGCTAGGCATGTGAGAGTCTTTCAAGAGAATACTGAAAATGTTGCAAGAAAGATATGTGCCGGCTAAGAGGAAAGATGGGAAAGGTAGGGTTAGAGAGCTGTGGATTACTGGGGATATTGAGGACTTGGTTAGGAAAAAAAGAGAGGCATATGATAGGTCAAAGCAGCTGGGAACGGAGAGAGTGTTGGAAGAATATAGAGAGAGTAGGAGGGAGCTCAAACAGGGAGTTAGAAGGGCAAAAAGGAGGCATGAAATGGTTTTGGCAGATAGGATTAAGGAAAATCCAAAGGCTTTTTACTCCTATGTTAGGAATAAAAGGGTGGTTAGAGGAAAAATCGGACCTTTTGGGGACAGAGGAGGGGAGCTGTGCTTAGAGCCGGAGGGAATGGGGGAGATCCTGAATGAATACTTTGCATGGGTATTCATGAAGGAGAGGGGCTTGTTGACCGGTCCTGTCTCTGAGGGAGCTGTAGACCAGTTGAAGGAAATATCCATATCAAGGGAGGAAGTGTTAGAGCTTCTAGGTAGCATTAAAACTGATAAATCTCTGGGGCCTGATGGCATTTATCTCAGGCTGCTTAGAGAGGTGCAAGGTAAAATTGCTGGGCCTCTGACACAAATCTTTGTCTCTTGTTTAGACACAGGTGAACTCCCAAAGGACTGGAGAATAGCTAATGTTGTACCATTGTTTAAAAAGGGTAGTAGGGATAACCCTGGAAATTATAGGCCAGTGAGTCTGACGTCAGTGGTAGGGAACCTTTTGGAGGGGATTCTTAGAGATAGGATGTATAAGCACTTAGAGCGAAGCGATCTGATTAGGGATACGCAGCATGGCTTTGTTAAAGGGAGGTCATGCCTTACAAATGTGATAGAATTTTTTGAGGAGGTGACGAAAACGGTCGACGAAGGGCGAGCCGTTGATGTCGTCTATATGGATTTCAGTAAGGCGTTTGGCAAAGTCCCTCATGGGAGGTTAGTTGAAAAGGTCAGGACTAATGGGATACAAGGACAGGTAGCTAGATGGATAAGTAACTGGCTTGGTAATAGGAGACAGAGAGTAATAGTGGAAGGGTGTTTTTCTAGCTGGAGGTCGGTCACTAGTGGTGTGCCGCAGGGCTCGGTACTGGGACCTCTTCTATTTGTAATATATATAAATGACTTGGAAGAGGGAGTAAGTGGAGTGATCAGCAAGTTTGCAGATGATACAAAGATGGCTGGACTTGCGGATAGTGAGGAGCATTGTCAGGCGATGCAGCAGGACATAGATAGGCTGGTAGCTTGGGCAGATAGATGGCAGATGGAATTCAATCCTGATAAATGCGAGGTGATGCATTTCGGGAGAAAGAATGTAGTGGGGAGGTATATGATAAAGGGTAGACCTATTAAGAGTATAAAAACGCAGAAGGACCTGGGGGTGCAAGTGCACAAGTCTCTGAAGGTGGCAGAGCAGGTGAAGAAAGCATATGGTATGCTAGCCTTTATAGGAAGGGGTATAGAGTACAAGAGCTGGCCTTTAATGATGCAGTTGTATAAAACATTGGTTAGATCTCATTTGGAATACTGCATCCAGTTCTGGTCACCTTACTACCGGAAGGACATGGAAACTCTGGAGGGACTGCAGAGGAGATTTACCAGGATACTGCCTGGTATGGAAGGTCTGAGTTACGAGGAGAGGTTAGGCAAATTGGGGCTGTTTTCCTTAGAAAGATGTAGAGTTAGAGGAGATCTAATAAAGGTGTACAAGATTATGAGGGGTACACATAGAGTAAACAGGGTTAAGCTTTTTCCTAGGATGGACTCAAATAGCACGAGGGGTCATGGGCTTAGAGTGAGAGGGGTAAGGTATAGTTTGGATGTGTGAAAAAACTCTCTCTAGCAGAGGGCGGTGGGGTTATGGAACGCGCTGCCAAGGAAAGTGGTGGAGGCAGGCAGTCGAGTTATTTAAGAGATACTTAGGTGGGCACATGAACAGAATGGGAATAAAGGGATATAGAAAACTGATTTAAAATAGGGATCATGAGCCTTGGGAGTTCCCAGGGAAGTGTGTAAATTGTTGATGATATTGATGTATTTGTTTTATCCTACAGGTACTTTGGTCTGCCTTGTTGTCTAACAAGGGGCATGCACGCGATGAGTCATGAGAGGGCTGCTCTTGGATTTTTTTTCAAGAGTATCCTAATGCTTCACATCGTTAGTGTACACTTGACCTGGACCATTTGATGGGCAACACGACAGCTCAATGACTATGGCTGTGCTGTGCAGATACATGAGTTTGGGCCTGTGTCTGTGGGAGTTTGCACATTCTCCCCATGCTTGCATGGGTTTTCTCCAGGTGCTCTGGTTTCCTCCCACATCCCAAAGATGTGCTCTTAGGCTGATCGGCAGAACGAATTCTCTCTAAATTTTCTCAAATTTGGTTTCAATCCATAGATCTATAAACATAGACAGGGATCACGGGTAGAAGTGGGAACATCGAGGTGGCGGCGCGGGCTCGTTGGGCTGAAGGGCTTGTTTTCCGTGCTGTTTTGTTCTTTGTTCTTTGTTCTAAACCTCATCAACATGATGTTGCGTTGGCGAGGTATGAAGATTTAGTGACCGTAAACCTGATTACATTGCTGGCAAGGGGCAAAGGAAATTGCAAATCCTGCCAGTCTTACCCAGTCTGACCTCTATGTGATCCTTCATTGTCCTCAGAAACATCTAAAAAACTCATTAGTTGTATTCAATAAGGGTGGGTTAGTGCCTCCTTTTAAAGCAAAATTAGGAATACACGATAAATGCTGACCACATTTTGTGAATCAATAGTAAATGCAGATGTACCAAATTAGGTGATGTACAAAGATAATCTCAGTTAAACTAATAGGCATTTTTTAACTAAAATGGAGTAAAGGAGCAGCAAAATGAAAAGATGTGAGTGGAAATTAGAGAGGCAAGCAGAAAACTATCATATGACGTTACCGATCTTGGCATAGTCAAAGTTGAAGATTCTGAGGAGAAGACAATATGTTGTTTGTGAATTTAGTACTGGCTTGGTTAGAACAATATAGGAGGAAAACTAACAGAAAAATAACAACAGAGCCCTTGAATTAGCAATCAGAGATTAGAGGACAATGCTAGCAGATAAAAGTAGAAAATTAATGGTGCATTCTGTAGTAGTAGCCTTATACAACAACTTATACTGCTATCATGCACAAGCATCTGTCGTAGCAGCTGTCAATTCACTCCAAAGCCATATGATGAAGTTGGAAACCTAATACCAATCTTTGTACTTAGTACTGGATGTTTTTATAGAATGCAACATTACATATGTCTGCCTCCTTCCTAAACAATACCCTGTACCCCAGCAATTTTTCTTTGTACTCTTTTTAAGTAAAACAGTAATCACTAAATTTAAAAAAATGACAGAGGTGATAGCCCATGGTGAGGCACTGTAACCAAAATAGAATACCAAAAGAAAACTTAATGTAATTCCTTTGGTGTCGAGCAGTCACAGAAGACTTCTGTGTGCCAGCAGACACCAGCGTGCTCCCCTCTCCAAAGCCACCCAGTCATGAACATAGCCACAGTAGGGGGGCAAACATTCAAGTCAGACAACCTCCCTCCCAACCGTCCACTTCCTGGATCTGTTAATGGCCAACTTAGCCAGGCCTAGCGGCAAGCTTATGAGGAGGTCCTCCTCCTCCCTCGTCCTGCTCTGAGTCTTTTTTTTAATACAAGCTCAAGGTATTTAATCAATAATATCCTTCACCTGTGCATTATTAACCTTCTTAAATTAACAGATCCCATTCTTTAAATTAAAACGTAAACACAGCAATTTCCAAACACAAAGAAAAAAGAAAAATAAGATTTTTCATACTCTGCAAATCACAGAATACTAGATGTCCTTCTTCTAGACCTCTATTTGTAAAGCAATCTGACAATTTAACTTGTGATGACCCAGGGATCTTGGTCAGAATTTTTAGGCCGTTCACGTTGATGGGATTCTCCAGCTCAACTGGCAGCACACCTCTGCCTGCTGATGTCCTGCCAACATGGAGTGACATCAATGAGAATTCCGATTGACTGCTGCAGAACCAGAGAATCCGGCGGCTGGCAAACAATATGCTACCTCCCACTGCTAGGGAACACTTGGTTGAGAGGCTGGAGAATCTGGCCACTTTTTTCTTTAGCATCACTTTTATGCCACCAAGATCAATCCTTAACCTTTTCTCAGTCATGTTTTGTCAAATGTACTTTATCTCTCCATTGCATTCAATGGACAACTATTCTCAGAATGCCCCTTGTATAGGATTTCCACTCAAATAGTTGATGTTATTGCATTTACCAGAGCCAGTGTTTCCACAGCTAACACACTTATAAGAATCCCCCTATTTTCTCAGCTTTCAAGGCCAACATCATTTTCCATTTTCACCCATTAAGAATATTATAAACTCAGTTGCATCAGATGGTTGGCACGGGAAAGGTCACTAAAAATGACTAATTTCATGTCCTTTGGATCACCCAAGGCTGAAAGCTTGATTTAATGTTTATTTGTCCTTATACATCCTCAATTGTAGCATGTTTCATCATAGTACTTGGTTCCAATAAATCAAGATTGCCATCAGCTCTTGTCTTAGCAAATATACAATTTAATTTTCGAATCAACTTTCTTAACTGCTCTGTTTCTGTTTTAATTGTAAGAATATCTTTTTGTGATTGATGATTTATCAGGATATGAGTAACATTTTTAAGTCAAAATTGTTGATTCAAGGTTACCCCAGTCATTTTCTCCTGAATATTTAAGCCTATATATTTAAAGGCCCCTGAAGCTTGACTTCCAATATTAAATTCCCTTTTAATCTTATTTATAACAAATTGCTCAAATTCCACAGTATATTCCCAGAGAAATTAATCGACACGCATCATAAAGATGCCTGAAAGTTCCCCTTAGTGGCACCAGTAGAACATTGTGAGGTCTTTCTCCTGCCAGTTGAATATCACTGGTTTTCAGCATAACAGATCTAACTAGGAAATACCATATCCTTGAGGCTATAGGTATGTTAAGAGTCCTACAGCTCCCCTTCTACATCGTTTGCTTCTAAACAGTTTTGAAAACACTTCTCTCTAAAATTTTTCGCCCTGCAAAATATAGATTTTATCGTGGTTTATCGTGGTCTTCCAAATATGTACCCACAGAGCTACGACAATTTTAAGATTACTTTTCCCGCTGTGGGGAAGCCCACTCTAGCATTTTGGTCCCCAAGTCTCTCTTTGAATCTTTAGCCTATATGTCCCAT
Source organism: Sphyrna mokarran (assembly GCA_024679065.1). Lineage (NCBI taxonomy): Eukaryota > Metazoa > Chordata > Chondrichthyes > Carcharhiniformes > Carcharhinidae > Sphyrna > Sphyrna mokarran. The sequence goes on from JAGIQG010000009.1 coordinate 57,902,625, forward strand.
CTGGGAGGCCTTTTTTTCTGTACATGTGATAAGACCAGTTACCCTCTGATACTGCAGCATTTTTAAAAATATTGCCTCTCTTATTAATTGATTTTCTAATTCCACCAATCATAAAGGTTTCAACTTTTAGTAATGTTTCTAGATTGTTCTGGAGTCCTTGTTCTATTGCATAAATTAGTCAAGCTACGCTTTCTATTTTTCTTCCTGTGCCATTTTGCACCACTGCTACAGTATCTCTTCTTCATGTGATCAGATGCTTCATTGCCAGTATGTGATTATTTCGTTCTGAAAGGGCCATTCCAGATCCACTATCAGAACTTGCACTGCATTTTTTTACTTTCCATTGTTTCACCCATTTTGTCAATCCATAAATCTGACCTCTTACCTATCATCTTGGACATTTGGCCAATATCAAACCCAATTAATTGACATAAATGTACTTTAATAGTTTGGATATATGTTCAGAATATTGTCTTTCCATCACACCCTACCACCTTACTAGTACTTTTCCATTCTTTCTGACCTCTCTTTTATGGTATACTAAATCTCCATGACTAAAGTTTATCTCAGACAATCTTACGTAGAAACATACATGGAAAATGGAAGCAGGAGTAGGCCATTCAGCTCTTTGAGCTTGCTTCACCATTTGTTATGAGCATGGCTGATCATCAAATTCACTACCCTGATTCCACCTTCCCCACTCCCCCCTCTGATATCCCTTGATCCCTATAGCTCCAAGAGCTACATCTAATTGCTTCTTGAAATCACACTATGTTTTGTCCTCAACTACTTTCTGTATAGTGAATTCCACAGATTCACAGATTATTGGGGTGAAAAAATTTCCTCACTCAGTTCTAAAAGGTTGACCCCTTATCCTTAAACTATGACCGCTAGTTCTGGACTCACCCATCATCGGGAACATTCTGCTTGAATCTACCCTGTCTAATCTTGTTGGAATTTTATAAGATTCCAACTTATAAAAGAGATCCCCTCTCACTCTTCTAAACTCCAATGGATATAATCCTAATGGACTTAATCTTTCTTCATATGGCAGTGCTGTCATCCCAGGAATCAGACTAGTAAACCCTTGCTGCACTCCCTCTATTGCAAGAATATATTTCCTCAGATAAGGGCCCAAAAAGCACACAATACTTCAGCTGTGGCCTCACCAGTGCCATGTATATCCTTATTTTATACTTACATCCCCTCGTTATGAAGGCCAACATAATATTTGCCTTCTTTACTACCTGCTGTATCTGCATGCTTATTTTGAACAACTGATGCAGAGCCAACAATGTCTTGCTGAGTATCCAGTTTCTCAATTTACATCCATTTAAGTAATAATGTCTTCCTATTAGTACTACCAAAGTGGATAACCTCACATTTGTCCACATTATACTGTATCTGCCATGCATATGCCAGTCACTCAGCCTGTCGAAATCACGCTGAAGTATCTCTGCATCCTCCTCACAGCTTCCCACCTAACATTTTATCATCTGTATAATGGAGCTAATACATTTAGTTCCCTCATCCAAATCATTAGTATATAATGTGAACAGTTGGCGGTCCCAGCACAGATCCCAGTGGTACTCCACTAGTCACTGACTGCCGATTGGAAAAAGATCCATTTATTCCAATTCTTTGCTTCCTGTCTGCTAACCTGGTTTCTATCCATCTAAAGAAATTTCCCCCAATCCCATCCGCTTTAACTTTACACAGCAATGTGCTATGTGAGACTGTGTCAAAAGCTTTCTGAAAATTTAAGTAAGCTACATCCACTGGTTTCCCTGGTCAATGCTACTAGTTACATCCTCAAAGAGTTCCAGTAGATTTGTCAAGTATAACTTTCCTTTCATAAATCCATGCTGACTTTGACTATACCACTGCTTTCCAAATGCTGAATGATGAAATCCTTGATAATGGACTCCTTTCCACATTTCTACTACTGACGTTGCGCTCACTGATCTATGGTTCTCTTGACCTTCCTTTTTGAATAACAGACTTACATTGACTACCCTCCAATCTATAGGAACCATTCCAGAGTCCAAACAATTTTGGACAAAGACCACAAATTCCTCTACTATTTCTAGGGCCAGTTCCCTAGTCTGAAGCGATGCCATTGAGTTCTCCGAATTTTTGCCAAGGTTTCTGCCTTAATGAATGCCCTTGTGTTTGCACATATGCATTCAGTTATGCAGACAGAAAGGAACAGATTATAGCCCCTTATAGGGTGGGGGAATATCACAAAGCACAGAAGATATTTTGGGATTCCTCCTATAGACCAATTGAAAAGGACTTCATTCCCAAAGAATTTAAAGCAAATTCTTTTCATGGACTGCCCATGCCAGGACAGTTGTTAGCTTGTAGTTTGGGTGACTGCTAAGATCTAATGGAGCCTCGTATCAATCACCGCATAATTTCTTTCACAGAGTCTATTGCTGTTTAGTTGGGGTTTTCAAGACCACAATATTTAGATTTTTGCACAATCTCTATCCATTTTTTTATAACTTACCTAAAGTCACCCTTTTGATCTGACTATTTATCATTGTAGAAAGACTGAATGTAGCTGCCATGTCTGTAAAATGCAAAAGTGCATGTTTCTGTCCTTGTCCAACATCTTTAAATCCATGGCTACTACATTAAGGTCTAGGGTCAATAGGAAACTTAGAATAGACCATGGCGGCATCCTCTGATACTTTTTACATCTATCACATTTTTCACTGAGCCTTGTATACTCGTCATCAATCACTCTTGTGTTCTTTAGCAGAATGTTTGATTTCTGGCAATGACTTGCAACTTTGTGATAATGTTATGTAACTTTAAGACAAGTTGCTTTTCTCCCCTTCAATTTCTTTTCACCTGATGCCATTAACACTTTAATATTTTGATTAGAAATGGCAAGTTTGTTAAGGGAATACAATAATATCCTGACTGGGTAAACTACAGATTATGATTTTTCCAAACATAATTGTTTATTGTGTTCCATATCCAGTTTCATTTGAGTCTTTTTCTTGGAAGGCCTATGCACACCAATGGTATCTCACTGGAGATTACATCTGACCTATAAAGTGGGTTACTCTAGCTATTTTGGATGAAATTCCTATTATTTTCAGTAACCTCAATGTGTTGTCATCCCCAAATCCTAAAACAAGTAGAACTTTAATACTGCCTGACCTTATTTCAGTCCTTACTACTGACAGATTCTAAATAACATATTAATTAATTTATTCCACACTATCAAGAAGCAATCACTATCCAACATGGCACAAATAAATGAATCCACCACTCGTGCATTCATTACTGGACTAAAGCTTCTTGTGACTAATACAATTCCTGCAGACTGTTCATTATTATTATCTTCAACTTTTAAAGTTGCTGTTCCATATGCCATTTGGAAAACTTTGTTGTTCTGCTTTGGGAAGGTCACTGTATTATGATATCTGAAGCACTGTTAACAGTTCAGTATGCATTCCTCAGGTTCATTTGTCTATTATTATTGCTCCAATCTTCTTGTCTGCCGGTAGTAAAATGCTTTCATCCTCACTGCTTTTGTTTTTAACTCTTCTGTTGCACTGGCATCTGTACTCCATAACTGAATGATCTCAAAAGTCAGTGAGTCTTCCATCCTTTGTGACATCACAGAATGTCCCATTTGTGCCATCAAAGCAGCTGAAAATAACTGCTTCCTCGGGATTGTGTTTTAAATTAGCAGACATTTGATCCAAAAGGGTCTTTTTTTCTGACAACAGAACACCAGTCAAACAGGAGCTTATCCATTTGTGACACTTCAGCACAATACAGCAACTTAAATGCAAGCACTAAATAAGGAAGCTCTGGATTGAATTTCTTAAATCTATATACTCTGTTAAAGTTTATGAAATATTCCTCTCTGGAATGACCATGCCTCATAAGCATTTAATAAATCAGCTTTCTTGTAAATTTCATTCATGAAATTTAATAGAAGGTCCATGCCTTCCTCAATATCCAACAGATGGCCATCCAACTCACAAAATACTTAACTCCAGAGTATGATGTCTCCCCTCCACCTTCACCCCATTTCCATTTATTTCATTTCTTCTCATTCAGCTTTCATTATAACTTCTATTTTTCTATTTCTGCAATCTCATTCTCCACCTCACTCCTCCTCACTCTTCAGGGCAACTGCTACATTCCTTGGGTAGTCCTTAACAATCTGTACCTCTGTTCTGCAATTCGCACATTCCAAACACTTAATACTTTTCTCAGCCTTCATCATCACCATTTACACTTCCTTTGAGCTATTAAAGCCAACCTCCCCTCCCCCTGAACCCAATTCTCATAGTATAAATCTGGTTGATTTTCTTTACTCTCAGCTCTGACGAAAGGATATCCAGACTCAAAACTTTGGCTTTATTCTCTCTCCACAGATGCTGACAGACCTGCTGAGATTTTCCAACATTTTCTGTTTTTGTTTCAATTCCAGTATCCATAGTATTTTGCCTTTATCACAATACTGAAGCTTTGAGTCAGTTCTTTTATTAGGATGTGACAATGCTAAATACCTTGTTTTCTCTTTGATAAGGATATAACCCATGTGCACATATCCACTTCATTTTCCACTGGTTGTAAGGTTTGGATTCAGAGAACATCAGTGGGTAATCATACCTTGATAATTTATACTTGATTACTGCCATTCTTCACAAAAGGAAAACAGATCACAATCTTCTATCTGAAAAAAAATCTTAGTTCCCAATCTACATCTTTAGACAATCATTCTCAACCCCCAGTGTTATTTCACTCAAAGCCCAATAATGAAGTAGGAAACAAAACAGAGCTTCTGGTGATGATCTTCGCGTCATTGATGGAGACAGGAGAGGTTCCGGAAGATTGGAGGATTGCGGATGTGGTGCCTATTTTTAAGAAGGGAAACAGGGATAGCCCGGGCAATTACCGGCCAGTGAGTCTGACCTCAGTGGTCGGTAAGTTTAAGGTTGAGAGGTGACCTGATAGAGGTTTATAAGATGTTGAGAGGAATAGATTGAGTGGATTCTGAGAGAAAGGAGTTATGAGCATTTAGAGAAATTCAATATGATCAGGAATAGTCAACACGGCTTTGTCAAGGGCAGGTCATGCCTTACGAGCTTAGTTGAGTTCTTCGAAAATGTGACTGAACACATTGACGAAGGAAGACCGGTGGACGTGGTTTATATGGATTTCAGCAAGGCATTTGATAAGGTCCCCTATGCAAGAGTTCTTGAGAAGGTGAGAAGACATGGGATCCAAGGAGCTTTGGCCTTGTGGATCCAGAACTGGCTTGCTTGTAGAAGGCAGAGAGTAGTTGTGAATGGGTCTTTTTCTGCATGGGGGTCAGTCACCAGTGGAGTGCCCCAGGGATCTGTTCTAGGACCTTTGCTGTTTGGCATTTTCATAATGACCTGGATGAGGAAGTGGAGGGATGGGTTAGTAAGCTGACGATACGAAGGTTAGTGGTGTTGTGGATAGTCTGGAGGGATGTCTGAAGTTGCAGCGAGACATAGATAGGATGCAAAACTGTGCGGAGAAGTGACAGATGGACTTCAATGCAGGTAAATGTGTGGTGGTCCATTTTGGCAGGACCAATGGGATGAAGGAGTATAATATTAAGGGTAGGAATCTTGACAATGTTGAGGAGCAGAAGGATCTTGGGGTCTGGGTCCATAGGACTCTTAAATCTGCCCTGCAAGTGGAGGATGTGGTCAAGAAGGCATATGGTGTACTTGCCTTCATTAATAGAGGAATTGAGTTTAGGAGTCAGGAGGTAATGCTGCAACTTTATAAGACCTTTGTCAGACCCCACTTGGAATACTGTGTGCAGTTCTGGTTGCCTCACTATAGGAAGAATGTGGAAACTATTGAGAAGGTGCAGAGGAGATTTACAAGGATGTTGCCTGGATTGAGAGGCATGTGTTATGAAGATAGGTTGAGAAAGCTAGGTCTCTTCTCCCTGGAGAGACGAAGGTTGAGACGCAACCAGATAGAGGTTTATAAAATGTTGAGAGGAATAGATAGGGTGGATTCTTGGAGGCTATTTCCCAGGGCTGAAATGGTTGCTACAAGAGGACACAAGTTTAAGGTGCTGGGGGGCAAGTACAGCGGAGATATAAGAGGTAAGTTTTTCACTCAGAGGGTGGTGAGTGAATGGAATCGGCTGCTGTCAGTGTTGGTAGAGGCGAACTTGCTGGGATCTTTTAAGAGACTTCTGGATGAGTATATGGGATTTAATGGGATTGGGACTTACAGATAGTTCTATGGCCTGGTAGGTACTGATATAACTTGTGGGCCGAAGGGCTTGTTTGTGCTGTTGTGTTCTATGTTCTATGTTCAAAACAGCAATTTTTTAACTTGCAACATTACCAATGTCTGCCTTCACACCCAATATCCCAACAGTCTTTCTTTATATGTGTCCATGGTACTTAATCAATAAATGCTCTTCATCTCCGTATCCTTAACCTTGACAATTAACATACCACTAATAAGAGCTATGTAATTTATACACTTCCTTCCAATTTTGAGGCCATTTTAATCGGGGTTCCAGCCTTATGCTTTCTATATTTCATTACAAAATTTGGTACAGTATAGTCACAGTACCTTAATAACTAGATTCCATGATGATCCTGAATTTGTGTCCTTAGCTCCAGGTATGCTACCACACTGTGATGTTTAAAATAAAATTAAAATGTTAACAAATTTGAATTGTTACACATTAATTATATAACTCACCATTGTTTTAATGCACCAAAACATAATTGTATTTGATCAGGGAAAGAAATTAGGCATAGTACTTTTTAATAAATCTCATCCCCACATTTTCTGCCTATCCCTCAGTTCCTTGTTCTTTCACCAAAAGCATAGTAATTTGTCCCCTTATAGTGTCATCGTCAATGGATTTCTTTTGGTAACATATTGTCAAATCAAATATTTTTGCCTATTTTATTGTTTCACTCTAAAAACACAAGCTGAAGGTATTGAACAAGTGTCAATTGTCCTCTGTAAATTTTCCCAAGCGTAAGTCTAGATAATAATATTAGTCTGATGAATCATTGGTGTTTGACAATCAAGCCCCATCCTGTTTCTATTTAAAGTTCACATACTCACACTTCAGCAGGAGTCATATGATTGGGTAGGAGCTATTAGTCCATTCAGCCTGGACCACCATTCATTGGAACATAGGACTTAATACAGAAGTGGACTATTTATCCCTTCAAGTCTGTTCTATCATTCTGTAAGATCATGGCTGAAATATTAGTAGTCTCAATTCCACTTTCTTGCTTGCCACCACTGCCCCCCTTCTCTCCTCCTTTCCCCAATACCCTTCACTCCCTTGTCCATTACAAATCTATCTAGCTTAGCTCTGAATAAATTAAAGACCCAGCTTCCATTGGAGAAGTGGATTTCACAAATTAGTAACTCTCTTAGAGAAAGTGTTCTTACTCATCTCAATCTTAAAAGGGAGCCCTCTTATTCTGAGACTGTATCCACAGTTCTAACCTCCCCATGCATGATCTGAGTACCACCAACTTTGTTCTGTAATGCTTAATACATTCCCTAACTAAAGTCTATCAGTGCCAATTTTTACATTTTCAGTTGACCTGGCCATTTAAGAAAGAATTTCATGGGACATGTACCATGGTAGCATATCCCATTAAATAATTTAAAGAATGGCTAGTGAAGGTCAGCATTTGTTGCCAGTCTTTGCTCAGAAGGTGAGAAGGTGATGATGAGACATCATCTTGAATGACTGCAGTACACATGGTGTTTGTACACTACAGTGCTTCTGGAAAAGGAATTCGAGGATTTTGATTTTGTGACAGGCAATATAGTCACGATGGTGTGTGGCTTGGAGGGAACATGCAGGCGTTTCCTTTGCATATGCTATCTTTGACCTTGGTAGTGGTCTTGAGTTTAGAAGCTGCTGTCAGAAAAGCCTTGGTAATTTGCTGTCCTTGAGGAATTCTGGAAAACTTATCTGTAAAAAGCTTTTGAGAAAAGGAACAACAGAAGACATGGTCTTTATTCATCATTTTATTATTTTAAATGTAGATTTAATTATTCCTGTAACAAAAATACTGATATATGGAAATATTATTGAATTCCAAATGTATTTTTAAATGGCCAATCCAAAAAATGCAAAATTCTTTATCTAAAGGAAAAAATGATGTTCTATTCCCCAGTTGTGAATAGAAGCAGTTCCATGCCTTCCGATCAATAAAAAAATTCAAAAAAACTTGGCACAGCAGAATGTACAGAAATCTCCTGTATATAAGCTTTGTAACTAAAATATTATCATAAATATATGTCAAAGTTGTGTTGGTTTTTTAATTTAGGCAGCTATCCAATTTGAACTTTGGAATCGCATTTTTTCAATTTGAAATAAAAACTGCATAATTCTGAAATATTTCACGAACACAGAAAATCTAAATCCCAAAAGCAAAGTTTCACTTTGTATGTCAAACGAGGAATTAGAGATTGATTTCTGCAGAGATGAAACAAATACTTTCAACTTAAAAATAATAGACTATTGGTATGGCTGATGCAACCAGGTAAATAGCTGGTGGCACATATCCTGTGCACATTAATCAGCAAAAACTCTCGCTCATCTAATTAAGTTTGTACTAATCTTGAATAATACCTGGACCGACTTAGTAGAATGGTTGTACGATGTTAGGCTAGATTGTGGAACTGGTTTTAAAGTTGGTCTCTTAAATAATAGGCAGCATTGTGTCAAGTAAGGAACTTTACTGCAAAGTTTAAAATGCATGTCAAAGCAATAAAACTGGATTTTTTTTTCAGTTGAGTGAAAACTTTTAGAATAAAAAGACTTTGTGAAACAACACAACCTTTAAAGATGACTGTTGAATTGCGGATGCATTTGCACACGGCATTTTAATGGATGGGAATCTTGGACAGAAGTTAACATAAATAAATGCTTATTTTTCTCAGCTAGTTTGTTACCCGTCCTTCGCATCTGTTATGCCCACTCTCAGATTTCTGATGTATTCAAGACATTTGTCAATCTAGTTGACTTCCTTCGTGTGCCCCAGAGTTTTCTGTGTAAACCCCTTAGTTTGAGGATTTGTACACATCTGTGGAGAAATGAGCTAAGGGCCAATCGTCTATGGAATTCGCCACTCTTGTTGGCCTGGGAAAGTTAGGTAAGGTCCAGGTTCGTCATTTGCAATTTCTACTTCACGTGCAAAACGTTCTGGACAAGTTTGCAGAATAGTGGGATGCTGGAAATCCGATCAAAAAAACAGCAAATGCTGGGAATATTCAGCAAATCTGGCAGCATCTGTGAAGAGAGAAACAATGTTAACGTTTCAGGTCGATGACCTTTCACCAGTACTCGGAGCATATTTTTAGCTCTAACACGGCAGGTTCGTTCTCCTCACAGACGCTACCGGTCACGTTGAGTGTTTCTAGCATTTTCGTCTTTTAAAATTTCAGATCTCCAGTACTCTGCAAGTATGTAAGTGATAACTGAACTCTTTAACCTGAACACCAGAAGGCAAACCTTAAAAACTCCCGGGTACCTAGTCAAATGCAAAACTCCCTGGAATAAATGCACCGCTGATACAGACTGTTGAACAATCAGCTGATCTAATACAGATTCATTTTAGATTTGAAGTCAAACTTCTTGGGGCTATGCGAAATCTCAAATAATCTTAATTTAAAAAGGGCAATGTTCGTCTTTATTACTGACTGCTTCATCTAAGTTCAATATCCACATACTAATTCTACATGTTAAAGAGAACCCGGGTTGCCCCAGAGTCAACAGCAAGATGATAGGTACGGACTTTGCAGAGGAATTCAACCACGAAGGACCCCACTTTTTAAACTTTAAATTCATTTACGGGATGTGGGCGTTGCTGGCTAGAGCAGCATCTATTGCCCATCCCTAGTTGCCTGTGAGAAATGAGAACAGAAAGAAAATTCATCAAATTACATATTATCTCCTGTATCGACCATCAACTCCAATTTCACTGGTCTATTCTGTTATAATGCTTAAAACAACTAATAACGTTTTATCTCTGTGCTGAAGCGTAGCCTCTGATCGTTGTCAGAGAATTGTTATTGGCAGTATAAAGATTTTACTGACAAATTCCTCAATATAGACCATGGAAGTGCTGTGTTTTAAATCGGCGTCTTGCTTTGCTTCAAATTATTAAAATTAATAACTTTATTTAAATGTGAAGCCAAGATGAAAGACCTACATTCCGCGCGTGACTCACAAACAAGGTTGAAAAGAATAATTGACTAAACTGGGTTTCTTTTAAACCTTAAGGTTGCCGGAGGAGGGAGCGAGAAGTTCCACAGAGGCAGAATAGGTTGAAGTAAACATTGATTTTTGAGTGAGAAGGAAGGGAGGAGGTAAAGGGTGTAGGAGCACAATGTCAGAGCTCAGTGTAAACTAGGGAGCAAAGGCCGAGGTAAGAGGACAATTAAGGTTGTCACGGAGAGAGATTTGAGGCTACCAGAGAGGAGAAGAGATTGCCTATCAGGCAAGCTCTTCCTCTCCACCCCCAAACACTCCAGCTGGTTTCGTATGTATGAGTGCTTAATGCACTTTTATCAATAATGCTTTCAAACCTCATCCATATGGTCCCAGATAGAATAAAATTTCATTTTGTTTAGATTGACTTAAATCGCAGACGATGGCTTGGTTCCCAGAGGAGCACTTTCTCACGGGTTTCAGGTGTGTTGTTTCCATGAATGTGAAATCATGCGGCATAAATTCTGCCATTTCGAATCAGCGTTGTTTCCTATGTATTAACTAAATGTTGCAGAAGGTGGTGATTCTATGCAATGTCCAGTGCATCGACTGACCAGACAATATTGATGTAAGTTATCGTGGTTTAAAACCCTGTACATTACATGCAAAAATATAACCAATGCGACCTTAGTCCACAATCCCAGCTCAACATGAAATAAAGAATTTGCCCCTTGTTGCCTATAAAGTTTTAAACAATATTTCCAAATTTACAATATAAAGACTAAACAACTTCGCGCATAGTAGGTTTAATTTAGTGTAGACTGGACATTGATTCCTCGCATCCTTATTCTCAGCTATTAGTTTTAAGGATGCATGAAGTTGAAAATAGACAATTAACATAATGTGTTTGGAAATTTATCGCTCTTTTAAAATGGGGTACATCGCTCCTTTTAAGATTGGGAAGGAGTCTATTTGTGAAAGGGGATCTGTATGAAGTGATCCATTAGCTCTATTACCGAGCTTCCAGCTCTCTCGTTTGCTTTTAATCCCTTTTGAATGGACTGAGCCCCGCCCTTTCTCTGCACCTATATCTCCTCCTCCAACCACTCGAACTCATTGAGAATTGTTTGATTGTGGAGTTGCTTTCAACTCTTAAAGAATGAAGGGGAGAGGTTTGCGGCGGGGAAAATGATTTTCGATCCTTTCATACAAATCGTTTCACTTGAGTGACTTGAAAGAACTGCTACTAAACACCGAGGCAGTGAAGCTGGGATATACACGAACGGCACTCCGACTCCTGAAGTCAGGTTTGCCCTTGCTCCCGTGCTTTGCTAGAAAAGGAACTCGGGGAAATCCACCTTTGTGTTGCAGAAACACAGAACTCCCAAGTATAAAGCGGTTACCATGAATAGCTATGGTCCTCCATACCTGTATGTACCCACCGCGTCTGCCCGGGGAACATCTCAAAGAACTCCCAAGTGCGCTCGCTGCCGGAACCACGGGGTGTTGTCCTGGCTCAAAGGGCACAAACGCTACTGTCGCTTCAAAGACTGCACTTGCGACAAGTGCATCCTTATTCTGGAAAGACAGCGGGTCATGGCCGCTCAGGTGGCTCTCAGGAGGCAACAAAGCAACGAGAATCCTTGCAACCTGGTTCTTCCCGAGGATTACAGAGCCACATATTCAGCCCCGGAGAGAGCCGAGGACTCGGCGCTTTCGGATAGCGTCTGCTCAGCAGGTACAGGCGGCAACAGAACTGAGGAGACCATATCTGCGGACTCTCTACTCTGTCAGCAAGCGGGTAAGAACACAAGCTAGAAATACTTAAAGGGTTTTTACAACTCATTGTGTTTGAACAGCCCGAAATTTCAAGGAGAATGTTATATTTTTTACATTTGTACTCCCCGTGATCCACACTTGACATTTGAACGTCTCACTCTGAATTTAAATAGTTGATATTTTCTTGTTGTTTTCTGTAGGAAAGTAACTAAGACATTCTTTCATTAAAGTCTATCCATCATCTCCCTGATGTAAACAAAGCAGCTCAACATTGATACGGCAAGTTATCAGGTCTCAGGATGTTCCAAAGATGTCGCAACTGATGAGAAATATTTTTAAATGCAATTACTGTCATGGAGGCAAGTTTGTCCAAAGGAGAAGTACTTGATTAACATGACATTTATGTTCTTGTATCTATTCCGAGAAAGAGCGTTTACTATATTCTATGTCCCCTGTTGTTGCATCAATTCCAACAATTGGCAGGTTGCTGCCTTGTATTATCCCACTATTTGGACCGATTCCAAGATTGAGAAATTATTAATATAGGAGACTACAAAATGGGATCATTTTGTTTCTCTGAGGGACATTAGAAGGGATATATTGCCACAATCTACGCCAGGGTGCATTGGATCGGAAAATCAAGCGGGCTTCCTTTACACTTCCACCCGCCCAATTTCCCAATCTACATGGTGCCCAGACATTCCGCTTCATCTAGACTGGCACAAACTTCGCAAATCAGCATCATCTAAACTAGCCCGTTGTAATGGAGCACGCCGACACGTTGGATCTTTGTAAACAAACATTCTAATATTTTGCTGCCGCCAAATACCCAGTTTTATAGATAATATTCAGAGCTGAGCAGTATCTCGTTCAGTCTCTTCACCTTCATCGAACTCTAAGGTGAAGAGACAGGAGGCCAACTTTGTCCAATCTACCAAGGTTAGTTATCACAAAAATACTTGAAAACGATTTCATGGCTACGTGAGCATGAATTACCTGTGTCCAATAAAGCGGCAGGAACATGCATTTTAGTTTAATGAGCAAAGAGAAGGAGCGGCACAATATGCGGCCACTGCAACAATCTGGATGCTATTTTAACTGAACAATCACTGGCAAAGCAAACCACATTTGTTATCCCTTTTTTCTACGAACACTTAAGCGTCTGATTATTCTTACTGCAAATTGGCTTCCTGCTTGTTTTTCCATGTTAATTCTTAACATAACAAATCAAAGAGCCGGCTAGTTCAAAGCCATAAGACTCTGGTTATGATAATTGTGCAGGGTGAAAAGGGGGATTGATCTGTTTGGATGACCCGCGTTTACCGTTTCAGCCCCAGGGACGTGATTAATCACTGCAGAGAGCACAGGGATTAAAGGATCAAATTGCCTGGTTACAAGTGAAACAAAGAGAGACCTGCTGCTGGGATAATTTCCAGCTATTTCTTTAAAAGAGAAAAAAACAACTCGCACTTTTATGGACTTCTGTTATTCCAATTAAACCGTACATGACTACTTCAGTGACACATTATCACAAAGTGCCATTTATAGAATTAAAATATATGAGAAATTGATTCCTGTTAGCATTCTGTAAATATTTCCTAACGGCGATTACTTAATGTAATTAAAATGTTTTAATTCCACATTCAGAACATCGCTGCAATGTCTGGGAGTTAATTGGCGGTTTTTATTTTCTGAATTAATAATTTGGCTTAGGGGAAGTTGTATTAAAGGTTGACAACTGAAGCCTTCAGGATAAATCACGATGCTAAGGGAAACGGTGTCCTCTGTAATACCCATCAAGCTGTAACCAGTTTTAGGATTTATTGACTTATTTATCCTTTCACTCATTGCTCCAGTCAATGTAATTTAGTATCTAATTGTGTATATTTCATAATTCACAAAAATATTAAACGTTGAAAACAAGTGCAAATTAATCCTAATTTGGACCTCTAAATTACAAAAGAAACGCATTGTTGCAATCCCTTCAAGTAAATATCAAGATATTACATCCTTAAATTTCAAATAAATTGCCGGATGATATTTTGTTTAAATCTAAATTTAAATCTAAACTTCCTAAATAGTTCTTTCGGAGCTAAATTCTGTTTGAAAGTTGAAGCTCAAAGTGAGACTCGTTCGTGTTCTTATACCTGCAACAGATTTTTTAAAAAAGACTTTTATTAGGAGTGTAGATTTCTCTTAAATAAACTCCAGCTTCCTTATTTCAAATATAAGATGCAACTGTATTTTAAACATAACCTTGCATTCCAACTTCAAAATAGACATGTGGCGGGCCTGCTTTCCGCAATCTTTAATTTCTTAAAATCAAGAAAGGTATGTTTTGGTTGATGGGCCGATAGATATGGAAAAATTGGAATTGTTACACATGCATTGAGTTATAAAATACAAGTGCAGACAAACTTAAAGGTTGGAATGCACAAAGATGGAATAATAACCCATAACGCGAATATATACGGAATCCTAAGTTTTATACAGGGGAGTACAGTACAAAGACAACATAATGCTAAAATCATTCCCGAGCTGGTGCAAGTACCATGAACTGAATAACCTTGTTATGTTGTAAAATTCTAACATCTTGGAAACTATAGTGTGCACCGACAAAAAAACCGCAAGTAGTATTCAGGATAAGTTGGGGAGTTTACATACATTAGTAAGTACAGATGGCTTCATAATTTAAAGTAATTTTGTTTCGTGACCCAATGCGCGTAGTACATTACGTTGATTGAACGGGAGCATTCACTAGACCTATTATGTCGCCATATATCTGCCCTCTCCATTTCATGCAGGCGGTGTGAACATGAATGTTCCAGAGTTTAGTACCGAATTTAAAGTTAATCTAGGTCTACATTTGGAGAAAAGTAATTCCCCAAAAGTATTATTCTGAGGAATTTATTTCGGTATGTTACTGTGCACAATAACGCAAATCATTCATTCATTACAAAATTCTAATTAAAATATTGTGCCTATTTATTATCAGATGAATATGAAGATGTCGGGAGAAAAGCTGATGAGAAGAACCAAATGAAGATTACGGAAAGTGAGGAAGAAGAGGCGGTTTCATCCACGGATCCTCAAAATAGTGACTTACTATCAACCCTTCAAGAGTCCGGCAATGAAATGGAACGGAGGAAGGAAAACAAAGAACAGATTAAAGGTGCCACCGGAGATAATTTCAATGACATCACGAAGTTCTTGAAATCGGAAGATATACTGAAGGACATGGTTCCTTCAGGAAAATCTAAAACGCCCCCCATAGAGGTTCTGGCCAAGGTATTTCCGAATCAGAAACAGTCTGTGCTGGAGTTAGTGCTAAAGGGTTGCAATAATGATTTGGTTTCAGCTATTGAAACCTTACTCACCAGTACTACCAGGCGATCTGAAAGTTTGAAGAGTTCCAGCAAAGCACAGACCGCTAAGGACATAGCTGACTACAACTCTGGTCACTATCCTTTATCCTCTACAGCTTGGTCTCTGAGTTCTGCCTTTAGATCCCCATCTGACCCCTTCCAGGTACCTCCAAACAACCATAGTGTTGTGGCAAGCTTGCCCAATGTCAATCAGACAATTACACAACCCAGTCAGTATCCAGTGCCAACCCTTTTCAGACCAACTTTGTCTGGATCTCATCCCTTTGTTTCCAGTGAGTTTGCCCTATGGAGCACCATGACATTCCAGCACCCTAGCTTAAGGCAACAGTTTACTTCCCTGGCTCATTCTACTAGTGCCCTGTTGGGCAGCACTACAATGATCCTTCCTGCCCCAAATGAGACTTCCCAAAAATCATCTGTCTGTGATGGGAATCTGGCAGAAAAATCTTTGAAAGCTCTTGAAGAAAGACAAGAAGGTAAAAATTAGCAGGATGAATTTCAAACAGATTCTCTGGGCCTGCTCTGTTAAACTTTCATTATGAATGTTGGGAGTGGTTAAAAAGAACACATGCTCACAAAGGAAATCCTGAAGTAGACATTGTAAGATTGATGTCCATCCCAAATATGTATAACAACCTCTCCTTGTAATAGTCAATGTGACAAGTGTTCATTTTATTTAGAATTTTATCACATTGAAAACAAAACTAGATGATGTTAGCTCAGAATATAATGGCCGTAAGACAATTTCATCATAATTTGTTTCAGATTCAACCCAGTAAAAGGGAAATAAATTCTACCTTTTAAAACTAATCAGCAGCTTGGTATATGGAATACAAAATTCCATTTGTTTATTGGGTTTGAAACATAACACCAAAATTTAAATACAAGTGTGAATTGCATAAATTGGTGTTGAGTAATATTGAAATTACTTTTTGGAGATTTATTGGTCACAAGTACAGTCATAGCACAGGGCATAGTCAGCTATTTGAGATTTTATTTTGTACTCTAGTTTCCAGTCTATTTCCAAGTTATTCCATTCAAATCCTCATCCTTTGCACATTTGACATGTACACTATATCATGGGTAGAAAGCTTGCATTTTTCATGCACCCTCATTGTATGCTGTTGCTGAATGTTCCACATTGCCTCCATCAGACACATCTTTTCTCTAAAGTTATTTTAATTAGTTTTTATCAAGATATCTTTCTAAATAAATATAACTTTTATCTTTTGACGACAAACTATAGCAGGAACAATATATAGTTTAAATATCTTCAAGTCATTAGAATACGCTTGTACATTTTAGTCAGATTGTATATTGTGTTAAGCATTCAACCTTCAATGCACCAGGCTACCACTGACTAGGCAACATATTTTAGTGAGCCCTTTTCCTTGGGCTGTTAACAAATTTACTCACCAGGCACTTCATTATTGTAAAAGACAACCAGAAAAAGATATTAAAAGTTTGATCTGGTTACTGCTCTGTGTTGCCATCAACTTTAATGTTTTCTCTCCTAAATCAACTTCTTAGAAATTGTTTCCAAACTGGCTAAGTTTAGAGATGTGTGCCCAGCTACAGGAAAACTGCAAGAAGTTGGAGGCATGGGATAACAGGTAAGTTTAGGTTTGTCTCATACTAATTTTCGTTACTTCTGAAAACTTCTCAGGTACCTGATCTGAGGGATCATTTTCATGCATCAGCATTATCAGGTAGCCTGATTTTTGTCACAACCTGGAATCCCTGCATTGCATTTCCAGCAGGAGTTGTTGAATGCATGCAGGGTAGGAAGTTTGGTTGTTTTGCAGTATGTCTTCCCATCCCAGAAATCTGAAGGCATTTGCAGCTTCCATACTATCACCCTGATTGAGCTCAGATCTCATTCATTGTGTTCTATCCTTAGGCAGATCCGAACTCAAATCGCACATGATATTCTTGAGCCACAAGGTGGGAAGAGGAGCTGCTGTGTTTTCTCTTTGGTGAAAGTGGAGGGAAGGGTTCATGCTCTGATGTTATTGAAGTCAATGTTCAGGGGTAAAGGGGCGGGTATTGCAATTTCTTTTGAATGCCCAGGAAGGTGTCATGCTGTTAGCACTAGGGACCATTCTCTATGAGACCCTCTGGCCCAGTCTTCATCACATTCAACATATCATCCCCTGACCACAGCATCTTCCCATGCAATCATAGAAAATGCAACACCTGCCCCTTATCTCCTCTCTGCCCATCATCCCAGGCAAAACACTTTTTTCAGCTGAAGCAGCGCTTCAATCTGGTCTATTGTCTTTACTGCTCCACATGTGGTCTACTCTACATCAGTGAGACCAAACGCAGACTGGGTGATCACTTTACAGAACGTTATCAGTCAGCAGGACCCTGATCTTCCTGTCACTTGCCATTTCAACACACCACCCTGCTCTCCTGTCCACATGTTCATCCTCGGCCATTTGTAAACTGGAGGAACAGCATCTCATTTTCCAATTGGACACTTTATGACTTTGCGGACTGAACATTGAGTTTGACAACTTCAGAGCATGAACTCTCCCCTTCACCTTCATCCCATTTCCATTTATTTCCATTTCCATTTCCATTCCCCCCCCCCCCCCAACCTTTTCAGGGTGACTGCCACATTCCCCTTAACAATCTATAGCTGTGTTCTGCTACTTACACATTCCAATCATTTAATCGACATTTTTAGTACCTTTCTCAACCTTTATCATCACTATTTACATCTCCTTTGTCCAATTATAACTCCCTCCTCACCCTCATAGTATAAATCCTATCTGATTTTCTTTGCTTTGGTCATCCAGACTCAATATTTTGGTTGTATTCACTCTCCACAAATACTTTCAGACCTGCTGAGATTTTCCAGCATTTTCTTGTATTTATTTTCCTGTTTTGTGTCTTCCAAGCTTTTCCTTGCTTTTAGTTATTTGTATGTTTCCACTGTACAATACAACATCTTTCCAAATAGTATTTTCTTCTGTTGTTGGGAGGGAGTTTATATGTTGTTGTTTTTTATATCATAGTTTTAAAATAAGACAATCAACAAGGAAAGAAAATATTAAAGGTACAAGAAAATGTGACTATAAAGATAGAAGTAATAGGGGAAAGAAGTAATGAGGGCTTAAATCATATTTCATATGTTTTTAAAAACATATATTCAGTTTCTTAAGGTATGCAAATTTGTAGCAGCATTGTTATGCCAGTAATGTAAAGCACTTCAGGGGAACTGCATGGTGCAACAGGTTAGACAATTGTTTTTCATTGCACATTAAACTGATCAATCAAAGTTTTCTCTGCCTGTGGGACCTGTGTGAAATCTAAATGGCTGTGGTAACAACTTCATTTTGCAAATGAAGGGGTATTTCAAAGGGATTATGCACGAAAAGGGAATTTGTGGAGCAACAACAAGAAATAAGTGTGCAGAAAAAAGATGGAAAAGGAGCACAGATCAATGGGGATTCTTTTCAAGGTGCTCCCACTTCTCATCCTCTGACCTTTCTCCATTGCACTTCCACCAAACAAAACCTTGTTGGCCAAGTCAGGCCCAGTACAGATGCAGGTGGGGCAGTCTTTGGTAGAACCTCAGGACTTCAAAATCCAGGAGAATTATGCAACATATATCTCATCTGTCAGAATAGATGATCACTCATCATGCCTATAGTTCATCTGAAACCACAAGGATTATATTTTCAGGAATAAGAGAAAGAAGTGGAGACACAATAATTGTATAAGGGACCAAAACAGAAAATGCTGGAAAATATCAGCAGGTCTGGCAGCATCAATAAGGAGAGAAGAGAGCCGACAGATTTGACAAAGAGTCATCTGAACTTGAAACATCATCTGTTTTCTCTCCTTACAGATGCTGCCAGACCTGCTGAGTTTTTCCAGCATTTTCTCTTTTGGTTTCAGATTCTAGCATCCAGAGTAATTTGCTTTTCCATAATTGCAGGAAGGGATTGAGTTAGGTGTGTATAGCAATGCTAATGGCATTTTGCTGCAATTAATTTCATTGAACAAAACTGATTTCAACAATTGAACTTTTCATTCTCCTGGGATCTAATGCATTCCCCATTCATCCTACAGAATGACCTTCAAGTCTATGGAATGACCAGCTTTTATGAGGAGAAAAGGATAAGAATGAGACACTTGTATTGTTGACTGTTTGAGTGAATTGTATTTAGGATAGGGAGGCGCACTGGGGTTCCTGATAGCACTGTCAAATACCCTCATACAGAGATTAAGTAAAGCATGCATAGGTGAGATTGTACAGATTCTCCAGCAGTCAGTTGTACATTGCATTTACTCTGCTCTATAGAATGACGTGAAAGGTACAATAGGCCACGACCATCTGGAGACATTTCGTGGGGTTTACTAAAGGGTGCTTTTAGATTTGTCAAGGCACCTTAGTGCATCTTGAGCAAACAATGATTTGTTTGATTGTTGTCCACGTAGTTCCTGTTGGATGTCTCCTCTGGTTCACGAGTAGGATAAATTACATAAGTTGTTCATCAGGTCTTCTGAGGAGCCAGGCTGCTGATGATGTGTGGGAGAGCAAAAATTTCCAATCTTATGGAACTTCTCCTACTTTGTGGTGCTGTTTTTTTTCTGGTTCTCCCTCATCCTCTAGCCTGAAGACACTTGTATGAGGCCCATGTTTACAAACAGGTAGTCCAGCAAATCAGAGTGTTTACCAAAGTGATACAGCACATCAAATAATCGTGATAAGTAATACTGCATCTAAACTGATAAACAGGCAATTAACCTGTATATACGGAGTGATCCCTTTAAATATTGATGGTGAGTGGGCATTGCAGTCTGCCAAGTGGTGAGTGAACTGCATAGAATGTGCAGGATCCTAATTTACATATATCATTTGAAGTTTTGGCGTGTGTTTAACATAGAATACTGGATTTTGCAAATTCACTCAAGGAAGGCACCTTAATTTTTCTGGATATTGATTTGATTAGTCTCCTTTAAACTTTGGAGTTGGAGGCTTTCTGTTGCAGAATTCCAGTTCAAAACAGTTCCATCTCCTGCAGAAATGACTGTCCTGCCATAAATGCAGACTATCTTCATGCTGATGAGGTTTTATTGCACCATCATGGGATAATGGCAGCAAACATTCTTCACTCTGAGTCTATTTTTGGGTGTACTGGTACCTCTTTGCTCACAAACTGGATTGAGTCAGTAGTCTGACTCCAAAAATATCCTCTCACACTCAGCATTAAAATGCAGTTCTGCTTATGTAGCTCAGACTATCTCACTAATTGGACTGCTTTGGACAATGTTAAATCTCTGAACTGCAGAAAATCAGATGAGGCTTTGTCAAGTATTCCTGTCACAATGCAGTATCAAATTAGTTCATCGTTTAGAACTTGACAACTATCAGCAACAACATACAGGTCATTAATGTATTTTTCCAGATTCTTGAATGTGCCTGTTAAACTGGTCTATAATAATGTTCCTCCATAGATTGAAATATGAATCGAAGGCATAATAATTTCTGCAAAGGTTGCTGTTTCCTCATTAACACCCTAACTGTGATTTTCCTGAAGGGACTTTAAGATCTCCTCCATCAAGGAGGAAATTGGAGTGTTTTCCGCTGGGACTAGCAGCACCTCCCTGGTGGGATTTTCCCAACTGAGTGATGCAATGTTTAACATTGTAGAAAACACGCCAGCCAAACATTCCGTTCAGAGATTGTGGCACCACTTTTAAAGGGCACTCCAATCTCTCCAGTCACAAAGAGGCTCCTTTCCTCCCCCAGTACCTCACTCAGACATGAGGGTCATCCATCACCCATCCCCAGCCAGAAGCTTCAGCCATCACCTTCCTCCCTACAAACAAAACACACCTCTCTCAGGTCTCCCAGTACCAATCTTGTACTGCCTAGCACCCTAGCAGTGATGCCATGACTTTGCATTTTGTACTCTGAGGGGCCTCAAGGAGGTAAGTGCAAAGCCAGGCTGCAGACAGAGACTCTCCCAAGGGTTCTGAGGGCTGGGTTGGCTCGGGCTGGAGATGAGGTATTTCCTAGGGACTCTTCTCTTGGGGTAGGGTCATTATATTGAAAGATTCACAGTCTGATTCAGACTTCAAAGATGAACATTGTGGTGAATTTTTTTTAAGCATTGTATAATTTACATTTTAACACAGAATAAAATTGCAATTACTGTTAAAATAGACAAATCATTTTGTAGATTGGAAGCCAGGAATGATGCATAGGAGATGACCATTCATCCTATTGTGCCTTTGCAAGAGCTATCACATCCCTGCTCCTTTTTCATAACATTGCAAATTCTTCCCTTTCTCATATTTATCTGATAACATCAGCGAAAGTTAGAATCTGCTTCCATCATGCTTCCTGACAATGCACTCCAGATTATTACTTAATTTTTTCCCTCATCAGTTCTGCCTCTATCACTAATTATCTTACATCTGACCCCTTTGATTAGTGACCATTCTGCCAGTGGAAACAGATTATTTTTAACTGCTCTGTCAAAAACCTTTATCATTTTTGAATGACTCCTTCAGATCTATCTTTTCTGCTCCAAGGAAAACAATCTCACATTCTCCAGTGTTTCCACATGGAGTTGCACATCTGTGGTGCCGCTCTAGGAAATCTGCTCTGCCTGCTGTCCAAGACCTTGGCATCCTTCCTGGAGTTCAGAACTGGTCACAACACTCCAGCTGAGGCCTAACCAATGTTTAATTAAGGTTTAATGTTAATTCCATTTATATTTATAAAGCCAAGGATCAGATATATATTTCACTAACATTCTCAAATTGCCCCGATACCTTCAAGCATTTGTATGTTCACTCAAAATTATAATTTAATGGTAATCAGCCTTTCAGACCAGGGGAAGGTCTGAGCTGGTTTAATTATGTCAGATACATCAGCATTGGCAGCACTATAACATGACCTCAGTGTCAACCAGTTTCCCACTCCTTATCATTAATTGGTGATTTCCTGCCAGAGAGTGCATGTATGAGTATCAAATGAGATTAAGGTCACAATACAGCCGTGTGCTATCAATTACTATTTGTGCTCAGTCATAGAGCACAGCGGTCTGAATGAGGGAAGAAAAGGTGGTGAGACCCCATGCAGAATGAGTGGATTTCTTCTGGACAGGAGGAAGAGGTATTAACTTTTTGATTAAAAGGGTGCCAGAACACTTAAGCACAAAAAGTGGCAAATACAAAAAATATGTTGTAAGTCTTTTTTTTGTCATGTCAATGTGATAGACCACAAGTGATACTTCTTCTGGCTCTTGTGTATCTCTACGGAGCTCCTCCCTATGGTTAGTGTGGGGTATTCCATCCTTCTGATTATTGGCTATTGCCAAGTCAAGATTTGCTGCATAGAAAACTTGACAATCCTGGTGCTGTTAAACATAATTTAACATTCTACATATTAATTTACCTTCAAACTCATAGTTATTACAAAATTTGTAAACAGTATGGAGTTTACATATATCCTTAAAATCGATGTTTCTTTCCTGGACTACATTATTGCAAGACAGAATAAATAATAAGACTAAAAACTGTAAATCTAAAATAAAAATAGGAATGGCTGGAAACAGGGACAAAGAGAAAAAGCAGATGTTGGATTTAACTCTGTCAGAGCTGTGCTGAAAGCATTAATAGGATTGGGGGAAAAATAGGAAAAGAAACATCAAACACATCAAACAATAGAAATGCAGGAGACTTTTGGATGACATAAAATCTTATCTCAGTGAAGCAATACACTACATTGAAACAATCATCATCATGCACATGCTGCCTAAAGGCAGGTCCTTGGCCCATCAACTGCTGGTCGTTCATCCTGAGCCATTTCCTCTGTAGCTATCAGTACTGGTTTGCCATTGCCTTCTACTCTCAGTGAGAGGACAAAAAGGCAGGTTCCAGGTCTACTTCAGCCAGAATGGGAAATGGACCGGTATCATTACTATCCTTATGAACCACATGCTAGCTGATTGAGCTAAGAAGCTCCACAGAAAAATGCTTAAGAGTAAATAAATAAAATAATGAAAAGGCTAACACAAGGAAACAGCAGGAAAATGAGGAAATTTAAAAAATACACTAAAGAAATCTGCAGATGCACGAGCTCTGGAGTAAAAGCATGAAATGCTGGGAACAGACAGAAGGCATACCAGTTCTGAAAGATGACAAAAGAGATCAACAGCCTTAGACAGAGCTGTATTGTGCATCATTGTCTAAAACTGCATTTAAAGGCTAGACCAGTATTTATTGTCCATCCCTAATTGCTCTGGAAAAGGTAGTGATGAGCTGATGTCTTGAACTACTGCAGTCCCTAAGGAGTTGGTATACCCATAATGCTGTTAGGGAAGGAGTACCAGGATGTGGGAATGACAATATATTTCCAAGTCAGGATGGTGAGTGGCATGAAGAGGAGCTTTCAGGTGATAGTATTCCCATTATTTGCTGTCCTTCTGGATGGTAGTGGTTGTGGGTTTGGAAGATGTTGTCTGAGGACCCTTGGTGAATTCCCACAGTGCATCTTATAGATCGTACATGTTATGGTGAACTTATTCCAAGTAACCACAGGAGATTCAGGAAAAGGTTATAATAGTTTATTTATAATTCAAGCATGGAGGGATCTACTCCAGAGAAAGCTCTACAGCAACACCCTCCTCTGATACAGCTGTAATAGCTCTAAAACAGAGAGGGCATTTTAGTACAACTCTCAGCTCCAAGTCACCAATACAGACTGCTTTCACAATTATTCAGTATACAGACATTATTTTAAAATTCTGATCTTTCCTATGTCAGTTTGTTATTAAGTCTTCACTCAAAAGTTTGATTGTAATCTTCTAGCTAAAAAAACTATCTGTTCTTCAAGCAGGTAAAGAATCTTTTTGGCAAGTTCTGCAGATATTTGATTAGCATGTGATTTTACTCTAATGCAGATTTATTCCCCTTTCACTAAATCTATTAATTCTCTCTTATAGAACACATTGTTACTCTTATGCATCTTGTGGTAGGGGAGTGAATGTTTGTAGAAAGGTTGCCAATCAAGTAGGCTGCTTCATCTTGTTTCAAGCTTCCTGAGTGTTGTTTGAGCTGAACTTATCCAAACAAGAGGACAGTATTCAATCACATTCTTGACTTGTTGATTGTGGACAGGTTTTAGGGAGTCAGGAGGTGAGTTCTCACCTGCAGAATTCCTAGCTTCTGACCTCCTCTTGCAGCAACAGTATTTATATAGTTAACCTAATTGAGTTTCTGGTCAACAATAACCCCCAGGGTGTTGATAGTAGCGCATTCAGTGATAGGTAAGCAATTGAATGTCAGGCAGGAATGATAAAATCCTCTCTTGTTGGAAATCGTCATTGCTGTCATTGGCATGGCGAGAATGTTACTTGCCACTTATCAAACGAAGCCAGGATATTGACCAGGTCTTTCTGCATTTGGACATGGATTGCTTCAGTTTCTGAGGAGCTGCAAATGATACTGAATATTATTCAATCATCAATGAACATCCCCACTTCAGACCTTACAATGAAAGGATGGTCATTAATGAAGCAGTAGATAGTCATTACCATGAGCAACTCCTGCAGTGATGCCCTGAAGCTGAGATGACTAACCACCACCATCTTCCTCTGTGTCCAAGTAGCAGAGAATTTTCTCTGATTCCATTAGCTTCAGGTTGTTAGGGTATTTTGATGCCATACTAAGTCAAATGCAGCCTTAATATCAATGGCAGTCACTCACCACACCTCTGGAGTTCAGCTAGAACGTAGAACATTACAGTGCAGTGCAGGCTTTCGGCCCTCAATGTCGCGCCGACCAGTTCTTTTCCCCATATATAGAAACATATATGGAAATAGAAGCAGGAGCAGACTATTTAGCTCTTTGAGTCTGCTCCACTCACCATTCATTATGATCATAGTTGATGGTCAAACTGAATACCTTGATCCTGCTTTACTCCTTGCATCCCTTTAACCCCAAGGTCTATAATTAATTCCTTCCTGAAATCACACATTTTGACCTCAACTACTTTCAGTGGTAATGAATTCCACAGATTCACCACTATCTGGGTGAAGAAAGTTCTTTTTACCTCAGTTTTAAAAGGTCCTTATTCTCAAACTATGACCCCTAGTTCTGGACTCCCCCACTATTGCAAACACTCTTCCTGAATGTACCCTGTTTAATTCCATTAGAATTTTACAAATTTCAATGACAATCCCTCTCATTCTTCTAACGTTCAATGAATATAATCCTAAATGACTTAATCTCTACTTATATGTCAGTCCTGCCATTCCAGGAATCAGTTGCTGCTGTTATCTCTTGAGAAGCCACTCTCCTCAACAGTGTCCAAAATGGTATATCTATTTTGCAGGGGAATAGCCAAAGGAGATTCCTGCCTTGCCTGCCCAGCCCTGTTGCTCTGTCTGGTGGTCACCTGTTTCTTTCTTGCCTGTGGAGTCTGAGCTTGTGATGTGGTCACCTCTTTAACCGTGCTATCCACGATATTTTCCATCTCTCAGATGCTCCACAGCATCCCAGATGCCACTCCAGGTCAAAACTTGGGCTCCCAGGAGCTGCTCTTAGTTATACTTCCTGTACACATGTTGGTTCTGGAAGTTGGAAACGTTCCTAGTCTCTCACATGGAGCAAGAAAAGAAGATCATAATTTGGAGCTCTCCTGCCATGTCCTATCTCTTTAAGTTAAATTAATCCTTTAAATATCAAACAATATCAACTAGGGCCCTTCTTTCCGCTCTTTCCTATTATAGAATATATTTGTCACAAATTTTAAAGCACAAAATGATTACTTAACAATTATAACCAATTGTTGCAATAAGTACCTGTACAACTATACTCACCCAAACAGCTATTTAGATTTACTTAGGAAATGTATACTTGCATCCACTCTTTCTTACAGTCTTTTCACCATCTGTTCTGTTCTTAGATTCACTTGTTCTGTATTTCTTCGTTCTTCTAACTTTGTTCCCTAGCTGTGAACTTGTTTAGTCATTTCAATTGTAGCTTTTAAAGACGGTCCATGATATCAGTTACTCACCAACCAATCAGCTTACCACTTTCTGTGATATTACTTTTGAATTTTTCAAATTGAGCACAGTATTTGGCAGTTGTCCCTCGCAGGTCTCCAAGCCTTGCAGTCTCTATCTTCTCTTCCCAGAAAACTCTCCCTTGCAGGTCTGGTGCTTTCTGCACTCTGAAAATAAGTTTGAACCAAAACTGTAATGAGATCAGGGTCTAAGTGAACCCAAACTGAGTGTCAGTGGGCAGGTTATTGCTGAATAAGTGCTGTTTGATATTACAGCTGATGATCCCTTCCCTCACTTTACTGATGATTGAGAGCAATTTGATGAGTGTAATTGGCTGGGTTGCATTTATTCTGCAGTTTTCCACATTGCCGGACAGATGCTAATGTTGTACTTTACTGCAACAATTTGTCTCGGGATGCGACAAGTTCTGGAGCACAACTCTTCAGTACTATTGCAGAAATGCTGTTAGAGCCCATTACCTTTACAGTATTCAATGCCTTGAGTCATTTCTTGATTTAAGCATTGAATGAATCAAACTGGCTGAATACTGGCATCGGTGAAGCTGGGGAACTCTGAAGGAGGCTGATTTGGATAATCCATTTGGCATTTCTGGATGAAGATTATAGGATATGCTTCAACCTTATCTTTTGCATTAATGTAGATAAGACTGAAGCATTAATGTACTGGACTACCTCAATATTGAAAATCTATGTGGTTCCCATGTATGGATAAGAAAATTATTCCTTTAGGTTAGAAATTATGAAGTTTTTAATGGAGCCCACCTCGACCATAAATTTTGTATCTTGAATTTGGCTAGGATATGTATGATATGTTTCACTTCAAGTATGATTCAAATGACCGATTGGGGAGCATTTATCAAACAAAGGTTATTTAGGAATATAGTTAACATGTATAGTAAGATGTTCCAATCAAACAAATTCAATAGACAAAAGATCTTTTCCACAACTTTAACACAGCAAAGATTAATGTGCATGTGATACTGGACTTGAGATCTTTGGATGAAGTGTGCAGTTCTCTAGATAGATCAGAACAATTTGAAGTTAGAACAGCTTCCCAAAACACCGAGGATTCTAGTCAAGTCACCAATAGCCAATCCTCCCCTTCAGAAAGGCAAGATATTGCTTTCAGATGACCAGCAGAATTTCTAAACACAGAGAGAGAAAAAACTTATTTTCAGCTTGATGCGCCTTCTAAAACTAAAACTCAAACCCGCAGCTCCAAACTGAACATGAAAAAAAAGCTCCTATCACCTGACCTGGCAACCAGTTTTTCTCCTATCAATGCAGAGTCATAAACATCCCAGTAAAATAAACCCCCATTTAAGCAGCAATAAAAAGAATCTCATAGACAGCCCAACAATAATGAGAAAACCAAACTGAAATAGTTTGTTTAAAACTGCAGAGTAATGATTTTAAAAAAACTTCATAAAGGTACACTAACACTACACATTCAGTTGGAACTCTTCATCATATTTCTAGGCATTTTTTTCTTCACAGTCATAATTCTTTTCTTCTATATTGTAAATTCTTATTGTAGAATGCAACTTTATTCTTCTTCTTGAAGGTATGCAGATTCTTTTTCTGAATTTTCTTCAGGGGAAGCTGGTCTAGCCCAACAAGCTTTTGCAATGTGACTCATTTTGCATTGATTATCCTTGCTCCTTTCTGCACTCTTTCTAGTTTAATAATATCCTGTCTATAATAGGGTGACAAGAACTGTATTCAATGTTCTGATCAATGAAACAAAGCATACTGAATGCCTTCTTCACCACTCTCTTCACCTGTGACTCCATTTTTAAGGAGCTATGAACCTGCACCGCTAGATCTCTTTGCTGAATAACTTTCCCCAATGCCCTACCATTAACTAAGTTCTGCCCTGGTTTGATCTACCAAAATGCATCACCTTACATTTATCTAAATTAAATTCCATCTGCCATTCATTAGTCCACTGATCCAATTGATCAAGATCTCATTCAATCCTAGATAGCCTTCTCGTGCATAAACTTAAACTCGTGTTAAACTTAAACAGATCCCTCAGTACTGCGGCATTCTGCAGTTTCCCTCTATTTAAATAATATTCTGCTTTTTCTATTCTTCCTGCCAAAATATCACATTTCCCCTCATGATACTCCATCTGTCTAATTGTTTACTTACTCACTTAACCTATGCATATACCTTAACAAACTCATTGGTTGGAATTTTACCACCCTGCCCACCAAGGGAATTGGAGGAGCAAGGAGTGGATTATGGAAATGTTCATTGACCTTGGGTGGGATTTTATAGTTTTGGGACAAGCGAGGCCGTAAAATCCCATCCTGTGTATGCTTCTCTTGGCTTGCTTTCTTAATTATCTTTGTACCATCAGCAAATTTGGCTACAATACAGTTGGCTCCTTCATGCAAGTCATTAACTTAAGCATACAATGTTGAGGACCCAGCACTGATTTCTGTGGTATTCCAATTGTTATAGTTTACCAACCTAAAAATGTTCCATTTATCCTGACACAGTTTCCTGTTAGTTAGCCATCCATTATCCATGTAAAAATATCATCCGCAGCATTGTACGTACTATGTTTGATGTGGCACCTTGTGCTGATGTTTGCATAAAATTATCTCAGGAGACCAGAGTACAGTACAATCATTTACCCTTCCAACATACGCTGAGAGAGAACTACATGAGAGAGACATCCAAAGCAATACTCTGCCAATTTACAGATCTACAAGCACTTTTATAAATTGGAAGTCACACATACAGACCATTGTTTAGATTACAACATTGTCTGCATACAGGTTTACATGAAACAGATGTCTTTGGTTCCAGGCGATACATGATTCACAAGGCAGGATCTCTCATTGTTTAGGGATTTTCTGTCCTCCTCTATCTTCCCAAAGGCTACATCAAATCTCTGTCTCAATGTCCATTCATAGAGGTCCCCACGGGCAGGCTGGAAATACATGGCAGCATAAAAGTTGACAGCTCCATGATCTTCACCACAAACAGGTGTCCCAAGGTGTCAAGTCCTTCAGGATGTGGCACGGGTGCTGCACTGTTTCCTTGTGTAACCACAGCCTGTAGTTATACATAATGTCTGATGGCTGCTCAAATGAAGCCTGAAGGAGGCTATAATAGCCGAAAGCTTGCAAGTTTACTATCAAATAAATCGGTTGGATTTAAAACTGGTGTTGTCAGACCTCTTACTGTGGTTACCTACAACCAGGGGGCTTCTCAATCCACTGAATGGACCACTCAACAGACTCAGGCCAGGCTAGGGGAGGTAGGATCTGCCTCCTAATCAACACCTCGTGGTGCCCAGATGTAGCAACACTGGCAAGTTCTGCTCTTTGGACTTAGATTCTCTGACATAAAATGCTACCACACTACCTTCCACATGAATTCACCTTACAAACAAAAACTGAAACGGGAGAATCTGTTCAAGAAAGTCATACAGTGTTAGTTGAGGAATTGGATGATCTACAGGACTGTTTAGAGTCACTAGGCTGGTCAAGTATTTAAAAACTCTGTGACCAGCTCAAACAAGTACGCCACTACAGTAATGACTTCCTCAGTAAGTATATAGAAGATTGTATGCCAAAGAAGCAAATCCATGTGTTATCCAACCAGAAACCATGGATGAACTGAGATATGCAATGCTTTCTGAAGTCCAGGGCTGAGGCGTTCAAGTCAAGCAACCCTGACCTATACAAGAAAGCCAGATATTATCTACAGAGATCAATCAAACATGCCAAAATGTCCCAGGCTAGCCACATGGACTCCCGCTGACTATGGCAAGGTCTACAAGACGTAACAAGCTACAAGGTGAAGGCATCATTGGTGCACCAGCACCAATGCACTCCCCACTCTCATGGTGAGTTCAATGCATTCTATGCCCGTTTTGAGCAAGAGATCAACGAAAGCATACCCTCCACCCCAGAAGCTTCAAATAAACCTGTATTTGCGGTCACCATTGCAGACGTCAGACCAGCTTTCTTGAAGGTCGTCCCACAGAAAGAGACTGGCCCAGACACGATACCCGGATGAGCACTCAGATCCTGTGTGACCAGCTTGCAGGGGTACTCGCAGACATCTTCTACCTCTATTTACACCATCATCCCAATTCCAAAGAAAAGCTTGGCAGCATGCTCTAATAACTATTGTCTATGGCTCTGACATCCATAATTATGAAGTGCTTCATAAGATTAGTCATGGCACAAATCAATTACTGCCTCCCAGGTTGTCCAGATCTACTACAGTTCACTTACCATCACAACAGAATCACAGCAGGTGTCATCTCCCTGGCTCTGCATTCAACTTTGGAATACCTAGATGACAAAGACACCTATGTCAGATTCCTATTTAGTGACTATAGCTTAGCCTTTAACAACATTATTCCTATCAAACTCATCTCCAAACTCCGTGGCCTGGGGCTTGGCTCCTCCCTCTGCAATCCTGAACTTCCTAATGCACAATTTGCAATCAATAAGGACAGACAACAACAACTCCTCCATGATTGTCCTCAACACTGGTACCTACAAGGCTGTGTCCTCAGCCACTTACTATACTCCTTACAGACCGAAGACTGTGTAGCCAAATTTCCCTCCACTCAATTTTCAAGTTTGCTCATGACACAACCATAGTGGGTTGGATCTCAAACAATGATGAGATGGAGTACAGGAACCAGATAGGTTTTTACAATAATTGATGGTGGGTGTCATTACTGATCACTACTGATCGCTAGTCTGGGCTGCTGAATTACAAATTTAGTGATGTTACTGCTTTATAGTCATCACTCTCTGATGTACAATAATGACATGCTCTCTCTGTTCCCCGACCCAACTATTGCTCTAGTTGAGATAAATATCATCGAGATAGCTGAGATCCGTTAAATTTGATGAACATTTCCTTACAGACATAAACATAAACTATAATTCTAGAGTCCATCAGCATAAATGCAAAAACTCTAGTTTAGCCACATGTTGAGCAAATGTCATATGTGACATATAAATTCAATTTCAGAACTGGGTATTTTGAACAATGGGAAGTTGCAAATGTTAGTTTTATTCTCACAGCAGGTGGCGCCATGCATTTCTCATCATCTTCACTGTTGTCGAGAATCCGTTTTCATTTAACAATCTTTATTCACTGACACCTCCTCGGTTTAAAAACACTGACACACACACTGAACCAACTCATTATTTAAAACCTTCACATGGGTCTCGATATGAATAACCTTAATTTTCAAAGGATTCTCTTAATTTCAAACTAATTTTCAGGCAATTTAAATAATTGATTTTACAAGCTATTCATCTATATCTTCTGCACTTGTGAACAGGTTTTTTATTTATCATCCCACACCCCGGAGTTGCTGACCAGACATCTTCATTGCAAACAGTTGTTTCCACTCTGGACAGGCCTGCCATTTCATTATCAATGTATTTACCTTGGAACCGGTATCACAAGAACATAAGAAATAGGAAGTAGAACTTTGAGACTGTTTCTCCATTCAAAAAGTCAAGGCTGATTTTCCACCATAGCGACACCTTCCTGCAATATCCTGTAATCCCTTATTATCGATCTCAGTCCTCAACATACTCATGGACTGGATGTCCAGTTTTCTTGGATAAAGAATTCCAAAGTTTTACAATACTTTGGAGCAATTCTTTTATCCATCCCAGTCTTAATCATCCCTTTATGCCTTGTTTTAAATTCCCCAGCCAGGGAAAACATTCAATAATGTGTCTGCACTGTCTAACATTTTAATAATATTCTATGTCCAAGAGTTCACTTCTTATTCTTATAAACCCTAGAGAATATGTGCCAAATTAACTCAACTGTGCTCATAAGAGATCTTCCCAATCCCTTATGGTTAGGATTAACCATAATTAGTCTGCAGTGCTCTAGATCTTTAGGATAACTTAGAGATCCTGCAGTATCTAAAAAGCTCCTTCTTATATTCACTTTACACATTAAAGGTCGGGTTTTTGAAGTATTGCTTTCATACAAATACTGCACAACTATTAAAATAATAACAGAACATTACAATAAAAAATGCTACTGTTCACTTCTGATATGCAAACGGAAGTGAAATAGAACTAAATGGTAATAGCCAAAGAGTCAATATCAGCATGATGGGCTGAATGGTCTCCATGTATTCTATTTACTTCCCAATCATCTTACAAATTAAATCACTCCTGTCTCAATAATCTGTTTTTGCACTAACATAAAAATGAACCAGGTTCTTTGTTGTATAGTAACAATAGAAAAAATATAATGTTGGGGTTGGCCTGTAAAAGCACCAACTGAGAGTGTTATTTTATTAGTTTCCTTTCTGCTACAGAATTTATCTTTGCAAATCTTTCTCATTTGCTCCATTAACTAAATTAAACTCCATATTTAGATTCATATTTTACTCATCTACTTAGCCAATGAGTGAAACATAATTCTTTTTCATCTTTGCAAAAGGGATTTGAATGAAACTCGAACTGATTGGATAGAAATCTTCCTCCACAAATCACTGGCACTGTAATACCTAGAACATTAAACTAAATTGAATTAAATTAATCTAAATCAAAACAGTTCATGGTGCCAAGTGTGGAAAGTCCATGCCATACATTTTCCATCAGACAAGTTTCTTTTCTACAGATATTTATTAGGATAAATATTCCATTTCAACTCCCTTAGAACCATATAACCCCTATTGTGCAGAGAGAGACCATCCAACCTATTGAGTATGCACCAACTTTCTGAAAGAGCATCCCACCTAGTCCTGTGCTCTGTTCTGTTCCCATACCCTTATATATTTGCCACAATTAATCCTTATTAGGGCCATTTAGCATGGCTAATCCACATAATCTGCACATTTTTGGACTGTAGAAGGAAACCATAATACTTGGAAGAAACCAATACAGACACAGAGAAATGTGCAAACTCCATACAGTCACTCAAGGTTGGAGTTGAACCTGGGTCCCTGACATTGTGAGGCAGCAGTGCTAACTACTATGCCACCATGTCACCCATTGGGTTACTTGTATTTATTGAGCACATTCTGATGCAATCCACATCATTTTAAGTCACCACCTGTTTACCAGATACTAAATGATTCAACATAAATGGGAGACCATTTAGTCTTTTGTCTCCATGTAGTACCATTCCCCTGCCCTTTTCCCATAGACCTGCATTTCTTTTCTCTTCCTTTGCATATCCAATTCTCTTTTGATTGCCAAAATTGAATCTGCCTCCATGCACTCTCACATACTGCAATCCATATCTTAGCTGCTTGTTGCATAAAAAAGGTTTTATCTCATGTTGCTATTGATTCTTTGGTCATTCACCTTATATTGGTATCTGTTTAGAAAAAAGAAAGAAGACTTTGTGTTCTGTTTAGAAACCCTACAGTACAGAAAGAGTCCATTCGGCACATCGAGGTTACAATGACCACAATCCCACCCAGGTCCTAACCCCATATCCAAACATATTTTACCCACTAATCCTCTAACTTATAAATCTAAATTAGCATGGCCAATCAACCTAACCTACACATCTTTGGACTGTGGGTATCCTGGGGTTCTCACTCCTTCTGCCAAAAGAAACAGCTTTTCTCTAACTGCTTTGTCAAAGCCATTCATGATTTTGAACACCTTTATGCATCTTAATGAACATGTGCATATGATTACATGTACATATAATTTAGTCTTATGTACGGGTATGTTTGACTATGTTTATACATGAAATGTATGTGCAAGGCTACATGCATGGGTGTGTGTGTGTGTATCACTGTGAATGTATTTATCTTTGCGCATTACAAACTATACACATATACACTCATATATGTATATCAATATATTGCCACACCAAAACACAGGTACTATTGCATATTCATAATATCCTGTAAAGTTACAACTTAAAATACTTATTTAATTATGTGGGAAATGACACTGACTTTAACAGAACATGCGGATTCAATACAAATAGCCCAGTTATGTATGAATGTGTTTATGTGTATATGCTAGCGCATCTGAAATATTTATCTGTCTGGGATATGAGCAAGTCTGTATGCATGAATGTGTGTATATCTATGTGTTTGAGTTCACCAATACTTCTGCATCAGTGACAATATTGTGCATAGTAGTGTTTGTGCATATATCTTAGTGCTTTGCATGCTTTCATATGTGAAAGGAACTTTAAAATCACAAGTTGTTGTGATAAAAGCTGGATTGGACTATAATTTGCTGTAGAAGTGCATTTAAATTTGTCTTATTAACTTGCTCTTTCATGTTTAGGTTTTTAAGGTTTTCATTGGAAAGCTGTTAAAAGTGGGAACTGATAATAGTGTAGTGAAGGAAAAGAGGTAGGTAGATCTGAATGAGGGCAAACAATTGTGTTTATCCTTAAATAATTAAATGAAGATTTTTAAAAATTTCTTTTTAATTATTCCTTCACAAGATTTGGGCATCTATAGCAAGGCTGGCATTTATTGTATTTCATTAGTTGAACTTGAGCAAGTGCACAGTTTCAACTGTATGTGTCTGTATATACCTTTCTCTGATCAGAACCTTCCACACACCTGACGAAGGCACACTGTTCCCAAAAGCTTGTAGGATTACTATCAAATAAACTGGTTGGACTTAAACCTAGTGTTGTGAGACTTCTTACTGTGTTTTCGAACTACTGCAGTTGAGAGTACTCCTACAATATTGTTAGATAAGGAGTTTCAGAATTTGACCCAATAATCACAAAGGTGCAGTTTCATATTTCAATGTTAGGATGGTGTGTTACTTGAAGAGTAATTTGCAGATGGTGGTGTCCCAATGCATTACTATTCTTGTCCTGCCATATGGTAGAAGTTGCATACTTGGGAAGTGCTGTCAGAGTAAGTTGTTACAATGTATCTCATAGATAGTACCTTCTGCAGCCAGAATGCACCAGAGGTGGAAGGAATGTATGAGTAAGATGATAAATAGGATGCTAATCAAATAGACTATTTATCATGGAGGGTGCTGTTCTTCTCGAATGTTGTTGAAACTGCACTCATCCAAGCTAGTAGAGTATGCTATCATGTTTTTTGTATCTTGTAAGTGCTAGAAAGGCTTGGAGGACTAAGGAATACCTAGAATACCTAGCCTCTAATCCGATCTCGTAGGCACAGTATTTATGCGAATGATCTAATTAGGTTTCTGGTCAAAAATTACCAAGGATATCAATGGTGGAAGTTTGATGACACTGATGCAACTGATTGTCAAGTGGAGCTGGTTTAACTCTCTTTTCCTGGAGATGTTCATTGGCTGGCATTTGTCTGGATTATGAATTAACAGCGAGGGACTGAAAAAGCATATATTAGAATAGGTGAATTAATTTCCAAATCAATGAGTGAAAAAGAAATAGAGAGTAAAAGCTATTTGATTAAGAGAGAAAGAAAAATGACATAGAAAAGTCAACTTTTTATTTTTTATATTTTTAAGATCTTCAACTTGCAGGAATGAATCTGTCACATTTATGTCACCCAGTAGCTCTCACAATTGATGCTACAATACTGACAGTCCCTGCACTGTTAGAAATGTTGGTGAGCTTTTCCCTGCCTGCTGTGATGCTTAAGTCGCGCAGCAGATCAGGCGACATCAGCATAGGCTTGCAGCAGGACTCATGATCAGTATCTGGCTGATCACAAGTCTCCCAGACTGTTTTTTTCACGTAATCAACTTCACGCCAGAAATTGATGTGGAGCTGATTAGTGTGTTGAAATTGCTATTTCAACATGATTAATTGGCCCAGGATGGTAGTCTCTGGGCTCGCTAGCATCCCCCCATCCTACATGAGCGATCCCTATCAGCAGAGTTTACAATTGCTCCCCATCAATGGGGAACAGACATGCTCAACCTGCTGGTGGGGACAAAGGCCATTGAACTGCCTGGGAGGTTGGGAGTAAGGGGGGTGCAGTGGCACCCAGGAGGCATTCTGGAACTTGGCATTGCCCACCAGCACTGGGCAGTGCCAAGCAGGTGGACCCAGAGGAGAGTGTGCATACTGGGCGTGGGACCTACTACCACTCTATAATGGGATTGGTAGGGGAGAGAGTAAGGGTGCAATTGAGGTGGGTTGGGGCTGGAGGTGGTGGGGGGGGGGCAGTCTGGTAGGCCAGTGGTCAGACAGTTTCAAGAAGGCCAGTGACTGGAGGGGGTGGGTGTCTGGAGACCAGTAATTGGAAGGGGGAGGCTTGTGATCAGGAAGAAGGGGGTCTGGGAAGATATCGGAAGGCCAGTGATCGGGAGGCCATAGATCAGAGGGGCAATGCGCATGAGTCAATCTCCCCACTGACAGATCAGCGCATGCACAGTGGCCTGCTCAGCACTATGCTGTTGGCTTCCCAAGAGAGATGATGATTCACCTTCCACTTTCCAGCTCAAATCTCTCTGAGTCTCCCGGGTTATGCACAGAGGGCCCTATTTTACCATTTTGATTCTAAGTGCTGGATAAACTTGAAATTGGGAGTGTTTTAGATCCGACTTTTGGGCCCGTTCTGAGGCGTTCCCATATGTGCTCTGTCTGAAAAAAATCAACGATTCTGAATTACGATGCACAAGTCTGCAATGGGGCTTAACGCACCCGGAATCATACAGCTCCAATCAGAGCACATGCAAAAAAATGGATAGAATGCTACTCCCCTGCCACATCCAGGCTGAATAATGTCTCCTCCGGCCATGGAAGATATTGTCCAATCCCCCCAACATTATTGATTCCCTTATCTCTCCACAGCCTCAGCACCCAGACTGATCATGGCCCCTCCCTCACCCCCCACCCACCCACCGATCACAGGCAGAGTAATAATGGATCCTCCTTCTCCACCCATCTCAGATAGAGTGCAAACGGAGCCCTCTTCCTCTCACTGATTTCAGGCAAAGACTCCCCCTCCCCCCTTCTCCCATCTCAGACCCTCTTGCACAATCTCCCCTGATTCTGATGGTTGTATGACACCTCCCTCTCTCTCCCATGTCTCCAATCATCACTGAGACACTGGTCCACCATCTTTCCATCAGCACAACTGCAAATGCTCACTTGCCTCCCCCTCAATGCTAGCAATCAAACTGCACATAACTTGCTGGAATGCTCTCTCAAATTGCCTCTGCTGATCTGCCCTAATGAGGGGCAGCTCCATAAAAACCCCAAGAATGGAAAGACAGCAGGCATTGCAGGAAAAAGATGAAAAAATGGCTAGCCCTTGAAGGTGACCTTGAAAGGCTGTTGGATGTGGCAGAGGTGAGGCTCTTCCCCAGCAGGACACAGACGCAGACCCAGGGGACTGGTGGCAATGCAGTCTGGGAGGCAATTGTCGTTTCCATCAGTGTCACAGCACTGGCCCCCAGAACAGGGAAGTAGTGCTGCAAGAAGATCAATGATATCCGTTCAGCAAGGGTGAGTGCTTAACCTCATCTAGCATCTCCCTCCAAATCGCCCCAGATCCACCCAACCCCAGCACCTGCATGCTTTCAGCTCCTGACACCCCCAAGGACCTCCTTCCTTTCCCCCGAAAGGCACCACTGCGCTTTCCCTTTGAAGGCCACCTGATACTCTGCAGGAGTCATGCCATAATTTCTTTCGTTACTCCTTCTGTCCCCACAGGAGAAGATTGACCTTAACATCCAAGAAAGGGCAAAAATAGGAGGTGATGAGCCAGACCTCCAGGTCCTCAACCTCTTTGAAGAGCGGGCACTTGAGTTGTTCAGGGAAGGGGAGATGTGCGCTGTCAGCGACAGCATGGTTGGGCTGGAGTCAATAAATGAGCACCTGTCAATTGAGGCAACTTCTAAGGAATGGTTTTGGGTGTGAGGTGCAAGGTTTAAAGGAAGTGTACAAGGCATGTTGATTTGCACAGAGAAGGTGGTGGATGCCTGGAGCTCGCTGCTGGAAGAGGTCGGTATGATACCAAGCAGATGCAAAAGTGACCTTTAAGGGGCATCTTCACAGTGACGTGAAGGGGATGGAAATAAAGGCGTATGGTCCTGGAAAGATAGCAGGTTACAATTCAGATGGTCGCTGTGGGCTTGGAAGGCTGAAGGACCTGTACATATGATGTAATCTTCTTTGTGCTTTGTTCTATGTTCAATGGAGAAATGTGAATCAAGTTTTGGAAACCCAGATTCCTCTCCCTCCCTTGCACTTAACCTTGCGTCCTATGTTGCAGGAACAGATCCGGACACCTCATGGCCTTTTGGCATTGTGGTCCCCAGTGCAGCTTCCACCTATCCTGCCTCAGACAGCTCAGACAATATGGGTGAAGGGACCTCCAAGTGTCACATTGTTTTGGCATCAGTTTCCACCTTGCAGTCCACCATCCCAGATACTGACACATCAGTGGGTCTGGTTAGCGATGAGGCTTCTGGGTCACTCTCTGCTAAGCACAACATACCTGCTGATTTACATAACATGGACGAAGGAACATTCGAGGTCTCTGGCATGTGGGAGCGTGCTAGAGATAAGGACTAGACTGGCTCCACGCTACAAGCTGGGCCTCTGAGATCACTTCTCCCTCAGCTGCTGGAGCTGCAGCAGCAGAGCCAGGGGGGAATGCAGGAGGGGCTAATGGCCTCACTGGACCAACTGTGAAGCTGAGGAGAGGAGTCCTAAAGCTTTCCAGACGGACCAGCTATTGCTTGTTTTGCGTCATTCCCAGGCCAACATTGCAATGATGGTGTCTGTGATGGAAAGCCTGGACAGGGAATCTTCACCATGACTGGCAGGCTCCAAGCGATGGCCAAGTCACAGCAAGCCACATTGAAGTCCCAGAGGGCCACGGCTGAGTCACAGCAGGCCACAGCTGAGGAACTCAACAGGACTCATCGCTGAGAGGTTCAAGAGCTTGCATGAGGCCCAGCAGGGCAGCAGCTCTTGAGAATGTGACCCAGACGCAGAGACCATTGCTGAGGGGCTGCAGAGCATGGCCCAGTCACAGAGGGCACTTGCTCTGCCATTGAAAGATGGCCCCCAACTCAGAACACCTTCGCTAAGGGCTCAACCACCATGGATAAGATGCAAGTAGTTCTCCAGGACTGGCAGGAACAGATGACGCTGGAGCTTCTGGATCTCACTGCAGAGGCACAATCATCCCATGGATTGACCCAGGGATCCACAGGAACTCCAAGGGAGGAGGAAGGGCTGGACCCCATGTTGGGGCATTCCAGCCAGAAAACTGTGACTGTGGCTACATCCTCTGACTCCCCCCTTCCTGATACTGGTGC
This sequence comes from Sphyrna mokarran, assembly GCA_024679065.1. NCBI lineage: Eukaryota > Metazoa > Chordata > Chondrichthyes > Carcharhiniformes > Carcharhinidae > Sphyrna > Sphyrna mokarran. The sequence continues at coordinate 57,942,300 of JAGIQG010000009.1, forward strand.
ATCTCAAGGGCAGCAGGATGAAGAGGGTGTCATGGAAATGTCCTAGACACCCGGAAGCCTGCCAGGGCTATCAAGTTCCAGGGCATCCAGAGGACACCTGCCATGCACATCACTGACCCGGGGCAAGTTAGCAGCTTGTCCCCTAAACTTCCAACGTATATTCTGGATAGATATGTAGACATAGTAGTAGGCCATTTAAGGATCGGAAATTTTAGTTGGACTAAGATGACACGGGTGAAAAGCTGCACCAGTAAGATAGGTCTTTAAGCATCTAAATGTTTTCCAGTCACATATTTTTATGTTAAAACTTATTATTTTAACATCATTATTGTCATCATTAAATATTTTTCCACCACCCACCTGTGACTAATTTGTCTCAGATTTGTCTCAAACAGGAATCCTCTTCTCTTCATGCTGACGTCAGTTGGGGAGACCCCACAATGCTCTGTCACTGAGGAAATGAAGCCATTAGTTCCCCAGAACACACGAGCAATTCCCTCCCCTCTCCTCCCCTATTCCACCTGCCCCAGGGCCCTGACTGAGGGTTTCAGATCTCTTATCCACTAGACAGACAGGGGCCCAGGTGTAAGCATGCATTAGAGTTCAGCAGGAGTCGGACTAGATTGCACCAGGGCATCATCATAATGGTGTTTAGCGAGTCGTCATCACCCTCCTGCCTGCCAAATAAACTAACACAGCGCTCCACACTGATGTGATGATATTGCAGGAGATAGAAGACTTTGGGGGCAGGGATGGGGGATGGGAATGGAACACACGTGCCCACACAGATCCCTAGTGAGTGAAGTGCCTGGTGACTGCCCTCAAATGCCTCAGCTCCCTAGTGGCTGGGTAGTGTTGCTCAGCATGCTACTCCTCCTCTTCTTCCTACTCTTTCTCCTCCTCCTGCTGGGTGGTCTATCGCACAGGTGGCTCCATGGGCCTCATTATAGCAGGTCTTCACTTAAGTCACAGGCTTCCGCATGGTCATCATCAGCCATGTCTGAAGTGGATAACCCATGTCACCTATGCAGCCTGGCTCCTCCTCAAAGGCCTCCAGTAATGTTAGAACCCTTCAGAACGAAGTTGTTATGCATGCTGCCAGGGTGTCTCACACATTCATGCAATATGTACAGATTGTGGTCACACGCCAGTTGGATATTCAGGGAGTGGAACCCTTTCTATTGACAAATCTTCGTGGATTTTGCAGTGGAGCTTAAGGGCAGTGTGAGTGCAGTCGATGGCCCCTTGTATATTAGGCATCCCCACAATAGCTGTGAACCTCGCAGTCCAGGCTTCCTGATGGGTCTGGTCCAAGTTAAATTTGATGAACTGCCCAGCCGGGCTTAAGTGCTTATACACAGGTGTACACAGGTGACTGGAAAGTCACATATATCTCGTTAGGAGTCGGAAAGAGCCAGTTTACATAAAGTTCAGAGTAGATCAAACTTGGACAGGCACCGAGAAGTACCCCCCTACCCCCCCCCCCCCCCCTCCCCCCCCCCCCCCCCCCCCCCCCCCCCCCCCCCCCCCCCCCCCCCCCCCCCCCCCCCCCCCCCCCCCCCCCCCCCCCCCCCCCCCCCCCTCCCCCCCCCCCCCCTCCCCCCCCCCCCCCCCCCCCCCCCCCCCCCCCCCCCCCCCCCCCCCCCCCCCCCCCCCCCCCACACTCCTCTCCTCCCCCGCCGGAACAACCCCCCCCCCCCCCCCCCCCCCCCCCAACCCCCCCCCCCCCCCCCCCCCCCCCCCCCCCCCGCTGCCACCACCATCCCAAAGTGCCAAGTCCTACAATATGTCTCCTTTTGGAGGCGGAAATGTTAGCCACACACGGTGCCTGACACCTGTTCAAATAACACTCATGCATGGAACGATCTCTGCTCCCTCCTTCTTCCACAGCCTCTCCTCTGGGCGAATGGTGACACCTCCTGCCTTTAGTGGCTTTCTCTCTCTCTTCTGCAAGGCCTGGGCCTCCTGTCCAGCAATTCTTCCTCCTACTCCTTCTCCTCAGCAACCAAAAGAACAGCAGGATCAATCAGTTGCATCACAAAAGCTATCTTGTCACTCTGAAGGGAAGGGTTGGAGAATGAGTGGAACCAATATAGAGGTTAAAGAATGCTGCTTGCCCCTAGCTCAGCAACACACATTGCCAATACTGCCCATTTCTCCACCTACATATCCCTCAGAATCACAGACTCCCTAGTTCCCATCCACATGCTATCCAGAATCACTTGTAAAGTTCTGAGGCCACAGCAGTACAATTTCCAAGTGCACATCCTTCAACTGGAAGTGCCTGGTACATCCATAAGACCCAAGGTCAATGCGTGACCTGGCAGCGTGCTGCAAATCAGACACTGGGCACCCTGCTGAGCAACAGCTCCCTCCCACTCCAACACACTCGCAGAACTCCCCCAATGCGAAAAATAAAATGGCTGAAACAAAAAGACCCTTATTAGCAGCATAGAACCACTGGACAGTAGGCACTTAATTCCTCAGTAATCCTCATAGATGGAGCACCTGAAATCGGATTTTTATGAAGCATGTCTATTTTAGGTCAATTCCAATGGGCAAACATGGTAGTAAAGCAGGACATGCTGGTAAAGTTGAGCATGCAGCCCATTAAGTCTATTGAAATGCAGGCAAATGCATTTAAATGGCCATTGCGCCCATTCTGGATGTGTTCTGAATCGCAGCCATTTTCAGGCCTTAGCACAGGGGAAATCGACACGGAGGTGGGTGCCTCACGTCTGACTTTACCAAGTTTTCATGCCTGAAAACAGGTGCAACACGGTAGTAAAATGCCCCCAAAATGTTGAAGATTCATTCAGGTAAGTATGTTCAAAAAAACAGGCAGGAAAATCTCCTGTCTTCCCACCTGTTGGGCACTTAGTTTCTTTTGGGTGAATCCCAGCTACTATCTTTTAAATGTGGCACATAACCATGTCTGGCCTCTTTGGATGGATAGAAGATATCTTATGGCACTACTTCAAAGAAATAGAAATAGTTCTTCTTAATGTTCTATTTATTCTTATCCCTCAACTAACATTATTAAAGAGGTAATCTGATCATGATCATATTGTTGCTTGTATGAACTTGCTGTGAAAATTAGCTATGTTACAACAACCAATACTTCAAAATACTACATTAGTAATAAAGCATTTTGGAATGCCTTATGGTCAAAAAATGCCTTATGGTCATATAAATGATCATCTTTCCTTTTACTTGTAATTGTTGAGGCTCACTGGTCAGTAACTATAATTTACACAACATTAATAGACTTAGACTGAAATGGAGGAGGTTTATTTCACTGGTGTGAGTTTAGCTATAATGAAAGTATAGCAACTTCAGACCATTCAATGCATTTCAGTGTTGCTGCAGAGAGTAAGATGCCACTTATAAAGCAAACGGCAGAAAGATACATCTGACAGAGCAATCTTTGGACATCCCTGTTTAACCATACACCTGTCCTCAACTGAACTTGCTGCAGCATTTGTGCATAAATAGTATTGGGCACTATTAGCATTGTGTAATAATTGCAAGGTTCAGCAATTACTTGGCATGGGAAATTGATTTATTTATTGAAAGAACTATTTACAAAAGATGACAACAAAGACCTCCATACACTTTAACTTCCAGGGTCAACTGCCAATATCAACCACTGATCTCCAACTGCCACCTTGCAACCACCACAACTTGAGCTTGGACTCAGACTCCACCTCCACAGAATGCAAGTTTGGACTCCCTTTCAACTGCCACTCTTTGCTCTTGGCATCACCGCCATTCCTGAACTCACGCTATACCGAGTTGTGCTAGATTTATTATTGTCACATTTACTAATATACAGTAAAAAGTATTGTTTCTTGTGCAATATAGAGACAAAACATACCATTCATAGGGAAGGAAACGAGAGAGTGCAGAATGTAGTCATAACAAGGGTGTAGAGATAGGGAAGTCCACTCAAAAATCTGACAGCAGCAGGGAAGAAGCTGTTCTTGAGTTGGTTGGTATGTGACATCAGAATTTTCTATCTTTTTCCAAAGGAAGAAGATGGAAGAGAGAATGTCCGGGGTGCGTGGGGCGCTTAACTATATTGGCTGCTTTTCTGAGGCAGCAGGAAGTGTAGACAGAGTCAATGGATGGGGGACTGGTTTACATGATGAATTGGGCTACATTCATGACCTTTTGTAGTTCCTTACGGTCTTGGGCAGAGTAAGAGCCTATCAAACTGTGATACAACTAGAAAGAATGCTTTCTATGGTGCATTGTAAAAATTGGTGAGAGTATATGGCTGACATGTCAAATTTCCTTGGTCTTCTGAGAAAGTAGAGGCATTGGTGGGTTTTCTTAACTATAGTGTCAGCATGGGGTGGGACCAGGATAGGTTGTTGATGATCTGGACATCTAAAACCTGAAAGTCTCTATTTCGTCCCCGTTGATGTAGACAGAGGTATGCTTTCCTTTACATTTCCTGAAGTCGATGAAAATTTCCTCTTTTTTGTTGACATGAGGGAGAGATTATTGTTGCCTCACCAGTTCACAAGATTCTCTATCTCATTCTTGTACTCTGTCTGGTCATTGTTTGAGATCCAACCCACTATGGTGGTGTCATCAGCAAACTTGAAAGTCAAATTGGAGGGGAAGTTGGTCATACAGTCATAGGTGTATAAGAAGTATAATAGGGGACTGAAAACATTTGTTTGGCACTGGTGTTGAGAATGATCATGGAGGAGGTGTTACCTATCCTTACTCATTGTGGTCGAGTGAGTTAGGAAGTTCAAGATCGAGTCGCAGAGGGAAGTGCCAAGGTCCAGGTCATGGAGTTTGGAGATGAGTTTCGTAGGAATAATGGTGTTGAAGGCTGAGCTGTAGTCAATAATAGGACTCTGACGTAAGTATCCTTGTTATCTAGGTGTTCCAGGGTTCAGTGCAGGGTCAGGGAGATGGCGCCTGCTGTAGACCTGTTGCAGTGGTAGGCAAACTGTAGTGGATCCAGATAGTCTGGAAGGTTGGAATTGATTCATGCCATGACTAGCACTTGAATTTCATAATGATGGATGTCAGAGCCACTGGCCGTTAGTCATTAAGGCACGCTGCTTTGTTTTTCTTAGGTACCAGGATTATGGTGGTCTTCTTGAAGCAGATAGGAACCTCAGATTATTGTAAAAAGAGGGTGAAGGTGTTTTTGAATACTCTGCCAATTATTCCCACAGGGTCTCAGTGCTCGTCCAGTACCTCATCCAGAGCTTTCCACAGGATAATCTTCAAGAAAGCTGCTCTGAGATCTGAAATGAAGACCCCATATACAAGTTCATCCAAGGTTTCCAGGGTGGAAAAAAAAGTTTGGGTAATACTCTATATCTCTCAAAATGTAGGTATTTCAGAAGACTTCCAAATACCCTGAACATGTCTTAGCTCTCTGACGATCGCTGTCTCAGTTGAAGTAGCAATGTCTTGAGTAGCAGCAGTTGTATTGCAATTGCAGTAGGTGCTCTAGTGCTGACATCTGCTCCAGTTCCCATAGGAACAATATCAGGGCTTTCTTCTGAAATAAACAGTCCCAATGATTTTGTTACGATTTTCCCAGGCACCCAGGCTGGACCAAATTTAAAGTTCCTAATGAATATTAAATCATATACCTTGAATAACTATCACCCTTAACAGGCTTGTGATGTCTCTTTTGTATACCTTTATTCACTTCCATTTTCCCTGCTAAACTTAGAAACCCAGGTGAAGCCTTGTCTGGAGATACCTTCGCATTAGTAGCTCTGCGAGGGATATCTCATGGTAATGTGTGATGTTCTATAAAATGAGGAAAAATCTAGCAAGCTTCAATTGTAATGGTGCACCTGGCTGATTTTTCATAACTAACTTGAAAGTCTGGACAGTCTGAAAGTTTGCTCAGCCACTTGATGCTGGGTGATAGGATGCCATGCATACATATTTTAATCTGTTATTTTGCATAAATCGCTAAAGTTCAGCTCCTGTAAAGATAGCACCAGTATCAGAGAAGAAAACTTCTGGCTGACCATGCGCAACAAAAAATTGTTGTAGTTTTTCAATCACTGTTGTTTGCATTTCATGGATACCAAGCCACTTGGAATGGGCATCAATGATAATTAGGGACATTGTGTCCATAAAAGCGTCAGCAAAATTCACATGTAACCATGACCAAGGCTGACCAGGTGCAAGTGAACCAAAGGAGATTGTTTTTTGCAATTGGTATTTATCACAATGCCTTACTAGATTTTTAATATCTTTATCAATACCTGGCTACTAAATATAATTCCTTGTGAGTATTTTCATTTTAGTCTGGCCTGAGTGAACATTGTGTAATTCCTGCAGTAATATTTTCTTTGCTGGGCCAGGAACCTTTACTCTAGACTCTCACAATAAAACTCCATCCTCACAACCTAATTCATCTTTGTGGAGCTAGAAAGGTTTGAATGACCTGACAAGTTGAAGTGGTAAATCGCCCATTTTACTTTGGATAGAGAACTGTATCTCACTGAGTCCAATTCTACATTTGTTTTGACGATAACAGCGTATCCAAGAACTTGGGGGCCAACACAAAAGGTACTAAAGGTAGTGATTTTATTTGAGACAGAGGAAGGAAACTCAGAGCATCTGCACTTGATATTCTGGTACCTTGTTTACGTTGCAGCACATAGTTATATGCTACTGGATGTAAAGCTCACCTTTGGACTCTGGCTTGTCCTTGCAAAATAACCCCAATAGTCAATTGTGATCAATGATGATCACAAAATGATGCCCATAAACATACGGGTTGAATATTTTAACTCTGTAAATGATGGCTAATCCTTCTTTCTCAATTTGGAGTATTTTCTCTCAGCATCAGTTAAGGTTCTTAATACAAAAGCGTTGGCTATTGTTCCACCTTCCATTCTGTGAAACAAAACTACCCCTACGGCAACTAGCGAAACATCATACGTTAATATTATTTCTCTTTTTGGGTCAAAATGAACTAGTAAATCTGAAAATCGTAAAACAAATTTAACTTTCTTGAAGCTTCATTTTGTGATTCACTCAAATACCACAGTGAAATTTTTTTAAAGGAGGTATAATAATGCCAGTAAAGTTAAAGAGTTTGGTATTAACCTGCCATAATAATTAACCACGTGCAAAAAAGATTTCAGCTCGATCATTTTCTAGGTGCTGGTGCTTCTTTTATAGCTTTTTTATTTCTTCAAGAGGTGTAGCCCCTTGGCATCAACTTTAAATCCCATGTAAGTAACCTTGTAGGTCTGAAAGATACATTCCTCTCCTTTAAGTCTCACCCCTGCTTTTTTCAATCTCTTGAGCTATACTTCGAGGTTTGCCAAATGCTCTGCTGGAGAACTTCCTGTTATTAAAACATCATCTGCATATACCATTACTTTTAGTATGTCTTGCAATAAACTTTCCTTGGTGCATTGAAAAATATAGCATGCTGAAAACACCCACAAAGGTAAATAGGTGCATTGAAATAAATCTTTGTGGATGATAATTGTTATAAATTTTCTTGAATCATCATTCAATTCTAATGCTCTATTGATAATTAATTTGTAGTCTCCACAAATGGGGGCAATCCTGTCAGACTTTAATATTGGTACAATGGGGGCAGCCCATTTAGAAAACTGAATTGACCTCATGATTCATAATTCTTCCAAATGTTTAAGTTCTGTCTTGATTCCTCAATGCAAAGCATAGGACATTGGGCAAGTTCCAAAAAATTTTGGAATATTATTAATGTAAATTTTAGCCTTCATTCACCGAATTCTGACTAATTTATTTTGAAAAACCTCTGGGTGTATTTTTAAAGCTTCTTGTAAACTAGCGTCAGATATATTGAAGATATCTGGTCAATTTAGCTTTATTTAATGTAATCAATCTTGCCTCTTTAGACCACGCCCCTAGCCTCATGCGACAATGATTGAGAGTTGAATAGGCTGGTATTGGTAAGTTTCTAGTGCTGATAAGTTAGTGGGGTGCAGACAAAATTTTCAGAGTTTCTTCTGTACATGTGGCCAATCTAGCTGTTGGATTACTTAACAGTAGATGTTGAACTCTGCCTTGAAGGTATTTAAATATTTGCTCCTCTCCGGTAGCTATAGAAGCACTGGTGTCTACTGCCATATTTAGTGGATGCCCATTTACCAGGGTACTTTTACAATAGGATCAAATTTACTCCTTCTTACATTGTTCAATTGATATATCTTAGATTCCTCTTCTGAATTATATTCTAAATTGTTTATTGGAATCCTGGTTTTTCTTATTCAAACTAGGTACATTGTTTGATTCAGCACCTGATTTAGATGTAGTCGATCCCATTGCAGCCAAAACAGAGAGAATCTCAGAATTTATATTTTTCTGGAGGTGTTCTCTCCTGCATCTGAACCATACAGTGATAGCGTCATAGAGATTTACAGCATGGAAACAGGCCCTACAGCCCAATTTGTCCATGCTGCTCTTTTTTTTAACCTCCTAAGCTAGTCCCAACTGCCCACATTTGGCTCATGTCCCTCTATACCCAGTTTACCCATGTAACAGTCTAAACGCTTTTTAAAAAACAAAATTGTACCTACCTCATCTACTCTACTACTTTGGCAGCTTGTTCCCGACACTCAGCACCCTCTGTGTGAAACAACTGCCCCTCTTGATCCTTTTGTATGTATCCTCTTCCACCTTTCACTATGCCCTCTAGTTTTAGACTCTCCTATCTTTGGTAAAAGATATTGACTTTCTAGCTGATCTAATTGTCAGAATTTCTGGTTTGTTGACCCGTTTTATTGTTTTCACTCCCCTGTATTGCTCATTGAGTTTTTGCTCTGTCTCTTCTGCACACTCAACTCTGATCTCCTGACTTGCCAAATTTTTATGCCATAGCCCACTCAACTTGCCTGTATGCATGCGGTGTAACTTGAGAGTGCCTCTCCCTGCACACTCAATCTATTTCCTTTGCTTTCTCTAAGAAAATCTTTTCCTCTGGCCAGTAGTTTTTTCGTATGTTTAAGTTATTTACACTACAAACAAATCTGTCTTGCAACATGTCACTTAGTGAAGGTCCAAATTCACATGGCCCAGCCAATTTTCTTAGTTTGGCTATATATATCATAATCAACTCTCCTGGGTCCCATAAAGCAAAGTTAAATTTAAAATGCTGCACAATGATTGATGGTTTAGGGTTGTAACGATCCTTAACCAAAGCTACAAGGTGATCAAAGAATTCCTGGAAATGTTGAATTTCTAATAAGGTTATAAATCTGAGGTCCACATATCGTAAGCAGAATGATTTTTTACTTATCTTTTCTTGTGAGAAATAGTGGAGTTTTTCAATGTTTTTCTTAACTTACTGTTACCACAACAATTTTTTTTTAATAATAGACAGGCTTTTTTCCCTCCTCGATTCTAGGAGCTGGTAACCTGATTTACCTCATTGCCAAATGTAATAATTGTGAGGCTTCATAATTACTTGGCAGCATTTATTTATGCAGAAAGAACTATTTACAAAGGAGGACAACACAGACCTCCATATTCTTCAACTCCTGAGCATCAATGCCAAATTCAATTGCTCTTATCCAACTATTGCCCTTCACCCACTGCAACTCAAGCTTGAATTCATGTTCCATTTGCACAGAATGCAAATTTGGACTTGCATTCATCTCCCACTCTGTGCACTCAACCACATGCCCCTGCTCCACTGCCACTCTGCATTCCTGAACTCATGCTACACCATCACATATCATGCACTGTGTGCTATCATGCACTGCTATTATTCTGAGAACAAATAATTCCCCATTGTAGGCATTGTGAATCTATGTGTATATCTCTACTTGAGAATGTGCACATCTGTGTATGTTTTTGTCCATGCATAGGAGGGTATATATTTGTGTTTGTGCGTATGGTTATGTAACCTTGTATGTGTCTGTGTGTGCATATGTATGTTGCAAATTGCTGTATTCATCTATCACAAGATAATTATGGACGAGGAAGACCACTTGAACTATCTTAGTTCACTCATGTCAAAGCACTCTGCAGCCTTCAAGTGTGTGTACATATCTGGATGAATATGTGAGGATCTGTGATGGGGTGTGTTTGTATATGTGAGGGCATCCATGTTCCAGTACATGCATCTGTATCTGCGTGTTTGTGTATGCCCATGTGTATATCTATGCTCATTAGTTGTATTCTTTCAAAGTTCTCTGCACTCTACAATGGTCCAAGAGAATGGAAAAGTAGCAAATGTAAGATCACTATTCAAGAAATAAAGGAGTGAGAGGAATTTCTGGATCTAAAATGTTTCTATAACGTGTGGGATATGTTTCTATGATGTGCAGAATTCATTACCACAGAAAAAAATTGATGCCAGAATGTTGTCTGATTTCAAGAAGAAATGACATATAGCTTTTGGGGCTAAAGGGATCAAGTGATATGGGGGGAAGAAAGGATCGGATATTGAATTTGATGATCATCCATGTTAATAATGAACGGTGGAGCAGACTCGTTGGGGTAAATGGCCTACTCTTCCTTCTAGTTTCTATGTTTTTAACATTTAATTAATAAATAAAGGATTTATTTCACAGCATGCAAGGAGAGTGAAGGGATATGAGCTAAGTCATTAATTAAATGCAGACAACTATTCTGGTGAAGCTTTCTTGAATCTAAGTACAATCTATATTTAAGTAGAACTCTAAAAAAGTCATACGGGTTGGAAACATTTGGTTGAACTTCCTCCACAAAAAATAAGTGTCAGAATAGCAAGAAAACTGGAGCAATCTGCATCGGTCAGTCAGGCTCTGCACTGCAACAGTCACACACTCACTCACTTTATGCAAGACTGGTGAGTTGCGTGCGGTACTGAGGTTGCTGGGACCTAAACACACTGGTGAGGCTGGCTGCAGAGCACTCGGGCACCATTTTGTAAAGACGCTCTGATCTCACAGTGCACTTGGAGACCCCCTTCCACTTCCCGTGGACATTAAGACATTCCCTTGTCAACAGCATGTTTATCCACCCCCTCTCTGATACTGGTCACCAGCATCAAGACCCTCCTAACGGGTCCCCTGTCTGACTTCCCTGGCATGTCACCACCATCAGGACAGCCAAGTCACACTCCCATAAGGACCCCTGAATATGGTCCTCCATTGTGCCCCCTTTATGCTCTACCCCTGCATGATGCCAGCATGATCCCCACCCATAGCGCTCCTCCCCCCATCATAGCCGCAGCATAGCTGCCAATCAGGCTCCACCCCCATTTAGGCTCCTCCTTCCTCAGGCCCAACCCTATGACACTGCCCCAACACACTGGCAGTGCCCAACTGACACGACCAAGGTGTCCAGTGGGAAATTCTAGGATGTCTGGTGGGCACTGCAAGATGGGAACTGCCCAGCTTTGCTGCTAACCATCTGAACTTCAATGACCCCTCCCCCAAACATGGCTATCATGCCAGATCTCTACTAGTTGAGACCGACAGTGATTCGTACCAGTATGACTGGCGAGATGGGAATATTCCGGGAACGGGTAAGATTATGTACCAAACTCCCTAATGAAATTGAGATCCAGCTAATACTAATAAGCCTTACGTCCTTTCTGGGTGTGAGCCAGTTTACGCCTGTAGAAAGGGCCAGGACGATTGCAAATCGTTTGGCGGCAACCATGATTTTAGGCTTGCATGTTATTTTCTATGATCAGCAGGATCTGTGCCAGGCGCAGCGAGGTCGGAAAATGGCCCCAATTAACTCTGTTTAATTTTCCACGTATGCTGCCGGACCTGCTGACTCTTTCAAGCACTTTGCTTATATTTAATCTTTCAGTGTCAGTTGTGATTGAATATCTGATTCTGTGAATTGGATTACTTGGTATCTTCCAAATCCCAGCCTTTTTGGGAACTACATTAAGAAACGTTCTAATTTCGGGACATGAATGAATTAATTACATCTCATATATAGAATACATTTTCGTGAAGCAGTGTGAAACCGCACAAAGTCAACAACGTAAATTTCAGGAAATACTGCAACAATGTTCTAGTATTTTTCAGAGCTTTATTGGCTACTTTGGAAAATGGGAAACAGAGGTGAGAGTCCCGGTCTATATTGTAAAGGAATAAAATGAATCCAGCATCCTAAGAGTTAAGTCTGCTTGTGGCAAGGTTTCTGGTGACGTTGCGAGTGGTTAAGTTACTCAGGGTGGCAAATGCAGGGAAGGGTCGTTAAAAGTAGCGACAGACGTAAGGGATAAGTATGAGCAGAGAGGGATGCTCGCGGGACAGGGAGGTCGCTAAATTTTCATGTTGCGCCGCTTCAAGAAAAGAATAAAAGTTGGAGGCAGAGCAACGTCAAGAAAAGTCTGAAGTAGATTCACTGTACCAGTCAACGCCCAGTTACCAGCTGAGGCCAACTACAACACAGCACTGACAGCCACCAAATCCAACAGTTCCAATATTTCGCAGAAATCGAGCCTCTCACTCTAGTGTGAGCAGCCAGCATGCTCCAGATGTCTGTTCAATCCTTTGAGGCGGACTCGCAATTCCAACAATCTGATGGGATGAACGAAGAGGAAATCGATGTGGAAAGTTTGGAGAACTGCCTTTCCCAAGGCGATGATCTGGGGTGCACAGAGGAAAAGGAGGAAGGGGAGGAGGAAGAGGAACGGATGATGAATGCGAACAAGAAGGCGAAGAAGCCAGCTCCGGAGCAACGCAGACTGGCCAGGAGCCCCAAGTGCGCTCGCTGCAGGAACCATGGTGTTGTCTCCTGTTTGAAAGGACACAAGAGGTTCTGCCGGTGGAGAGACTGCCATTGCACCAACTGTCTTCTGGTGGTGGAGAGGCAAAGGGTGATGGCAGCCCAGGTAGCTCTGAGGAGGCAGCAAGCCACAGAGGTAAGACTGGATGGAAAAAAAGGAGTGAGCTGTTTCACTAAAATTGTACTTTCACATTTTAATTTCAGGTTCAAACAGTATTCAACCACCAGAAATATTAAGTACCTTTGTTGGACTTTCTGTCCAATGATTAATTAAATACTTAGTATGTTTTTTTTTGAAATGCAAATACACGGATTCCAAAATAGCCTGTCAAGTAACTATAACGACACGGATTCAGTGTCAGCAAGTTGAGAACTTGGCTTTATAATAGTTGTTTAACATAAATTTATAAGTAATGTCCGCAACTTTAGAATGGGTTAATGGAGTAGGAACAGGTTGTGGGAACAAACTCAATTTTGTTGAGCATGATCTTTAGATTTCATCTCGGAAATGTTTTATTGAAATACACGAGATGAATTTAAATAGACTTAAATATGATTTAAAACTCACGTTAGTAAGAATTTCTGTTCCGAAGCCGGTTCTGTAGAAATTTCCCATCAGCCGGTTACTTTATAAATTACACCTTTCTGTTTTATCCAGCGTGATGCACACGTGGTATGACTGTACAATAATTTATTTCCTAATAAACACAATTACATTTTCTAGGGTTATTTTATATGTAATTACTATTAGCTACTTCAGGAAATAAGGTGAAGTCAAAAGCTCTTTCAAATGACGATAATAGGTTTAAAACGCCATTTCATTTCGCCAGTGTAAACTTCTGACACAATTACCTCACTCCATTCACAGGACACATTTAATGACATTAATAATTATATTTAATTCCGAAAAGAGTATAGAGATTAATTTTTCAAAAAATCCCCCGACTTCGATCTAAAGAGCAGCAAATTCTAATGTGTCCAACATGATGGGGAAAATAAACCTTTAAACTTGTAATTCCCAATATGAGCAACTTCAAGACGGTTTTAGGAAAACCATGAACGATTCAAAAGACGAACACTAAATAAGGACAGCACTGTGGATGACTAATCGGAAGCTGATCATTTATTTCACAGTACAAAGCTTGTTCCAGAGACCAAACAGATGATTAGAGTGTTGTTATTAGTGTTGATTTTCGGACGGTGGAGCTTGCACTGTTTGATATACATTAAAGTTTTCTAAGATGATTTAATAGACGAATTAATTAAATAATTCCTGGTCTCAAAAGGTAAAGAAAGGTGTGAGTGCCAAGGAGTCCACAGCCTCAGTACGCAGAACATCTTACCAGCGTTACCCTCGGACTCCCAGCCTCCTGGCTAAAAGCATTCTGGAAGGTAATATTTTAAATTCCTAAGAGGTACAACCAGCAATCACCAACACATATTTATCTGGACTAACTCTGTCTCTATAATCAGATACTTTTATATTGAATGTATATATTTAGCATATATATTGCAATGACACTATATCATTAAAAACCGATTAGCATCCCCACAATTCACGACACAACTCTGGTCTCTCAACCAACCATTAATCCTTTATTTGTTTTGTCTTCTTACCCTATTCCCTTACTTTTGTACTCCTGCCTCGATCCTTCTCCCAAGGATCTCAACAATAAAAGTAATGGCATGAGTTAAAGCCTTTCCCCAAGAACAATATAGCATGCATTGTATGACTTTCGGCATTTCATTTAAAACCGCATAATATCTGTCCATTCTTAATTTCAATGAAGTACAGAAATATGTTAAGTATGATCCAGATCAAAGAATAAGAAACACTACATTAAACAATAATTATATAAAATAGCAGTTGCATCCCCGATTTATACTGCAATTATGAACAGATTAAAACGATTCGACCGATTTGACCTGTTTCTCATTTCTCTCCATTTCTTTGACATAGTTCTGTCTATTAAGGTTTATAATTAATGCAATAATCTATGTGATGAAGACTGCCAGGTCACTCCAGAACACAGATATATCGGCTAAACATAAAATCAATTTTGAAATGACTTTGCTTCTGGCCATATTGTTTTCTCTCTCATATGTGAAATATGAATTGATGTATTATATAGAATTCATGTAAGGTTCCATGGCGGAAAATTATTCCTCATCCGCCATTCAAAATCTTGACTCTCTAGTATTATTATACAAAGATTCTCTTAAAAAAAACTAGTCGCTAACCTGACGAAGCTTTTAATGTTTTTCTAACTTTTTAAATTGTTGCCAATTTATCGTCACATTGTTTAGACATCGTATTACGTATGACATTTTAACATATTTCCAATATGTCACATTTAAGTCATTGGTTCGATATCTTATCTTTTTTAAGGCAAATGTTTTATCTCGGTTACATCTGTTTTATAGGTCTAAATGCACATTTGTGTACCTAGTTCTCTGTGTGGGTGGGTGTACTTTTGGTGTGTGAGATGGTTTCTGAGTGTTGTACTGTTTTTTGATTCGCATCCCAGGAGCCTGGGCTCTGTGAGACAACTTTTCCAGGTGATGCTGCTGAATCTGTTTTCGGTCGGCTGGTAGTCTGTTATACTGCCACGGAGTCGTCTGCTAGCAGGCAATGAAAGAGGGATTAACAATATAAAAGACAGCTGGCTCACCGAACCAAAAGAACAGTAGAACAGCAACTTACATCTGTTAAGTGCTAGCATATGTTTTTGTGCCCATGTGTACTTATGCTCATGTTGGAATGTGTCTTAGATATCATAGGTTTTTATTTTCTTATATTTCTGTGAAGGCTATGGAATATTTTATTTCCCTGAAAGGTGCACACTTGTTTCTGCAATTTAACCTCGGGTAAGTATCAACAGAGGGCGATATGTAGCCAGCAGATAGATCCCAGTTACACTGCAATCTGCACTTTGCTGCAAATCCTATACTGCAGAGCTCTCGAGCTTGTCTAATGGGTACAAACATGCATGCTTTGCTTCTTTAGATTTTTTCATAGTTAAAAGTCAGCCTATACATTTAAAATTAGAAGAATTTATCTACAAACTTATTTTGTTCGAGAAGTGTTTCATACTGAATACTTAAAGCCGATGCGAACCGTTGGCACTAATGGAAATGCCTCAGGACAGGAGTTGCAACCTAAACTTATTCTGATGAGAAATAGTGTGTCAATCTTTGATGAGGATGTTGTCATACTACTTGGGGTTGACACTGCATTGAATATAACAGAATGTTGGTTCCAAATTTGGTTTTAAAACCTATTAAACTTTAGCTACTTTTCAAACCTACCTAAAGGTAATTTAAATGCATAGGATGAACTCTACCACTCACATGAACTGAAATAATTGCATTTTAGCAAACGTGAGAGCAGTTTTGGAAATGTGTGTTTTCATGCCACCACAAAGCTGCTTCCTGGGAAGAATAAAGTAAGTAAATTGCTGACTACGCAGAGCTGATATTGCAACTATTTGCTTTAGAGTGCTAGCTGCAGAATAAACATTTCATAGTTCAATCTCTTTGACCCCTAGATTTTCACAATAGCAAACCACAGAATCACATATTCACTGATAATTGTTCAACCTGCAAATGTAGAGCGCTGTTCTGGGGAACTATATCCAAGCTAATGGAGAATACTTACACACAGCAATTCCCTTTGCTTCACTCTTCATTTTCAATTAACCTTTATCCTTCATGATTTAAACAATCTTAAGTGAAATCATTTTGCCTAGAATAGACTAATAATCATTGCTGGATTAAATTTTATATTCTTAATTTAAATTAATCAATTTATGAGTCTAGGTTAGTAAATATTCTTAATGATTATGCCCTCCCAAGTATTCATGAGGACAGACATAATTGAACTAAAAACTTTGATATAAATGATAAAAGCAAAATACTGCAAATGCTGGAATCTGAAACAAAAAGAGAAAATGCTGGACAATGTCAGCAGGTCTGACAGCGTCTGTAGAGCCAATGTTTTGAATCTAGATGACCCTTCGTCAGAGCTGCTCTGACAAAGAGTCATCTAGACTTGAAACATTGGCCCTGATTTTATTGAAAACGGGCTCGGAGAGACTCACAGAACAGCATTCCCCATTGGCCTCAGGCATGATCTTACAAGCCTCGGGAGAGCATGCCAATAAAAATCCAGCCATTGATTCTATTCTGTCCTCACAGATGTTGTCAGATCTGCTGAGATTTTCCAGCATTTTCTGTTTATATTTGATATAAATGAAATTGAAGTCCTGCACAAACTGGAAGGACCTAAAGCAAATATATTCTCAGGGATAGATTGTATTCATCTTAGAATGTTGACAAAGACCACCAAAGAGGTTTATGTAGCATTGGCTATCATTATCAGTGAGCCAATGACATTAGGGAGGCGACAGTAGGTAGCAAATTGCCTAAGTGTGGCAGGGATGGGAAAGACTGTCACAAGAAGTGATTGGCAAGCGGTGGGGGGATGGAGGGGGACAGTGTTCATTTGGATGGGGTGGGCTCATAGGGGATCTCCAGAGTTCACTGGAACATCACGGCACCTGCACAATGGCATCCAGAGCAGTCTGCATCAGCCTCGCTCTGTCCTCCCTACTGATGAGAATCACACTGCTATCCAAAAAAGTGGCAGAGTGCCACAGGATTGCATTTTCAACTCATCCAAAAAACAGGACTGAACCTCTCTAGTTTTCTTGCTCGTTCAGCACTTAGAATTTTTTTGGGAAGATTTCATCCTACAATTTTCTGATTGGTTCATAACCATAATATCAGGATCTGAGAGATGAGGAAAGCCTCGGAAAGAGATGCCTGACAGGTGATCTTATTCAGAGATGTAATATAGTATTTGCATGAAAAAGATTAATCCTGAATCCTATTACAGGATAAGATTAGGGAACATAGCTTTGACCTAGTAAATAATGACTTTAGGACTAAGATCAAAATGTTCTTCATACAGAATAATCAGCACTGAAAGAGAACCTTGGAATTATTTAAGAAACAAGTAGATGTAACAGTGGGAGGAAAAATGGTTGACTGGAATGATGTATTAAGTTGAGTCAAATGACACTCATCATCCATGTAATTTGTGATATGTTAACTGTGTAAATTAAATGTGCTGATTTTTTGAGCACTTCTGGAATATAGTTTTTCCTTGTTTGGAATGAAGCCCAGCTGGGAGTTGCTTAAGCTGTTCTTCCACTTCTTGCACCCAGTATGTCCAAAAGTCACATGGAAACCTGACCCTAATTACTATAGTATTTTTATACACATGCCCCTTTAATGTGTGCTTGTATTTTACCAAGTTAATAACTAATCTCCATGTGCCTGAGTAGTAATTTGTTACCACTACTATTAGACACAAACAGACTTATTTTAAAATCCTAGATTGATGACAGTTTCTGAATTAATTAAATTCAATATTTGTTTTAATTCTGAGTTTGAGTATATATTGAAGCATTTGTCATTTGTCATTTCTATACATTACCACTAGAGTAATATTTTTATATCATTTCTGTTAAATAAATTTTCTATTATTTTGTGGATGTAGTTTTGTAACTTAACACTGGACATTGTCCACTGTATAAAAGCAGGGTGTTAATGTTCTTATTAGATAATATTTCCACACCATATATAGTGTTGCATTTTCTCTGCAGGTTATCGGCCTCCACAGGATGACAGTTATTCCTGTCCAAATCGTTTTGTTCTACCCCCACTGAGTGACAGAATGAGGAAAAGGCGAGCATTTGCAGACAAGGAACTGGAGAGTGTGATGCTTGAGCGAGAGTACAGAGAGAGAGAATTACAGGAACTTACAGCAGTTCAAGCATTCATGAGACCCTGTGTGGAAACTATTCCTGAGTACAATCTACTTAGGTTCAGCTACAATCAGTTCTGTGACCCATCACAAATTAACCCTTCAGCATCTAGGGAATTATTTAATTTTTACATTCCTCTTGTGCACACCAGCCCTGTTCTCTGGGACTTTGGATCTCAGTGTTATCAAAGAAACATTGAACAAACCAAAGGTTCTTATTCAGGAAACATGGCAGGCTGCATTTCTGAAGAAGCATCAAATTATACTTCACTATGGGGGCAGAAGTCCACTGCAGTCAACAAAGCAGTCCATCCAAATAGTGTCCACTATCACAGCAACTTACCGGAACAGTCGGATTCTACACAGACAATTCTATCACATGGAAAGTTAATCTCAAAGGAAATAAGTTTGAGTCACAGAGATTACTGCACTCAGGCAAAAGTTACAAAAGGTTTTGACACAGTTTATGAAAATTCAGCTATCTGTCCCACTCAGAAACAAACTGCACAACATGCAGGTCTGTCCGAAGAGCTTATTTCATTGAAAAATTACTTGCCCCCAGATTCATGTGAAGCTCCTGAGCCAAGGAATAAATCTGCTCCAGACAGCTTCATCGCAAGAGAAACTTTAAGGCACTTTACAAAGAAAACACAGGAACATTGTTCTTACAGTCAAGGAAAAATTACTAAACAGCTGCTACCGTTTTCTGTGGAATCTCTTCTGAAAACATAAATTTACAGACAAGTTTCATTCCAGTTTAGAAGATTAATTTTGAATTAAATTTTATGTTTTCCTGGAAGAAGGTCTAGTGCAGCTATGTTAAAAGAGCCTGTTGCTCTGTTCACATTTAAGATGCAAGTTTATAACTTTATTCTTTTCCCTTTCTGTTTAGTTGCTGTAAATAAAATAGTCTTACAATTCTTGTCTTTTGAACTTTGATTGAGGAGGTATTCTTATTTTCTTTTATATTCAACATATCTTCATTAGAATGTTTCTTCCAAC
This sequence comes from Sphyrna mokarran, assembly GCA_024679065.1. Classification (NCBI taxonomy): domain Eukaryota; kingdom Metazoa; phylum Chordata; class Chondrichthyes; order Carcharhiniformes; family Carcharhinidae; genus Sphyrna; species Sphyrna mokarran. The sequence continues at coordinate 57,961,864 of JAGIQG010000009.1, forward strand.
ATGTTAATTATATTTGAAAACAGTGTAAATCAAAAAACAAAGTACTATGTATGTGAAAATTCTTAAATAAAAGCAGGAAGTGCTGGAATTACTCAACAGGTCAGGTAGCATCTGTATAGAGAAACAGATTTGTCGGGAGCAATTCTTCTGGCCTGCTGCACTTGTGCTTAAGTAGTACCATTGACTGGGAGACATCAGTGGGGGGCCTGTGAGTAGGACTCATGACTGCTGTCTGGCCATCAGGAGCCTCCCAGCAACGTTTTCTGACATAATTATCCTTGCGCTGGAAATCAGTGCAAGGCTGATTACGATATGGAAATTGACATTTGGTCAGGTTCGCCAGTGATCAAGTGGAGTGGGGAAGGAGGGTTGTGAAGCCACTGATCGGGGAGGGAGGGGGATGGGGTGGGGTGGGAGGCAGTGTTGGGAAGCCAGTGATCAGGAGGCCAGCGTTGGGTGGGGGACGGCAGGGAGCAGTTCACACGCACCGATCTCCCCACTGATATATCTGCACACTGATATGTGCAGTGGCTATTTGAGCATTATGCTGCTGGTCTCTCCAGTAAGATGAAGCTCTGCCCCCGCCACTTACCAGCATGAATGCACCTGAGGCATTTTATGGAGCACAGAGTGCCGGAGATTCATTTCACTAAGTATGCCCAAACAACAGGTAGGAAAATCTCCCATTTTCCCACCTCTTGGGTGCTTAGTTGTTTTTGGGAGAATCCAAGCCAACATTTCAGTTTGATGACCTTTCATCAGAATGGCTAATATAAAACCCTTATATGCTTTCTAAGCAAATAATAGTAAACATTACATGACTCGGGGAGACATTAGGTACAAATTATATCATGGTACTAAAGTTTCAATGACTTCAATGGAGACATTAAAGAAGAGAAAATGATTCTGTGAGGAAGTAACTCTTAACAGTACTGCTTTTCATTTTTAAACACGTTGCATGACATATTCAGAATAAATGGTACATTTCAAGGATTAATTCCAACATCCATACAACTTTTAGAAATCATATGCCCCCGGACTGAGCACGTTGCTACTAACAGGAAGCCCGTTGACTGAACCCTCTGTATTCCAAGTTTTAGTCGTGTGACAGTTAATCTCAGTGTCCTTAGGTGGAAAAGTCAACCAGGGTTTCCACTTCTAATTACTATTCAAGAACTCTGGCTATAAGACTGTGTACATTAGATGGCATGAAAACCGGACTTGCAAGTGATGCTACTATTGTTGAGTAACCTTTAGATGCTTACCTTAAATGCTTATTACATTGAAGTGATGTAATACACTGTTCACATAAGTTAATTTTGAAATATCCAGAAGCAATGATTACAATGAAACTGATGATAAGCCAGGTCATGTTGGGCTCAAAAGAGCAATTCACTCTCAATAGCACTCAAATTGTTTGATTTCCTTTACAATGTTGGTCTCAGACATTCCTTCCAAATGGTACCTAGTGATTAAAACTAGATTTCTACTGATATTAAGGTTTTCATAATGTCTGCATCAGTAACTCTTCCCAGCTAACAGCCTGATCTGAATCTTATTCTCATTGGGTGCACACAATTAGCAGGCCTGATGTCGATGCAAGCTTCCAGCTATTATTGGCTCCCAAACACAATTTCATACTGGTTGGCCAAAGAATGAGTAGCCAGTGTGAAACTTTTGCTGAGAAAAGTTCAGTGCTGCTGGGATGGAAGAGATGGGAGGAGAGTGGCTGCACAGAAAAGTAAGGGAATGAGTGGGTGCTTCTAACTGCTATTTGCGGGTGGACAACTGCTGTGAAGTTGCCTCAGAGCTGCAGATCTGTGTAAATTAAATAAGTTAAAAAAAAGCAGCAAACTGTTTTTGCATCATTTAAACTGGCAGCGGAAATCATAAAGTATCAGTCCCAAGCATCCACTTTGGTTATGTTTCACTCAGATATTTCATCCCGCCCTGGACTGAAGTTTAATATAAAATGATGATTGCCAGGCTGATTGGCCTCTCCGCCAAACATATAAATGGACGAGCCACATAAATTCACTTTAAAGTGACTCCATAAAGATTTTAATTGTCAGCTTATTTTTCAGCACGTGCGCCTCCGACTTCTGTGATGTCTGCTGAGTAGAATATTATGCATGCGTGCAATGATGTTGGAATGCACTCCCAATGTCTTCTCATTTGATTTCACTTGCTGTCAGGTCAGGTGCATGCCCACTCATACAAAATAAAATTCTGGTCCCTTTATTAGTGGCCTTCTCAATTATAATTAATATGGCTCCCTCATGTTGTCAGACATTGTAACTCATTTCATTTGTGTTGCTGTCTATAAGTGAAAACCTTTTTGGTGAGTGTTGGTTCTGTGTGAAAAACAGAGTGACTCATGCTGATGGTGCCAGCATGTTTTTAGGTTGAATCTGATGCCTTATTAGTATGCCTACAAGAGTCACGCTGTACCTGCAATGTGACTCATCTGATACACCCATCCCACAATGATTTAATTACTGCAAGCACTGGGGAATTCTATATAACAACGATCCAGCATTCCCCAGTTCTTGTTCTACAATGACTAGAGGGGATGGAAGACAAGAAGGCAACACTGCACTTTTCAGAGAGGGCCCTCATCAGGATGCTTGATGGAGTGAAGTAAAGGCAGGACACTTCCTACTTCAGTCTAGGAAATGGTCTTCCAGTAGGGTCATCACCCCCATCTTGTATGCAGTGACAGCCCTGGTTAGTGCAAGTGGGGCAACTGTGTCGAAAGAAGATGAATGATCCTCTTTGCTCAACCAGGGTAAGTGAACCATCCTCAGTCTCCTATTGGACCCCCAACCCTTTCTCTCACTCAGTCACCTTAATGTTTGCCACAATCCGGCATCAGATTCCTCCCTCATTCCCTCCTAGTCACTACATTCCCCCAGTAGTTGCTATGCTTGTCACATTCCTGCTACCATCCAAGCATCATGCCTGTCACAACTCATCACCATTCTAACATCAATACTCTCCCTCTTTGTGTCACTGCAGGACAAACAAACGCAACCACAACAGGCATGAGTGGACTCAGCCAGTTGGAGTCATGCCCGAACTAAGAACTTTCACGTGTTTTGAGGAGCAGGCCCTCAAGCTGGCTAGGAGCAGGAAGAGCATGCCCCGTGTTGCTGCTGAAGTGGGGGCAGCAGAGAAATGTGAGAATCCTCAATCCATATGTTGTCATTCCTCAAGTCATAAGCGAATATGTTTCTTTTGTATTCTCTGTAATGTACTGATGCCATGTCCCTTCTCTTGCAGGCTGGCCAATGAATCAGTCTCCAGTAGCTCAGAGAGGGACTATTCCAACCCTACCTTTGAAGAGGTGATACAGATGTCACCCACACCAGGCACGAGCACAGATGATCACACATCTGTAGGATCACTAATTAGGCAGGTCATTCACTGATGAACACCTTACAGCTGAAGATCCACAACATGTAGAAGCAGGGACATCCCAAGGAACCAGCACTCAGAGCCCAGAACTCTGCTGAACCTCTTGCCGATATTGTGGCCCTCTATCTGATCATGCCACAACTGCTGGAGCTGCAAAGGCAAAGTCACAAGTATCAGTAAGGGATAACAGTAGTCCTCCTCAGAGTTCAAGGCTGATTGGTGGAGTCCCATTGCCTTCTATCCAAGTAGACGGTGCCATCGCTGCAATTCACAAAGACCAAAATTGTGGGGGTGATGTCTGCAGTGAAAATCTTGGTATAGGACATGCACTCCATGGCAGGAGATATCCCACAGTAGTTCAGCCCGTGAACTCCATAGTGCAGGGCTTCAACTGCATGGTGCAGACAGTGGTGAGAATCTAAGAGTGTCAACGTTAGAGGATGGTGGGGTTTCTGGATTTCCCTCTAGATGCCCCTCCATACCATGGAGTAGCATGGGGACCCCGAAAACCCAAAGGGAAGAGGATCAGTAGGAGGAGAGCCTGGAGCCCTTCAGTCAGAGGCTCTTGAGTATTTCCAGCCCATTTGAAATGCCCTCCCTGTAAGCAACACACCTTCAGCCCCTGACATTGAGGAGGGAAACAGTCAAAAATTCACGCTGCCTGAAAGTTGGCCTGGACCCTTAATGTCCTGGTCCTAAGGGGACATCTGCCACGGTCATCTGACGCAAAAGGGTGTGAAAGTCAAAAGGCCACCTCAACCTCAGTTGTGGGGGTAGTGGGTGTCATGGAGTCATAGAGGTTTAGAGCATGGAAACAGGCTCTTTGGCTCAACTTGTCCATGCCGCCTTTTTTTTTAAAACCCCAAGCTAATCCTAATTTCCTGCATTTGGCAGGTGGGGACAGGAAGATTAAGAAACGATGGGTACTCGAAAGGAAGTGGTGAATAATGCATTAATATAGACAGGTCACCATTTTATTTTGAACGTTTGGCAATAAATTTCACTTTGTTCACCCACAGAGCTTCCATCCTGTATGTTCATGCTGCAAAGCTCTGGGGAACCATCGTGCTCACCTGGCACCTCATTCTTATGGTGTGTGAGAATGGCAGTGCTATTTCTCTCCTATACTGGCAATACAATAAGGAGAAGCTGCTGCTAGCATGTCCCCTTCCGCCCTGAACCCCATCCTCCAACCTCCATCTATGGAACCCCTCACCCCCACCCCCTATCAAAGTGCACCCCTCTCATGTCTAAATCATTCCCTGGTGATCACAAGGCCAAGGGCTGTCAAAGTGCTGTCAGGTTAACCACCTCAGTTTAAGAGGGATGTGAACACCAGTTCCCTGATGTGGATGAGGGCCTGTAGTAACTGACACCACACATACCATGTTTTTGAACCCCATGATAAGCCCACTTGATGGCAGAACACATTAAACTCTCTGTCAGGCAGGAATCAGACATACTGCTGAGAATGAGAGACGCATAGCTCTGTCCTCAATGCAAGTCATTATCATTTTCCTGCAGAGTCCAACAAATAGCTTCAATGCCCTACCCATGGAGCATACTGCTGGCCCAACATACCTGGTTAGATGTTAGTCCCCATGGTGGGAGAGCTAGTCAATCCTAGGCCTGCTTGTCCCTGAAGCAAGATGCTTTGAAGCCATCCCAAGCATATTGGTCTAGTTGGGCCCCAGCCACTGCCTGGGCTTCTTTCACCTCCTCCTCTGAGGAGATGTGGCACTCCTCCTCTTTGGAATTTAAATGCATGCCGTTATTCCTATAGTTGGTGAGTGCGGGCTCAAAATTGACCCCCCACCCATCCAATCTCTATGAATTTTAATCCCGTTCTTTTGCACTCTCAGCATTCCTTAATTCAATTGGTTACCTGCGCTAATTAATGATCTTCTATTGTTTTTAAAATTGTTACCTCACAATATGAATTCCTCAGCAGCATCTTGCATTATACTCCAATTGCATTGTACATCTGTGTAATTAAAGTTTTATATCAAATGACAATAATTTTCAGAAATGTAAAGTTTAACAGTGAGATCACCAGAATTAGGTGCTCCTATAGAGATTCTCAGTCTGTTTTTGAAACTTTACTCACTAAAGATAGAAAGAAAATTTCAGCTGGCTACCAGTAGCAATATTTAATTTTTAATAATTTTATTATTAGAAATGTCACTGGCAGTCTGAGGCTGATAATCAGTAATTTTCACATGCATTTGAATAATTATACATAGAGTTGTTTTCTCAATGGTGATGCAGATGGCACAAGCACAAATTGCAGAGCGAAGAACATTAGCTGGTGCAATATAATTAATGTAATTAATGATTGAATCTCCATGATACTATCTCTTCATTGCCAGGCTGATTGACTCCACTGTCTTTATTAGCACTAAGCATTTAATTCAATGGGAATACCAAATTTTATCTTTTATTTATTATCCAGAGTGATCCAGCAGTTTAAATATCCATTCAAGTCAGACTTCACCAATAATATTTCTCACTGGCTAAGAAAAGATCTTTGATAGCTTTTATTAGCTGGTTTCTCTGAGATAAGTGTGTTCAAAGAGGCTAGCAGTAAATAGGGAAACTCCAGCAAAATAAGGATATTTAAAAAACATACAAGGTAAGATAAATTATGTAAAATAGCAATTATGAGAGGAGTTGTTTGGGTTCTGAAGCTAGTCCTAATGGCATAATTACTCCAATACCGGGAATTTGTTATGTATTATGAATTTATAACTTAAACAAATTCCACTCAGAAAGTATAGAATATTCCTGATAGCTTGCAGCTTATCCAAGAGCTACTGAATTCTCCTGAAGAAGTCACACTGCATGACCAAGATACATATATATCTAAATTGGCACTGACAGAAAAAGTATGAAAAGTTGTTTGTTTGTTTTCTTAAATTACCCAATTGCTCCAATTCTTGAACAAAAAAGCAGTAAATTTTTAAATTTTATTTAATGCCATTTTATATTATAGAAATTATGTCTAATAGAAACATACAAATGACAGGGCTATGTACTCAACTGATAAAGATGCCTTCAAACTTAGTGACATGCTACTAGCTATTGACTAAAATGTCTCAATGTGTCCAGGCTGTTCTAAGTCTTACTTGGTAAAAAGCTCATTTTAGAACTTCCTAAAATTAGAAAGGTTTCTTCCAATACGTTAAAGTCAGAGGTTGTGGGCTCAAATTCCACTTGAGGGGCTGTTGTGCTAATTGTGTAGCACAGAGGACTGGGAGAATGCCTTGTTGGCGATTCATGAGGTTTGCATGCGCGTCTGTGCCTTGTTAGTGTCTCCCAGCACCAGATTTCTGGTGGCATTTGTTTTATGCCAGAAATCAGTGGGGAGGCGCAGAAATGATTTAAATATTCATTTCCATTTAAGTTATACTAGATTAGCCTCTCCCGTCCCACCAGACTGTTTCACTCCAGCGAGGATTACAATAGCTCCCCACTTTAGGGGAACTTGCAGCCCATCCCAGCTGAAGTGAAGGGGGAGACATTTGGGGCCAGGTGGCAGGGGGATGGTGCCTCCTGGGCTTGGGCATCCTGGCACTGGCCAACAGGCAAAGTGCCAATGCTTAGGGGGCACCTTAGCACTGCCCATCAGTGCCGAGGGGGCAAGAGCTGCGGGGTAGGGCCTAAGGGACAATTGGTGGGGGGTGTAAGATCCTACTGACTCTGCAGTCAGGATCGGTGGGCGAAGGAGGGAGCCCAGGAATCGGAGTGGGCTGGGGAGGCGGGGTAAGCAAAGGAGGGAGGCAGCTTGCTGGGCTGTGCATGGAGGGAAGGTTGGCAGGTTTACTGTTGGGGGGGGGTAGTTGGGAATAGTTGTGGAGCCAGCAATCAGACTATTCAGGATGGGGAGTATGCATTGCAGGGGTCATGAGACCGGCCAGCAATCAAGCTTGTTAGCAATCAGGTGAAAGGGCAGCACTCCAAAAGCTTGTGCTACCAAATAAACATGTTGGACTTTAACCTGATGTTGTGAGACTTCTTACTGTGTCCACCCCAGTCCAACGCTGGCATCTCCATGTCATGGCAGTGTTAATGTAAACCCACTTGTGACATAATAAATTAACTTTAAATTTAAGGGCCTCAATATCTAAGGACAGGAAATCTGTCTGATACTTTAACTGCAACCTATAAAATTTCATCCAGGTCAAGGGCAGGCAGGCATGTGGGTAGGTGGCAGGAAGGTCGTCAACTGGAAAAATGAACTCCTGCCTTCAAATTCTCTGGCAGTGCAGTGTAAAAGCCAGCCTGATTTCAGATGAGACACTAAATTGAGATCTTATCTATTTTCTCAGGTGGATTGTAAAAAATTCAGTGGAATTACTTGAAGGACAGCAGAGAAGTTCTCCCTAGTTTCCTGGCCAATATTTACCCATCAACCAATATTAAACATGAACAGTATTTGGTCATTTACGTATTGCTGTCCTCAAGAACTTTGCTATGTGCACATTGTCTGCTCTGCGACTAGACTTCGAGCTACTTATTTAGCTGCTTAATAACAATTTGAGGTATTAAAAGGTGCTATATTAATGCAAATTTTCATTTCTTAATGTTAATGTGGCTTCAAAGATTTATTTTGTCAAACAATTTCCTTTTAAAAGTCACAATTGAATTTGCTGCCATCACCACATTGTCAGAGAATGTATCCCATATTCTAGCAACACCAATTTTAAATCCAACCGATTTATTTGATAGTAAATCTGCCAGTTTTCGGCGTTTGTGCCTTCGTCAGGCGAATGAGGTGTTCTGGTCTCCAAAAGCACACATATCAGCACAGACAGTTTACAGATTGCTGATTAGAATGCGAATCCTTACACCTAACTTGCTATTCAAGTCTTAAAGTGGCTAACAAAAGAACACTGAGCGCTGAGGTTAGAGAGATGTGTATTGTCTCCAGTCAGCACAGTAAGTGAGGTTTTTTGCTAACCCGGGCAAGTCATGGGGGTTACAGAGAGTGTGACATGAAGCCAAGATCCCTGTTAAGACCGTCCTCATGTGTGCGGAACTTGGCTATCAGTCACTGCTCAGCGGCTCTGCGCTGTCGTGTGTCATGAAGGCCCCTTGAAGAACGTTTACCCGAAGGTCGGAGGCCGAATGCCCATGACTGCTGAAGTGTTCGCCCACAGGAAGGGAACTGTTTTGCCTGGTGATTATTGAGCAATGTTCATTCATCCGCTGTCGCAGTGTCTGCATAGTCTCCCCAATGTACCATGCTTCGAGACATCCTTTCTTGCAACGTATTAGGTAGACAACGTTGCAAGAGTATGTACCATATACCTGGTGAATGGTATTCTCACGTTTGATGATGTCATCCACGTCGATGATCCGGCATGTCTTGCAGAGGTTGCTGTGGCAGGATTGTGTGGTATTGTAGTCCCTGTTCTCCTGAAGGTTGGGTAGTTTGCTGTGAACAATGGTCTGTTTGAGGTTGCGTGGTTGTCTGAAGGCAAGAAGTGGGGGGGTGGGGATGGCCCTAGCGAGATGTTCATCATCGTCAATGATATGTTGAAGACTCCAGAGAAGATGTCGTAGCTTCTCCGCTCCGGGGAAGTACTGGACGACAAAGGGTACTCTGTCCACTGTGTCCCATGTTTGTCTTTTGAGGAGGTCAGTGCGGTTTATCGCTGTGGCATATCGGAACTGTCGATCGATGAGTCGAGCGCCGTATCCTGTTCTCACAAGGGCATCTTTCAGTGTCTGGAGGTGTCTGTCATGATCCTCCTCATCTGAGCAAATTCTGTGTATATGGAGGGCTTGTCTGTAGGGGATAGCCTCTTTAACGTGCTTAGGGTGGAAGCTGGAGGAGTGGAGCATTGTGAGGTTGTCTGTCGGCTTCGGTACAGTGAGGTGCTCAGGTGACCGTCCTTGATGGAGATGCGTGTGTCCAAGAATGCAACCGATTCTGGAGAATAGTCCATGGTGAGTCTGATGGTGGGATGGAACTGATGGTGGGAGACTATGCAGACACTACGGCAGCGGATGAATAAACATTGCTCAATAATCACCAGGCAAAACAGTTCCCTTCCTGTGGGCGAACACTTCAGCGGTCACGGGCATTCGGCCTCCGACCTTCGGGTAAATGTTCTTCAAGGGGGCCTTCATGACACACGACAGCGCAGAGCCGCTGAGCAGTGACTGATAGCCAAGTTCCGCATACATGAGGACGGTCTTAACAGGGATCTTGGCTTCATGTCACACTCTCTGTAACCCCCATGACTTGCCCGGGTTAGCAAAAAACCTCACTTACTGTGCTGACTGGAGACAATACACATCTCTCTAACGTCAGCGCTCAGTGTTCTTTTGTTAGCCACTTTAAGACTTGAATAGCAGGTTAGGTGTAAGGATTCGCATTCTAATCAGCAATCTGTAAACTGTCTGTGCTGATATGTGTGCCTTTGGAGACCAGAACACCTCATTCGCCTGACAAAGGCACAAACGCCGAAAGCTAGCAGATTTACTATCAAATAAATTGGTTGGATTTAAAATTGGTGTTGCCAGACCTCTTACTGAGTTTACCCCAGTCCAACGCCGGCATCTCTACATCATCCCATATTCTAACCAGAAAACTACTTCTTTTGTCATTTTTGTTTCTTTTGCCATAACTCTTTTCCATTTAATAGTATTGCAATGCAATGTAAAGTCTAAATCCATCCATGACTTTAATCCTGCTCCATTATAACTGGGACTCTATTAAAATCTCTCTTCAATCCTCACCAGTTTACAAGAAAAAAGCTTGTTGTTTAATTTCCAATCTCTCACCTTTGCCCTTCATTCTATTTATCACTGTCACAGTGATTCTTGTTATGCTGATTCATTGTTGGTGTTTCAGACATTACCACTGAATTTTTTTATCTCAATCCTTTTAAGCTTCAAATGTGCCACCTTTCATGTTCTACCTCCTAGCCAAATCTTCATTGTTTTGAAATCAATACTCATCACACTGTTTCCTACTTTACATCATTCTTTTTTAGGCCTTTATAAGTTATACATTTAAACAAAATCTAAAAACTGTATCTGCCTAACCTCTACATTTGAAATTTTAAATATCTATAAGAAACAATGTCAAACAACTTGTTTCATCAAGAGCTAAGAATTGTGTTTTAAAATTGAGGTGGAATCTTTCATGCTATTCCTGTCAACATCCCCCTTATTCTTGACATTGCTTGGCCCCAGTCAGTGTAAATACCGGTATTCTCACATTTTTAAATGACAGGACAGAAATGTTACGCCATTTCAAGAGTATCAGATGAATGAAGTCGACTACAGCTAAAGGAGAGCTTATGCAATGAGAAGTAATCACCTTTTCAAACTAATTGAATTATCAGAGACTGAGAATTTTTATTCATTATCTCACAATATTTTCAGGACATAGTTCACATTATCTTGCCCTCCTATCCTGACTGTACAAACTTGTGCAATATAGAACAGTTCCACAGAAGCTGAGATTTTTGTACCTCAGCTATTCGTCACATATGAATCAAGTCAGAGTGTTGGGGAGGTTATAATAATAATATAAAAGCAAAGTATGGCAGATGCTAGAAACATGAAATATAAAAGAAAATGCTGGAAAATTTCAGCAGGTTTGGCAGCATTAGTGGAAAGAGAAACAGACTTAACATTTCAAGTCCACACAATTCTTCTGCAGAGCTAAAGAGAGGAAGAAATGTGATTTTGTACTGTTTAAGAGAGAGGGGAGTAGTGGAGGCAGGTTTAAAGTCAGTTATAGGTTTGAGCCAGGAGAAACTTCACTATGTGCATTAAGACTGTTAAAGAGAGTACTCAGAATTATAGAATGTGCTGATAGTGGCATAAAGGTAACATAGCTGAATGTGTTACTAAGAGAATAAATAATCAATGCTCAGTCAAAGCAAAACATAAGGAAAAGCGATAGATGGCCATAGAATGGGTGCTGGCAGTTGCACTGGGAGGAAAAAAATTGAGTTTCTAAAAAAAGGTCAAGATGGAGGAGGAAGGTCACAGTCTAAAGTTGTTGAACTCAATGTTGAGTACAAAAGGCTGCAAAGTGCCCAATCTGAAGATGCAGGTGTTGCTCATGTACTGGTCAGGTTATTTGATCATGAGGAATATAGTGGCCAAGCTCTTTCTAATCTCGCTAGAATTTGTCCACATACAGTACTATCAAGGATCATTGGGTAGCACTGAGAAGTGGAAATTTTTGCTAGCTTTTCTTCAGGGCAACACAGTGGCAAAGCGGTTAGCACTGTTCCTCACAGTGTCTTGGCTTTGGGTGAATGTGTGGAATTTACATGTTCTCCCTATGTCTGCATGGGTTTCCTCCAATGCTCTAGTTTCTTCCCACAGTTTAATGATGTGCGGGTTAGGTTGATTGGCCATGATAAATTGCCACTTAGTGTTGGGGGATTAGCAGGGTAAATGTGTGGGATTACAGGAAAAGGGCCTCGGTGGGATTATTGACAATGTAGGCTTGATGGGCTGAATGGCCTCCTTCCACACTGAAAGGATTCTATGATCAACACTGCTGATTTAGAACGCTGAGACCAACCCTATAATCCGTAAATGCTATTTCAGAAAAAGCCAACAGACTCGGCAAAGATCAGAAATTGAATTTATTGCTCAGCAGCACATTTTGCGGTACATTTATGGAAAGGGCTGCTTCTATTTTGTTCTCAATCAATGACTTGAGTGTTAAGATTACTGCAGAAATCACATCATCTTTCCCAGAAAAAAACAGTTACCTAATTCTGAGTTATTTTGAGATTATGTTCTTGTTTTTCAAGTTCTCTTTCTGTTTATTCACTGTTATTAATAAATGTGAACACAAAATTAATTATTTGACAATCTAATAATTAAAGTTCTATTTTCAAAATGAACTTTCAGCACAAATGAACCTTTCATCATTTGAATTCTAAGTGTGAAAAATGCACTTCAGCATTTGATTTGATCAACTCCATCACCAGACTTTATAGAATTGCCAGTGGCACAGTTTCAAATATAATGAAATTGGAGAAATTTCAGTTAAATTACATATGAAAGAAAATTAACACCACAGAAACATCCATTGTATTGACTTGTTTCATGGGAAATAGATCACCACTCCAAAAACCCCATCACAATGTATCTAAATCAGTAAACAATCTATATATAAATCCTTGACATGTGTAACTATATATTTCTAAATATTATTTTTGCACACAATTGTATATATCAAACAACCATACTTTTATGTACAATGTTGTTCTTGTGGAAATCATTAAATATATATTGTTTGAACTACATGCAATAGTATAAGTTTTTTAAGTTTAGTAATTAGTGTCACAAGTAGGTTTACATTAACATTGCAATGAAGTTACTGTGAAAATCCATTAGTCGCCACACTCCAGCACCTGTTTCGATACACTGAGGGAGAATTTAGCATGAGCAATGCACCTAACCAGCAGGTCTTTCTGACTGTGAGAGTACCTGGAGGAAGCCCATGCAGACAAAGGGAGAGTGTGCAGACACAAGCCGGGACTCGAACCACTAACCACTGTGCCAATGTGCCACCCTATATACTATATAGTATTGAGATTAAGGGTGCAATTTTACCACTTCACCACACCTGGCGATCAGTGGGTGAACTGGAAAAATAGTGTGCGAAGCTAAAAATCCAATTTGTGTCCAGAGTGCAATAGTTTGCTAACTTCCCAGCCCCTTTCAAGTGGCATGAACCGCCTTAGGCCCAGAAAGGGCACAAAGCATATTAGCATAAAACTGACTGGATTTAAATATCATTAGAGAGTCCAGCATGCATGCTCCCCACCCTCATAGATGTTTCCATCATCTCCAGTGAAACATCATGCTGACATGAATCACTACTGGTCTACACAAATGGAGACCTATCAAGCTGACCATGCTGGAGGAGGTTAGAGACCATCAAAGCCTAGCTTGACAGTGCCCATTAGGCAGTACCCACCTGGTGGTGTCCACCAGACATCCCAGCAGTGGACCATGCAGTGGTATATCAGGTATCCTGACAGCAGACATCTATCACTGGCAGTGTGCCAGAGCAGTGCTGGGGGCGTTGAAGCCTCCCGGGTGATAGGGGGCAGGGCCAGGCAGTGCCCATAGGGTAAGTAACTTCGATGATATAAGCTGGCTATGAGTCCAGTTTCCAACTGCTAAGAAGGGTTATACATACCTCTTTATTCCCTTTGAATTTTCTTTCATTAGCTTACGTTGGAGATGCACAAATATACAAATATAATAAGTGTAATGTAATTTCAAGTATAATGCATGTGCCTGCAGTCTAGCAGATTCTTCAGACTGAACAACTATCTTAGAGAAATCAAACATTTTTTTGTTTTCATTTTACGTTTGTAATTTTAAGTCACACGATGGATCTTAACAGTAAATCTGTCTCTGTCTGTGTCTTAATATCTCTGCTCAAGTCTCTGTGCTTTTCTCTTTTTATCTTTATATCATTTGCTCTCTGCATCTCAGTGCCTTTCTCTCTCATACTTACATTTTGTTTTTAATTGTTCTAAATTAAACTTAGAATTGTTACTAATTAACTTTTAGTGTTAATACGAAATGATCATTTAATGAAAAATAGATAATGTTGATGCAATTTTCCCAAAAACAAAAATAATCTATTTGGCCAATTATCAAATGTTTCATCCTAACCCAAAGTGGTAACAAAAACACATTAACACCAACGCACTAGCACAAGCTGGTCAGATCATGATTCTAACCATAGTAATGGCAAAATATATCATACCACATTTAGCTTTGTATATCTTGGGCTTTTTAATCAGTGACAGTATGTGTGAAGAGTGATACAAAAATAAATTTAGAGGCCAGGCAGGGCAGCACTCCAGACAGGCATTCATATCCAACTGCCTATTCCTAGTTGTGGCTCCCTCCCCAGTTGTGGTCCAGTTGCTGATTCAAGTTATTAATTTAGTAGCTGAAAACTTTGGAAAAGAAGCCACCTCAAAATGGAAGCACAACCTCTCTGAACACCAGGATTAATCTCTTTTCAACTTGGAGTACCTTGTATTGGCCCTGCAGCCTAGAAAACCCATTCACTGTTCTTATGTAGAATCATAGAATGATTGCAACACAGAAGGAAGCTATTCAGCTCATCATGTCCATGCCGGTTTTCTGGAAAAGTAATTCAACTGGCCTCACTCCTGTCTTTTCCCCACAGCTCTGCAATTTCTTTCTTTTCAGATAATTGTAACACCCACTGCATTAGAAACCTTTTCTTCATATCGCTGTCGGCTCTTTCGTCATACACCTTAAATTGCTGTCCTCTTGTCCTTGACCCTTCTGCCAACAGGAATAGTTTTTCCCTTTCTGGCTGGACTCCTCATGATTTTTCACACCTTATCAAAACTTTCCTGATTGCAAGTTGATCTAAAACAGGTGGCTGAGAATTCATTAGTGATTTTAAGGTAGTTAATGAAGTAGTAACAATTTAGATATGCTAAATAAGAAAAACGTACAGTCCATGATAGGTCCATGTGGTCCTTCATCCTGGTGGATGAATGGATGGATAATGCATTGTGTTGATTTCTGCAGCTTGTTGTGATAGAAGTCTGCTCTGTAGCCAAAGTGTAAGGAAGTTCTTCCCCTAGTCTTCTTCCATCTATCCTGTTCCATCTAAAGAAAAAGCTGCTGATAAGGACTGCCCCTACCTTTAAGCAATTATTAATATATTTTATTTCATCATTAGATTATAATTCCAGATTTTTTTTTACTAAGTTGAAGTCCCTCTGCCATATTGGGATTCGTACTCAGATGCCCAGAGCATTATCCTGGTTTTCTGGATTGCTAGTCTAGTGAAAATACCACTGTGTCACCACTTGCCCAAATAGCAGATTCTGTCATGTTTGTATAAATTGAACTATTCATATTTGAAACCAATTTGTATAACTTGGCTTTTTCTGAAATAAGGATATAAAGATGATATCCTGTTGACAAATTTACTCAACAAGTTCAGGGACCAACTAGGAACCATCACTTTGGTTTAATACATGAAAATATTTCCAAGATTTACTTGAACAAACCTCTAACACAGTCATACTAATCTCTTCAATCAGAGTTATTAATGAAAACTTAGGGGGCAATCATACTAGTCAATGAGCAGGGTAAACTGGTAAGATCGCGAGAGAGCCAAGAAATCAGGTTCGCAGCAAATACCCAGCAAGATCTTTTTGGGCACAAGGCTGATCCCAGTATTTTAATGCTATGGTAAATAACCTTTAAAAATTACAAGTGAGTCTGGGATGCAATCGTCCAACTCACTGGCTTCTGTGGCCTCACCGGTGAAGGTTCTCAGCCTGGCACTCGAGAAGTGCCTAGCAAGCACTTTGCCACTGGTTGACACAATCTGGCAGTGTCAACCAGGCAGTGCCAAAGGGGTGGGGCCTGATGGGGGCGAGGCCTGAAGGGGCACAGTCGACCAGGAACAGTCCATTTGGAGGACTGCTGCCGCTCTGCAATAGTGAGTAGTGGGGAAGGGGGCCGCTGCTGCTCTGCAACAATGATCAATGGAAGGTGGCGCCACTCTACAACAGAAATTGGTAGGTGGGGGGAATGTCTGCTGCCACTCTGCAACAGCAATCAGTGGGGGTGGATTGTGATCTTGATTGGTTCGGGCCGAGCATGTGATGATGAACCAAAAGATTGGCTAAAGCTGGCAGAGGCAATGACTGATCCCTGTGTTCACAGAGCATGATAGTGCCCTCTGCTGCTCTCAGCTGGCTTTCAGGCAAGTTAGGCCCCACTGATAGAAACAAAGGGAGCGATTTTCTGAAAAATGTAGAATTAGCAAGAGAATTGGTATAGATCGCAACTGTTTTTTCAGTGCAACTTCAGACGTGAATTTCCACACTCTATGCACTGCAAAGTTCACAATCATGAATATTATTAAAAGTTAGAGGGGCAGGGCTTATTCACACCAAAGGCCGACAGCTCTGAAACTCTGCACATGCACAGCGGTCCCAATCTGTCAGTCCCCAGTCTATTGCTGGCCAGTCCGGAATACCTCGCAGTGCTGCTCCTCCAGCCCCCCTCCATGTGGCCACCACAACAATTCCCTGGCCAGTTCTGACCACACCCTCCCCACCCCACTCTGTCCCAGAGTGCCCCAATGTCAAATCCATCACCCCAGCAATGGCAATTCCCTTCACCCATCCATCAGAGCAGACCTCTTCATGCTGATCGCCCAGCAGAGCACTCCTCCCAAACCACCCCGATCCCTGGTTTCCCTCCAGCCCAGACTGATCCGCATGCAGAATGGCAGCGAGATCCCCAATCCCACAAATTGCCCCTAAGCCCTGCCCACCATAGGCCCCTTTCCCTGGCACTGCATGATGCCCAATGGCTAGTGACAAGGTGCTCTTTGGACATGGGCACTTTACCCCTTGGATATTTCCATGGGTCACAGGCTGGCACTGCCAGGGTGCTCATGCCCAGGAGGCATTACCTTCTGCTGCCTGGCTCCCAGGGGTGGCCCTGATTTCTCCCCCCTTCATTCCAGCAAGGCCTCCCGCTAGTTCCCCGAATGTGAGGAGCTATTCTAAACCCTGCTGGAGTGAAGTAATCCTGGCGGGATGGGAGATGCTATTGGGTCTGCCTCAGAACTTGCAAGACCCGATAATAATGTTTAAATACATTTAAAATATATTTAAAACAGATTAAAATAACTTAAATCTCTTCCTGCCAGTTTCCAGTGCGGTTCCAATTGTTCCCTGGCTCTGGGAGACAAACATGTGTCAGGAATGCATATGCAAATCCCTTGAAATAGCTGACACATGATTCTCCGGACCAGACCTGCCAGAAAATTCACGGGTCACAGTGGGAGAATCGCGCCCCCCCCCCAAGTTTGGCTTGATTTTTTGACAAGGTCACTAGGTTTTGATTTTTAAGTTGTACAAAAAAAGGCACAAATTTCTCCAGTTTTTATACTCGTTCGGCATTTAGAAGATCGCACCCTTACTTTCTTTAAAAACTTCTCTCAGTAATAAAATAGGGAAAAAGAACTGATGGAATAAAATAGGTCACATTGGTCAGTTTAAAAGTAAACTAAGGTTAAAAAACACGAAGTGAAACAGGTAGAAAATGGAAAAAAGACATTGAGGAAAATACAGGCAGCAAATTAGAGTTAACTTTAATTTTTAGATTAAATTGTGTTTTAAATTTTTTTTATTTTTATAGGATTATTATTACAGTAGTAATTCTATACTTAATATTACAGGTGCATTTCATGGATTGGTGTTTGACATCTTAACGGAAGCAATGGATTCCAGGGAGAAATAATTTTAAAATATAATTATTGAAAAGCAATAATACCCTGACTGTAACTCAGTCAAGTTAATAATTTTCTAATAATTTCTTTTGCACTCGAAGGCAAAAACAAACAAAACTGCTGTGCCAGGGTGATCAGAACTTTTTGAATGTAGCAACAGTTTAAATAGGAAATACTTTTTAGGATTTAAAATCAGAAAAATTTATAAACCATAAAATGTTGAGTAAAGATGTTCTTTAGGCTGATGTAATAATGCAGAGATTGCCAATTGTTTCAGCTGAATTAAGGAGAAATATTTACATTTGATAAAATAAAAATGAATGTGAAATTTGTCGTGGTGATAGCTTAAAATTGGCAATTGTGCATTTACATTTAGCCCAGTTTTCTTTTCTATTGACTGCAATTGAAAGGAACATTCAGAAGAGTGTAAAACAAGCTACCAATGCACAATCGGCCTTTTTAGCTACTACTGATGATTCAATTCACTCTGAATAATCAGAAGCAATAGCTTTATGCTTTTATTAAATCATAGCTAATATACAATGAAAAGTCTCTTGCAATGTTTCAGGATTAAGGGCTCTGATATTTATGGGAGAAGTGGGGAGTGTGTTTGCGTAAGGAAACCCAAACTGCTGGAAATGTGTTGGTCCTGCTGAATCCAGTGATAGTATCACATTGTAACTTTTAAAACTCCATTTTCATAACAATCAGCCAGATTGAGAGGTTGCCAGCCGACAGATAGGAAAGCCAGCAATGTCAATGGTCTCCAGCAGTGGCAAAACATTGTGGGTTGGTGATGGGCATAAGAATTATATTTTGGAGTTGACAGTGGGTGCCTGGGAAACATTGTAGATTGGGAAGTGTTATTGGATTGCAGCAGAAGGTTTCTGAGGCCAGGGCAAAGCATGTCCATTACTCCTGATCCACAAACAATGCTATAAAAAAATTATCTTTCTCGTCCAGTTGTTTTCATGTCCCCTCTAGCTGCCAGGTTTCCTGAACCCTGCAAAACTCATGCAAGAGTTATTCAATTCAGATCAATTTGGGAAGGTCAGGAATGGAGCCATATTTGAATAGTGTAATTATGGACCTGTTTCTCTACATTAATTTACTAAGATACGTCAATATATCAGATGTACATTAAAATTAAGCAGGCACGTTCATGCCTAGCTGGGACTGGGTTTTGCGCATTTGCTGACAATTTCCACCTCCTCAAATTATCTGGACACTTATGGAGATACTGCAGACACTAGTAAACATGAATACTTTGTTTACTTTGTTTAGCATTAACATAAAGATCAAGGATACAGAAACAGCTTCAGTACTTAGGATTACTTCTCAGAAATAATTTTAAAAAGCCAGAGTTAGCTGACTCAGTTGTTACAGTTTTTTACCCCCTATTTCTCTCCCTTCTTCTCCTAAGGGTTCTGAACTTTAGAGGTTGTGGTTTCATATGTTAGTGCCTAACTGTCATCTCTGCACATTTAGCAACTAGAAAGCTGTATTAAGGACTGATTTTTCTCCTTTCTTGGTCTAACGGGACAAATAGAAGGGTTTTTACAACCTTCCAAACTGAAACTGAGCAGAGAATAAAACTGGAGACATGCTGATTTGTATATCTCAGTTCCACATTTATCTACTGAACCATCAAGAAAGCTAATTCTAATGCACCATACAAGTGGCAGGTAATGATCATCTTTAACACGAGAAAATGTAACCATAGCTCCTTGATTTTCACTGGCATTTCCATTACTGTATCCTCCACCATCAACATCCTGGGGATTATAATTGACTAGAAAATTAACTGGACCTGTCATATGAATAACAGTGCAGTAAGAGCAGGTCAGGAACTGGAATTCTTCAGTGGGTAACTCACCTCCTGACTCCCCAAATCCTGCTCACCATCTACAAGGCTCAAGCGAGAAGTGAAGGAATATTCTCCATTTACCTGGGTGACTGTGCATCCAGCAACACCCAAGAAGCTCTTCATTATCCGAGGCAAAGCAACTTGCTTGATCAGCACCTGATCCACTACCTTAAATATGCATTTTGCACCATGCACAAGATGCAGTGCAGCAGCAACTCGCCAAATCTCCTTCATCAGCACTTTCCAAACCCACAACCTCCATCACCTACAGAGACAGGGCAACACATTCATGGGAACACCAGAGTATCCTATAAATCATACACCATCCTGACCTGGAACGACATCACATTCCTTCACCATCAGTGTTTAAATACTTGGAACTCCATTCCCAACAGCAGCATACATGTACCCAAGATGGATTATAGCAATACAAGAAGGTTGTTCACCAATACCTTCTCAAAGTCAATTAGAGATAGACAACAAATCCCGATCTTGTCAGTGATATTCACATTCCATAACAGAATGGAAAAAATTGTTTTAAGCAATTTTTGCTTGAATTTTTAATGGAAAATAAAATGAGGCTGACTGTGTCTGCTCTAAATATGGTGGCAGCCTGGAAGGTCAACGTGCTTCTTGCCAGCTGGCATGATGAGTCTCCATACCAAACCATCCAATTTTTACCTCATATTGTATGCATAAACAAGCAGCTCGTTGTATCTCATGGCAGAGCGGATTGGGTTTCGTCTACCCCATCATTACTCATTTCTCATATTTCCGAGCACCTGTGCATAAATTCACTCTCCACAGCCCAGAATACTCCCAAGAGGAAACAAATGCCGTGACCCAAAGTTCAGTGATAAATCATCACTGGCACTCCTTCAGGCCGTTCAAGATCATCAAGCCCCAGGAAATCATTGCAGGACATGCTCAAGTTATGTCCTAAGCCCAACCATTTTCAGCTGCTTCATCAATAATCTTCCTTCCATCATAAGGGCAGAAGTGGGGATGTTTTCTGATGATTGCATAATGTTCAGCACCATTCATGATTCTTCAGACCTGGAATAAGTCCATGTTCAAATGCAGCAAGACGTGGACAACATCCAGGCTTGAACTGATAAGTGACAAGTAACAGTCACACACCACATGTGCCAGGCCATGACCATCTCCAAAAAAAGAGAATCTAACCATTCTCCCTTGACATTCAATGACATTACCATTCTGAATATCCCTCAATCAACATTCTGTAGGTTACCATTGACCAGAATAGTAATATAAATACTGAGACTATAAGAGCAGGTCAGTGATTAGGAATCCTGCAGTCAGTAACTCACCTCCTAATTCTCCAATGGCTGTCCACAATCCACAAGACACAAGTCAAGACTGTGATGGAATGCTGTCCACTTACTTGGGTTAGTGCAGCTCCAATAGCATTTAAGAAATTCAATATCATTTTAGAACATAGAACATAGAACATTACAGCGCAGAACAGGCCCTTTGGCCTTCAATGTTGCGCCTACCAATTAGGAAAAAGCAATGACCCTCTAACCTAAACCGTTCCCTTTTCATCCATAAACTTATCTACTAACCTCTTAAATGCCACCAAACTTGGCGCATCTGCAACTGCCACAGGCAGGGCATTCCATACCCTTACCACCCTCTGGGTAAAGAACCTACCTCTGACATCCGTCCTATAACCATCGCCCCTTAATTTAAAGCTATGTCCCCTCGTGCTAGCTTTCTCCATCGTAGGAAAAAGGCTATCACTGTCCACCCTATTTGAACAATTTTGAACAAAGCAACTAGCTTGATTGGTCCCCCTTCCACAAGCATTCAATCCCTCCATTGATGAACATTGGCTGCTACGTGTACCACTACAAGATGCACTGGAGGAACCAAATAAGGCTCTTAAAGCAGCACCTTCCATACCCATGACCACTATCCTCTGGAAGGACAATAGCAGCAGATATCTGGAAGTTCCACCACCTGCAAGTTCCCCTCAAATCATTCAACATTCTGACTTGTAATATATCAGTCAAATTGCCCTTTAGTATCCAAAGATGTTATGTGTAAATGCATGGAGTTACAGGGATAAGACTGAGGGTAGACTTGAGTGGGATGCTTTTTCAGAGAGTCTGTGCAGACTTGATGTGCCAAATGGCCTCTTCTGCACTGTAGGGATGCTATGATTCTATCATTGTGCCCTCATTGTCCCTGGATCAAAATCCTTCAGAACAAAGAACAAAGATCAAAACAGCACGGGAAAGAGGCCCTTCGGCCCTTAAGCTCCTTTCCTAACAGCAGTGTAGGTGTAACTACATTTAGAAATTGCAATGGTTTAATAAATCAGCTCATCTCAAAGACAATTAGGGATGGGCAATAAATACTGGCCTAACCAGCAACATCCACATCCGTAAATGAATAAAACAAACTCTGCTATTCAGGGCCAATACCAAGCAACCAACCTCCAAGATTTGAGATGTGTCAGGGACTGACCATGCCCTGCCCACCATGCTATACATGACTGACACAGGACAGATAAGTTCTTCTCCCTGGACTAGGACAAGAACATGCGAGTCAACAGCTCACGTTGAAACATGCTGCACATTGCCCAGGATTGCCTCTGCTTTCTGGTCCTGATTACATGATGCCTTGACTATATGGTATGCATTGCTTCAGGACTGTCTCTAATTTCTGGCCAGGACTACATAGTGCACATTGCCCTGCTATTGCCTTTGATTCCTGAATCAACTATATGGCGTACAGTGCCCTAGTACTCCCTTAGGTTCATCCACACTATTATGCTCTTTAACATTGTCAGCCATATGTCTCTGTCTACCTCTTCCCTACTGTGCTCCTTTAGCTCCACCCTGGTCAGATCTGTCCACTCACTCCCTTCTGCTTTTCTTGCCATATGACTTTCTCCAGCACTTTCCCTCTTGTACTTCAGCCGCCACCCAGTCAAGTGTGTACCTTCCAGCCCTTATCTTGTCTGAGCAACTCTCACACAGAATCAGAGCAGTGTTGAGCGCAGTCCAGTAAGTGATAGATGACCACTGCACATCCAAGCCTTGAAGTCACAAGTGAAGTACAGTTTGTTGGGAGCACATCAGTTATATATATCAGGTTGTCGGTCTAATTAGTCGCTTATGTGGCCATGAAATTTGGAGTGAGTGCATGATTCCAGTGAACTGGATTTTTAATGAACTTTTAGAACATAGAACATAGAACAATACAGCACAGAACAGGCCCTTCGGCCTTCGATGTTGTGCCGACCAAAATAAAAAGCAATGCCCCTCCTAACTAAACCATTCCCTTCTCATCCATATACTTATCAACTAACCTCTTAAACGCCACCAAACTTGGCGCATCTACAACAGCTGCAGGCAGGGCATTCCACTCCCTAATCACTCTTTGAGTAAAGAACCTACCTCTGATATCCGTCCTATAACTCATACCCCTTAATTTAAAGCTGTGTCCCCTCGTGCTAGCTTTCTCCATCCTAGGAAAAAGGCTATCACTGTCCACCCTATCTAAACCTCTAATCATCTTATATGTTTCAATAAGATCCCCTCTTAGCCGCCTCCTTTCTAACGAAAACAACCTCAAATCCTTCAACCTCTCTTCATAGGACCTGCCCTCCATACCAGGCAACATCCTGGTAAACCTCCTCTGTACCCTCTCCAATGCCTCCACATCTTTCTTATAATGTGGGGACCAGAACTGCACACAATACTCCAAGTGCGGCCGCACTAGAGTTTTGTACAGTTGCAACATGATGCTGCGGCTCCTAAATTCAATCCCCCTACCAATAAAAGCTAAGACTCCATATGCCTTCTTAACAACTTTATCCACTTGACTGCCTACTTTCAGGGATCTATTGACACATACACCAAGATCCTTCTGTTCCTCAACACTATTAAGAGCCCTACCATTAGCCCTATACTCTACACATTTATTGTTCCTGCCAAAGTGCATTACCTCACACTTTTCCACATTAAACTCCATTTGCCACCTCTCGGCCCAGCTCTGCAACTTGTCCAAGTCACTCTGTAAACTATAACACCCCTCTTCACTATCTACCACTCCACCGACTTTAGTGTCATCTGCAAATTTACTGATCCATCCCTCAATACCCTCATCCAGATCATTTATAAAAATTACAAACAGCAGGGGCCCCAAAACAGACCCCTGAGGCACACCACTCGTCACCGAACTCCACGATGAATATCTCCCATCAACCACCACCCTCTGTCTTCTATCTGCCAGCCAATTTCTAATCCAATTAGCTAAATCACCCTCTATTCCACACATCTGCATTTTCTGTAGAAGTCTTCCATGGGCCACCTTATCAAAAGCCTTACTAAAGTCCATATATACTACATCAACCGCCTTACCCCCATCCACCATTTCATTTTGTGAAATGCAAAGATCTGCAAATGCAATCCCTGACATGGTGCTGCAAGCAACCTGACCCACCATGAAACTCAGGAGTGAAAAATTGCAATACATTTTCTTGGCAGCGGGAAATTGATTTTTGTCTGCAATCCACATGTTCTAAGACTGCCCGCCATGATGCCTGTCGCTGGCACAACGGGAAATTTCCCCCCTAGAAGTTAAAAGCACATTTAATGCAAGGAGAAAATTTACTTGAGTAATTCATGTGTTCTTACATTTCCACTATTAGTAAGCCCCTTTGTTTTGCATTTATAGCACAAAAATGCTGCATTGCAAGTAACTTTGTGTTTATAAATTCATTTATTGTACCAGCATTAAATTTGGTGTTATCAATAAATGAGAAACAAAAAGAGCTGAGCATTATCAGCATGCTGGAGGTAAAAAGCACGTCTTAACTCAACTAAATAAATAAAAATACGTTGCTGTAGCAACACCTCTCTATCTTTGGTAACACTTTTGCAGCCCCTATAACATCTAAGAACAGATTAGATATCTGTCTCAGTGCTTCTCCTTTCTTTATAATCGCAGAGATATAAGGAGGAGATAAGTTAGAGCATCCTCGACAATATGGCGTCGACGTGAATGATAACATTCATCCGATTTCTTTGTTTGGTAATCACTTATCTGACTTCTCAGAATGATAGATCGTTTCACTGCCCAATTAAGAATTTTAAAAAATGCATAATACTTATACCAGCAACTTATTTTTCCTGATGGAATCTATATTATATTTTAAGATCCAGCCAGATGAAGAAACAGTTTGCATTTTGAGACAGTATTTTTATGTTTGTTAATTTTAAAAGTATATTTGTGACTTAAACGTATGGAATAAAACTGTTGATTAATTTTCTTTTAGCAATGCTGTATATGAAACTGAAATATCATAGTTAGTTTGGTTTAATAACTTGAAAATAATTCTCCCTCTTCTGAAAGCACTAAGTTTTGCTGCAATACAACTCCACAAGGACGGACCTGGGCAATAAGTACTGGTAGGTAAATTGATAGGAGTGGACATCACTTCCAATATTCACACATGTTCACTTTCCAGCAGGGTTCAATGGATAGCGACCAAAAGATGTTTTTTAAATTGCTACATGGATGTTTCAAGTCCAACATTTTCAGCCAATAATTTCAATTCTATGGCAAAGCAGTACAGAAATTAAATCTTCAGATTTAAATTAAATATAGAGGCATGCATTGGGAAAGAAATAACACTTAAAGAAGTAATCTGAAATTGCACAACATGTTTACTTTTGTGTCATCTATTTAATTGTGTTAAAGATTTCTTAAAGCACACATTTCCTAGCCAAAACTTCTATCTATTTATTATTCCTCTAAACACCAAATCTATTCTCAACCAGCTATTTGTCATGTGGCCTCAATTGCTTTGATTAGAAGTCAATCTTTTTAACTAATCAATTAAACAAAATCAAATAAACTGAGGGACAAATTAAAAGGGGCAGCCCCCAAAAAGAAGGGAACTGCCTGAAACAAAAAACAAAGCAAAAAGGAAACTTAGAACAGCAAACCAAAATATGCTTAAACAGTCAATAATACACCTCTGTCCCTGCAGTGCCCACACTGCATGCTGCCTCTCCTAGCCGCAAATTTAGCCACAGTAGAGGGGCAGTTAGTCAGGTTGGACAATTCTCTTGGTTGACCGCTGCTTGGACCTGTTAATAGTTTGTTTTGCTAGGTGCAGGATTCACGAGGAGGTCCTTTGCCTTCCCCGTCCTCCTTCGCACTGGGTGCTCTTAGGTCAGGACCGTGAAATCTTTGATTGGGAGTCTGTTCCATTGAATAACAATCTTCTCATTTGCTCAAGTCTAGCTGAAGATTGTTGATTTCTCACCTGTATCCTACAGTCCAATACCTACAGTTTTAATTAAGTATCCTTCTAACACCTATATCATTTATGATATTGCCCTGTCTCATTTTATTTTTCAATGGAAACAAGGTTCAGTTCTCCAAAATAGGAGGTTGATTGCTTAGTTGATATTTGAGATTAGTTGACTTCCTTTTCACTAGCAATGTATAAGAGAAATTAAAAGAAATATTTTAAAAAACACATATACAGATTTAAAGGAAGCAAAATTTGATTCCACAGCATCTCTGCTGCTAGTTCTAAGGAACCCAAAATGCAAAATGTCACTTGGAATTCTTTTGTCTCTCTTGCACTTATGCAGTGTGCTCTGGTTGTAATGACACTAACATGAGCATGCATTTTGCAAAGCCCTTCTCTTACCTCCCTCTCAGCTTGGAGCAATGTCTGAAACACCTATGTTTTATCAAAAAGGTGGTAACTAAATTGTGCCATTCCTTGCAAAGTGATTTGCAGCCACACAATAGATGGTGTTGCCAGTATCAATGGAGGTAACTGTAGTTCTTTCCCTATGAGAGAGGGGCAAGAGCATGCAACATTGCAAAGAGGTTGAAATTTATGGGTAATGTGGTCCCCACACCCCCCCAGTTAAGAAGTCAGTTGCAATCATGTCCATTATCCCAGCGGCTGCCCTGCAGCAATTTAACACTGGAATATTGCCACCCCTTTCTCAGGAGAAACTCCCACCTTAGAGTGCTGTTGGCCAATCAATGGCTGGAAGATCTGTAGTCTCAGTAGCACCACCAGGAGTGGTGATTACAGCTGGACCACAGGCAATCCCAATGCTAAGGAGCCAGGTTAAGCCAGGAATCAGATGTTTCAGCAAAGGTGGCTGAAGGGCTGAGGAGTTGTGATAAAGGTGGCCAAGGTGAGGATTTAAAGAGAGTTGGTGACCTCAGAGGGCTGCCTACAATAGGCCCATTAAAAGATGTCTTCTTACCCACTCCTTGCCTGACACCAGCCCATACAACTAAAACTGCCAAGTTTCCTGCATGACATGGACCTATAAAGAAAGTTGAGTTTTTCCTTATGTATTCCCTTACTGCCTGACTTGAGGGTGCCTCTGTTTGGTGCTCCTAAACAGTGTTATCTCAATGCCTTCAGTATGGCTGGTAGAAGGCGGCTGACTCCCAGTGTGGGAGATTGCAGGTGGTTGTTCCGGATGAGCTTGTACAGTTCTGGGCCTTGAGGGCTGGACTTTGAACTGCAGTCCCTGCAATAACAGACTGGGCAGGCTGGTTGAGAGCCATTAGCAAGGGCATTATCAGAGTGGCTGTGGTAGGAGAATGAACGCTGCCATTTTAAGGGAGGGCAGGAGGTTCATGTTCCACAGAGTCACTGTCACTCCTCTGTGGTGGCGCCTCAGCAATTCTTGTGATCAGTGAGGGCAGGGATAGCTGGACTGTTGTTTGAATCTGCCTGCTCCTTTAGGCACTGGTATTTGCAGCCATGACGGCAGCAATCTGATCCTGCACGTCAACAAGTTTAGATTTTATGACCTATGTCCACTGCAACACTAAAACATCGGATAGCTTCTGCCTGTGCTGCAATGGAAACTGAGAGACATTGACCACCCAGTGCTCAAATACAGATGATTCGGCCATCACCATCATTGTGTTGGTCATTACTTCTATGCTGGAAAGGATAGATTTTTGAGAAGCCCTGTGTGAAGCTGGTGCCAGACTCCACCATATTTCTTGACAGTAACAAGAGGGTCTGCCATGTACCAAACATCTCTGCCCATCGCCTTGGCCCTGAATGCTGTTCTATTGAAATACTCACTTCTTTGTTCTACATCAGCACTCAGCTACACCATCAACCTCAAATGAGTTGGAACATGGGCCGGGGCTTACTGTAGCTCAATCATACCTTATTAGTTTTTTTATTCATTCATGTGACTTGAGTGTTGTTGGCTGGCCAGCATTTATTGCCCATCCCTAGATGTGCCAAGTTTGGTGGCGTTTAAGAGGTTAGTTGATAAATTTATGGAAGAGAAGGGAATGGTTTAGTTTGGAGGGTCATTGCTTCTTTCATAATTGGTCGACGCAACATCGAAGGCCGAAGGGCCTGTTCTGCGCTGTAATGTTCTATGGTCTATGTTCTAGTTTCTCTTGGGAAGGTGGTGATGAGCTGCCTTCTTGAGTCTCTACAGTCCACATGCTGTGAGTTGACTCACAATACAGTTAGGGAGGAAATTCCAGGGTGTTGATCCTGTGACTGTGAAGGAACAGTGATATATTTCCAAGTCAGGATGATGAGTGACATAGCGGGAACTTGCAGGTGGTGGTGGTATGGAGTTGGGTCTGTTGGTCCCAACTCCATACCACCTCTAAAGTGTGCACATTGTCAATACCTCAGGTGGCATCTACTCGTGTCAGGTTATGATGATTTTTCATCAGTTGTGTAGTTCCACTTGGTTGCTGTGGCTAGCCAGACAGCATAAGTTGTGTACCTGAAGCAGAAATTCAGATGGCCAAGTTTAGTGCGAAAGAAACATTGGGTTGGGCAGCGAGGGGGGTGGTGGTGTCAGAAAACAACAGTCCCTATCAAACATGCATTTTCAGCATGTCTGCTCCTTCAAGGAGTGTGTAGCAGACTGAGCCACATTGCACCTCCTATCTGAAGCACTCTGTGGCTGCCAAAATGTGAGTCATTAGCCATGTCAATATGTATCAACTTTCTGTCCCTTCCTTTCCCTCCGTCTAGTCAAAACCCCAATCTTGAGTCTGGCTTCCACCTGTAATGGAGGGCATTTTTGACACTAAATTAGAGAAGTTGCTAAATCAATGCAGTGCAGTGCAAGCCCAAATCTCAATGTCCTGAGTGAAGTATAGGTTGCCAGGTGCATGTCACTTACATCCAGTTGTAAATCTGACTGGTCTAATTATTAGCTGGTGTGGCAATTTGACTTGAACAGACAACATGAGCTGGATTTTTAATGATGACACATGAGAAACAAAGAGATCCAAGTAAGGTTTTCGACATGGAGCAATGGGAAACTTGACCTGTCTTAAAAGTTGGGAAGGGAAAATTATGCCAGCAGGAAACTAACTTTTGCCATCACACCAAATTATTCAATCTTGCTCATCACCCTTTCTGCCATTAGCAGGACTGGAGAATTCTTTCCATAGTTGCTGCAGTTCATACTGGTGTCCACAACTCCCACGTGTTATATTACTTTTTGGTGTGTTTTGAGGACTTCCTGACTCCCTATAGAAACATGACTTCTGACCTTCATTCTTTGTCAATAAGGCCTTCAGTGCCACATTCTGAAACTTGAAAATCCTCTCTCAGTGCAGTTCTATTACTAGTTCTCTTTCTTCCACTAAAGGATTCCTTACATTGTTCCTACGATTGCTGTCATCTAAAGTTGCCTTTAAGAGGGGAAAACTGCCTTTAAGAAGTGCAGTATGTTGTACTAGCCATGCACCTTGCTAGGCCCCCTAACTGAATGTGCAGCCATTCACTGGCAGTTCTTGCACTGGATTGCAAGCTATAAAATTTAACTGCTGCCTGCCTCAAAACCATCAGGATTCTTCAGCCTAATATTGGGTTGAAACATGTTTTCCCCCAAAGAGTTTTGTTTGCCTCATTAACTTATTTGTTTTACTTTGTTCATTTTTAATTTTTATTTTGAGGAAGAGGGATAACAAGCTTCTTGGTTGAATATTGGTTGGTGCAGTATTAGTAGGACTTTTTTTTGCAGGAATCAGACTGTTATGATTGCAAATACAGAAAATCCCCAGTAACAAGACAATGTTACTTTAATGCAACTGAGTTATTATTTTATTGAGAACTAAGCAAGATAGTGGTCTGGTGGTTTAGCAGTATTGGCTAGATTCCATCGCTGCTGAATCCTTTTACAGTAAATTTTCACATGAAAGAAAATTCATAGAAACATCAGTATTCTTCAAAAGCAATAAATCGTACAAGTTGAAGAGAATGGACATGGAATCTGATGGGTTTTTTTCTCTGGTTTTTCCTTTCATTTCCTCCTGTTAAAGCAACTTATCTCTCTCCGATATAGGTTCACAGAATTTAGTAGCCTCCCAGTACCTCACCTTCACATCCCATACCCATGCACTAGTGAGTCTGGCACACTATTTCATCATGGAAGGCATCACAGCTGAGCCCAATCTAGTTCCTTCTCAAACTGATGCATGTATACATGTCAGCAGAGTCACTAGATAATGACCAGAAGCTGGAATCCTGATTATTTTCACTGCTTAGCCTGGAGTCACAAATGCCAATTTTAGGATTCTAAATTCACTTCAAATGAGAGCAGCTAACTCCAGAGATTGGAGTTAATATATAGAAAAACAAAATTCTGTACTTCCAGAGAGATTAAATAAAAACACGAAGTGAACATATCAGTCTGACTTATTATTACACCAATTAATAACTTCAGCCACTAAGTCATCTGACAAATACCTTGAAGCTTCCAGTTACTGATAGATCATAGAATCATATCACTACTAGAATGGACTCTCAGGAAAACATAATTTAGAATTAATTGTAGCCAAGTTTCCACAGGTTTGTTATGAAGAATATTCTGAGAATATCAGTCAAATTTAAATTACATGGGCCACTCTAGATGCAACAATCAGTGTCTGCCTGATCTGAGTTGCAATAATCTGGTGCATTGTGCTTTCAAAAAGAGTACAACTAGCAAATCAGGTGATTATTATGAAAGAGAACAAATATAAGAATTCAATGCCTTCATAAAAACAAACTAGCCAGTCTTGCACACTGGGCATTCTGACTTTCACTGACTCTTGGAACATTATTGTGCCTGTATGTAATGAGACAGTGGCCAGCATTTTACAGGGCCGTTTATAACAGATTCAAAGGTGGAGGTTGGGAGCAGGACTGGATGAGAACAGGGGCAGAGGCATAAAATTGCGTCAAAAAAGTTGAATTAGAGGTCCATGAATTTTGCACATCAAGGCAATGGGAGAGCAATTACGGTTTTTGAGAAACTAATTAACTGAAATTTTATAGCACATTTCAGATTTTACTGATGGCATACAGGAACCACAAGTCTTCAGAGTCTTGTCTAGTTAAAGGAAACGGCAAGGGAATGCGATTTCAGTGCTGGTTCATTCAGCCAGCTATCAGATAAACCAATCTTCTGCATCAGAGAAGGTTGTGTACAGAAGCATTGTTGAACAAAGAAGGGGGAAGAAACTGCCTGAATTATTGCAAGGATGTCACTGTTTGAAACATTTGCTTTGAAGAAACTAATCATGGGAAGTGGAGGCCATTTGGATATAAGGCCTTGCATTATGTGGAAGGTTACTTGCTAAGGGCTTCACCCATCCCATTGAAGTGGAGGAGAGGCTGAGAGGGAGGGATGTCCAGGCATGATACAGGCACATCAGAAACTTTTGGACCAATTTAAAGGCCTGGGAACATGCCAACAAACTCCTGCCCCTTGAAAGGGCTATCACTAGGAGCAAGTCTGAGGCTCAACTATCTCCAGAATCCAAATGGGACTGTCAGTAAAATCTGTGTCACTCCAGGAAGGCGTCACTGATACATGTGCCTGCTGCAAGTTCTGAGACCCAAAGGTATTAGTGGACACCCAATGCGAGTCACACTGAAAATCACCATAATTCTTAAATTCCATTCTTCTGTATTTTTCCAAGGATCCAGAAGAAACTTGTGTATAATTTCCCTGGCTGCGGACTGTTTGCACATCATGGAGCCAGCCAATTCAATGTTCAAGAAGACCACATTTTCTCATTGATCCAGACAGTCTGACAAGAGAGAATAATTGGGTTTTGGCTATCAACTGCATGCATATGGCTATCAAGATTCTCAGAAACCATCAATGACCTTCATCAACGAAAATGCTCTCACTTATTCAATATTCAATTGGTCTATGATCACTGAAAGCATATCCTTCAGGTATGTGCAGGATTCCTGGAAAGCAACCACCATACACATCTATTTCAGCAGTCCCAGGTTCCACATCTTCAGAGGTGCATTCTAGGAGACAAGGGCTATCTAATAAAGACACGGCTGTTCACACCAGTGAGGAACCCATGCACAGATGCAGAGGAGAAGTTCAGCACTGCCAAGGGATAACCAGAATGAGTGTTGAGCAGACCATAAAGTTTCTGAAGGTACAATTTAGATGTCAAGATAGGCCAGTGAAGCCCTTCCACTTCCCACATTGAGGGATTTGAATATTGTGGTGGTGTGCTGCGTGCTGCGTAACCTGGAACCTCAGTAGGGCTGGCATTAAACAACGTGAATTTTGTTGGTTATAAACAGCCTCTGAAGGTGAGGATGTGAAGAAGGCTGTTAACCAAATGATGCATGATGACGTCAGGCAATGGGTAATAAAGTATACACTAGGGAAACATTAATACACAGTAAAAGCTTATGACTGTTACTATTCTTTTAAAAACATTCCAATTGAGCCTATCTTTATGCATCCCTGTTGTTGCCTCATTTACTTTGCACTCAAACCACCCAATGTTCAGGTACACATTGATACATCTGACTTGCTCACTGAACACGGTAAACTCCATCACTTTGCCACAACAAACATGAGGCTTAACTCTACTTACTATTTACACCAGTGAGCCCCAAGTGCAGTTAAATGTTCTTCTTAAATCTATTATGCATACTCCTATGATGTATTCCTCTTGTGCTTGTAGCTGAAATGGAGGTAGGCTTTTGGTTTGGCATAACTTTGGTGGCCATCTTCTGACTGAAGCATCCTGCCATGTTGAAGAGCTTCTGCATAGGTGCAGGAATGTTCTCAGTTGCTCTGGAGAGTCAAGGCGTTGGTCTCACCGGGAAGGGTGCTGAGGGGCACTCAGGGCCTGGTTGGACTCTTCCACAAGGCATGCATGGATGTGCACAGCCTCTGGAAGCTCCACCAGATGTTCGCTTGCTTCTTGCTGTAGCTGAAAACAGCTCCAGAGGTCCATCATCAGCCTGGCGTTCAGCATCGGCCTGGAACTCCAGAGCCCTCTGACTGTCATTGGCCTCAGCTGTCATAGCCTCTGTCAGCTGCTTGGTAATGACAGTGATGTTCTCACTAGAATCTATGCATAATTGGATAGCCAATAAGTGGAAGGAGCAGTTGAATGCTGTGATGGTGTGTCCTCTAAGGATTGCTCCTCAGAGCTGACTGATTGGCTCCGCCAAACACAAGCCTCTGCCCTGTAGAGGATTTGTTGATCTGCCACTTGGCCTTTCTTGATGATATGTGCTGTCTTCTCCAAGCACAAAAAAGGCAATGTTAGTTTCCCCGCAAAGACAAGCACAATATCTTTGCTGGTGCAGCACAGCTGTCCATGATGGCAGCACCACAATGGCCATTGCATGACATTCTTGAGGAATGTTGTGGAAGTCGGCAGTGATAAATGAGCACTTTTCACTGAGATGCAGCTAGGCCTCTGGCAGCACATACTACCCACTGTAGCATGGTGGCACAATGGTTAGTACTGCTGCTTCACTGCGCCAGGGACCTGGGTTTGATTCCAGCTTTAGATGACTGTGTAGAAATCCCCCCCACAGTCCAAAGATTGCAGGTTATGTGGATTGGCCATGCTAAATTGGCCCTTGGTGTCCCAAGATGTGTAGAGTCATAGAGGTTTACAGCATGGAAGCAGGCCCTTCATCCATGCCGCCCTTTTTTAAACACGTAAGCTAATCCTATTGCCTACATTTGGCTTATATCCCTCCATACCCATCCTACCCATGGAACTGTTTAAATACTTGATAAAAGACAAAATTGTACCTGCTTCTATTACTACCTCCAACAGCTTGTTCTAGACACTCACCACTCTGGACACTTCTGTAAATTTCCCTTCTCACTTTAAACCTACGCCTTTTAATTTGAGACTCCCTTACCTTTGGGAAAAGGTATTAACTATCTAGCTGATCTATGCCCCTCATTATTTTATAGACCTCTATAAGATCACCCTTCAGCCTTTTATGCTCCAGACAAAAAGGTCCCAGTCTATCCAGCCTCTCCTTATAACTTAGGAGGATAGTGGGATAATTACATGGAAATAAGGCCTGGGTGAGATGTTCTGGTGAAGTGTCAGTGCAGGCTCGATGTGCCAAATGGTCTCCTTCCACACTGTAGGGATTCTAAGATTCTATCATCTTTCCATCAACTAGGTGACACTCCTTTTCTAAACACACCCACTCAAGTTGCCACAGGTTAGGCCCAAAAAGGAAAAAGATAATGAATACTCAACATGGTAGACTGAATGGGATGAGTGATTCATTTGTGGTACTGGATCCAGATTCTTGGAGCGAGCCCACAGCTGTGAATTTTCTCTGTGATCATCATCCTGGCTCAGTCAGGCAGGACACTGTCCTCCTCCTATGCCTCAGGGAACTAACGTCTTGCTTTGCCATGACAGGTGTGGATGGGAACATGTAAGGAGGAATCATTAAACCATGGGAAGTACTTGAGGCCTTCTATCCATCATTGAGTTAGATTGTGACTGTATGAATCAGGAACCAATTTTTTACTCTCCTCATTTTTACCTCCATTGAAGTCAAATAACAAAGACTGAAACAATAGCTGAAACCCAGTACTTGAAAAAGAATATTTTAACCTTGTGCCTTGTTTAATTTTTAAAGTACTTTTTAAATTAAATCTCACAAAATTTTATCATAAGGAGTACTGCAGCTGAACCTGAACTTGTCATCACTCAATGTCTGCACATATGCACTAATGCTGGATATCATGGATGACACTTTTGCTAAGGATAATGAGGCCATGTAGCGATGCAGTCTTATATGAAAATCCTGCCCAGGATTTCTGAGGTAATGCTCCCTTGTAACATGAATAGATTTCTCTTCTCAGCTTCTCAGGTGCAGGGGCTCTCTTTTTATCATTGTGCTCCGAGACAACCGAAATGGTCATAAAATAGTGTTTATTATGTTGATTCTCTGCAAGGTCCTGGCAAAACCATGTTCTCTAGAAGTAAACAAGTTAGACAAGCACCTCCTGCTTGCCTACCAGTCAGCTATTTTCTGTCTGCTACTGCTGCACATACTTTATCTGGAACTGTGGAACAAAGTGGACACTGCATCGACTGCAAAACAATGTACCACACTATGTCAACTGCAGAGCAAAGCAGCAAATATGGGACATGTATGCAAACTAAATCCAATTCAAACTCATTCCACTCCTGGAGAACTACTCCAAAGTCCAATCACATATTATACTGTTGAGCGTAATGGTGGTAATATGGATTGTTCCTTGTGGAAAGCAGCAAGCAAACTTTGAATAGCAATATGTGAAGATGGGTGAGTATTTTAAACATTGTGTGATTATTTTGAGGATTATAAAATCATTATGCAAAACGTTCCCTCAGTTGGAGTAAGGTCTATAATGAGATGAATATGTTCAAGTCAAGAGTGGATCAGTTTTTAATTGACAAGGGAATTAAGGGTTACGGGGAGAAAGCGGGAAAATGGTACTGAACCACTACAGATCAGCCATGATCTTATTGAATGGCAGGGCAGGCTCAAGGGGCTGTATGGCCTACTCCTGCTCCTATTTCTTCTGTTCTTATGTGATGGATTAAATAATTATTGGAATTTTCTTTCAGTATCATTTTTATAAATTTTGATTTAAACTATAATATTATAGTAATCTGAAGTCAATGAAAAGTAAAATCAAATGAGATTTAAAATGGGCCTGTAATATTAATCCACCCCTTTCTCCCTTGAGGGGTCAGGTTAAGTATATCCACAAAGTTTCCTTTGATGTAGATCTTATTTCTACATAAAAATTAAAATGGAGGGGCTAGGATGATATAGTAAGTTACAAGTTTTGTTATGATTAAGACTCAGATTTATGTTTATAATGATTGAAAGGATGAAAACCACCTCTCTGTTGACTGTGCTCTTCTATGAAATATGTGAGTAATCTCAGTTCTTACTGGGAAAAACCCAGAATTACCCTTATTTTACCAGAAGATAATGTGAAAAGTAAAAATGCCAAATTGGTATAGTTATCTGTCAGTTTGAAGTGCATAAATAATTCATATAAAAAAATGACAGACACAGGTCATTAGTTTTAGAACTGGCAGCACACCTGTTTGCATTCTCTGAAGATCTCCCAGAGTGATAATAGAGATAACAATCTACAGGCATGAATAAATGCGTCATCTATCCGGGATCTCAGAAGCTTGTAGAGGGCAACAGAGAACAATCCCACATATAGTATTGAGGCCCCTGTTTAATAATAGTTTGAAGAATCAATGCTACCACCGGTCTAGACAATCAAAAACATATCATTCATCACTAACTGTAACAACGCTTCTACAAGGTCTCTTACTGAGAATGCATTGAGAACACAAAGGTCAAATTTCAATTACCTGGACCATTCAAGGTGCAATCTATAGTGTCGTCCTGAACTGGTAACAATAACCAAACAATAACAAATCAGGAAGAGCAGAACCAGGCATTAGTATAAAATTACCAATTTACATCAAGAATTGAAATTTGTAATTAAGTATTATGATAAAGATAATATGCTTTTATTGAAGCACAATTGATAGTTAATCATTATGTAACAAAATAACCATTAACAACTCTGAATTCAAGTGTTGAGGCTGCTGTTTTTATTCTTTGGGTGAACTGATGGTGTATTGATTGGTAGACATGCATGTTATTCACAATGCAGTGTTTGAACATAATTCTAGGTGCAACTAGATTCGTAGAATCCATAGAATCCCTACAGTGCAGAAGGAGACCATTTAGCCCATCGAATCTGCACCAACTACATTCCCATCTGGACCCTATCCCCATAACTCTATTTATTTACTCTACTAACACCCTGACACTGAAAGGCATGGTCAATTAATCTAACATTTTTGGAGTGTAGGAGGAAACCAGAGCATTCAGAGGAAACCCACACAGATACAGGGAGAATGTGCAAACTCCACACAGACAGAGATCCAAGCCAGGAATTAAACCTGGGTACTTGGTGCTGTGAGGCAGCAGTACTAATTACTGCATTACTGTGCTGCCCCAAACTTCACAAAAAGCTTCTGCACAGGTGTGGTCATCTAGAAAAACTGGCCTGTTCAATTGAGGTGTGATGAATCACATTGAGAAGATGCTCATCACATGACATGCTGAGTGCAGTTCAACTGGCAGAAGATTTGTGAGAATGAGGAATTTGGAGTTGACTAATTGTGATACAGTGAACTAGTGTAAAACATGCTTAAAATAAAAGTGAAAATGTTGGCAGAAAGTGCTAAGATTGAGAGAGAACTATGATGGGTCATGAACATAGCCAAGATGAGATCTTGCAATCAAAGCCCTGGCATGTTGGTGGCTTGACTAGAAATGTGGAGTAATATGCTGTTTTAGTAAGAAAGAGGAATAGACATTAGTAAGTCAGGCTTCTTTCAAGCATGAAACTTTGAAAAACAGACTTGCAACAAAGAATTGGGGAGGGGGGGGGGTGCAATTTTCCCAGCTCGCCGTGCTGCTTTTATAGCACAGTGGGCTGCGAGACTCGAATGGAGGCCATATTGCAGGTCCCTGCTGAGTGCCATGGTCTCTGCATATCTCCAGCAGCCAGATTTTCAGTGCCATGAACTCTGTGCTAATTTCTCACGCAGAGCTACATAATTTATTTAAATTGAATTTAAATCGTATTAAATTGATTAAAATCCCTGGGCCTGCTAGCCTCTTCCCTACCTCCCAGCCAGGAATATTTCAGTCCAGCAGGGTTTAATACACTGACACAGCTGGACTGAAGTTGGGGCAGTCGAGACCTCCCAGAGGGTCAGATGCCGGGGGTATAGTCCAGTCAGATGACTGGAGGATAGCGAATGTGGTCCCATTGTTCAAGAAGGGGAAGAGAGACCTTCCAGGGAATTATAGGCCAGTGAGTCTTACTTCTGTTGTTGGCAAAGTATTGGAGAGAATTATTAGGGATAGGATTTATAGTTATTTAGAGAGAAATGAATTGATTGGGGATAGTCAGCATGGTTTTGTGAAGGGTAGGTCATGCCTAACTAACCTCATTGAGTTTTTTGAGAAAGTGACCAGAGAGGTGGATGGGGGTAAGGCGGTTGATGTGGTATATATGGACTTTAGTAAGGCGTTTGATAAGGTGGCCCATGGAAGACTTCTGCAGAAAATGCAGATGTATGGGATAGAGGGTGATTTAGCTAATTGGATTAGGAATTGGCTAGCAGATAGAAGACAGAGGGTGGTGGTTGATGGGAGATATTCATCGTGGAGTTCGGTGACAAGTGGTGTACCTCAGGGGTCTGTTTTGGGGCCCCTGCTGTTTGTAATTTTTATAAATGATCTGGATGAGGGTATTGAAGGATGGATTAGTAAATTTGCAGATGACACTAAAGTCGGTGGAGTGGTAGATAGTGAAGAGGGGTGTTATAGTTTGCAGAGAGACTTGGACAAGTTGCAGAGCTGGGCCGAGAGGTGGCAAATGGAGTTTAATGTGGAAAAGTGTGAGGTAATGCACTTTGGCAGGAATAATAAATGTGTAGAGTATAGGGCTAATGGTAGGATTCTTAATAGTGTTGATGAACAGAGGGATCTTGGTGTATATGTGCATAGATCCCTGAAAGTAGGCAGTCAAGTCGATAAGGTTGTTAAGAAGGCATATGGAGTCTTAGCTTTTATTGGTAGGGGGATTGAATTTCGGAGCCGCAACGTCATGTTGCAACTGTACAAAACTCTAGTGCGGCCGCACTTGGAGTATTGTGTGCAGTTCTGGTCCCCACATTATAAGAAAGATGTGGAGGCATTGGAGAGGGTACAGAGGAGGTTTACCAGGATGTTGCCTGGTATGGAGGGCAGGTCTTATGAAGAGAGGCTGAGGGATTTGAGGTTGTTTTCGTTAGAAAGGAGGCGACTAAGAGGGGACCTTATTGAAACATATAAGATGATTAGAGGTTTAGATAGGGTGGACAGTGATAGCCTTTTTCCTAGGATGGAGAAAGCTAGCACGAGGGGACACAGCTTTAAATTAAGGGGTGATAGTTATAGGACGGATATCAGAGGTAGGTTCTTTACCCAAAGGGTGGTTCGGGAGTGGAATGCCCTGCCTGCAGCAGTTGTAGATGCGCCAAGTTTGGTGGCGTTTAAGAGGTTAGTTGATAAGTATATGGAAGAGAAGGGAATGGTTTAGTTTGGAGGGGCATTGCTTTTTATATTGGTCGGCACAACATCGAAGGCCGAAGGGCCTGTTCTGTGCTGTAATGTTCTATGTTCTATGTATCCCCTAAGCATTGACACTGTGGCTTTGCAGCTTGGGCCTTCTTTGGCACTGCCCAAAGGCAAAGTACCAAACCCCGGGGGCATCTTGGCAATGCACACTGGGCTAAAGGGATCTAATGGAAGCACAGGACTAATAAGGTGGGGGAGAAATAGTGGGCATGGGGTAATCTGCTGCCACTTTGCATTGGGATCGCAATCAGTGAGACAGAGGTCAGTGACCGGGACTGGGCATCAGGGTGGGGACAAGCCAGCCTGGCCTGAACATGTTCGGGGGCCCAGCGATCAAGCCATGGCATTGTTGGAGGACCAGCATTGAGGAGAATGGCCAATAATTGAATTGGTTAGTGATCAAGAGGCCTGCAGTGCCTTATGCACATATGTTGATCTTGACACTGACAAGTCAGTGCATGCACAGTGGCCCTGCTCAGCAATATGCTCAGTAAGAAGTCTCAGAACACCATGTTAAAGTCCAATAGGTTTATTTGGTAGCACAAGCCATTAGCTTTTGGAGACTTCTTACTGTGTTTACAGCAGTCCAACACCAGCATCTCCACATCAGCCACATGCTGCCAGCCTCTTCAGCAGGAATATATCTACTGATTTTCAGCATGATTCTGCATTTTGAAATTTCCTGTAAAAAAACAGGATTTACTTGTTTTATGTAAATTTGATTTACATGAATTTATTTGGGAGAATCGCCCCCATGAACTTGCTTCAAAAGGGAATTAACTATGCACATATGCACCTCTGTACTCCAAAATCTTCATCTTTTTCAAAATTATGTCCCCTGCAATTTCTTAGCAATTTCTACAATCCTCACTCTTCTTCACTAACTCCCTACACCTCAATAAAGATGAGGCTGTTGCAAAAGAGCTTGACGGGGAAGTTAAAAGGAAAATGAAGAAGAAATTAGAGAAAGTAACCCAAAAAGTCAATTGGATGAAATTGCTGGTGAAAAATGAGGGATAAAGCATTTAGAATTGATGTTTTAGGATAGCTAGCACCCAGTCCCACAATATTGGATAAAAGTTGAGTTGAATCAAGGGAAGTTACAGGGTCATCCAGGAAAGAGCCTGAGTCTAGATTGTCAGGAGTGTGTGACATCTACAAGATGCACTGCAGCAAACCATCCAATGCTCTCTTAATAGCACCTTCCAAACTCATGACTACTCTATATTTCAAGAAAAAGGGCAGCAGACGTATAGGAACACCAGCTTCAATGAGGCCCCCACAAGTCATATAGCATCCTGACTTGGAATTATATTGTCATTCCTTCACTCTTGCTGAGTCAAAATCCTGCAACTTCATTCATCCAAGCACTACACCGCACTGCCTAGAGGAATTCAAGAAGGTAGCTCACTAACAAGTTCTCAAAGGTAAGTACGGTTGGGCAATAAATACTGACCTTGCTCGTGATGTTCACATCCCACAAACATTAAAAAAACCCTACAGTTCAGAGAGAAATGGAAACAAGAGGAAGATGAGGAAGGAGAGGAGGAAACTGGCCAGTCTCTTTCTTTCCAGTTGTGTAAAAGAAAGTAACTTCAGTGTGATACCTGTAATTTCAACCCCAATTTCCCATGCACTAATAATCACTGACTTTAATCTTGACACTGACCAGCACAGCACCCATTTGACCACAAAAAATAAATATTTCAAGGTAAACTTGTATGTTAAATAGATTTTCTTGTGGATTCTTTAGTGCCTGTTTTCCTACCTTTGCCTGTTAAATCCTTCCATGCTGTTAATCACACCTTAAAGATTCATGCCCCCATCACTGGTGTAACTCACCAATGCTACCCCTGTGTCTGCAAGGCCAAATGGAATGTTGCTGATTTTCAATGGAGAAAACTGCAAATGGAAAATCCTATGTGGTTCTGGTCTAGAAGGCCCTATTGCATACTGCATTACCTTGACATGGATGGCAGCAGTATGTGCTGATTAGCTGAAATATAGAAATGGATTTTTCAGATGTTTGCATCTGAACAATTCCTAGGAAGCAGTCACAATGCCGGCTACTTTGGCAATTCCAAGTGCCATAGCTTTACTGGTTTACTTTGTGCCTTCAAGGATGAATTCCTGGGACAAGAACTCAGCAATGAAGACATAGCTACTCAAACCTGTGAAGAGTCCTTGCACTGCAGCAGAGGATGGGTACAACATCTATCACAGGTCCATCAAATCACTAATTAGGTCACTGGCCTAATTAAAGTTACGATTCAGATACCTAGACTGATCTAGTGGAGTTCTTCAGAATGCTCCAGCAAGGATCACGTGTTTCATGGTGATCTACTGTGCCCTGCACAATCTTGCACTGCCTTGAATAATAAGTCTTCTTGATTGCCATGTTTCCTCCGATATGGACAATCTGCAGGAAGTAGCTGAGCAGATGTCAAAGAATGAGGAACTTCTTGCACTAGAGGACAATGGAAATTAAACACACACGGGGTGGCTCAGAATTATTTCAAGTATATCCATTGGACCATGATATCCTTTCACAATCAGTGCAATAAAGATTTATCTTTATCTGGATCTGCTGTTGTCTTCTTATTGCACATTCCATCACCTAATGCTGAGGTTCACAGCACATTCGGACAGAGCTGAAGAGCTGATCAAATGTGGCCTTCTCAAACACTAGCAACACACTGGGGCAGCAAGGCTGTAGATGACATCTATTCCTTATATGCTTAGTTGTACTCTTACCCTGTGCTCACAGCTGAGGTGGAGGCAAATTGTTGATCAGGCTGCCCATGCTTAGAATGACCTCAGCAGCTAAGGGGCCTGGGTGACATCTCTGTTAAAGATTATAAGTAGGTTTTATGATGGCCATGAAGGCGACCGAGGATCATCGATAAATCTCCCCATGGGCTTCATGGAGTTTGAGCTCCCTTATTGAGCAGGTGAAGTTTGCCCAATGGGAAGTATTCAGCGAGAGCTGTTGGAGTAGTTTTTCTCTTAGTAAACAATAAAGGGTACTTAGTGATGAGAGATCGGCAATTGGCTGAATTACTACTTGGCAATGAGGAGAACGTTTTTTCTCATCACCTCCCTCCAAACTAGATGTTGCCCTGTAATAAAAAGTCATTGTGCCTCTTTTCAGAAAACTTGAATTCTTTGACAGCAGTGAAGGAGATCAAGCCCTATATACAGAGTGCATGATTACTTCTTCTGTGATAATAACATTGAAGAGACTATAATAACTCCAGGAGTCGACTTGTTTTATTGCACAAAATGAAAATAAACAATAAATACAAGCCTGTGGTAAATACAACTAGTCCCAACTGGGACTAAAAG
Source organism: Sphyrna mokarran (assembly GCA_024679065.1). Taxonomy (NCBI): domain Eukaryota; kingdom Metazoa; phylum Chordata; class Chondrichthyes; order Carcharhiniformes; family Carcharhinidae; genus Sphyrna; species Sphyrna mokarran. Next base: position 58,004,335 of record JAGIQG010000009.1, read on the forward strand.
GACAATGGACCCACTCACAGCCTTGCTTTATACAGGGTTCAGTATACGAACTCCAACTGATTGGCTACCCAGTCCCCATGCAGCTCATATTCAATGAGTCTAACTGGACATTAATTAATGATTCCCCATGTAGATCATGAGAGTTATCACAGAGACAAAAAACAAAAGGTGATATTGTTGAAGGCAATTGCAGGCCTTGACTTGCATTATGATAAAAAGTCTGTCTTAACATATGCCGCGACTCAAAAATTTTTAGTGAACAAGTAAACTTATTAAAAACAACTACAACCCAAAGCCCCCTGTAATCCTCGAAAGATACCAGTTCAAGATGGCTGGGAGAACCAGAGAACCTGTCAACAGAGTTCTTGACTAGGTTATGGAAATTGGTCCAATATTGCAAATTTGGACATTCCCTTAATGAAATATTGCAAGACAGGTATCTGGCATAAATGACCTAATCATCTAAAGAAGCTATTGGCAGACCTGAATTTGGATTTAAAGGAAGCAAGTAAAATAACCTTATCACTTAAGAAAGCAAAAAAAGGGGCTCAGGATTGACAGAGAGCTCAGGTTGCAAAGTCTTCCAACTCAGGGAAGGGATTGAGTATAATCAGTTCTCAATGGAGACTGCTTGTGTAAATCATGTTTTAAAAGGTTCCTGGCAATACTGGAGCCCTAATGTCACCAGAAGATCATCAAGGAAAGGCAGTAACGACCCCAAATGTATTAGAGAGCATATTCCAGAAAGATGCAATTGCCAGGCAATGGATTAGTGCAAGCATTATCAAAGGACATGATCGAGATCAAGTTTCAGGAACAGGCAAAACATGTGCTGCAAAGGGAAAAAGCTGAGGCCTGTACCATGCAAGTAATCTCTCCTCCAGAGACAGGGATATTACAGCTGGTTTGTATCATGACAACAAAAGTTGCTCCAATTATGGTAGAATTACTGGTGAATGGCCATCTCTTGAAGATGGAGGTGGACATTGGGAGCTGCAACCTCTCATTATCAGAGAACAAATGTATCAACACCTCCAACATGACATCCAACTCCTGAGGTGGAAGATACAAGACCAGCCACCCCACAGGGGTATCTTAAAAGGCATCACAATGGCCCCAGTAATTTACATGCAGCAATCAGCTTGCCTCCCACTCATTATAGTAAGGGGCCAAGTCTTATGTGGAGAGATAGGCTTTAGAAGGTCAGGCTGAACTGGTTGGAGCCCTTTAGGCTGGGCATGGGGGGACTGTATGAAGTTATTAATAGATACCCTGGAATTTTCCAAGAAGACTTGGAAAAATAAAATGAGCCAAGATATAGATTTATTTTGGCCCCGATACTGCACATAGGCATTTCAGAGCAAAATAGTTCCATTCTCAATGCTGGAGAAGGTGAAACTGAAGGGCACCTTGAAAGTCTAGATATAATAAGGCCCGTATAATTTGCAGAATGGGCTGCCCCCATAGTCCCTCTTGCTATGCCTGACAAATCAGTTCTGTGAGGGCTATAAATTAACAGTCAATCATGTCTCCTAATTCAATAGGCATTCCATACCCCAAATCAAAGATTTGTACACTAAGTTGGCTTAGGCATTCTCCAACTTGGATATGAGTCATGCCTATCTTCAGCTTGAACCACTCAAGTCATCACAGGAATATGTAACGATCAACATATATAAGGGACTCTACCCACTTGCCTTTTGGAGTCTCATCTGTGGTCCATTTTCCAAAGAGTTATGGAAAAAGTCCTTCAAGGTTACCCAAGATTGCAGCATATTTAAATGACATACTGGTCAAAGGGGCTTCAGACAGAAACACCTGGCAACTTAGAAGAAACTTCTAGTTTCTTAGAAGAAACTTGCAGAGATTTTCTAGAACAGAACTTGCATGACAAGGAAGAAATGCATTTTCCCAAATGGCTGAAGTAACCTATTTAGGCTACTGAGTAGATGGCAAAAGGTTACATCCAAAAGGTTATAGGTTACTAAAGAAGCATCAACCCCTAGAAACATCACAGAGTTGAAATCCTTCTTGGGACTAATCAAGTACTATGGAAAATGTATCCTCAACCTGACTTACAAGCAAGCAAAAGCTTTTTCTAAAGTTAAACATCAGCTGCTGTCAACTAATCTACTGGCCCATTTTGATCTTAAATGGAACTTATATTGATTTGTGATGCTTCCCCATATGGGGTTGAGACTGTGCTGTCACATCACTGGAAAGATGAGACTGAAAAGCCCATCATGTGTGCCTCCAGGACTTTTTGGATATAGAGCAAAGTGTTGTCAAATTGAGAAAGAAAAGTTGTTGCATTTGGTATGAAAATGTTTCATCAATACATATATGAAAAACACTTTTTTATAGTTACTGACTGTAACTATAAAACCTTTTTTGGGTCTTTTTTTAACAGGGAAGGCAATCCCCTGCTTCCGTTCGAATCCTGCACTAGGCTTTGTTATTGGCAGCCTATGGATTACTTCCAGAATACTGCCCTGAAACCCAGATAGTTAATGCTGACACACTAAGACACCTTTTGTTGCCCACAAGTCGGATCCTTTGCAAGAATTGGAAGAAGTCATGAATTTTTAGGTGAGATGACTTTGCCAGTATCAGTAAGACAGATTAAAGCCTGAACCCAAAAAGATCCTACCCTATCTAAAATTAACTACATGATCCTACACCGGGGATTCCAAAGATGACCCTCCTACCTTAGGAAGGACGATGGATTCAGTGTTGAGGCAAGAATCATTCTTGGGGCTCTCCACCTTAAACAGTCACTTCCTCTCCACCATGGCAGCAGTGTGTTTCATCTACAAGATACAGTGCAGCAATTCACTAAAGCTCCTTCAGCAGCACTTTTCAAATCCATGATTTTTACCAACAAAAAGAATAAGGTCAGCAAATACATGGAAATACCAATATCTGCAAGTTCTCCTCCAAGCGATAAGTGCTGGCCTAACCAGTGACATCCACAAAAACAAGGCTTATGTGATTCACAAGTCCCTGGAGGTGGGCTTTAAGAAAAGAAGGGTTCCTAAGATATCCCTAAAATTCACAAAGGTAGTCTGCCAGAATCTGGCAGAGAGGGATCAGCAAGAAACCAAAAGTCTCTTTGGTTCATATGGCATGAATATGGGTGGAAGCTCAAGAGCAAACTGAAAAGAACAAAATTCGTGAGGATTCGAAACAAGGCTGGAAGGAAAAAAGGAGAATCACCAGAAAATCCCATAAAAGGCATTTTTGGGGCTTCAACATTTCCAGGTTAGGAAAGATAAAGAAGGCAAATAAATCACGGGGAATTAAGAATTACTTTGTATTGGGCTTAGAACAATCAAATTACTACTTAAGAGACATTGTAAAGTATCCCTGTAAAATAGGATTTTCATTTGTGTTACATATAAAAGAGAAAAGTTCTGTTCTGTAGTTCCAAGTGTTAGCTGCCTACTGAATTCATGTTTAGTCAATGGTTGCTTTAGTTTGTTTGTTATAACATGACGTCTTGTCATATCATCTTTTCAGTTATCAACTGGAAGTTTAAATTTCTCTTTTTAAGTTATTTGCTTTGAAAGGGATAAACCACCACCTTCTGCCTGAGGCGAAGGCATGCTGAAGGACTCCAGCACAGGCACAGGCCCCTCCTCTGTTTTCACGGCTATAGAACATGTTGGAATCACAGGCAAAGGGGCTGAGGGGCCATTATCCACACGGAGCATCTGAGAGGCTGCCCAGATATGGAAAGCAGCCATCCCCTTCTTGCCAAGACACTCCTGTACTTCCTGTTTATCTGAGAAGCAGGTGGAGAGTCCAGGTGCCTTGTGCCCCTCTCACCTTGCCACAGACAAGGTAATGGACAAGTGATGCATGAATAAGGTAATAGTATGCAGTTCTGCATGCATTTCTAACATCCACTGATTAGTCTGATAGATCTAACTATCCATAAAGATAGAGGAAGCTAAGCATGCCCACACTTGAGACATGACAGCACTTATGGCCTGATGGACACATATCCATGTGTCAGTGCATGGAGTCTCTGGCAGCTCTGTTTTCTGATCTCTCACTGCAGTTCCAGATGTTGTGTTGCCTCTAACTCCAGAGGCACATCATGAGTCAGGAAGTGAGCATGAGCTGGGCCTCCCACAGTCCTTTGTAGTGGCCTCAGTTGCCTCAGCCTATGTCAGCTGCTCTTTATTACTGACTTGTGATCCTGAACTTACTTACTATTGCATGCCCACCATTGTGAGAAGTGCTGGCACTGGTGCTGGGGAATGATGTGATGGTGTACTATCTGAGGATTCCTCTCCTCTGATTTGGGCAGAAAGTTCTACTTTGTCCAGTTCTGCATTCTTCGGGATTAATGAGACCTACATATGAGAACACAAAGATTTATGGCTTAAAGGCTTCAAATCTCCTTTGCCCAACCATTTCTCAAATGGAGCTCCATGTGTCCACCACTGGATTCTCCAGCTGTGTCTGTCCCAAGAGCAGAAATTTCCTTCTGAGCTCAATGGACCTTTGAATCATCCACCTAATTTTTTGTCTTGCCTGCTACAATTCCTGAGGCAGGCGAGATGGGAGGATTTCAACCATGAGGACTGTAAGTCATGCATTACCAAAATGCATCCTTGTGCTCCTGTATTTGTTCATGCTCTCATTTGGACTATCAGTCCTACCTCACCATCAGAACTATTTGATCTTTGAGTCAGGCGACTCTATCATTTCAGTCTAGTTGCTGGCCAGCTTGGTAGTTGGACAGATTCTGCACCTCCAGATAGTTAATTGGCTGCCTGCACTTGACTGGCTGCATGAAGCATGTACTTCCTCTCCACTGCCACCACTGGGACCTGTAGTCTCTGAATAAAATCAGATCCAAAGAGTAAGACTGATTCTGAGAGAAGACAAGCAATAGTGACAGATCTCTGGGAAGTTCTTATCACTTATTCTTATTCGTACTCACTGCCACACAGGAATATAGTGATATATAAGTATACTATCTAAAGGAAGCTCCATTTTATAAGCCAAAAATCTAACATTTGTTCAGTTTGTGGCATTGTAGGCCTGGAAGAATGACCAGCCAGTAAGCCCAATGTTCCTGACAGACTGGCATAAAACAGAAACTGAGTGCTTCTTATCAATACTGGTGAGCAAGTACACAAACTTCAGAAGGTGGTAGTAAGAAAGTTCATTTACTGGCTCTTCAGGCTGAAGCCTTAACTCTATAGTATCAATACTCTTGTTGCTTTCTCCTAAGCTTCAAGAGCACCATTTTTTCTTGTCCCTCAAATGCTCCTTAAGTTGAAATTGTGATTCATCACATTATCTCCTACAAATCAGTCATAGGATTTTGAAACTGCTGAATTCCTTGGGAGCTGAAATTGGTCTTGGGTGCAAGTTCACGATGGGCATCAAGGTTTCAGCAATCTGTTCACATCTGCCTGATTTCTCAAACAGTATTGAAGTTTCCAATATCTCTACTGTTCCAAGAACAATTCCTTATCTTCAATCAATATGTTATTAAAGTTTAAACTTAACTAACAGCTACTATAAAAAAACTGTGGAAATTGTGAAAAAATGCTGGAAATATTCAGCAGGTCTGGCACTATCTGTGGAGAGAGAAGCAGTTTCAGATCTATAACCTTTTATCAAAATTGAGAAAAGAAAATAGCAACAATACAGTTAGCAATGTACTGGAAATCCAGAAGGAAAAATAATAAAATGGAGAATACTGAGAATGGATACTGGTCTGATCTTGCATATTTTAAAACGGAGCACCAGTACAATGGGGAAATAATACTGGTCCAAGCTGTTTTTTCTCTTCTGGGAAAATAGCTGAGGAAACGGGGCAGAGCAGAACTGGAATGAAGAATGTTCCATACATTCAACAAAAAGGCCAGCATTGGTAAGTTCCATGCAGGTACAAATAGCAGCACCTTTTATTTAGAGGAAGTGAGTTGAATTGAAGGAGAAGTTGTTCAAACAAGTTCAGGCATGCAGAGTAGGGTGGTGGTGCATGGAAAGATGTTGGGCCTCCGTTTGAGAAAGAAGCAGAGAGTCCTTACAGTGATGTCCTGATGGGTGAATAAATGTACACTTCTGATGAAAGATTAGAGACATAAAGGCTTAAACCTTCTGATGTTCAGAGCAGTGACACCTGGGCTTCAGTACATGTTGCTTGTTAGGACTCTGCAAAAGTCTTGACACATACACATATGCTGTAACTAATTAAGTAGTTTAAAATTTTGATTGACTTATTTTATTCTTTAGAGACTTGGGCTACATATGTGGGACCTATCTGCATACCTATCCTAGAAATGTTGCAAGCTGATGTAAAAGAGTGATAACTGTAATTGAACCAAGCACCATGGAAGTGATTCTCTAGCTGATTTTCTAGTGCAGCAGGCTGGGAGAATTACATGGGGGTGCAATTCGTGGGGTTCCTGCAAGTATACACGCCTCACTAACACCTCCCAGTGCCGGATTTCCAGCGCAGTCTACTCCATGCCAGAAATCGATGGTGAGGCAGGGCTAGCTTTAAATGATGATTTTAAAATTATTTAAATGCTATTAGTGATCCCGGGATTGAATTCTCTGAGCCTGCTAGCCTCTCCCACCCAGCCAGAGTGTTTCATTCCGGCAGGGTTTAGAGTAGCTCTCCACTAAGGGGGAACTAGTGGCTTGAACCCACCTCCCCCTCAGTATCAGGCAGCCAAAGGATGTGTGCCCAGGCATTGGCATTACCAAGGGGCAAAGTGCTCATGCCCATGGGATATCTTGGCTTGGTCCGCCAGCAGTAGGCAGAGGCTATTAGGAGCAGGACCTGAAATGAGTGGGCCTAGGGGGCAAACAGTGGAGGTGGGGGGGCCTGCTGCCACTCTGCATTGGGATCAATGGCAGCAAGGGGGAGGTCAGCGATGGGTGGCCTGGGGGGCATGTCTGCTGGGGAGGGAATGTTTGCCAAGGGGACAGGGGGGATTCTGTCTGTGGAGATGTCTGCACTTAAAAAGTTGGGGAGGAGTGGCATTGCAGGTTGGGAGATGGAGATTGGGTAAGTCCAGGACGAAGGAGCCATGGAGTGTTAGCAGGTAGTTCTATGGGATTTCCAAGTTGGCCAGAAAACTAGAGGCTGACAGTTTGGGACCACTGTATATGCATAGAGGCCTGCTGATTTCAGCCTCCTGGGCAAAAATAACTCCCATTCCTTGAAATATAATGATATTCATGTTGGATACCTCTGCATTGCACAGCATAGGAGATTCCAATCTGAACTCCCACTGCAAAAAACAGTGTGAATTATTGCAGTACTCCCACAAATTCAACAATTAGAACTCTTTTGGGAGAATTCCGCCCCACAATGAACTCCCCTAAAGAATCCTCCAACCCTAATCTCTCCCACTACCACCAACCCAAACCGACTATCCTTTCAGATCCAAGCCAATGATCTTCCTGACCTCATTATTACCCCTCAACTACTTCTCTAACTGACTACTCAACTGAGCCAATTACACTCCCAACTTGACTACTCAGCCAACCTGACCTGATCTGACCAATTACTGCCTGACCTGATACCCACTCACCAGCTCACCCACTCACTCATCCATTCATCATTGAAAGACATGAGACCTTTTAAAAAAATCACCTGAATATGGCAGCTACAATCATAAAGAGGGGACATGTCCTCTCTTTTTTGTCTTCTTATCTCTTTGGACTTGCCCTGGACAGGCTGCCCATTTCTGCTGCAGCCAGGATGGGAACTCCTGGTTGGAAATGTGCAATATAGTTGGGCTGCAGAAAACCCCGTGGACTGCAGAAATGCTTCCAGCATTGTGAATCAAAGAATGCCAAAATGTTAACTCTGTTTATCTTTCCACACAAACTGCCAGACCTGCTTGGGTGTTTCCTTTATTCTCTCTTGTTTTATCCAAAAATATTTCCTGATTTATCTCCGCTTTTATTCTGGTAATGACCTGTATAATTAGGTTTTGCAATTAAAAAATACTTAATTCTAATTCTTAATTACCTGTCAGCTATAATATGTGCCTTTTTTGTTGAATTCCCAACTTCCTCTGGAAAGTTAGGTTATGTCACAAAATTGGTGTTGGTGTTGTGTGCAATATGGGATAATTCTGCAATAGTTCTTTAGTACTATAGCATATCCCTCCCGATGATTGATTTGTTCTTTAAAAGCAGTGCGTTAAAAATAATTTAGAAATTGAAATTGAATCTTTGCATTACTTTAAAAGAGTGACTTGATGCATTTCTACATGGATAATGCACAGAATTTCGAGGCCACATTCTCCATCTATGGGCTCAAGATCTAGTGAAACCTGGAAATAGCAAATCTTGCTGGCAAGATTGCAATTTCCATTTTCCGCTCCCCCTCATTGATGAGGATATTTCCATTCATTTCAATAAATTTCAATATATTAAACATCTGTCCACTAGATATTACCCTGCTGACTAGTACTGGTGAGGTTGACAACAGGTTCACCCAAATGTGAACCTGTTGATAGGATTCCCTCAGGGACGCAATGGTCAATGTAGCTCCCCGTCAAGAGGAAGATGGCCAGGCAGTGCCCTGGCACTGGTCACTGGCACAGACTGGCACAGACAGCTCTGCAGTGGAGTTCTCAGCTATCGGGGCATCTGTAGAAATGGCGCCCTGATCTAAGTGGAGCCAGTTCCTGCCTCTAAGAGTTCCTGCCTCGTCAGACTGATGGCACAAGCTATGTCTACTTTTTTTGGCAAAGAGACAAGATCTGGAAAATAAAAATTGGCTAGCAGAATTGGAGTGTACCACGCCGGTTTTCTCACCAGAATTCTCGTAAGATTCTGTCCAACTTTCATTTGAAAGTTTTAGATATATAGCAGAAATGGTTATGTATTTTGCTGATGATGGTCACCAATCGCTTTCATTTATAATGCTGTAGTTAGAAAGCTCCTCATGTAAAGTAAAATAAAGTTGACAAATAAAAATACTATGAATTGGCAAAGAAAAAGAACAAATTTGTTGAACAGATTTCACATTTTGTTTTAACAAGATTACAATGCCTCAATCATTGAAGCTTCAGTACACCTTGAATCAATCTGATAAAGCATTTTGTTTTTACAGCAAGCACCTCACAGGTGACTTAGAAAGAATGTTTCAAAAATGAAATGAATAGTGGGATTCAAGCCAAGTTAAACATTCACTTTGGCCCACACATTCACTGATAAATAGTGTTACTGAAAGAAAGGATTTGAAAAAAGAAATGCAGAGTGTGCTGATTGTGGCAGATTTTAATCAGAAGACTTCATAAATATCTGATTAAGATGATAATATATTGCTCACTTGATGATCCTCCAAGTAAAGGCACTGTCTAGAGTATTGAGCAATTCAAATGAGAAGGTCATGGGTTTAATACTCGGGCCTATGTTGAGCTAAAATCATAGAATCATGGAATTCCTACAGGGCAGAATGAGGTTATTCGGCCCATCAAGCCTGCACCCCAGCCTATCCCTATAACTCTATGTATTTCTCCCTGATACTAATGGGCAATTTAGCATAGCCAGTCAATCCAACCCATACATCTTTGAATTTTAGGATGAAACCAGAGCACCTGAGGACATCCACGGAGACATGGGGGGAACATACAAACTGCACACACACAGTCACCCAAGGCTAGAATTGGAAGGTGCATGGCATTACAGGTGATGTACAAGCATGGATAGAGGATTGGTGAACTAAGTGAAAACAAAGAGTGGGGATAAATGGGCACTTTTCTGATTGGTGATCAGTGGCTAGTGAGGTGCCTCAGGAAACTTTGTTGGGACTGCAATTGCTTACAACTTACATAGATGATTTGGAACTGGGGACAATTGTAGTGTGTCAAAGTTCACAGATGACACTAAGATTTGTAGTAGAGCAAAGTGTGCAGAGGACACTGCAGAGGACGTTCAGTTTAATTTAAGTGAGCTTTCTATGATGCATCTGTAAAAGTTGCTGAGAGTCGTAGGTGACATGCCAAATTTCCTTAAGTCTTCTGAAAAAGTAGATGTGTTGGTGGGCTTTCTTAACTATAGTGTTGGCATGGGGGGACCAGGATAGGTTATTGGTGATCTGGACACCTAAAAACTTGAAACTCTCAACTCTTTCTACTTCATCCCAGTTGATATAGACAGAGGCATGTTCTCGTTTATGCTTTCTGAAGTCTATGACAATCTCCTTCGTTTTGTTGAAATTTGGGGAAAAATTATTGTTGTTGCACCAATTCACCAGATTCTTGAAAATTGAATTGGAGGGGAAATTGGCCACAGAATCACAGGTGTATAAGGAGTATAGTAGGGTGATGAGAACATGGCCTTGTGAGGCACTGGTGTTGAGAATGATCATGGAGGATTTATTGTTGAATTTCCTTACTGATTGTGGTCTGTGAGTTAGGAAGTTTAGGATCCAATCGCAAAGAGAGGTGCCGAGGCCCAGGCCATAGAGTTTGAAGATGGATTTCGTGGGAATAATAGTGTTGAAGGCTGAGCTGTAATGAATAAATAGAAGTCTGACATAGCTTTCCTTGTTACCTGTGTGTTCCAGTTGAAGTGCTTTGAATGCCTCATTTACATATATTGAGAGTGAAATGGGCCAATATTCCCTGGAGTGCATAGGAGGGAGGGCAGTTCTACCTTTATTTGTGTTCCACAGAGTGATTGATCACAGCAGTAACAATTCATACAAACATTCAATAAAGAATGCGTGAAACTGCAAATGCATCTCATTCAGGAATAATGTCTATGTCTCTTTCTCCTCTCAAGCTATCCCATCATGAAAAACATGGGCCTTGACCATTGCATATAATGACAGGCCCAAACTCATCTTACATAGAACATAGAACACTACAGCACAGTACCTACCAGGCCATAGAACTACCTATAATTCCCAATCCCATAAAATCCCATGTACTCATCCAGAAGTCTTTTAAAAGATCCCAATGAGTTCGCCTCTACCACCACTGACGGTAGCCAATTCCATTCACTCACTACCCTCTGAGTGAAAAACTTACCCCTAACATCTCCTTTGTACTTGTCCTCAAGCACCTTAAACCTGTGTCCTCTCGTAGTTACCATTTCAGCCCTGGGAAATAGCCTCTGAGAATCCACCCTATCTATTCCTCTCAACATCTTATAAACCTCTATCAGGTCGCCTCTCAACTTTTGTCTCTCCAGTGAGAAGAGACCTAGTTCCCTCAACCTATTTTCATAAGGCATGCCTTCCAATTCAGGCAACATTCTTGTAAATCTCTGCTGCACCCTCTCAATAGCTTCCACATCCTTCCTGTAGCGAGTTGACCAGGATTGCACACAGTACTCCAAGTGAGGTTTGACAAGGGTCTTATAAAGTTGCATTACCTCCCGACTCCTAAACTCAATCCCTCGATTAATGAAGGCTAGTACACCATATGCCTTCTTGACCATATCCTCCAACTGCGAGGCCGATTTAAGAGTCCTATGGACCCGGACCCCAAGATCCTTCTGCTTCTCAACACTGCTAAGACTCCTATCTTTGATATTGTACTTCTTCATTCCATTGGTCCTGCCAAAATGGACCACCACACATTTATCCGCGTTGAAGTCCATCTGCCACTTCTCCGCCCAGTCTTGTATCGTATCTATGTCTTGCTGCAACTTCTGACATCCCTCCAGAGTATCCACAATACCACCAACCTTCGTATCATCGGCGAACTTACTAACCCATCCCTCCACTTCCTCATCCAGGTCATTTATGAAAATCACAAACAGCAAGGGTCCTAGAACAGATGCCTGGGGCACTCTACTGGTGACTGACCTCCATGCAGAAAAAGACCTATCCACAACCACTCTCTGCCTTCTGCAGGCAAGCCAGTTCTGGATCCACAAGGCCAAAGCCCCTTGGATCCCATGCCCCCTCACCTTCTCAAGAAGTCTTGTATGGGGGATCTTATCAAATGCCTTGCTGAAATCCATGTAAACCACATCCACTGCTCTTCCTTCGTCAATGTGTTCAGTCACATTTTTGAAGAACTCAACTAGGCTTGTAAGGCACGACCTGCCCTTAACAAAGCTGTGTTGACTATTTCTGATCATATTGAACATTTCTGAATGCTCATAAATCCTGTCCCTGAGAATCCTCTCCATCAACTTACTAACCACTGAGGTCAGACTCACCGGTCAGTAATTCCCCGGGCTATCCCTGTTCCCTTTCTTGAAAATAAGCACCACATCCGCAATCCTCCAATGTTCCGGAACCTCTCCCGTCTCCATCGCCAACGCAAAAATCATCTTAATAATTATGCATGATTATAAAAAACAGATTTTATTGTGTGAGTGAGACAGATGGAAAAATCACTCGTCAACTTAGTGTGCACTTTTAATCTTCTTTTTGCCAATACATTTAACTGCAACCATGACATCAGCCTGTTTTGGAGGCTGTTTGCTGAATATCATGTCCCATTGCCTTGGATGACCATGGGGGGGGGGGTGCCCTTCAGAGCATGGGGCCTTGAATTATTGAGTCTACTTGTGGTTTCCTGCACTGATGTAGGGGCATTCTCCTCAGCCTTGCCTACTGGCAAGGTTATTGGGGTTAATGGTGGAGGAGATGAGAAGACACCACTAACTGTGGTGATGACTTGAGTTGAAAGCCCCTGGGCTATTGTTGCATGCTCTTTGTTCATCTATGTGTATGAAGATGCTTTCTGTCTCCATGGGGATGATGCTGCTGGAGGGAAGTCCATGAGCCTTGAGCCTGTCTCATCTAGAAATTGTTGCACTGATCCCATGACTTGAACAATGGAATGTAAATAAGCACTGACATGGATCCCCTCTTGAAATCACAGGGAAAACCCATTGACAGCAGTGAGACTGAAAGATCCTGCCACTGCTCAATGCCGGGCCATTTCTACCATCGCAAAATATGCTGCCCAGGAGGGGGCAGTGGGAAATCCCATCCACTGTGTTCAACATTAGATGAGATTCCGCGATTAGACAACATTTGCTAAACAATCTTGGATATGCTAAGAATTATACTAACAACCATTTTAAGTTTATCAGTCAGGCTCACAAATTATGGCTCACTTAAATGTGTTAAAAGCTAAACACATTAATACATAGAGCCTAGTCCTCTACAAAAAGATGTCAACCTCATGGTTGACGCTGGATATCTGTGGGCCCACCATCATTACACGACTGCTGCAATTCCAAGAAAAGCTCACTACCATTTCCAGTTAACTATAAGTGGGTAATGAATACCAGCCCCACCACAACTTCTGGACAAAATAAAAATAATGTTCAGAAGAAGGATGAAATTTGAATTTCTGCTTTGCATGATTCAGCACCATAGCAGGTAGCATATTTAGCAATGGGCCATCAGTGCATTTATTAATGAATTAATGATTGCTGCGGTTTTTTGGAACTTCTCTTGGAAGAATGCATAGACCCATGCAGCAATTTTGGAGGGATTTTGTTGATAGTTTGTCAAATTCAAAAGTATCTTCTCCACTTTAGAAAAAAGAATGCAGCTACTCAGCAATGATAAAATCTAGAGAACAGAAAGCAGACAGACGAAGCTATAAAATCAACAACATAAAGAAACATGAAAAAATGAAAATCTGATTCTTGATAGTATCTTATATTTAGAAATAAACAATTGTCTCAATGTAAATAATTTAATCTCTGAACATGGTTCCATGTGAACAATATTATATATCAGCAAATCACCTTAAAAATTACCCATAATTGAAATTCTGATTTCTTACATAGCCCAATAAATCATACTAATTAAAATTTTAAAAACTGCTTTTTACACAAGCCTAATGTGATAGATGTCTACATCTTCCCCTTCCCTCCACTTTCAGCATTCTGCAGGGATTGTTCCCTCCATAACCATGACTCTCTTCCACTCCTCAATCAACCTCTTTTAAAATAGTTTAGGGTCTCTGCTTCTCCCACTACCCTCTACGTAATAAAGTTCTTTCTCATGTCCCCTCTAGTCCTCTTGCCACTTATCTTGAATCTACGTGCCCTGCTTTTAGAATTCTCCAGCAAGAGAACAATTTTATTCTGTCCATTCTATTTCTTCCCCTCATAATTTTATATACCTCAATTAACTTACCTCAAGGAAAATAACCCTAACCTATCCAATCTCCCCTCAATTTTCTACACTTTTCTAGCCTTGGCAACACTAAAAGAATAAAAGATTCTTTACCCTTATTTTGTTCACCAGTTTTCAGCACTGGTATAGTTATTAATATTTTATGATATCCTTACCAAAGTTATTTTTGTTTGACTTTTTTATTTCTTTTTCACACCTGATTAATCAGAACCCAAAAAGCCAAAAAATGTCTGACAATTCATCAAAGTAACACAGCCATATATGAGTATTTCTAAGATTTAATTAGTATAGGGGGAATTGAAGATGAAGAGATGTGAAGTGGCATCTTATACAATACAAACTTTCAACAAAACTATTAACAGGGATTAATAGTAGAATTTGATGCCAAATCAGCAAGTCTAATTAAAATTAATGATGGAAATGGTTTTTAACCACCATGGAAAAAAAAAAGACCACATTGCTGCTATCTTTGGAGAGACCAGAGAGATTCGTGAAAAGAAATTTGATTTTCTAATTTACAGCTAAAAAGATTACATAACAACATTTCATGTTTTAAGACTATAATAAAGGACTAAAAGCACACTTGACTAAGCATTATTTTAGTAAACAACTTATATTTTAAATCACAAAACAGAACATGCTCTTCTTTTCTTTTAGGTCAATAGAAAACACACATTGCAGATACAGTTTATACTGTCCTTAAAGTAGATATTTCTCAGCTTGGGAACTTTTAGCTGTTTTCCACAGTGAAGTTATTTTCCTGGCGATTATTAGCTATTTGATTTGATTTATTAATGTCTCATGTATCGGGACACAGTGAGAAGTATTGTTTTCTGTGTGCTATTCAGAAAAAGTATCTTGAGTATGTAGGGCAGGGTGCAGAATTAGTGTTACAGTTATAGCTAGGGTGCAGAGAAAGATCAACTTAACATAAGGAGGTCCATTCAAAAGTATGATGGCAGCAGGGAAGAAGCTGTACTTGAGTCACTTGTATGTGATCGCAGCCTTTTATACCTTTTTCCTGACGAAAGAAGGTGGAAGAGAATATGTCCTTGATTATGCTGGCTGCTTTTCTGAAGCAGTGGGAAGTTTAAACAGTCAATGGATGGGAGGCTGATTTGCATGATAGATTGGGCTATGCTCACAACTTTTTATGGTTTCTTGCGGTCTAGATCAGAGCTGGAGCCATACCAAGCTGTGGTACATCTGGCATGGATGCTTTCTATGGTACATCAGTACAAATTGGTGAGTCATAACACAGATGCCGAATTTCCTTAGCTTCCTGACAAAGTAGAGGCATTGATGGGTTTTCTTAATTATAGCATCGTCATGGAGAGATCATGACAATTTGTTTCCAACAAATTGCCAACTTTTGACATTGAAAGTTGGTTGAGGTATATAAAATTATGAGGGGAGGAAATAGAGTGGACAGAATAAAATTGTTCCCTTGCTGAAGAATTCTAAAAGCAGGGCACGTAGATTCAAGATAAGTGGCAAGAGGACTAGAGGAGACACGAGGAAGAATTTTATTATGTAGAGGGTAGTAGTGGGAGAAGCAGAGACCCTAAACTATTTTAAAAGAGGTGCATCTCTGTTATGACTCATCAATTTGTACTGATGTACCATAGAAAGCATCCATGCCAGATGTACCACAGCTTGGTATGGCTCCAGCTCTGATCCAGACCGCAAGAAACCATAAAAAGTTGTGAGCATAGCCCATCTATCATGCAAATCAGCCTCCCATCCAATGACTGTTTATACTTCCCGCTGCCTCAGAAAAGCAGCCAGCATAATCAAGGACATACTCTCTTCCACCTTCTTCTGTCTAGAAAAAGGTACAAAAGGCTGCGATCACGTACATGTGACTCAAGAACAGCTTCTTCCCTGCTGCCATCATACTTTTGAATGGACCTCCTTATATTAAGTTGATCTTTCTCTGTACCCTAGTTATGACTGTAACACTAATTCTGCACCCTGCCCTATATGCTCGAGATGCTTTTTCTGAATAGCACACAGGAAACAATATTTCTCTCTGTGTCCCGATACATGAGACAATAATAAATCAAATCAAATAGCTAATAATCTCCAGGAAAATAACTTCACTGTGAAAGACAGCTAAAAGTTCCTAGGCTGATAAATATCTAAAACACCTAGAAACACCTGGACACCTAGAAACTTGAAGCTATCCACCATTTCCACTTCCTTCCTGTTGATGTAACAGGCGTATGTCTTCCACTATGTTTCTGAAGCCTATACCAAATCCCTTGTTTTACTGACATTGATTATTGTCGTCGCACCATTTCATCAGATTATCCGTCTCTTTCCTGTGCTCTGTCTTATCATTGCTTGAGACCTGACTCATTACAGCAGTGTCATCAGCAAACTTGAAAATGGAGTTGGAACAGAATTTGGCTATATAGTCACAAGTGTATTGGGAGTATAATAAAGGGCTGAGAATATAGCTTTGTCGGGCATCATTGTTGAGAATAATCACGGAGAAGGTGTTGCTGCCTAACCTTACTGATTGCAGTCTTGCGTTAGGAAGTCAAAGGTCCAATCACAGAGATAGGAGCTGAACCCGAGGCCACGGTATTTGGAGATGAGTTTTGTAGGAATAATGATGTTGAAGGCTGAGCTGCAGTTAATAATTAGGAGTCTGACATAGGTGTCTTTGTTATCCAGATGTTCTCGGATTCAGTGTAGGGCAAGGGAAATGGTGTCTGCTGTGAATCTGTTGCAGCAATAGGTGAACTGTAGCAGATTCAGGCAATCTGGGAGGCCAGAGAAAATCTGTGTCATGACTAATCTTTCGAAGTACTTCATAATGACGGATGTCAGAATCACTGGGCGAGACATTAAGGAACACTGCTTGACTTTTCTTTGGCACAGGGATAATGGTTGTCTTCTTGAAGTAGGTAGGGAGCTCAGATCAATGTAAAATAGGTGAATCTTCCAGTCTCATGTTAACTATTTGTGAAACTGGCATTTTCAAAATGGTGCATCTAGTCCATATGAGGCATATTGCTTGTGTGGCCATGACTGGACACATGCAGCTCCACAGTAGGGACAGTTTGCCACAATGGGAAGCTCACAGTCTTTCAAACTATCTGTTCTTTTATGCAGGCCAGGCTGAAGAGGTGACAGCAGGAGTGACTGAGGGACAGCTGTTTCTGAAAAGAAGGGGGCCTAAGAGGGTCCAGTGTCACATTATTCCTTTCTACTCTCACATTGATGGATACCCATTCATGCTTAGATTTCAGATACATAATCTAGTTAGTTCAGTACTACACACAGTTGGCAGAGGCTATGACAGGCAACACCACTGACAGTTGGAAAAATGCCAGAGTTGAAGGTAATGTTGAGCTCAAGGCTAGATGTGTCTTTGGAAGTATTGGCAATATATCAATGCTGCAGCAGAAGACTGAGGTAAAAGAAGGCTTGATGAAGTGTCCAGAGGCAATTTGCGTCCAAGCACAGACAATGGAATTGTTCATTCAGGTTTTGAGTGTTATGATGTTGCAATATCTCTGATGGAGGCGCTATTGGCTTTGTCCACCAAGAAATTGGTGACCATTTTAGAGTGTCAGATCTAGCAGACCAGTCAGTGGATGCCGAAGGAGCATGCAGGTCTTTTTTCTTGAGTCTTTGCAGCAATGGGGAACACGGTACCTGGAGACTACACAAGTTTCTCATACTTCTCAGGTCAGCAGTGATGTCATGGTGTACTCTTCGCAAGTCCGGTGTCCCTGCTCCTGGAAGGTGAGTTCCTCACTTTTTACTGAAGATTCCTATCTCTCTCTGCCTACTCTTTACTGAAAAGTCGCCTATCTCCCCATGCTTTTTACTGAAGTCGTTTCTCTCTCTCTCTCTCCCTGCTGTAAAGTCTCATCTTGCTCCCTGTATTCTTTGTTAAAGTCTCATCTCTTTCTCTTTCCCCGCTCTTTACTGAAGTTTTGTCTCTCTCTCTCTCCCCATGCATTTCATTGAACTCTTGCCTCTCTCCACTCCTCCACTCTTATTGAAGACTTGCCTCTTTCTCTGTGCTCTTTATTGAAGTCTCACTTTTCTCTTTCCCCGCTCTTTGCTGTAGTCTTGTCTCTCTTTCCATACCCTTTACTAAAGTCTCACCTCTCTGTCTGTGCTCTTTATTGAATGCTCGTCCCTCCCTCCACACTCTTTATTGAAGTCTCACCTCTCTCTCTCAGGGAAAGAATCACAATCCACAAAGCCCTAATTGTTAACACCCTTTGCAGTATCAGCATGGAGTTGACCATCACAATATCAAAGAGCTCTACTGTTCTGCTGGCTGGTCTGTGGCAGCCTTGATGGTCATGTGGACGCATTTGTTCATACACTTCAACTGGGTGAATGTAGTGATAACTTGAACCCAACAGTTCTCTCAGCTCATCTGGATTTGTGCAGGAACATACATAACCATCAGGCCACTTGGATAGTATATCAATCACCATGTTGATGCATCATTATATTGCAAAAGAGGGATCCCATATATATCTCCAGTAGATCCTTGGAAAGATCCAGAGGCTTAGAAGTTCAGTGCAATAATGACCTCCAGCACCACTGGTATGGGGTGGGCAACACATGCCGCGGGACTCAGTTCAATATGCCGCATGGCATACAGATCAATGGTGGCCTCCCTGGAGAGACACGTTCTTTGAAGACACTTCAACCTGATCATTTGCAGGTGATTGTGCCTTGGAATCCCTGGACGATAGTATCTTCTGCGCATAAATGGTTGATCATGTGCTCTCTGCATCCTTTTCCCATATTCGCACCTGATAGCTCTGAGGTGCTTATTTCCCATTGCCTGCGGACAGATCTGCCTCTCCAACTGCTATGCCTCTGCAACAATGAGGCTCCAGGCAGTTGGTCTCTTCCAATGTGCAGGCCTCTTATACAAATGCCCAGTCCTTTTCGAGCTCCCAAAGCTAATTTCAAAATTTGTTACAAGTTAACAGTAAATAATTCATCAAGGCCAGCTTCAGAATATTTCTGGAATTTAAGCCAAAGGAGAAACTGAGCGTTAACTTGCTCTGCTCCAATCCTGTTGCTTTAGTACCAGAAGAGGTAATATACGATCGGGGAATCATCTTTCTCTGTGGATATAACATAATTGGTGTTACAATCCTGTGTTAAATTTTATAACCTGTTAATCTACAATATGAAATGTGAACTGGAATTCTTGCTGCATGACTGCGCTTTCAACAGCCTTTAAAATTACTATTAGGTGGATTATCATCCACATTGCACTGTTCATAAATTCACAACTGAGTAGGTTTTCCAATAAGCTTACTTTTAATAGAATTTATATTTGAATATTAAAGAAGTGGAAAGTGTTAAATATGTCAATCAACACAACGTGGTTTGCTAGATTATTAACTGTGCTACGCTTTGATTTGATTTATGGCCCAGTACTTTAGATCTTTCAGATCATGCCTAGACTCAAAAGTATCCTGTCTATCAACTTTCAGGGATTAATGTGAAGTAAATATTAAGCAATTTCAATATGGTTCATAGTGGACATAAGACTAAACCCTAAACCAACAGTTAAATTTTTACTAAATTCGTAATTCTCACTCAAGGAGAGATTGCAGAATGTCTGGTGTGAGAAATGGTCAAATGTCATACCGATATTATAAGTGACCATCTATTGAAGTTTAAGCTGTTAAACATATTGTTGCGGAACATTAGTTGGAAATTTATACTGTATATCATCTATGATATATTTCCCTTGGGAGCATTTGAGACAAAATGCGTAACATCAAAAAATGTTCCATTTATCTGAGAAAAAAAATTAATAAATGTAATAAAGATTTGAAAACAAAACACACCTGCTAGTAGACAATGTAAGAATCTTTCATCCCATTCCATATATATATATATATTCCAACAAAAAAACTGATGATTCTGCAAAGGCAAGCTTATCACAAGTCAGCCCAGTGACTATCTCAGATTTACCACTTAGGAAAGGAAAACATGGCTGAAGAACATTGAGCCAGATGTCAATATTTCTTTTTCCCGTAAATACGAGGAAAGAGTTTATTTTCCTAAACACTTTCAGTTTTTGTCAATCAAATCCTAAAGACATTCAATTTTCAGGAAGCTGACCAAAAACAGCCTAATCGCGTTTGTTATGTCTGCTATATGATGGATTTTCCCAAAAATATTTAGCCAGTAACCAAACCTTGCAAGTTTGTTATTTTTATTTCAAACCAGTGCAATTAATCACACACAGTTGACCAAAATGAACCAGTATAACATAGAGCAAAAAGAAAAATCAAAATCTGTTGAACATTTTGAATAATACCATTCAAATCGGCATTTAGTAATTTAATGCAGCCTCAGTAAAATGTGTGATTTTATGGAGATATTTTGCATAAACATTGCTGCCAATGACAAAATACATTAAAAATGTTTGAATCATTCCTTTTTTTAACTTGATTCCTCCTTGTGCTAGTTACTTAGGCATAGCTCAGTTTTCAGTACTTTGTGCTGTACAAGCTTAGAAAACAAATTTAAGTTATTCATTTATAAAGAAATATACTGGCTGCGTCTGAATCTGTTATCAACCAACATTCACGTGAAGACACACTTTCCAGGATAAGCCACTCTACTATAATGTACAGTGCAAAACTGGAATTGATAATGTTTTTTTTTGGGTGCTATGAGTAGTCTAGGAGCTTCAAAATGGCACCTGTGCATACTTGTGAGGTGGAATGCCATATTAGTGAGGCTATTATTGCTTGTACAGTGAATGTTGATCCAGCAAAACAAGCTGGACAGTCAGTATGAAAAGTTTGATTTCATGTCAGTGGTGCTACTGTGGAGCTCAACTCTTGTGGCAATTGTCTCGTTAATGATCAACCTACAGATTTACAGTCACATGATCAGGACAACCACTTAGGGAACAGGATGGGGAATCACAGGATTCCATACTCAGAGTCATCTCAGGAGCTCATTGCAGCCAAGTTTTAACCTGTAGATAAATGAGTTGCATTTTACCTAAACTAGTGAATGAGCATCTTTACATCTGGTGACAGATAAAAAACATCCTCAGACTATGATAGGTTGAGAGAGCTAGGTCTCTTCTCACTGGAGAGACGAAGGTTGAGAGGTGACCTGATAGAGGTTTATAAGATGTTGAGAGGAATAGTTAGGGTGGATTCTCGGAGGCTATTTCCCACGGCTGAAATGGTCGCTACGAGAGGACACAGGTTTAAGGTGCTGGGGGGCAAGTACAGTGGAGATGTTAGAGGTAAGTTTTTCACTCAGAGGGTAGTGAGTGAATGGGATCGGTTGCCGTCAGTGGTGGTAGAGGCGAACTCACTGGGGTCTTTTAAGAGACTTCTGGATGAGTACATGGGATTTACTGGGATTGGGAGTTACAGATAGTTCTATGGCCTGGTAGGTATAGATATGATCGGCACAACTTGTGGGCCAAAGGGCCTGTTTGTGCTGTAGTGCTCTATGTTCTCTGAGTATTCAGTTTAAACTGAAGTTGGGTGAAGTTGAGAAAAGGAAAGAGTACGTATCAGGATGCCCCTTCTTGGATGGGTAGATCCATTTGACTTCATGTAGGACTGTACAAAATATATAGAGCATCTTGGTTAAGTGACAAAAATAGGAGAAGAGATGAAGCACAAGGCGTGTGAACCAAAATATATAAACCGATTTGCCAGACTTTAAATCATGCAGTGAACTCATGGAATTGATGAAATCACACTTTCCACCCTAAACCATCAGTCATGCTCCAAAGATTCAATTTAATTTGGCTGGGGATTGGGGGAAGCCCCAGGCAAAATAATTGCAACTGTTAACATTACATTGAAACAGATATTGGAGTATTGTGATTTTAGAGCCACTTTGAATGATACGTTACGGGATAGATTAGCTCTTCAGGGGGATTAACTGGGTGATTCAATGGAGATTACTTGCAGAGGTTGATATAAATTTTAAGTGGGCAGTGGAGGTAGTGCAGGCAATGGAAGATACACCAGAGTTGCAGAGCACACAAAATAGCACCATTCATCAATTAGGGCAGAACCTGCAATCAGCAGTGGTGCCAAAACCGATGAAGTAGCTGCAAGGTGGGAAACAAATTCAGCCACAAACAAGATGAATTTTGGAAGAGGCAATCAATCAGCAAAGTTTGAAGCAGAATGTCACTGATATGGAGGTGACCACTCCTTGAATCTGGCAGGTATAAAGAGACTACTTTCCCCAACGTTTTTCCATGCATATTCTTCTGCAACTGTTGCCTTGGATTCCATTGGTGTGACCAGTTGTTTGATATCTCACTGAGTATATAGCTGCATGACTGTGGGCAGGATTCTCATTCTTTGAGATTAAAGGCAGGATTTTACAACCTCGTCACACTTGTTTCCTCTCAGGAAAGCAGGGAGGTCAAATCAACTCAGAATGGCAGGATGACAAATGAACAGTTGCTATTGCCACTGGCTCCCAGGATATTCCTGATTGGGACAGACTTTGCTCCATTCCTCTGCCATTGATATCAATGCCTCAGACCAATGCAGTGACTGATGAGGCTCCTGCCTCATTGTAGAAGACCTCACCGTTGAAATCCTTATCAACTCAGACAAGCAGAGGATCACTGCCAAGGACATCCCTACAAAAGGGGAATAAGAGTTAGCAGTTTTTCTCTAGCACAGAAAGTAGCGAGGGAGAGCATCAAAACACTAACACCTGTAGATAATTTAGCAATGACCAAGTCACACATGAGTTCCCAAAGGGGAATGTGGCCAATACCGTCTGAGTTCCGGGGTAGCATATCAGGGCAGATCCCAAAAGATGCTCTGGACAATCAACAGAACCAGCAATAGTAATCCAGAAAAAGTTAGAATTAAAATTAATCCTGAGATTAGACTACTCCCCACTCCAAACTCACCCATGGACCCCCTTTGACTCTCCACCTTTCTTTAAACCCTAAAAGACACTGCATACCCTGATCCACATGAAACCCTCTAACTACAACACCCCAACTACACTTCCCCCCAAGACTTCACTTCCTTTGGACAACTAATTCCCCTGGACCATCCCTGACTACATCCTCCCCCAAATAAATATACGTTCTACATCCATGCGATCCTTTAAGCACTCCCCCCCATTAACCCATCTCCCAGCTACCCGCCCTCCCCCTCATTAACTATCTAACCTCTGATATTTCATTCTATGGATTTGGCAGTCTGCAACTCTGTCAAAAAAAAAATTACGGAATGTGAGCACCAGTATTTATTATCCAATCCATTGCCCTTGAGAAGGTGGGGGCAAGTGGCCTTCTTGGCATCACCTCCTCATTGACTCTAGAGATTAGCATTTGCATACATCCACTATTCTATCATTCGTGTAGGTAACTGTTTCAACTAATAGGGTAACTTAAGAACAAAGACAATTACAGCACAGGAACAGACCCTTCGGCCCTTCAAGCCTGCACTGACCATGCTACCCAACTGAACTAAACCCCCCACCTTTCCAGGGACCATATCCCTCTATTCCCTTTGCATTCATGTACTTATCAAGACATCCCTTAAAAGTCAGTATCGTATCTGCTTCCAATATTTCCCTAGCAGTGAGTTCCAGACACCCACCGCCATTTGTATAAAAAATTTGCCTCATACGTCTTCTTTAAACCTTGCGCCTTGCACCATAAACCCAAGGATCACAATAGCCCTGTTTGCAAGCTTCCTTTCTCTTTATAAATTTATTAAGGAAAAGCAGTTGCTAAGCTCAGGCATGGTCTTGCTTGAATGTCTTTTTACCCAACTTTACATTAACTCCTTCTACCTGCTGTGTCTCACTTCCAGCATTTGTGCCATGTACTTAGTGAAAAATATAGTATGCTACTTTGAATCTCAGTCATATGCCTTGTTAACTAGCTGAATTGATTGTGAATGGTTTTTTTTAAAAATGGCAAGTCAGCTGCCAATTTTTGAGCCTGCATGTCTCCCATATTATTCCAGACTGGTACAGGGATGCAGGGCTGGTGGCTCAATGCCCTCATGCCAAACTTCCATCAGGCTGGCAGGTGGGGGAAGGGGATGGCATATCCGATTTGGAAAAACAAAATCCTGGCCCATCAACTGTTAGGAAATGCATCTTGATATAATTTCCATTTGTGATTTATCTCATAAGTGTTACCAATGAAAAAATGTCTCTTCCTTCTGTACATATTGTGTACTTTTTAATTTCTACTATTGATTTGAAAGTAGTTACTGAAAAGTATGGGGTGAACTTTGTGGGGGTTATATAGATCTTAAACCCTCCTCCCCCACAAAGGGAAACAGAAAAGATAAATCTGTAATATCTCCCTTAGAAAAGAGCTGAATTATGTTTCCTTTCTCCTTCAGCTATCAAAAAAAAATTCTAGGCCTGTGTTAGAAAATTTCCTACGTTGCAAAAGTGACTGAAGAGAAAAGTGAACACTTCAAAAAATGCCTCACCGGCTGTAAAATGTTTTGAGATGTCAAGTGGCCATGAAAAAAGCAAGTAAATGCGAGCCTTTTTAGAATTTTTGTGTAGAGGATGGGACAAATATGTAAAAGTACTAACTATGGATCCTTAAGAACTCAGAACTCAAGCCTATTATGGAAGAAATTAGCTCTTTTAAAAGTGTAAAATGAATGGAGAGATTGTGACTAAACTGTCTGAATATTTTCCTATTTTATATCATGAAATGTTTCATGGTTTCAATAATAATGGAATTATTATTGAATAATTCCAGCAATTTTGGCATTCCAGGGGTAACTATGGGATGAATTTCTAGTTTAATTCTTTTATCCACATTTTAATTCAAGGCTAAAGGGATGAGGAACATGAAATTAGTTCTTAGCCCACAGAAATGGCAATTTATATTGTCCTATCCTATTTCTTAATGGCAGATTATTATGACTGATTTTCAAAGTAGGAAGTATACTCAACAAGATTTTTTTAAATTCTCAAAATGCAGCTACAGTTTTATTGTGAGAAGAAACAGATAACCTTCATCATTTCTTAATCCTCTTAATTTATTTTTTCTGGAGATCAAAAGATTCCTATTTTTGCATTGTGCTTGAGAAAATAATTAAGTGGTTCAGGCTTTCTCTGGTAGCTGAGCACCTGAGTACACCTTCTAACCAAAGAAACCAGGGTTTAAAGATAAAGCAAACAGAAAAAGATTGAAAACTTAAAGGTTTCTGCCACTGGGATAATAATAGGACAACAGAGGATTGTGGTTTTAATTTCAAGCTTATGCTTTCCTGCAGCTCACTCTGTACTCACTTACACTGTTTGTTTGAAGAGAATCATCTGATAGACCTCTGAGGACAAACATGCACATGCACATGTACTGTCTGCTTAAATTTCATATTAAAACACTCCGATCGTCTACAAGCCAGAGAGTGAGTGCCATCAAACTATTTGTACGTTGGGTCACTGCAGTCAAAATCAATCTTATTCACGAATTCTCTAAACTTGCTCAGATGCATATATTTTTAGAAAAATTCTGATACTGGCAAATTCTGGATATACATTATTTTTCTCTGCATAACATCTCAAAATGTTTCTAAACTTGTCTTGTCAAAGTCATTATTATGTTGGTGATCCAGCTTTTCATCCAATTTTTACCTCTCTATTTGAGCAGGCACTGACTCACCACCTGCGTTATCTCTCAGAGTTTACGACCCTATTCACAGGGCTAGCATTGGTAGCCATCTTGTTCCCGATCACAGCTGATAGCATTATTGCTTTCAGTAAATCTATTGTTTCTTATCTCTTCCATTAGGACCTGCTGTATTTTGTCACTGACTGAAGTTTCACAAAATGAAACCAAAGCAAAACATATCCATTATGTAAATTCAAAATACAGGCTTTAAGTGAGAAATGTTTGTTAATCATACAAAGCTGTCTTCTATGGTCAAAGCCCTGGCTGGCTTACATTCCCATTGTCCAAGATCATTCATTCTAAAGTTAGTGTTAAATTCCTAAATTTATGATTGTGTGTTTATTAGCCTAATTAGCCCCTACATGAGAAACATTCAATTGGGCTTTCCTATTGGTTCATTTCGTAAACATATTGCATGATACACAGCCAAGAAGAATTCAAAGCTAATCTGAATGAATTGATATCTGCTAGAACAAGAATCCGACAATACAATTGTTCTCATTTGTGGGCTAGATAGCGCAGTTTCTTGCCTCTGAGCTCTGTCCAATGACTCCTAGGTAAATATCAGTTCATATCAATGTCACATGAGGAAAAGTTGGGATTCAAGAATTTTCCCCTTGGGTTAAGAAATCGTCAAAGTCATTCCATTAGGTAAAATAGTAGTGAGAGAGAAAATAACAAAGAACAAAGAACAAAATAGCACAGGGAGAATGCGCAAACTCCCACAGACACAGGCCCACATCCATGTATCTGCACAGCACAGCGATAGTCGCTGAGCTGTCATGTTGTCCATCAAATGGTCCAGGTCAAGCGTACACGAATGACGTGAAGCACTAGGATGCTCTCGAAAAAAATCCAAGAGCAGCCCTCTCACGACCATCGCGTGTATGGCCCTTGTTAGACAACAAGGTGGACCAAAGTACCTGTAGGTTAAAACAAATACATTAATATCATCGACTATTTACACACTTCCCAGGAACTCCCAAGGCTCATGATCCCTATTTTAAATCAGTTTTCTATATCCCTCCATTCCCATTCTGTTCATGTGCCCATCTAAGTATCTCTTAAATAACTCCAGAGTGCCTGCCTCCACCACTTTACTTGGCAGCGTGTTCCATACCCCCACCACCCTCTGTGTGAAAAAACTCCCTCTAGCATCCAAATTATACCTTACCCCCCTCACCCTAAGCCCGTGACCCCTCGTGCTATTCGAGTCCATCCTAGGAAAAAGCTTAACCCTGTTTACTCTATCTATACCCCTCATAATCTTGTACACCTCTATTAGATCTCCTCTAAGTCTACGTCTTTCTAAGGAAAACAGTCCCAATTTGCCTAACCTCTCCTCGTAACTCAGACCTTCCATACCAGGCAGCATCCTGGTAAACCTCCTCTGCACTCTCTCCAGAGTTTCCACGTCCTTCCAGTAGTAAGGCAACCAGAACTGGACAGAATATTCCAAATGAGGTCTAACCAATGTTTTATACAACTGCAACATTAAAGGCCAGCTCTTGTACTCTATACCACTTCCTACAAAGGCTAGCATACCATATGCTTTCTTCACAACCTTCTCCACCTGCTCTGCCACCTTCAGAGACTTGTGCACCTGCATCCCCAGGAGTCACGGTTGCCGAGTGGTTAAGAAATTAGGGACAGAATTTTCTGGTGATGAGGCAGGCATGTACCCGTCTGGAAGTCCATGAAATAGGGAGTAATGATGTTGGGTGTGCATTCCAATGTCATAGTACACTTGCAAGATACTTCATTAAGCAGCGATACAGATTGCGCAAACACCTGGTGTTAATAAAGGGTTTAAAAGCCCAACCGACCTGAATTTCATGTAGCTCATGCCATTCTAAGCTTGTTGCATAGCAACATGGGCAGGTGAAACTACTGGAATTCATCTTTTTTCATTCAAGTGGGATAAAAGGCCCCTACTTCAACTATTGCTGAGCAGCTAGGTGTTCACAGATGTGAGGTGAGCTGGTGTTTTGGAGTGTTAATAAAACATTTCCTGTGTTGAGTATATTGATTTTAAAGTTTAAAGTTTATTCATTAGTCACAAGTAGGCTGATATTAATGAAGTTGTTGTGAAAATCCCCTAGTCACCACATTCCAGCACCTGTTTAGGTACACTGAGGGAGAATTTAGCAATGTAGCCAGCACAAGTTTTGGATTGTGGGAGGCAACCAGAGTACCCAGACATGGGGAGAACATGCAGATTCCGTATAGACAATGACCCAAGTCAGGAATCAAAGCTGACTCCATGGCGCTGCGAGGCAGCAATGCTAACCATTGTGCCACCATGACACCTGTGTGGTGTGGAGCTCAAAAAAGATTTCTGTTAGTTGGCACCAAAGGTTTGAATCCCTTTGTCACCTTTTGTACATGAGTGAATTCCATTAGTCGACCTGCTGATGGGTATTATATACTTGGCAGGGAGAATCTCCTCCATTAAGAATAAACAAGAATTGATGAGGCCTGATGGTCGCAGGCACTCCCCTCGGCAGAGGTCCAGGCACAGATTCAGGTCCATCAGGGAGGGCAATGTCACCATCCCCAGAGAAGACCCTCTGACCAGTTGCCAAGGAGTACAGGCAGTGGTCAAACTACCTTGACATGACCAAGCTTCAGTACTATAGGCAGCTCCAATTTTCAAGCAAAGCCATGGTCAGCATCTGCCAGATGATTGGGCTTCAATTTGTGTGGGAGCCAACCAATGCCTGTAGCTCTGAAGGTCACTGTGGCACTAAACCTTTATGCCTCCAGGTTCTTCTAGAGTACTGTGGATGATCTGTACGGTACAATCAGCTGTACACAGCCGTGTCAAGCTGATCACTGATGCACTTTCAGGTCTAAGCAGATTTATCTGTCTCGGACAGACCAAGTCAGCCAGGCGGAGCAGGCGAAGGGTTTTGTATCCATTGCAGTGTTCCCCCACATCAAGGATGCTATTGACTGTAAACGAATGACCATCAAGGTGCCAAATGGGAGCCTGTGTGATTAGAAAGGAGTTTCACTCAATGAACATTCAGATCGTATGTGAACACAAGACCCAGATTCTGCAGCTGCGAGCTAGGTATCTGGATAGCTCCCAAGAAGCATATGTTCTTTGACACTCACAGGTGCACAGGCTTTTCACTGCTCCAGCTCATCTAGATGTGTTGGTGATTGGTGACATTACCCATTGTAAAAGTGTTTGATGATGCCTTTCAGGCAGCCAAGGACAGACAGTGAGGAAAGATAGAGCCACTGCCATGTATCCTGAAGGTTAGCCGTGGAGAGGACTATTGAATTACGGAAGATACTATGTAGATGCTTTGATTGATTTAGGGGAACCCTGCAACGAGTGTTACTCACTGTCGCGGTCAGCTACGCTCTTCACAATTTTGGGAAACAATTCTTCTATCCTGCCACGCTAATTTTTTAGTGCAGTGGACCAAGAGAATCGCGTGTTAGCTAATTCGTAGATTCCCAGAAGCATTTGCACCGTAACTGTGCCTCCTAGGCCCGGATTTCTGGTAGCATCAGTGCTGTGCTGGAAATCGGCTGGGAGGCGGGGCTGATATGGAAATAACATTTTAAATTCAATTTAAATGTATTTAGTGGGCCCAGGACCGAATTCACTGAACCCACTAGCCCCTCCTACCCCCACTACAATTTCCAACCAACGGCATTCGACGAACTCCCCACTTTCGGGGAACTAGTGGCCTGACCCAGCTGGACAAAAGGGGGAGGTGCAATTGGGGCCCCCGACAGGGTTGACAGGCCAGAGGGTTGTACTGTCCAAAGGGCAAAGTGCCCATGTACTGACACTGTCCAACGGATATGGAGCAGTGCCAAGGAGGTGGGGCTTAGTGGTGGGGCAATCTGGGGGTGGGGGTTCCACTGCCACTCTGCATTGGGAATAGTTGGGGCTAGAGGGAGGCCAGCAATTGGAGCAGTCTGGGGGTGTGGTCAGCCTGGGTGATCAGCCTGGGAGTGGGTGGGTGGATGTGCAGAACGGTTGTGCCAGTGGCAGTCCGCAGGAGGCAGGGAGGGTCTGGGCGGGGGAATCGGTACTGTTGGGAGCTGGGGGTGAGAGGTGGCGGGGTCTGGGAATCAGGACACTCTGGGACATGAGGGGGTTGGGGCTGGCCCAAGAATGGTCATGGGAGCCACGATCGGGCCATGGGAGTGATGGAGGGGCAGCACTGCGAGGGTCCTAGGCTGGCCAGCAATTGAGCTGGCCAGCAAACTGCAGGCTGACATATAGGGGCCATTGCATATGCAGAGTCCTGGAACTTTCAACTTCCAGAGTGAATATATCCCGCCACCTCCCAAGGTTTTAATGATATTTCCGATTGTGGGCCTCTGCATTGCACAGAGTATGGGAGATTCTAGAGTGAAAAAGCAACTGTGATTTACACCGATTTTCTTGCAAATTCAGTACTTACAACTTTTTTGGGAGAATCACAGCCACGATCTCTCCAGGGGAGATCCTCTTGATCAGGAGGATGATGATGCAGCAGTACCTGCCTCAGTTATGGACACCAATAAGTGCTACATCACAAGCAGACCCTCAACAATCTCCACCAGATCTCCATGTGATCCCACTGAATATCCAGTATTTACTGCCTTATGGATGACTCCAGAGGTTCATCATCTCCCTTGGAATTAGCATGGCTATTGTTCCCAGTAGTTCTCTGGTTGCTGGTGACTCACCTGACGAAGGGGCAGAGCCCCGAAAGCTAGTGGCGTTTGCTATCAAATAAACCTGTTGGACTTTAACTTGGTGTTGTGAGATTTCTTATTTGTTTACCCCAGTCCAACGCCAGCATCTCCACATACTGATGCACTGGACAGTACCCACCGCCGCTATTTGCTCCTGTAAGAGAGAGAGAATCATACTAAATTCACTAATGAAATCCATTCAAAAGCATACTAATAAACTTTGTGTCCAGTTTGGGCACAAAGCATTTCGCATCTGGAAGAAATGGCTGAAAAAGTGACCAAAAGCTCAACACTAGGTACAAATCTGATCCTTTGGCCCTCACCCTATTTTCCGGCCTCACCATGCCAATCGACCAGCGCAATGGGCAAAAGATTGTATCCTTTTTGCTTTACTCTTCCCTCCTCTTTTCCCTAACCTGCCTCTGTATTTGCTTGAAATATGTTGCATCTCCAAGTTTTCCCAGTAGTGATGAAAAGTCGTTGACTTGAAACTTTTTTTTATCCATTCATGGGACGTGGGCATCACTGGCTAGCCAGAAATTACTGCCTATCCCTAATTGTCCTTCAGAAGGTTGTGGTGAACTGCTTTCTTGAATTGCTGCAGTCCACGCGCTGACCCACGATGCTGTTCAGGAGGGAATTCCAAGATTTTGACCCATCGACTGTGAAGGAACGGCGATGAATTTCCAAGTCATGATGGTGAGCAGCTTGGAGGAGAGCTTTCAGGTAGTGATGTTCTCATATATCTGCTGCACTTGTTCTTCTCAATAGAAGTGGCTGTGAGTTTGGAATATTCTATCATAGGATCTTTGGTGAGTTGCTGGAGTCCACCTTACAAATAAATAGCATAAACTGTTGCTACTGAATGTCAGTGATGGTGTTTGTGGACGTGGTGCTAATCAAGTGTAATGCTTTGTCCTAGAGGATGTCAAGCTTCTTGAATGTTGTTGGAGTTGCACCCATCCAGATATATGGACAGCATTCCATCACACTCCTGACTTGTGCCTTTTAAGTGATTGACAGGTTTTGGGAGACAGGAGGTGAGTTATTCGCCACGCTATTCCTAGTCCCTGACCTGATCTTTTAGTCAATGTTAATGTAGCAAGTCCGATTGAGTTCCTGGTCAATGGTAACCCCAAGGATGCTTACAATGGGAGATTCAGTGATGTAACACCATTGAATGTCAAGGGGCAGCAGTTGGAGTGTCTCTTACTGATGATAGTCATTCCTGATAT
Source organism: Sphyrna mokarran (assembly GCA_024679065.1). Taxonomy (NCBI): domain Eukaryota; kingdom Metazoa; phylum Chordata; class Chondrichthyes; order Carcharhiniformes; family Carcharhinidae; genus Sphyrna; species Sphyrna mokarran. The sequence goes on from JAGIQG010000009.1 coordinate 58,036,070, forward strand.
TTGTGTGGCACAAATGTTACTTGTCACTTGTCAGCTCAATTGTCCAGATCTTGTTGCATTTGAACACAGATGTTTCAATATCTGAGGAGTCGTAAATGGTACTGAATATTATGCAATTATTTGCAAACATCTTCACTTATGATCTTATGATGAAGGGAAGGTCATTGATGAAGCAGCCAAAGATGGTTAGGTGTTGGTCACTGAGGGACTCCTACAGAGATGCCCTGGAGCTGAGTTGATTGACCTTATGACAACAATCATCCTCCTATGTGCCGGGTACAACTCCGACCAGCAAAAAGTTTGCTGTCTGGTTGCTAGGGTTCCTTGATGCCACATTCAGTTGAATGCAATCTTGATGTCAAGAGCTGTCACTCTCACTTCACTCTCGTTGACACTAAGAGCAAGATTGGAAGCAGCAACACTGTTAAATCCAGTTGGGACTGATTCAGGCAGAAAGCCAATTTTATGACGTTGCTTCCAAATTTTATTAATAGTTGTAGAAACCATAGATGGTGGATTCCTGATGTTGATGCAACTGAATATCATTTAAGATATTTAAAAAGACATCACTCAAATCTAATAGTGCACAAGGGAACCACAGAGTTTCAGAGCCCCACTTAGGGCAGTACAGAGTTTAGAGTTCAGTGTTGCCAACCAGCCATCAGGAGAGGTAATGTGTGATTGAAGGAACGGTGGTGAATGGGGGGCATTTTTGGATGATGGTAGAAGAGAGATGATGGTGTGTTGGTAGGGGGCAGGGGAAAGACAGCACTGAGAATTGCTACAAAGGTCACAAAGAAGCAGATGCATTTGCTTTCAAGGGATTAACCAAGGAAAGGCATGGGAGAGAATGGTTGAACAGAATGCACAAGACTAGAAGACAGCCCATTTGCTATGGGCCTAATCTATCAATATTCTCAGCCTTGTCTAAGGAGGATGAACAGCTCAGAGTTACTGAGGACCGGGCACTAGTAAAAGCATTTCAGTAACCTCAGGAGCAGCAAGAAGGCCAGCATCTGAGTGGACACGCCAAAGAAATGTAGAGAGTGGCATGCCATCTGCCTCCTTAACAAAGAAGGACTATTCCTGTAGGACAATTGACCATAGAAGGTTGATCTATTTCCAGATACCGGAGCAGCAGTATTAGCGCAGACTGGGGCTTTTTGCTAGCTGGTTCTGATCACTGTGCGATGCTTTTGAACAAGCTGAGATCAGTGCATGTTGGTGAGCACTCAATAGCAGAAGCCTCAAAATAATCAGATTCTCAGCCCCTGGATTTTTTGAGAAATGCACAGGGGATGGTGTGGGATCTTGCAATTTGCAGACTATCACTATTGAGAATCATGAGGCTGGTGACTATGCACATTATTAAATTGACGCAAAAGGTAAGACAGAGAGGTCCACTAGGTTCAGGGCCATTACTAGGTTTCCCCCAGGTACAAGTTATCATAAACTTTACCAATGCTCTCTTCATTATCACAAAGGTTTTCCATTCCATCAATGTCCAACTAGTCTGTGATACTATCAAATAAATCGGTTGGATTAAAAATTGGTGTTGCTAAATTCTTACTGAGTTCTTACCACCCCAATCCAACACCGGCATCTTTACATCATGACTACTATCGACACCGCATACTGCCGGATCCAAGTGGAGAGGATCTCCAAGAGGATTGCACATATCGACACAGACATCAAGTTTCTACAGAGATGCAAGAAAGCAGACAGGATACCAAAGGGACTACAGATCACGAACCCACTCAGGTCAACCTATAACACAGACTACGCTGAGAGGCTTTGCTGTCGCACCTCTCTCACACTCCTCAATCACCTCATACACCAGCTCTATAGCAAACGCCACACCCTGGAAAGTAAAATGGAATACATATTCTCAACTTGCGCTCAGGACGCAGATCAGCTGCGAAACTTTGCCAAGCAGATGAGACAAAGAAACTACACCATTTACATGCACACCAAGAACAGGAAACTTGAAAAACTCGGCATCGCCACCAGCAACAACCAAACCTCCCTTGGCACCACAGTAGAAAACAACACTACCGCAGGGAGGTCCATTGTTAACCTGTCGGACTACACACTTCAATCAGAGGAAATCGAAGTTCTCAGCCGAGGGCTCAATTTCTGTCCCACCACCAAAATGGACCCCATCAGTCTTGCAGCAGATACAGAGGAATTCATCAGGCGAATGAGGCTGCGTGAGTTCTTCCACAAACCCCAAGAGGCCAATAGTGGACTCAATGAGACAGCTAATGAACCAGAACAGCCGACAGAGGGATCCTCAGTGCAGCAACCGAAGAGGAATGAATCCAATTGGACTCCTCCGGAAGGCCGCTGCCCCCGACTGGACATGTATGCCCAAGCCATCAGGAGGTGCGTGAACACCAGATTTATCAACCGCACTTACAAGACAGTCCTGAACATCACCCAAGTACAACGCAAGGCCATCCGTGCTCTCAAGACCAACCGCAACATTGTCATCAAACCAGCAGACAAAGGAGGCGCCACCGTCATACTGAACAGAACGGACTACTGTGAAGAAGTGTACTGACAACTAAACAATGAGAAACACTACAGACAGTTACCAGCAGATCCGACCAAAGAACACACTCGTCAACTCAACACTCTGATCAAAACCTTTGATCCGGACCTTCAGAACACCCTCCGGGCTCTCATTCCACGTACTCCCCGCATTGGAGATCTCTACTGCCTCCCAAAGATACACAAGGCAAACATACCCGGCCGTCCCATCGTATCGGGCAATGGGACCCTGTGTGAGAACCTCTCCGGCTATATCGAGGGCATCCTGAAACCCATCGTACAAAGAACCCCCAGCTTTTGTCTTGACACTACGGACTTCCTACAGAAACTCAGCACACATGGAGCAGTTGAACCAGGGACACTCCTTGTCACAATGGATGTCTCGGCGCTCTACACCAACATCCCCCACGACAATGGTATTGCTGCAACTGCCTCAGTACTCAATGCCAACAACTGCCAGTTTCTGGATGCAATTTTACAACTCATCCGCTTCATCTTGGACCACAATGTCTTCACCTTCAACATCAGCTTTTCATCCAGACACACGGAACAGCCATGGGGACCAAATTCGCACCTCAGTATGCCAACATCTTCATGCACAGGTTCGAACAAGACTTCTTCACCACACGAGATCTCCAACCAAGGTTATATACTAGATACATTGATGACATCTTTTTCCTTTGGACTCATGGTGAACAATCATTGAAACAACTGTATGATGATATCAACAAGTTCCATCCCACCATCAGACTCACCATGGACTATTCTCCAGAATCAGTTGCATTCTTGGACACACGCATCTCCATCAAGGACGGTCACCTCAGCACCTCACTGTACCGCAAACCGACAGACAACCTCACAATGCTCCACTTCTCCAGCTTCCACCCTAGACACGTTAAAGAAGCCATTCCCTATGGACAAGCCCTCCGTATACACAGAATTTGCTCAGATGAGGAGGATCGTGACAGACACCTCCAGACACTGAAGGATGCCCTCATGAGAACAGGATATGGCGCTCGACTCATCGATCGACAGTTCCAACGTGCCACAACGATAAACCGCACTGATCTCCTCAGAAGACGAACACGGGACACGGTGGACAGAGTACCCTTTGTTGTCCAGTACTTCCCCAGAGTGGAGAAGCTACGACATCTTCTCCGGAGTCTTCAACATATCATTGATCATGATGAACATCTTGCTAGGGCCATCCCCACCCCCCCACTTCTTGCTTTCAGACATCCGCACAACCTCAAACAGATCATTGTTCGCAGCAAACTACCCAACCTTCAGGAGAACAGTGACCACAATACCACACAACCCTGCCACAGCAACCTCTGCAAGACATGCCGGATCATAGACATGGATGACATCATCAAACGTGAGGACACCATTCACCAGGTACACGGTACATACACTTGCAACTCGGCCAACGTTGTCTACCTAATACGTTGCAAGAAAGGATGTCCCGAAGCATGGTAAATTGGGGAGACCATGCAGACACTACGACAGCGGATGAATGAGCATCGCTCAACAATCACCAGGCAAAACAGTTCCCTTCCTGTGGGCGAACACTTCAGCAGTCATGGGCATTCGGCCTCCGACCTGCGGGTAAATGTTCTTCAAGGGGGCTTTCGTGATACACGACAGCGCAGAGTCGCTGAGCAGAGACTGATAGCCAAGCTCCGCACACATGAGGACGGTCTTAACAGGGATCTTGGCTTCATGACACACTATCTGTAACCCCCGTAACTTGCCTGGGTTAGCAAAAAACCTCACTTACTGTGCTGTCTGGAGAAAATACACAATTCTCCAACCAATGCTCAGGATTCCCTTCACACACATTGTTAGCCACTTTAACACTTGAATAGCAGGTTAGATGTAAGGATTCGCATTCTAATCAGCAATCTCTGACTGTCTGTGCTGATGTGTGCTATTGCAGACCAGAACACTGCATTTGCCTGAGGAAGACACAGTGTCGAAAGCTCGCAATTTTACTATCAAATAAATCGGTTGGATTAAAAATTGCTGTTGCTAAATTCTTACCAACTAGTCTGTGACCATTGAAAGCAGATCATTCAAATGTGCAAGGTACTTGGGAAGCAACCACAGCAAATACATTCCCAGGTGCCAGAGTTGCTCCGGCTATTCTGCACATCTTCAGAAATAGATTTTATGACACCCATGCACTCCAGCAGAAGAGGGGTACAATATCTGCCACACATTCATTCAAGTGTCTAATGAGCTACTTGTCTGCTGAAAATGTGATTCAGGTGCCTAGATTCTTCAGTAGAGCACTTCAGTATGCTTCAGCCAAGGGTCCATGTATTGCAATAGTCTGCTGTGCTTTGCTTGAATAATGACAACATCGTTGATTACCATTCCTCATCCAATAAGGAGGATATTATACAGGCTGCTAATTAAATAACACAAGATGACAAACCCTTTGCACCAGAGGCCAAGGGAAATGAGTGATGTTCAAGAGAGACTCAGAACAATCTCATAAGTACCCATCTTCTGTGACCCTAGTGATCTTTCATGATCAATTCAATAAAGCCTCACCTTTATGTGGCTTCCTTTATCTCACACCCAGGTTCAAAGTTGACAAAGTTGAGGAGATAAACAGGTATGTTTTGCCTAACACTAGCAATCCATTGAGGGAGAAACGCTGTAGACAAGATGTAACAAGAAAGCTAGGACAACAGGAAAGACTTCACATGCACAAGATCTAAATACCAATGAAAAAATGCAGCTAGATGCCATTCTTTACTTTCTAAATGTGCTCTTAATGATACTCCTCTAACACTTGCAGCTAACATCATGGCAGACTGTCGACTGAGCTTCTCCATGGGTTGGGATGAACTTGGTGCCTATCTTCTGGCTATATGAGGTTTAGAGGGCTTCTTACTCACAGGTCAATGTCCCCATTTCCTGTCATTTCAGCTACAGGAGGTGCTGGCATTACTGGAAGAGGGGCTGAGGAAATGCTTTTCACATCAGGAATGCCCTGAGAGAAGGACGTAGAAGCAGAATGCAGCCATTTCTCCCCCTTTGCAAAGCACATGCATATCTTCCTGCTCACCTGAGCAGAACAAGGACCTTAAATGCTTTGGTCCCCTCCCATTAGCCTCTGCTGCATCAGGCCATAGGACATGGTGACGACATGTGCATTTCTGATATACACAGTAGACTGCTGGATAAACCTCTCAATGGAAGATGCCATGCACGCACACACTTGAGACCTGGGCAGTGCACTCTTCCATCATCCATACAATTCCGCCAGATTTTCCCTCATCTCCTGTTGTAGCAGCAGATGGTGCTGTCATGTTGACAACTCCAGAGATAGGTCATCAGCTTGAGATCAGCATGGATCTGGCCTTCATTCCTCTGACTTTCAGCGTTCATCAGTTACTTGGGCATGGCGTTGATGTACTCACCTATTTGTCACCCTAGTATGCCAGCACAAGGGCAAGGACCACTCATTGACTTGAGAATATTTTCACGGTGAGGGGTGGTGGTGAATGATGCAGCACTATATCTTCTGATGGTCCATCCTCCTCTTCAGATGTGGTCAATTGGTCCCAAATCTTTTGAACTTCCCATCCTTTGGGATGACGCTGACCAGCATGGGAGAACACAACTATTAAGCGGTTAAGGGCTTCCTATTTCTTCATCCCAACCATTTTTGATTTGGAATTCTACATATTCAGCAGTGCCATATCAAGTGTGAACCAGATGCACAGCTTTATTCTGCAGCTATTCACTCATTCTCCAATGATGGCACTCTGTATTGCCATTAGCATTCAATGGCTGTCCCAAGACCCAATCAGTTCTTTTTTATATTCATTCCTGGGACATAGGCATCACTAGCTGGCCAGCGTTTATTGCTGGTATCTAGCTGCCCTTGTGGAGAGGGCAGTTGAGAGTCACACATAGGCCAGATGAGACAACAGATTTCCTTCCCTAAAGGACATTAGTGAACCAGATGGGTTTTCCCCATATTTGACAATGGCTTTATGGTCATCGATAGATTCTTAATTCCAGATTTTTTTTACTGAATTCAAATTCCACCATCTGCTGTAGCAGGATTTAAACTTGGTCCCCAGAACATAGCTGAATTCATGGATTAATAGACTAGTGATATTATCATTGGGCCATTGCCTCCCATGAGGGGAGTTCTAAGGGCTTCTTCTCCATGGAATCAGCATTTACATGTCTGAAAGCCCTCCAAAACCTTGGCCCTTTTCCTTCTGTTGTGTGCCTATCTTCCCTGAAAGAACAAAGAAGAACACTGTAAGTTTTCTCAAGAAGATCAGCATTACACTATGCTGGTGCAATCCCATTAGTAATGATGAGAACAGACAAATGCCTCCTCCATAAGGCTGCTCTCGCAGAACTAGGTAGACAGATAGGCATCACTTGCTGAGATATAGCTATGCATCTGAAATGATAGGCTGTTTCCCAATGTCTTGTCATTGACTCGATAGTCACATCCTCCTCACCAAGTGAACTGATTTGCATTGCCACATGGTAGCCTCAAAGAGAAAAGTGCCACGGAGAACTGTAGTTAGCATAGCAGAGAAGGTCATTTGTGCATTTGTGGCTTTGCACCCATATTTAGAAGACTGTTCTCATGACCACTGACATCTTCTACAATCTCCATCCAAGCTTGCTTGGTCAGGCAACTTAGCATTTTCTCTCATCCCTCGTGAAGAGGACAAGCCACTTTCCCCTTGCAGTTTGGAAGCCAACTTGCAAGACAGCATCATTAAACTGAGGTTTTCCTTCTGCTATGATTGTTACAAATTTTCAGCTGTTTGGGTGTCAGCTGTAGTGATAGCAGAGGGGTTTTGGGGCCAGTTAGGAAGCCAGAGGCCAGTTAGGAAGCCAGAGGCAACTCTGGAAGCCAGAGAGGTCTTCAGGACAATCAGATAGGCACTCCTTCAAACCAGACAGCAGTGAATGGAGGGCCAGAACCCATTAAATATGACAGAAGCATCAATCGTGGTGTCAGTGATGCTTCATTTCCTGCATCTGGCCTTTAAGTCGAAAGCCCCTGTGTCTCCTCTAAGTTAATTGCCTGGCCGCTGCATGATCACATTCAATTGGTTACCTGAGCTTCTACTGCCACCAAGATCTATAATTTTATAATAAAAGTCATCCCATTAATTTTATTTCCCTCTTCACAGATGCTTTCTGGTCTACTGAGTACTTCCAGCATTTTCTGTCTATTTCAGATTTTCGGCATCTACTGCATTTGCTTTAGAATTGAGCTTTAGGCACAACACTTCAGGAAGAATATATTGGCTTTGGAGGGACAAAGCACAGATATAATCTGAATTATACCACTACTAAAAGATTTAAATCAGGTTTGAGGACTGAAGCTGAAGAGGTATCTAATTGAGGTGCTGAAGATGATAAAATATTTGATAGGATAAATAAAGAAAAACTATTTCTTCTGCTGAAGGAGTCCAGGACAAGTGGACATTACTTTAAAATTCAATTTGGAGCATCTGGAGTTTACATGTCTTTACATCTAAAATTTTTGTTCAAGTTGTTGAGGCTAGGACAATTGAAAATGTCAAAATTGAAATTGCTAGATTTTTGTCAGATGAGGTATCAAGAGATATGAAACCAATGGGGTAAGTTGAGTTGAAGTACAGATCAGCCATTATCAAACTGAATTATGGAACAGCCTTGAAGGGCTGAATGGCTGATTCTTGTTACTATTTTCCTGGAATAGATTTAGCTGTAATGCCTCCAAAAATTGAATAGTTTGCCACTTCTCAAGGTCTATCTAGACTCATCTATGAAGAATAATGAATTGGGGGAATTGTACATGACAAAAGCTGGTCCCTTAAGATGATTGAAAGAAAACTGGCTGGCATTTAGATTGCACTTCAACATTGCAACATGGTTCATAGACAATAAATGACTTTTCAAGCATAATTACTATTGATTTGCAGGCAGGCACTGCAGCTAATTTGTACATAGCAAATCCCACAAACAGCTTTAAAATGAATGATCAGTTAATCTGTTTTTACAGTTATTGATCGGGAATGAACTCCTGCTCCTCCTAGGTCCTCAGATAAAAAAGACAATACTTCAAGAGCTACCTTTCCACATCACACTTAGCTGGCCACATGGGAAACTCAATGTCATTTTCCACATATCGCCTCGTAAAAATTGCAGTCAGATTAATATTATTGAAATATGCGTGGCAATCTTTCGAAGTAGGAGATGTATCACAACATATTCTGTTTCATTTTTATTAAAATAATGGTGATGCTTATCTCTAAACTTGCCCTTCTTGTTACTTCTGTGCTAGAATTTTGCCATCCCAATTGCTCTTCTTCCTCTCTCTGTTTATTCACCGAAATTCAAGAATCATTATAATGGGGGTGGTTCTCCAGCACAAGTCATGCTAGGGCCTTGCGGGACCACTGTATTGCAGGGAAAGATCGAAGAACGTTCACTGCCAGAGAGAACCCCTTTGGGATTCTTCCCACCCTCACACACACTTAAATATGTTATGTCAGTTTGAAGCTGGATTCTCCTTGCTCCAGAATTCTGCAGATGTTGGGGGCAGCAGGAGCTTGGTGCCACTCAGTACTAATTTCCAAAAATGGAAACAAGTTATGGTGGCTTGAATGGGCCATTGAAGCCTGCAGGTAGTTGGGGAAATGGCTGATATTGCCTATGTGCCAGGTTGGCCAAAGGGAGCGGGGGGGTTCACATGAGTGGGCCAGAAGGACTGGAGCCAAGTTAGGAGGCCCAAAATGGGCCTGAAAGTGGGGAGGAGGGGGAGGCTTTTGGCAATCCCACAGAGGAGTGTCATTCTTGGGGGGTGTTGGGGAGGGGACTGATTGCCAACCAGGGAGGGAGCTGGGGTTGATTTTAGCTCGCAAGTAGTGAGGGGCACAGCAGTTTAGGATTGTCTGGAGATCTCTGTGAAATCAATCTTGCTGGCATTTTTAGGTTCACAATCCAAAAAAATTTGAAGTGTGGTAGATTTCAGTGAGAAAAAATATTTCTGAATGTGGTTTAATTGCAAACTGAGTTGCAATGACCCACCCAGCAGGCATCTCAGTGGTTGTTCTGCTGGTGAAACACACAGAGCAGAAAGAGAGAATTTTGCTCTTCTTTTTCAAATCATTCTTCTCTGGGACCTTAAAACTGAAACTCTTTATTTTCTTCAGTCTTTCCTTGTTCTCAAAATCGACAGGCTTATAAAAGTTAAACTTGACATCACCTAATCAGTATTTTCTATTCCCTGCTGCTGTCAATCTTGGAGTAATGCTGCACTATGGAACTTTGCCCCTCACCTGAATTTCTAAAGACTTTTACAAATATCTTGGTGGTTAACAAAACTGCATCAAACAATGCACAGTGCTATAGTCCTTACTAATTACATCCGTCAATCTAATTCTACTGCAGACAAAGTTTTAGTATTTAGCAATGAGGGAGAATGCATGCAGCTAATCTAATCTTGGTGGCTTTGCTAGTTTCATGTTACTTTCACTTAAACTCTAATCTAGCCTACTGGCTCCTGTGATGATTTCAGTGAAACCTGATATTAGTGAGTTAAGCAAACACTGCTTCCCAACTTAGTATACCTGGTTTTCAGTCAGAAATGTAAAGATTAATGATATACTCTAATAATTCTAGTTTACTTGCTACCTCCTACCTAACCTAATTTTCCAGTAGAAATGAAGGTCAGTCTATGAAAATTCACAATATTTGAGAACATGTTAGTTTGCAGACATGCAGGAAAGCAGGAAATTGTTGTTCGAGATGCACAGCTTCTTTAGAATCTCTGCAACACTGGGATCTCATTGAGGGACGCAGCATTCACATACATAAAAGCATTTGATTTTGTGGTATTTACATGATAGGTAACCACATGAGTGTGCCAGATAAAGTTAAAGCTTTCATTCAAGAGTAAACTAGCATTAAATGTAATGTTCAGGCTTACTTATTACCAAGTAGCCTCTCTGATACTGAAAAAGTACTTATAAAAGTGTGGAGTCTTAATTCTTCAGATTTCAATTGTTGGTTGAAATTTAAAAGTAATATTTTCCAGAAAGCCACTTAGTGAAAGATAATACTAGAGCCAACTTTCACATACTTTTATAAACATTTATATAAGGAATGTAAGGAAGCGGTAGTGCCTCTCATACAGGCTTGCCTAACTCTTTGGAGTGGCTCAACGGTTATTGGTCTTCACCTTCAAACAGTTCTCACCCAAAGCTCCAAGGAGCTTTTAGCATGTCACAGCAGCTATATCCTGGTAAACCATTTCTTTAGGTAGACCAAACAAAGTGAGGGTAGCTGTCAGATCTTCTACCTGTGGCGATACAGCCATTTGTCTTCCCTACAGTGCAAAAACTGATCAGGCAGATTGGCAGATGAGACAAATCCAAGGTCCAAAAGTCTTGAAGGTAGGTCAGTGTCATGGTCTGGACCAAGTAGAGCTCCACATGACGCATTGAAACGTCCTGGTCACCTGCTGCATCCAAATCTATTTCCAGCCGTCCAGACTTTTTTTTAACCACTAGACCAAGGCAGATGAGGACAAGAAAATGTGGCTGATGATGTACAACTCTCCCTCGTTATATTGCAATTTACATGCAAATTATGTTTATAATCTTTCTAATACCTGTTATCCATCATCTACCTGTCAAAAGTCCTGTGGAAATGGGAGATTGACATAGTAGCAGATGTAGATCCACTGTAGCAAACCTGCAAATGGGTGGTTCAGATCCTAAGGCTGTTCTCCACCGGAGGGAAGCAGAAGTGGAATCTGGCATTCCTTGAAGAACTGAAAAACTCTTTTCAGAATCATATTGCTCATCATCCTAGTACAAGGAAGGGATGAGAAAAGATTCCCTAAACACTCACCTCTATAACCAGCAGGAATCCTATCAGTATGATTGTAAGCCAATCTCAAAAAATAAAGCAATAGTACACCAGTCACCATTACTGCATGGAACTTGCACACTCTCATGATCAACCCAACAATCAACAGATCTAAGAGAAGAACAGCTGGCTCAGTACAACATCTAGATTACTGACCTCAGTGAGTCCATCAACCTGAGGAGAGCTAAGGAAATTGATGCAGGTTACACATTCTTTGTAACTGAAAAGATGAACAGCTTTGCTGTCATGAACCATTTAGTCAATAAGATGGCCTACTTGATGGTGTTTAAACTGCCCCCTGCATGGCAACAAGTAAGCAACTCTTATCATTTTGTACACTCCTTCCATGACCAGCCCTGAAGAAGTCAAGGAAAAATTCGATGACCTCCACTCTTTGATTGTTACTGTGGCAAAGGAAAATAAACTAATCATTCTTGGTGACTGCAATGCAAGAATTGGTACAGATCAATATAGATCAACAAGCATGGGAACTGTCATCAGAAAAAACAGTGTTGGCAGTTGTAGCAGCAATGGTTTCTCTTGCTGAAGATGTGTGGTAAGTGTTATCAAGTCAGGAACTCCATTGATTCATGAAGTCCACCTGGATCATAAGTTTCACACTTTTGAATTTGGCTAGGGTGAGCATAAGATATTTCACTTCAGGTATGATTCAAATGACCTATTATTAGGGAGCTTTAATCAAACAAAGTTTATTTAAGAATACAGTTAACATGTATTGAAAGAAAATTAACAATAACTTTTACCAATTAGAAACAAAAACAAAAACAACCATGATATTGTATAAACTCTAATGAATATAGGAAATGTTCTAATCAAACAAACTTTCCTATACAAAATCCTTGCCACAGATTTACCACAGAAAATATAAATGCTCACGTGATGTAGGATCTTACTTCTTTGATTGAATGCTGCAGTTCTCTTGAAACACATGCAGACAAGCTTGGAGTCAGAACAGCTTTCCAAAACACAAGGGAGAGAGAGAGAGAGAGAGAGAGACAGAAGGGTTCTAGGTGCTAACTAGCTACCCATCAACAGCAGAATTTTCACTCCAGAAAGGCCAGGAAGCCTCGCTGAAAGTACCTGAGGCCGAGAGTAAAAATAAACAAAACCCCATTAAGCCATTGAAGCAGCAATAAAAGGACTTCTAGCAGACAGCCTGACAACAATGAAAAAAAGAACTGAAGGTGTTATAGTTGCAAAGGACATGATTTAAAAAGAAATATTTCTTGAAGATACACTAACGTCACATAAGCAAGATCTTTTAAAGACCAACACAATTTTCCATATCCTTAATCACAAAGGAGAGCACAGTCAGTGAGTTAAGAGAGTTCAAGAAAGATTCACATTAAGAGTGAAGCCAAGGAGTTAAAAAAGCACAAGAAAAAATGATTCCGTTTTTTGCTTTCATGACTCCAGCATGCAACCGCATCAAGATCTCCATTGGTAGGGTGGTGACTGCCTTGGAGACTCAGGTTATGCAGTTTCTGTTGGATTTGCACTTGAACCCACCCATTCTAGCCATAGGTCCATTTTAGCTGTATCTAGGTGTTAGTTGGATGGATTACCCTAACTTCTCTCAAGATGCTTCTTCTCCTCGAGGAGCGTCATCCAAGAACCTTGGAGCATCCATAGCACACTCTAATAGCTCCCTGTCATTCCATTTCCCCTCTGCCATTGATCCCAAACTCCAGCTGGTCAGGCCAATGACATGTACTTGCACCTGAGCAGGAGACACTTATGAGGCCATGGTTCTCAAAGTCTCAGGCCATGAGAGGACACCTAGCGAAGTTCTCTCAGTCAGCAGGGCATAGCAATTAGCAGGCTGTCTCACCTCAGCTATAGATGTTGAGGCAGCATCTAGATGTGACAGTAAGGTTGGGGAGATTAGGAAGTCACTGGTGGCATGGATGTTCAATAATTGTGTAGACTTTTTACTTTCATAAATATTACATTGCATCAATTCTTCTCCAAGTTTCCTGGATTCTATTTACATTTAATTTCACTTAAGGGTCTAAAATGTAATACCTTAGTGAAATCCCATCTCCATTTGCGTAAATTCTCATGCACTTTTATCATAGCCAATAGCAAGATGATGCCTCAGCATTCTGCATTGATGAGAACTAGAGATAGAATACAAGGAGCTCTCCTAATGATGCTTCCTGTTGAAGTGCCATGTGTAGACATGAAAATATGTGTTTGAGCTACCATATTTAACTTGTTTCATACTGATGTGAAGCTGTGGAATCTGATTAGGACATGAAAGTGTGCTAAGGAGATATAGCAACTACTATATTCTGGCAAGGCTACTGATTTGGCATGGTATAAATTCCTTTCAAGGATGACCCCATTATTCAGGCATAGAACTGACATTTCCAGAATAATAATAAGCAATGAACCTTTGGGAAATTTTCTCTCTGAGACCGAAGATGGTGGAATGTTCCATGCATCAATGGTGAAAGGAAATATTTATTGCAAGAATACTTTAGCACTTTACCCCTGGAATCTTGCAGCTCTCAGGTTGTCATGATTACATTATCACATCATATCTATGCAATGGTCTCTTCACGTGGCTTGTTTAAATTCTCACTCTCTTAAGTTCCATTCCCCTGAACATCCATTCTGTCTTAGGAATGTCTCACTTTTTTTATATTTTATTCCAATTCAATCTAATCAAATCAAATCCAATTCAGAGTCCCAACAAGTTGGGACATTCCCGATCCAAGCTGACAAGACAGGGCTCTCACCTCCTGTCTTGGGCTTGCACAGGCAACACAACCACCTCCCCCCCCCCCACCCCCCGCCCTCTTTGCAACATGCAATTGCGCAAGGCACAAGCAATGATGATGCAAGATCACCTCTTGGTGAATATTGGAGAGTCTGCCTGATATGTCCAAACATCAAAAATACATCTTCAGGAAGCCAATTATTTAATCTATCAAAGACTTTGTACAGCATTGCATCTCTCTTCAGTAGCATCACGTTGGTATTGAACAGGTGTTAACAACTAAGTCTTCTTTTGGGATCCCTTGTCCCTGACCAGCAGATACGTAAGTGCCGAGGTCCTGCAAAAATCTGTGGCAAGTGCAAGTGCAAGATGTAAGATTCGTGAGAGTTTCCTGGGTACCTCACATAAACATGTAGGATCTACTTTCTATAATCACAAATTAGCTGGATTATCAGACAGCAAAATAATTTTTGATTTGTGAATCTTATTGGCTCCTGCCAAAGAGCTCTCAAGGTGACATGTATGCAGTCAGTGACTCCCTACACTTCTGGAAAACCTGAGAGTGCTGTGAATCCAACAGATCTGACAGCCCGGCTTGTGTCATTCAAGTGGAACTGGATTTAATAGTGAGCTTTATTGAAAAGAACACTTCCCTTACACATTAGTGTGTCACTAATTGTCATATTCCATAAAGATCTCAAGTGTAACCTTGGAAGAATCTACTGGCAAAAAAGTTCAGTGCAGCAAAAGCTTCAAAACCACTGGCATAGGATGACCTATAAGTCCTTGTAGCAGTAGTTCTTCCAGAAGGTAACAAATGTGAGGCATCACATCCCTTGGAGAGCGAAGACACCTGTGGCATTGTCTTTCGCTTGTTTCTGTATATAAGCTGCACTTCTTTTGGTTGCATTACACATCTTTGTGGATTCTGTCCCCTTCAGGAACATCTTGGACTTCCTGAGACCCCACTCTCTTGTTGCTCAGGTCAATGCTCTTCTTGGACCTATGCCAATTGTTGACATATCCTTTTTTTCCTCATTCACATCACAGCCAGCAAAAAAGCAATGTTGCCAGCAGCCAGCATTCTCCATTCCTCCTTGTATCTGTGAACAAATAGAATTGAGTCATCATTGCAACTTCACCTTCAATTTTCTCTCTGTATCTCCAAGTCAGGAATCCAGTACATGGTCCTTGGTCTGTCTTCCATCCAGGACAGGATGCCTTCTGGCCACTCTATGCCAATGAAATATATTCTGGAAATTCACAGCAGCTAAGTATCACCCTTCAGACATGACTGCGTATTCACAGTGAGGGTTTACAGCCACATGCTATAAGTTTCAATTAGGCTATTGTCAGTTTGCCTTCACTCACTATTGATAGCCTAATGTTATGACTGTAAGCATGAACCCTTATAAGCCATGACCATTACAAAGAAAATATTGATATTTCTGACCTTTGATTGTCCGATCTTCCTTCCCTTTTTACAAATCTTTGTCAGATGCTTGTTCAGATCAACTTAAGTTTAGCCCCAAGACTTAACAGATTCTTGTATGAATACACACATTGGGAAGAAAGGGCATTTGAGGTTCAAAACTAGTACTTAGCTGAACTTGTACTCCATGACTTGAACATATAATTAGTAGGGTGGGTACCTCCTCAGTTAGCCCAATATAGTAATGCTGAACTTCTCCCACATACCTTGAGGTTCCTACCAAATAATTTTTCTCATGTTTGTTTTTCCAACTGCATCATCACTGAATAAAGGCAATGATGATGCCCTTTGTGACTTATTAAAACTTTATAACTTCTCTCTGTCACCCAAGTTCTTCAATCTTCCAAGTCACCGGCTCCTAATCCCCATTCCTCCTGTTATGAACCAGCCTCCCTGTTACCCTTTGCCTCATTATATTTCTTATGGATATGTTCTACCCACTGTTCCCTTCAATTCTGATGCTCCATACCACTTGATCTGACCCAACCTTTCTCAAGCCACATGCACCCTTACTTTCTGAGACTCTCCAACTCCTCAAGTCCATCCAATAACAGGCTCCCACAAATAAATTTACAATTGCCAACCTACAGAAACCAGATACCCATCTCTGAATATAACCTCTCTGTTTCCCAGTACTATGACTATAACCCCAGAATCAAATATCTTAACAGACTGGCCACACCATATACTCCTCAATGCTCAAAGAGCCTTCCACTGCCCAAGATTGGATCAAGATATTGCAGCCCCTGACATCCTGGCTTTATTCCCAAATCACTCTCTTACAAAGGTTCCCATAGTGTGGCTGCATTCCCAGTTCAGTCTCTTAAAATGACTCCAACAGTGTGGCTCATTCCCAGGACAGTCTTTTTAAATATGTTCCCTGCACTGTCTTTCACCCTTCCCTAGACAATTGGTATAAGTTCACACAGACAGTCTTTTACTTTTCCCCTCTGAGGTCTATACTTCCCCTCAACACCCCACTCCCATTCCTGCTTCTATCTCACCCTCCTTGCTAATTGCATCTCCAGCCTTTGTGCAGTTTATGTTACAGGCACCCAATATATTTCTGGGGTGGTGTAAAAGTAAGATGAAAGCAGCGTCTACTAACTTCAAAGTTGTGAATGAAGTGAAACTCGTCAGGTGTGTGCCATTTTTATAGTTATGAAACAGAATATTCTAGTTAGCCATTGGCAGATTGCTTGATTTAGAACAGGAATGTGATTCCAGCAAGTGGGTTTTTTAATGAACATTCTTGAGATGCTAATGAATGTTAATGTGGCTCCTGACATTGCTCAGTGGAAATTTGACCTATCTTTAACCTCTCCTGAAAGTCAGTAGAACAAAATTCCAAACCATTTTTTTGTCAGAAGGAAACTGAGTTTTTCATTCATGCCAGATTAAATGCCTCTGTCTGCTGCGATTTAGTAGCTGGCAGGCCCAGAAGATTCCGTCCTACAATTTTAGAACTGGTACACAATGTTGGTGAAATCAAAGCCAACTTGAATTAATAGTATCTCATTCAGATGCATAGGAAAAGATGTCCCAACTTGCTTTTATTTAAATACTGCTTTAAGTATCCAGTGTGCTACCAAACCAGACCGATTACTCAGGATTCCACTGGAGCTCCTACTTTAATCTCACTTAAGTTAATTTCAATGCTTAGAGAATATGAACATTCAATCCTCACCACATAAATGTTTAAATTTGAAGTACAGAAAGAGAATCTATACAATGAGAAGCATATACAGGTAGAGCTCTTTTCTCAGTAATGGCATTCAAATTCCATCTAGCCAGTGTAGAGAGGATACTGTTTACTGAAACATAATCTGCAGCAGCTTGTTTCAGACTGGCAGAGCAGTACAAATGTATCCCTGATATTCTACACCAGCATGAATTGGGCACAAATTCTCCCACCTCCTGCCCCACACACAAAATATGTTTACCACTAAAACAACACAGCCATACAAGAAGGAATATTAACCCGCATGCAGGTTTGGGTGTGGATTTAAATCTATAAAAGTGCTCCAATTTGCCAATTTCCAAAAGTGTGTTTGACTGGTTGTATGCAACACCTGGGACAGGCAAATTGCCTATTAACAAACTGGGTGGATTCTCCAGGCTGGCTACCTTGATTGTGGATCATAATGGCCCAAAGAACTGTGAGTTGGTGGGAAAGCGGGTTTCATACTGAACACCATGCCTGCTGCGATCCTCCCAGGCCGCACTGCTGGCCTCGATCAGGTTCCCATCCACAAAGTCACACATTTCAATACAGTTAACGGATTTGCAGTCTGAGTCAAATGGTTCTCGCTATTCACCCACCTCCCCAGAGGGATGTATTCTGAGCGGCCTTTGGTACAGGTCCTCGCATGCGAGGACCTGCATGTTGATACTGAGAGAGTCAAGGGAGCACCACTGATGCCTCAGCAATAAGAGACATTCTCACCCCAGACCACACAGGCCTTATCTCATCCGACCTCCAACTCAGCCCCTCTTCCTTCTCTGATTCCTCCCACTCAAGTCTTTTTCCCTCTCAGAACTGCTACTTATGCCCTTCAGGCTATGCACCTAGGCAATGTCAACAGTGCACTGTCCCCTGGCACCCTACACTGACAGCCTGGCCTGTCACCTTGGGCCCTATGGGACTCAAAGAAGTAGGTTCATTGGCCAGTTGCCCCTCTGCAATTGCAGAGGAAGGGTCCTGGGAATTGGGTGGGCTGGAGGCAAGGGATCAACCTTGCCAATCTCCACTGGGTTATGGGTGCCATGGCTGGATTGCCCCCTCTAGCCCTGACAGACCTGAAGATCATCATAGCATTGTGATTTCAGGCAGCCCACTAATCAATTTCTGCATTCCTATTACCGTGCAAATTCTGAAGTGGCCAGGTAACCTTAATCTTCATATTCCCCCAATCATGTGACAGGATTTTAAATCATTGCAACTCTCCATTCTACAACAGAGTTTTTCCTTTCTCCTGGTCAGAAGCAGCAGATGAGAGCAGATCCTTTTGAAGTCCTCTGTCAGACAGGAGATGGAGGGAAGGAGAGAGCGGTGGGGTTCCTGTCTGCCAAGCTGTGCACTCGGATCCAACGTATGCACACAGCTTTGCTTTGAAGTTGCTGAGGTTTCTCAGCAAGCAGAAATTATTGAAACCCTCTTCATTGCGCTTGAAGCCTTTCATCTGTAATAAGGTTGAGGTGATACAGTGGTTAGCACTGCCACCTTGCAGTGCTAGCGACCCAGGTTCAATTCCCAGCTTGGGTAACTGTCTGTGCGGAGTTTACACGTTCTCCCCATGTCTGCATGGTTTCCTTATGGTGCTCTGGTTTCCTCCCACAGTTCAAATATGTGAGGGTTAGGTTGATTGGCTGTGCTCAATTGCCCCTTAGTGTTGGGATTAGCAGGGTAAATATGTGGGGTTACAGGAATAGGGCCTGGGTGGGACTGTTGTCTGTGCAGGCTCAATGGGCTGAATAGCCTCCTTCTGCACCGTGGGGATTCTATGATTCTACAAAGTTCAACATGCAATGCCTTGTAAAAGATTCAACTGTTGGTTCAATGGATTTCGATCATCCTCCAGAAATCCATGTTTGTTTTGACTTCCCTTCACAGTTGACTGCACCTCGAGTACTCCATTGATCCTGACCACAGTGACAGACACACATTCCAAAGTAAAGGATAGATGCAACCAAAGCATATTCCCCGAGTTTTTCAACAAGTCACCCAGATGTCTGTCACACAGAAACATAGAAAACAGGAACAGGAGTAGACCACTTGGTCCCTCAAGTCTATACAATATGATATGATCATGGCTGATCCTGTCCCTCAGTGTCATATATCCAGTCTCTCTCCATACCCCTTGACATTTAGAAATCTACTTCCTTCTTAAGTATACTCAGTGGCTTGGCCTTCACGGCCTTCTTTATGAGAGTAAAGAAATTTATTCTCATCTCAGTCTTAAATGGTCTATCCTGTATCTTGAGTCTGTGAGCTGTTTTTCTAGAATCCACAGCCAGGAGAAACATCAATACTGCATCCAGTTTGTTCAGACTATCAGAATTTTATACACTTCAATTGAGATCTCCTGTCATTCTGCTAAACTCCAGTGAATATAGACCTAGTCAACCAAATTTCCTTTTATGCAAGGATCCTATCTACTGTCCCAGGAATCAGTTTGGTGAACATTCACTGTGCCCTCATTATGGCAAGTATATACTTTCTTAGGTAAGGAGACCAAAATTACACACAATACTCCAGCTGTAGTCTCACCAAGGCCTTGGACAGCTACAGTAAGACATCTTGCTCCTGTACTCAAGTCCTCTTGCAATGAAGGGCAAATAGTATTTGCTCTTCTTGCTTGCTACATCTGCATGCTTGATTTCAGTAACTGATATACAAAGGCATCCGGGTCCCTTTGTACACAACATTTCCCAATCTATCATTTTTGAAACAATATTCTACCATTGTGTTTTACTAGAAACTTTACACTGGACCCTTGGTTCCCTGGCATTTATGAAATGTTATTTATGAATTCTTCCATGAAGTGGGAACTTTAGTTGTTTAATTGCTCTGCTGTTTCTTTGTTCTCCTTTATAAATTCTCCTGTTTTGGACTGTAAATATTTGTCTTTTTAATCTTTTGCTTTTTACATACTTACAGAAACTCTTACAGTGTGTTTTTATGTTCATTCCAAGCTTACTCTATATTTAATTTCCCCCTTCTTGTTCAATTTCTTTGTCCTCCTTTGCTGAATTCTAAACTGCTCCAAATTGTCAGGCTTGCCACTTTTTCCAGCAACTTTATATCACTCCTCTTTGGAACTAAAATGATCATTAATTTATTTTATTTTCCATTATTGGGTCATTTTTCCTGGTTTTTTTTTGCCATGATATGGAGATGCCAGCATTGGACTGGGGTAAACACAGTAAGAAGTCTCACAACACTAGGTTAAAGTCCAACAAGTCTTAAAGGTACAGACAATGTGAGTGGAGAGAGGGTTAAGCACAGGTTAAAAAGATGTGTATTGTCTCCAGCTAGGACAGTTAGTGAGATTTTGTAAAGCCAGGCAAGTTGTGGGGGTTACAGATAGTGTGACATGAACACAAGATCCTGGTTGAGGCCATCCTCAGGTGTGTGGAACTTAGCTATCAGTCTCTGCTCAGAGACTCTGTGCTGTGGTATTTGTGAAGACTGTTTTGGAGAACATTTACTTTAACCTGGTATTGTGAGACTTCTTACTGTTTTTTTGTGCTATAAAGGAATGTATAACAATCGCAATGTAAACATTAATTCCTTAAACAATTAACAATTTTCTTACTAACCTTTTAATGAAATTCCTCAATTTATCACAGCTAAATCAGCTTTCATACTTTCATTGTTTCCTTTGCTTAGATTTAGAAGCTTATTGGACTTTTTCATGTTTCATCCTACTGAAGAACTGCATCATGTTATGGTCATTCTTATGTCAAGATCCTACAGAACAAGATAATTTATCAGCCCCCCTTCTCATTGCACAATGCCAAATGTAGAATAGTTAGTTCCTCGATGTACTGGTCTAAAAATCCATCTTGTACACACTCCAGGAATTAATTCGCCACACTAGTATTGCTAATTTGGTTTGTCCAGTCTATATGTAGACTAAAGTCATTCCTAACTGCTGTGGTAACCTTGTTACATATATCTCATATTTCTTATTTAATGTCATCCCCAACTTACGAGTACTGTTAGGAGGCCTAAAGGCAACTCCCACTAATGGTTTCTGCTCTTTATTGCTTCTTAGCTCCACACAAACTGATTCTAAATCTTTGCTTTGCGAGCCAATATGTTTCTTATATTGCACTGATTTGATCCTTTACTAAGTCACCACAACATCTGTCACCATAATATCCTTGAATATTTAGTTCCTGGCCTTGTCTCCATAATCACAATCATGTTGTACCCATTTATGTCTGTTTGCGCAATTAATTCATCTACTTTATTGCGAATGCTGTATGCATTCACACACAGTGACTTGACTTTTTAAAATTTTTACTTTTTTTGTACTTCGGTCCAATTTACTGTGAGCCCTGATTTCCTCTGCCTTCCAGTTTTGTTCTATTTTGCATTCCTATCTTTGTTTCCCTTTCATTTATTTCCCCTGTTCAGGTTTCCATCTCGTCACTCTAGTTTAAACTCTCCCCACAGAACTAGCGAGGGTATTGGTCCCGGTCCTGGTGGGGTGCAACCTAGCCAGCTTGTATAGGTTCCAACTTCCCCAGAATCCGTACCAATGCATCAGGAATCTAAATCCCTCCCTCCTATAGCATCAATCCAGGCAAGCATTAAGCTGGTCTATTCACCTATTCTTAATCTTGCTATTCACTGGGAGTAATCTCAGATTACTAACTTTGGGGTCCTGCATTTAATTTATTTCTTAGCTCCTGATATCCTGCTTGAGTGCCTTTAAGCCTCTTGTGGCCTATGTTGTTAGTACCAATATGAACCATGACCTCTGGCTTTTCACCCTTTACTTTCAAAATGTCCTGCAACTGCTCAGTGAAATCTTGACTCTGGCACCAGGAAGGCAACATACCATCCTTCTGTCATGTCTGCAGCTGCATATGTGTCTATCTCTCCCTCCTATGATAAAATTCCCTATCATTATTGCTCTCCTTTTTCTCTCATCTCCTATGAAGCTGGGCCACTTGAGGTGCCTCAGACTTAGCTCCTGCTGTATTCTGCTAAGAAGCTATCTCTCCCACCAGTCTCCAAAACATAAAGGTGGTGATTCTCCCAAATTGCTGCACTGTTTTAGTAGCATATTGGGTCAGGAGACTCTAATGGAGGCTGGCTTGTGAGCTCTCAGCTGGGCGCCACCGTCTCCATGTGTCTTTGGCACTCGGCACTGAGCTGCATAATGTATGCAGACCCTCATTTTAACTCAATTGTAACATCATTAGCAGGCCCGGGACTGAAATCTCCAGGTTCTTTAGCCTCTCCCACCCCACCAGAAGTGATTCTCTCCAGTGGGATTTAGTATAGCCCCCCACTTAAGTTGAGCTGGTGGCCTGATTCCGTTGGAGTTTAATGGAGGCAATTGAGGCCCCTCCGCAGTGGTTGGACTCAATGGGGTACTCTTTGGGCGTTGCCATCATGGCAGTCCCAGTCTGGAACCTCAGCACTGCCCAAGGAGCAAAGAGTCAATGCCCATGGACACCCTGGTGCTGCCCATCAGGCATTGGGTAGTGCCAAGGTGCGGGACCTAATTGGGCAGGGCCTGATGTGGCGTGGGATTTCTGGGAGTGATATCTGTGGGAATAGAGGGTCTCAGCACATTGGGCTGAGTCATAGACAGAGGGAGTCCAGTGATTGGCGCTGGCCATTGGGAGGTGTGTGGAGGGTGAGAGGGAGTGGTGGAGGGGCTGCACAGGAAGGCGGATGTTGGGACTGTGAGGGCCAGGACTGCGGCTGGGAAAGTTGGGGGGGAAGGAGGAGGGAAGGTGATCGGGGCTGTGGGAGGGGGCCAAGGTTGGCTCGGCATGTTCGGGCTGGGAAGGTCGCATGGCCATCAATGCAGCGGTTGTGGAGGTTGATCAAACTGGCCAGCAATCAGGAGGCTGGCAGACTCTGGGACCATTGCACATGCACCGATCAGATCAGTGTCTGAATTTTATCATTTGTGGCTGCAGACTTGACACAAGGATGGTGTTTGCGCAATTAATTCATTTATTTTATTGGGTACAACATGATTGTGATTATGGAGACAAGGCCAGGAACTAAATATTCAAGGATATTATGGTGACAGATGTTGTGGTGACCTTAGTAAAGGATCAAATCAGTGCAATATAAGAAACATATTGGCTCGCAAAGCAAAGATTTAGAATCAGTCTGTGTGGAGCTAAGAGGCAATAAAGAGCAGAAACCATTAGTGGGAGTTGCCTTTAGGCTTCCTAACAGTACTGATAAGTTGGGGATGACATTAAATAAGAAACATGAGATGTATGTAACAAGGTTACCATAGCAGTTAGGAATGACTTTAGTCTACATATAGACTGGGCAAACCAAATTAGCAATACTAGTGTGGCGAATTAATTCCTGGAGTGTGTACAAGATGGATTTTTAGACCAGTACATCGAGGAACTAACTATCCTACATTTGGCATTGTGCAATGAGAAGGGGGGCTGATAAATTATCTTGTTCTGTAGGATCTTGACATAAGAATGACCATAACATGATGCAGTTCTTCAGTAGGATGAAACATGAAAAAGTCCAATAGGCTTCTAAATCTAAGCAAAAGAAACAATGAAAGTATGAAGGCTGATTTAGCTGTGATAAATTACCTTCCTGGTGCCAGAGTCAAGATTTCACAGAGCATTTGCAGGACATTTTGAAGGTGGAGGGTGAAAAGCTAGAGGTCATGATTCCAACTGGTACTAACAGCACAAGCCACAAAGGGCTTAAGGCCCCTCAAGCAGGATATCAGGAGCTAGGAAATAAATGCAGGACCTCAAAGTTAGTGATCTGAGATTACTCCCAGTAACTAGCAAGATTAAGAATAGGTGAATAGGCCCTGTGCCTTGCTTTTTAGACTCATTCATGCCAGTGCAGTCAGCAGTACTCACAGAGTGTTGGAAATTCATTTTGAAACTTCTGCTGAAAGTTTGCACATTCTCCTCATTCTGTGTGTGTTTCCTCCAGGTGCTTCGGTTTCCTCCCACAGTCCAAAGATGTGCAGGTTTGGTTGATTGGCGATGCTAAATTGCCACAGGGTCAGGGGGACTTGCAGGGTAAATATGTAAGGCTATGGGAATAAAGGCTGGATGAGATTGTGGTCAGCATACACTCAATGGGCTGAATGGCCTCCTTCTGCACTTAAGGATTTCTATAATTCTATGAACACCAGCATGAATTTACTCCGGTTTTTATGCAAATTCAACACTTGGTATTTTTTTGGGAGAATCACCTCCAAATTCTATTAGAAAGGGAGATGGACCCAAGGGATTCCTGCACTACCTGTTTGGTGCTTTTCCTCTCTCTGGCAGTTATCCATTCACTTTTTGCCTGTGCACTCTTTACCTGCATGTGATCACCTCACTCTAAGCACTATTCATGAAGGTGTCAGCCTTGTAGATCACTGCTCCACAGTGATCCAGCTGCAGCTACAGATCCAAGAAGAGCAGAAGGAGGCCATTCAGCCCAATGAGTGTGTGCTACAGATCCAAAACGCAGATTTTGAGTAGTTACGACTGGAGACATTTCCTGTTCAGTTCCAGCCTTGGATTACTGTATGTGAGTCTGTGCATTCTCCCCATGTCTTCATAGGTTTCCTCTGGGTGCTCTGGTTTCTTCCCACAATATACAGATGCCGGCGTTGGATTGGGGTGGTAAGAACTCAGTAAGAATTTAGCAACACCAATTTATAATCCAGCCGATTTATTTGATAGTAAAAAAGCGAGCTTTCAACACTCTGTGTCTTCCTCAGGCAAATTTGCCTGAGGAAGACACAGAGTGTTGAAAGCTCGCTTTTTTACTATCAAATAAATCGGTTGGATTATAAATTGGTGTTGCTAAATTCTTACTGAGTTCTTCCCACAATCCAGAGATGTGCAGGTTTGGTGAATTGATCATGCTAAAATGCCTTTTAATGTCAGGGGCTAGCAGTGCTAGTGTGGTTACAGGGATAGGCCCTAGGGTGAGATTCTGATTGGTGTAGATTCGATGGGCCAAATAGTCTCCTTCTGCATTACAGGGATCCTATTATCCGCTTTGCATGGCAAGACTTACCCTTAAATTAGTCTCTTTATTTTTACTTCAAGTTTAAAGAATATTGGGCGAGATACTCTGACCACCACCACCACTACCAACACCCCCACACCACACCCCCGCCCCCAACAACGTGTTTATCAATGATGGCTGATAGTTTGCTATTGGCAGATCTTCTCGTCCCACCACTGTAAATAAGATTTTGTATTGAATCCACCCTGTCTGGATACCATTATTCTATGGCTAGAGGCTACGAGCAGCAATCCATTTATCTCAACATGTCCAAGGGCCAGTGGCAAAGGAAGCTTTGCCATTCTCAGGACATAGTGACAGCAATATGCCAAATGTTGCCTCCAACTGCCTGGGTAGATACCCTACACCAGTAATTCTGAAAGTCACAGTAGTCCTCATCTTCTACTCCACCAGTTCTTTCCAGGAGTCAGTGTGGGACTGTAGTGTGTCTTAATCAGCTGCACACAATTACCGTGAAGCCTATCATTAATGGTCTCTTCAGACATGTCCTCATATTTATCCATTACTGGATAGATGAGGCCAGCCAGGCTGATAGAGTCAGAAGCTTTGCGATGAGTGGCGGCTTTCTTGTATTCAGGGTGCCAATGGTGACTGTGGATCCCCCCCCACCCCCATCAATTAAGGCACCAACAAGTGAGTCAAGGGCTTTCATGATCCAAAAGGGCTTCCAATCAATGAATGTGCAGTTCGTCTGCGACCATAGGCCATAGATTCTGCAAGACTATGCCTGTTACAATGCAGTTCACCTAATATTAGAACTGGTGACATTCACAGGTACCAAGGTTGCTCATGACTTTTGCACAATTGAATGGATTGCCCCTGGATGACATGGGCTATCCATTGAAAAAGTGATTCATGATATCATGCTGGCACCCAAGAACAGAAGTGGAACAGAGATACAACAGGAGTCATGCCTTGACAAAGATAGTAGTGGACAGGAACTATGGACTACTTGAGATACACTAGAGGTGTCTAAACCAATAAAAGAGAACATTGCTGTGTCCTCTACAGTACATCTTGCTTAGTCATAGCATGCATGCTACGTGCTGCACCATCTGGGTTCCCCTACCCACAAGGTGGTAAGATTGGGTGGGAGGTGAAAAATCAGGATTGCACCCTGTTTTTCGCCTCCCCCAGTATTATCGTCACTCCTTTGCGAAATCAGTTTTGCATCCACAAATGGTACAAAGCCAATTTAAACATTAATGACATGTTTTCATTAATATTAACATTGTCTGGGTCACTTACTTCTATCACTTCATCAGCTGAGGTTCAACAAAAACAAGTGATGGCCTCGCCGGGGGGGAATCAGAGATCACTGAATTTCTGGCTGGTTGGAGTAGGGCCAGGCAGTGCCCATGGGGCAATGCCAGCTTTACAGTGCCTGTCTAGCACCCTGGCACTGCCCATAGGTGTCATTACTGTCCCAGGTGCACTGCCAAGAGAGCATAGTCAGAATGGAGTGGAGAGAGGGAAATTTGCAGGAGGGAAGGAGAGAATCTACGACCAGGGAGGGAGGGATAAAACTCTGCATGGGATAGGTGATCTGCGATCAAGGAGGGAACTCTGCATGGCTGGTAATGTCCATGGCAAGGGAGCGTGGTCTGTGAGAGTTTGTTCCCAATGTCCATTTGGGGAGGGTCTGATGTCTATGGGGGTGTGGAGGTGGTAGGACACCTCCCAGTATGTGCTTGCTCAATGGCAGCCTTAGAACTCAGCAGCTAACTTCACCTGTGAGCTCATGCTCCACGCTCCCCCAACCCTGCTGGCAAGAATTTTTTTACACTAAGTGCCATAAGATTGTATTTTTAAACTTGCCCAAAGAACAAGTCTGAAACTCTCCCTTTTCCTCACCTATTCGGCAGTTAGAATTTTTTCATAAGCTTGCGCCACAAATATCATAATGGCAAGAAAATAGGAGTGATCTGTGCCGGTCTTATCAGTGCACTCTGCAACACAATTCACAATGCCAGGAACATGACGCCAAGGAGACCAGCCCGATGGTTCAAAGAGGAAGAGGTGGGATGGCTGCTAAACACTGTAGAGGAGAGGCAAGCTATCCTCTACGCCGGTGAGAGACAATGATGCAGGAGCAGGGACTCCAATGCAACCTGGGAAGCAGTGGCTGTGGCAATCAGTGTCTGCAGTGTGACATTGGGGGTCAATGCCAAAAAAAATTGAACAACCTCAGTCAGGCTGCAAGGGTAAGTGCCCATTCATCCCATCCTGGCATCAGTCCTGTCCATCACACCTGGAATGTCCACCTCAACTGACCCCAGACACCCCACTGCTATCCAGTACTGACCCTAATAGCACCTTCCTCAAATCGCTCTAGCACCCCCTGTCACAACTCCTGCCATGGAGATGCCGGTGTTGGACTGGGGTAAATACAATAAGAAGTCTGACAACACCAGGTTTAAGCCCAACCGATTTATTTGATAGTAAACTCACAAGCTTTCAAGGTTTCCCTCTTCATCAGGTGAATGGAGAGTTCTGGTCTCAGACAGAGCAAACCTTCAACAACTAGTTTTTCATCCAGACACATGGAACAGCCATGGGGACTAAATTCACACCTCAATATGCCAACATCTTCATGCACAGGTTTGAACAAAACTTCTTCACCGCATAGGACCTTCAACCGATGTTATAGATACATCTACGACATTTTCTTCCTTTGGGCTCATGGTGAACAATCATTGAAATAACTATATGATGATATCAACAAGTTCCACCCCACTATCAGACTCATCATGGACTATTCTCAGAATCAGTTGCATTCTTGGACACACGCATCTCCATCAAGGACAGTCACCTCAGCACCTCACTGTACCGCAAAGCCCACAGTACTCACAATGCTCCATTTCTCCAGCTTCCACCCTAAACACATTAAAGAGACCATCTCTTACGGACAAGCCCTCCGTTTACATAGGATTTGCTCAGATGAGGAGAATCGTGACAGACACCTCCAGATGCTGAAAGATGCCCTCATAAGAACAGGATATGGCACCCGACTCATCGATCAACAGTTCTGATGCGCGACAGCGAAGAACTGCATCGACCTCCTCAGAAGACAAACACGGGACAGAGTACCCTTCGTCATCCGGAATGTCCCCGGAGCAGAGAAGCTAGGACATCTTCTCCAGAGTCTTCAACATATCATTGATGAAGACAAACATCTCGCCAGGGCCATCCCCATACCTCCACTTCTTGCCTTCAGACTTTTCTGGGACAGAGTGTTTGGAAGTGCTGGTGGCTGACAGTGGTAGGGAAGCTGTTGGAGGGGATTCTTAGAGATAGGACGTATAGGCACTTACAGCGTTGCGATCTGCTTAGGGATACGCAGCATGGCTTTGTTAAGGGGAGGTCATGCCTTACGAATCTGGTAGAATTTTTTGACGAGGTGACGAAAATGGTCGACAAAGGGCGAGCTGTTGATGTCATCTATATGGATTTCAGTAATGCGTTTGACAAAGTCCCTCATGGGAGGTTTGTTGAGAAGGTCAAGGCTCATGGGATACAAGGGCAGGTAGCTAGATGGATAAGTAACTTAGTAATAGGAGACAGAGAGTAACAGTGGAAGACTGCTTTTCTAGCTGGAGGTTGGTCCGTGTGGAGGCTGGAGGTGTGCCGCGGGACTCGGTACTGGGACCTCTTCTATTTGTAATATATATAAATGACTTGGAAGAGAGAGTAAGTGGAGTGATCAGCAAGTTTGCAGACGATACAAAGCGGACAGTGAGGAGCATTGTTAGGCAGGACATAGATAGGCACGTAGCTTGGGCAGACTGATGGCAGATGGAATTCAATCCTGATAAATGCGAGGTGATGCACTTTGGGAGAAAGAATGTAGTGGGGAGGTATATGATAAAGGGTAGACCTATTAAGAGTATAGAAATGCAGATGGACCTGGGGGTGCAGGTGCACAAGTCTCTGAAGGTGGCAGAGCAAGTGGAGAAGGTTGTGAAGAAAGCATATGGTATGCTAGTCTTTATAGGAAGAGGTATAGAGTACAAGAGCTGGCCTTTAATGTTGCAGTTGTATAAAATGTTGGTTAGACCTCATTTGGAATACCGCGTCCAGTTCTGGTCGCCTTACTACCGGAAGGACGTGGAGACTCTGGAGAGAGTGCAGAGGAGGTTTACCAGGATGCTGCTAGGTATGGAAGGTCTGAGTTATGAGGAGAGGTTAGGCAAATTGGGGCTGTTTTCCTTAGAAGGACGTAGACTTAGAGAAGATCTAATAGAGGTGTACAAGATTATGAGGGATATAGATAGAGTATCTATATCTATATATAGATATATATATAGAGTTATATATATAACCCTATATATATAAGGTATATATATATATATATATATACCATAGGGTTAAGCTTTTTCCTAGGATGGACTCGAATAGCATGAGGGGTCACGGGCTTAGGGTGAGGGGGGTAAGGTATAATTTGAATGCTAGAGGGAGTTTTTTCACACAGAGGGTGGTGGGGGCATGGAATGCACTGCCAAGTAAAGTGGTGGAGGCAGGCACTCTGGAGTTATTTAAGAAATACTTAGATGGGCACATGAACAGAATGGGAATAGAGGGGTATAGAAAACTGATTTAAAGTAGGGATTATGAGCCTTGGGAGTCCCTGGGAAGTGTGTAAACAGACGATGATATTGATGTCCTTGTTTTTATCCTACAGGTGCTTTGGTCCACCTTGTTGTCTAACAAGGGGCATACGCGAGATGGGTCATGAGAGGGCTGCTCTTGGATTTTTTTCCAGAGTATCCTAGTGCTTCATGTTGTTAGTGTACACTTAACCTGGACCATTTGATGGGCAACATGACAGCTCAGTGACTATCGCTGTGCTGTGCAGATGCATGGATTTGGGCCTGTGTCTGTGGGAGTTTGCGCATTCTCCCCGTGCTTGCGTGGGTTTTCTCCGGGCGCTCCGGTTTCCTCCCACATCCCAAAGATGTGCTCTTAGGCTAATTGACAAAACAAATTCTCCCTAAATTGTCTCAAATTTGGTTTTCAATCCATAGATCTATAAACATAGACAGGGATCACAGGTAGAGGTGGGAACATCGGGGTGGCGGCGTGGGCTCATTGGGCCGAAGGGCCTGTTTCCCGTGCTGTTTTGTTCTTTGTTCTTTGTTCTAACCGCACAACCTCAAACAGACCACTATTCGCAGCAAACTACCCAGCCTTCAGGAAAACAGTGACCATAATACCACACAACCCTGCCACAGCAACCTCTGCAAGACATGGCGGATCACTGACGTGGATGACATCATCACACATGAGAATGCCATCCACCAGGTACACAGTACATACTCCTGCAACTCAGCCAACGTTGTCTACCTAATACGTTGCAAGAAAGGATATCCTGAAGCATGGTACATTGGGGAGATCGTGCAGATGCTACGACAACAGATGAATGAATATCGCTCGACAATCACCAGGCAAGACAGTTCCCTTCCTGTTGACGAACACTTCTGCGGTCACGGGCATTCAGTCTCTGACCTACGGGTAAGCATTCTCCAAGGCGGCCTTCACAACACACGACAGCACAAAGTCGCAGAGCAGAGACTGATAGCCAAGTTCCACACACAAGGACGGTCTCAACAGGGATCTTGGGTTCATGTCGCACTATCTGTAACCCTCATGACTTGCCTAGGCTTGCAAAACCTCACTTACTGTACTGTCTGGAGACAATACACATCTCTTTAACCTGTGCTCAATGCTCCTTCCACTCACATTTTTAGCCTCTTTAACACTTGAATAGCAGGTCAGTTGTAAAGATTCGCATTCGAGTCAGTAATCTGTAAACTGTCTGTGCTATTATATGCTTTGTCTGAGGCTAGAACTCTCCATTCATCTGACAAAGAGGGAAATCTCAAAAGCTTGTGAGTTTACTATCAAATAAATCAGTTGGACTTAAACCTGGTGTTGTCAGACTTCTTACTGTGACAACTCCTGCCCGGCAAGGCACAGTGACAATCTATGCCATCCATTCCCCTCTCCACCCCCACTAACCCCCCAGACCCTCCAGCCACTAAGCTCTCAATCATTCTCCTGTGTCTCCACAGCAGAAGATTGCCCACAACCAAATGGAATGGGAGAAGACCAGTGGTGGAACCTCCGAACTGACCCCCATCTTGAAACAGAGCTCATAGGGGAGCTGCCTAAGAGGGCAGCGAGCAATGGTGATGTCAGAGTATGCCACAGAAGTGAGGATCCAGAAATCCCTGATTCACTTAGATTTTTCTCAAATAAGTGTTGAATTCCCAGATACTTACCCATGTTTCTTCTCTTGCAGGAACAACACCAAATGAGGTCGGGCTCTCTGGATCAGTGCACATCTCTGTGTCCTCTACAACACTCTGCCCAGCCCACCACAGCCTCCGCAAAGCTCCAAGGAAAGCAGTGACCAGCATTACAGGCACCCCCCACACCATCCAACAGTGCAGAAACACACAACTTGGTGGTTCAATTATCAGAAAGCCTTCAGAATTGCTTTCTGGTGAGCATCACATAGCTGCAAATGCACATCAGGTGGATGCACATCGTGCAGGCTGAGGTCTGCCTGATCCAAGGACACAGCCAGCTCCCAGCCAGTTGCCAGGCCACTGGAAAAGATTCTCACAGAGCTGCTGGGACGCAGAAGCAGAGCTGAGGACTGCAGAAGGGAATGTTAGAAACATTCCAGCAGCTGCAAAGCTGTTTTGAGGAATCCAACAATGTTCAAGTAAAGGAGATGATGTTGGCATTGATGGTACCCATGCCAGGTGGAAAGCTTGGGCAGCAGACAGTAGTCTTGAATAGCAGGGTCCAAGGCATGGCTGAATCTCTGATGGCTATGGCTGAAGGCCTTGAGATCTTGGCTCAGTCTCAAAGGGTACTTGCTGAGGGGCTCCAGAGCTTTGTCCAGACTCATAGAACCATTGTTGAGGGCTCGCATACCAGGATGCAGACACAATTGTGCCTTCAGGACTAGCAATGCCAAGTGATGCAGAAACTTTCGAACTCATTCCAGCTGCCATGCCGTCCATGGAGTATCCGAGGGAGAGGAGAATGTGCTGGGGACCCTGGTGAGGCCAGCAACTCAGAAGACCCCAGCTATCTTCAGTCCTTCCAAATCCCCCCTTTCTAACACCGGTACATCTCTACGCCAACAGGCTGAATGAGGTGTCACAGCTGCATTCATGACACCTGAAAATTGGCCAGGGCCCCTCAAATCCTGGTCCTGCTGGTGACAACTATCAAGGGCATAAAAGGCATGGAGTGTGTAACATAGCTGACCACTTACACCTCTAATGTGCATCCTCAAGTATCACTGAGACATAGCAGCAGGCTACGTAACCTTCCAAAGTCGCAGTGTCAGGGATACTAGTGAAGGTGGGCACTGGTTTGGGATTTGGTAGTATTCACTGTAATTATGACAATTAAAGATTATTGCACTCCGCAGCTGTGACCATTTCTCATAAGGAACTATGTACTCCCATGTACAGTAAGAAGTCTGACAACACCAGGTTTAAGTCCAACTGATTTATTTGATAGTAAACCCACTAAGTAAATCGGTTGGATTTAAACCTGGTGTTGTCAGACTTACTGTGTTTACTCCAGTCCAACAGCGACATCTCTACATCATGACTCACATGCATACCCATACATGCATGGAGTGTTGTCCGGCAGAGAAGATCCGCTTTGGTTCATTGAATCAGCACTGACAATAATACCACTTCAGTTGCATGAATCCCACTCCCAGCACCTGTGCCATATCCCTGAATGTTGTGGTATTTCTTTTGTGCAGTTGAGCACATCATAAGTGTTGTTAGATTGCCGGCCCCTACTGACGTACAGGGCAATGCATTCCAGACAGCTGACTGGGTTCAAACTGTCATCACAGATACCCCTGAGACTCCTGTCCCATACTCTAAAACTGTGCCCCCTCATGATAGCTGGCCAACCAAGTGGAACAGCATTTAAATATACACTTCTAGGTTTTCAGCAGATTCACCCGGCTGCCAGTATTCACCTACCTGCCAGCATAACAGGAAGCCAGCAAGAATCACTACTGATTTCTACGAATGGAGACCGGTATGATAGCCACATCAGGGTACCAGAGATCATTGTATCTCTTAGGTGGTCAAAAGAATGGCTGGGCAGTGTCCTGGCACTGCCCTGGGTGCCAGGTTGGCACTGGAAAAGAGCAGGGCCTGAAGTGGGTGTCTGAAGGGGTCCAAATTGGGGTTTCACTCACTTGGTAAGGAGAAAGGAAGCATTGGTGGTGATGATTTTGCCTTCACATCCAACTACTCTGCTGACTTGCATTTTTAGGTTGTCAATGAAAATTCACACCTGGATGAGACAGTGGATGATGCTCAATCTGTCCCTGCTTAAATCATCACTTAAGAGAGGAGAGATTACAGTTAAAAATCTGTCTGAGGGGAAGGGAGGGTGTCATTACACAAAACTATAATACCTTTAAATCAACATTTCTGTTTAAAAAATCATTCAAGAAACAATGCAAGTGCAATAAGAAAGTAATATTTCTTCACTCACTTTCCCAAAACATTAATTGTGTGAAAATGGTTCATACTTAATATGTATAGATGCAGTGGAATGTTATCTCCATTTAACCTTTTTTTTATGTATTTACAACGGACAAGGTCACTTGAGCATGACAGTGTAGACACTTATGTTTATCTTTGTTGGATGGTAAGGATGCATAACTACTGACGCCTCAGATTCTAGTGGTTTGAGCAGGGCTGAGATATCATAGCCCAATTCAGTTGAAAATTACAACTCTATAGATGCACCAAACCCTGCAGTTTGATGTTATCTGTGCATCTGGCACATAACTTTCACAAAGACATTCCAGCAAAAGAGTTCAGACTCCAGTATGTGATCCTTTATGTTTATCTTACAGGAAGAAAAAAAGTATTGCCAAAAGCAGGTTGGAGAACCTGTCCAATTGTAGCAGTCATTTCCATTAAATTACTTATGTAGGCAGATTGAGAACAAGAAGCCACTGAGTCAGCACAATAGGAGCCTTATTCTCAAACTTGCTCATTAGGTTCGTTCCCTCCACTGGAAAGGAGCTGTACAAGAGTGTAGCAATTAAAATGAAACAAATTACCTCAAGTTTGTCCTATACCAGGGACCTACAGCTGGGAAGAAAGCAGCACAGGACGTGAAGATTGACACATGCATGAAGCTCAGCCAACTCCTGCTGCCAGGTCAAAAAAAACATTAACAAAAAACCCAGGTGCCAAAGGATTTCTGCTCAGAGAAGAAAAAAAATACCAGGAATTGTAAAACTTGACCAGGGAATGAATCAATTGTCTACCACTTGACATTTCAAATCAAAACTAATCTAATTATTTTATCTGTGATCTTTTAAGAAAAAAGCTCCTGGAATGGTTAAGCACTTTCTTTAAAATCTTATGCTGACTACATATGTTCTTTTTTGTGTCACAACAGGAATAACAGAATGGAAAAACTAAACTGATTGGAAAATGTGATACTGCAATATAGCTTTCATTATTTCTACTGGCAGCATAAGTTTTGCAGTTGAAATATTCCAAATATTAAATAATATGTTTATTCTGGCAGCACTAAGAGGTTCTGTAATTGTGTGTCGTCATACTACCTATATTGCCTTTTTACCCTTGGAATCTTGATCCTCTAGACATCACAAACTGTATAGCTTAGCTGATGGTTTATGTGTTCCCACTGGCTCACGAACTGAGCAAAATATTGCTCCATTTGTATTGTCCAACCTTGTATATAGACCAGAAGCTCTCCAGATAAATCTGGACCTGGCTATCAATTTTGGATACTACTGTATTTCATTTTGCTATAAATGCAGAAATATAGAGGCTTTAGAAATAATGAATAAGGTAGCAACTATTTTTCCTATTAAAATTCAGTGGAAATAAGCCCAGCAGTCTATAGGCAGGAAACAGATCATTTAATCTATGACATAGTTAAGAATGCAGAAACTCAGTTCTAAATGGCAATGAAATTATTAGTTATTTAAAATAATTAGACACTTTATTTCAGATTCCAAACCTACTCATGAGATTGGAGGAAGTTGACAAACTTCATTGCCTTGTTTTGTGTAATGCAATGGAGGATTCAAGTGGCAAAGCCACTCTGTTAAATAACCTAGATATTTTTCACATCTCATCTAATTAAGTCTTATAAATTAAAGTTTTACAAAGGGATTGAGGATGACTTGCTTCCACACTAAAACTGAGTCATCAGGTGACTGAGGAGTCCAATGCACAATCTACAGTCTCTATCACAGGTGGGATAGAGAATATTTTGAGGAATGGATGAAATGGATGCCTGGATTGTCACATGCTCCTTTCACTGTCGACTTGAGATGTTCATTTGGATGCTTCATTTCCACTTAGAGTGATGTGGGCCAGGGATTCCCAGATGGGGGATGTTACACTTCTTCCAAGGAAACTTTGAGGGTGCCCTTGAAGCATTTCCTCTTCCCTCCTGGTGCTAAACTGCTTTGTTGAAACTCGGAGCAGAGCGCTTATTTCGGGATTCTTGTGTCAGGCATGCAGAGTACGGCTTGTTCAGCGTGGTTGACTGAATGTGGTCAATGCTTCAATACTGGGGGTGTCAGCCTGAATGAGAACACTGATGTTGATGTTGCCAATAGATTTCCAGGATCTTGCGTAGGCAGCATTGGTAATACTTTTCCAGTTTTGAGGTGTCTTTTGTACATAGTCCACGTATGAGAGCCATGTAAGATAGCTGGTATCACCACAGCTCCGTAGACCATAAAGTTGGTGCCCCGTCTGAGGTCCAGATCTTCAAACACTCTCTTCCTTTAATCACTTTCTCCTTGTGGTTGAACAGCTCTGCACAGAATCCCAGTGCGATTCCATCCACTAAGGAGCACAATGGACATGCTCTTCACCATAAGGCAACTGCAAGTGAAATGCACGGAACAGCATCATCCCTTGTACATGACCTTCTTTGACCTCACAAAAGCCTTTGACACTGTCAACCTTGACAGATTATGGAACATCCTCCTCCATCTCAGCTGCCCCCAAATTCACCATCTTCCACCTGCTCCACGATGTGAAGCAAGCCTTGACTCTGACCAAAAGATCCACTATAGATCAAATTCACATTTGGATCAGGATAAAGCAAGGCTATCTCATCACTTTGATGCTTTTCTT
This sequence comes from Sphyrna mokarran, assembly GCA_024679065.1. NCBI lineage: Eukaryota > Metazoa > Chordata > Chondrichthyes > Carcharhiniformes > Carcharhinidae > Sphyrna > Sphyrna mokarran. The sequence continues at coordinate 58,072,744 of JAGIQG010000009.1, forward strand.
GATTCTTCCTTGGTGCAATACTTCATCTCACCTGCTGCCCACTGGAGTGGAGCTAAATGACAGATCAAATGGAAATCTGTTCAATCTCCACCAGATCCAAGGCTGTCCCATCCTCTGTCATTGAAATACAGTGTGCAGACAATGCTTCCATCTGTGCACACTCAGAAGTGAGCTTCAGGTCATTGTCAACACCTTCATCAAGACATATCGGAGCATGGGCCTAGCATGAAATATCCATAAGACAAAGCTCCTCTTAGTTGACTGTGAGTACTGAAAATAATTTGTTTCATATGTTTCAGATGAGTCAACATTACCATCAAAGACAACATTAGAGAGGAAATATTTGTCCCTGCAGAGCTGAATACTGGTGAAATATGGAAATCTGAGGAATCAAGTCTGCCTGAGAAGTATGCCAGTTGACAACTGATACTTCCAAATACTGGAAATACCTGTTTAAAACAGTCATTAGACCCCTGAAAATGCTGATCAATGGCCTAACACCTGTTTTAGGACCTCTAATGTTAAATTTGCTCTAAACTAGATGGAGCACGTTCGGGCTCCATTTGTCAACTCCACAGAAACTCAAAGGGACAGCTGAAAGCTATTGAAGAGCAGGTAAGATTGCGCATTTAAAAAAAAGTTTAATGCTGAGCCAGGGGAGTATTAGCATTCCTCCTGTTTTCCCATTAAAGTTACTGTCATCCCATGATTGCACATGGGCTAGCTGGCACTCACAGCTTGCCAGTGTTACATGGATGACAGCTAATGCTCAAATTTGAGTGAGATTTTGGAATAGCTTATTTTATGCGGTATTCTACTTCACCAGAAACATTCGAAATAGAGTCAAAAGAGTGGGTGATGGGTTTCATAGACAAGATGAACTGAGAGAATGCATGTGGGAAGATGGAAAAGCAACCACAGAATGATGTGTTTTGGGTCAAGATGAATGATAAGGAAATCATGGACTTCTTCATTACTCATATTGAGAATATCCATTCATTTACCTTTGCTACCTCTCCCCTTGGCAGTGGGCAGTGATTGAGGGACGTGGAAGGGGAAGGTACCAGAGACAAATGAATGTATATTCTCAATATGAGTGATAAAGAAGCTCACAACTTCTTCACATATTTTGTCGCAGCTGATGATGAAGAATGCAGCTTGTTGTGGAGAAGAAAATCTTGCACAACTCGTAACTGAGATTCTCTCTAACTAACACCGCAGAAATTATTAGCCAATGTAAACGCAATATTGTCCCTATTGTATTTTATCAACCATTAACAGATCAACCAAGGCAATGCTGCTGTAAAGTATCTGCTCTGTGTAACTAAGATGTTTTACATTTTCCAAAGTATCACTATCTCCCATTAGGGAATCAATACTGGACAAAGCATAACCTTCCTATAGGTGGCATGATTTTGCACAAGGACATAATAGCATATTGTTTTATATTAAAATGCAAACTCAAACTCTGCTTACTTTAGATATGGCTTCAGAGCAATGGTGCAAACATTTCAAAAGTGACGAATTATAACCGCCTGATGCCTTTCTTTCACCACTGTCTGCTACCTGCATGATATATACTAATATTAGCATGACATCGGCCCATTTTTTTAAAGTTAAACATCACTTAACAAACACATGACCACACCAATCAACACACTCACAGCTTTGCGTCGTCTGTAAGTTTTCCGATCATTTCCCCAATACCTACAGGCCATTAACAAAGATGATAAAAAGAATACTCCTCATTCCAATCTCATGGGACATTGGATTTTATCAATCTCACTAAATGTAAATTCAGAAGAGGTAGTGATGGGATAGGGTCGGGACATTTATAAAATTGGAACGGATTGTGACTGGCCAAGAGATTCCAAAAAGCATTTCATTACATACAGCACAAAAGGCAATTTAATAAGGTAACAGCCTTTGAAGCTGGGTGTAGTATATTAGCATGGATAGAGGATTGTCTAATTGATAGGAGCCAGAGAGTTTGGATAAGAGGGACATTTTCAGGATGACAACCTGCCAATCAGTGGAGCGCACAGGAATCAGTGCTAGGGCCACAATCATTTACAGCGTATATTAATGATTGGACAAGGGAAGTGAATGTATTTTTGTCAAGTTTGCAGATGCCACAAAAATAGGCGAGAAGGCAAATGGTGAGGATGATACAAAGAGCCCACAGAGGGATAGACAGGTTAAGTGAGCAGTTAAAAACTTGGCAGTTGGAATATAATGTGGGAAAGTGTGAAGTTATGCACTTTGGGAGGAAGAATAAAAGAACTGAATATTACTTAAATGGAAAAAGACATCAAAAAGCTGCAGCACAAAGGGATTTGGGAATCCTCATACATAAATCATAAAAAGCTTGCATGGAAATGCAGTCAGTAATAGGGAAGGCAAATGGAATCTGGCCTTTTTTTCAAACAGAATTGGGTTTAAAAATGGGGAAGTTTTGCTAATCCTATACAAGGCAACAGTTAGACCACACCTGGAATAACGTGAACAGTACTGGTCCCTTTGTATAAAGAAAAATACATTGACATTGGAGGAAGTTCAGAGAGGGTTCACTAGATTGACCCCAAGTATGGAGGGATTTTTTTGAAGAACAGGTTGCATAGGATAAGTGGAGCCTGTGCTCATTGGAATTTAGAAGAATGAGACGTGACCTTACTGAGACATATAAGATTCTCAGGGAGGCTTGACAGAGTAAATGTTAAGAGGTTGTTTTCCCCTGTGGGAAAGACTAGGTAAGAATCTGGCAACACCAATTTTAAATCCAACCGATTTATTTGATAGTAAATCTGCGAGCTTTCGACTTTTTCATCTTTGTCAGGCAAATGCAGTGTTCTGATCTGCAAAAGCACACATATCAGCACAGACAGTCACAGATTGCTGATTAGAATGCAAATCCTTATAATTAACCTGCTATTCAAGTGTTAAAGTGGCTAACAATCTGTGTGAAGGGAACCCTGAGCATTGGTTAGAGAAATGTGCATTTTCTCCAGACAACACAGTAAGTGAGGTTTTTTGCTAACCCAGGCAAGTCACAGATAGTGTGACATGAAGCCAAGATCCCTGTTAAGACCATCCTCATGTGTGCGGAACTTGGCTATCAGTCTCTGCTCAGCGACTCTGCGCTGTCGTGTGTCATGAAGGCCCCTTGAAGAACATTTACCCGAAGGTCGGAGGCCGAATGCCCGTGACTGCTGAAGTGTTCGCCCACAGGAAGGGAACTGTTTTGCCTGGTGATTGTTGAGCGACGTTCATTCATCCGCTGTCGTTGTGTCTGCATGGTCTCCCCAATGTACCATGCTTCGGGACATCTGGGACATTGGGGAGACCATTCAGACACTACGACAGCAGATGAATGAACATCGCTCAACAATCACCAGGCAAAACAGTTCCCTTCCTGTGGGCGAACACTTCAGCAATTACGGGCATTCGGCCTCCGACCTTCAGGTAAATGTTCTTCAAGGAGGCCTTCATGACATATGACAGCGCAGAGTCGCTGAGCAGAGACTGATAGCCAAATTCCGCACACATGAGGACGGTCTTAACAGGGATCTTGGTTTCATGTCATACTATCTGTGACCCCTGTGACTTGCCTGGATTAGCAAAAAAATCTCACTTACTGTGTTGTCTGGAGAAAATACACATTGCTCTAACCAATGCTCAGGATTCCCTTCACACACATTGTTAGCCACTTTAACACTTGAATAGCAAGTTAGGTGTAAGGATTCGCATTCTAATCAGCAATCTGTGACTGTCTGTGCTGATATGTGTGCTATTGTAGACCAGAACACTGCATTTGCCTGACAAAGACGAAAAAGTCGAAAACTCGCAGATTTACTATCAAATAAATCGATTGGATTTAAAATTGGTGTTGCCAGATTCTTACTGAGTTTACCCCAGTCCAACGCCGGCATCTCTACATCGGAAAGACTAGGGCCAGAGGACATAAACTCACAGTAAGGGGTTGTCCATTTAAGATAGTGATTGGGAAGAATTTATTTTCTTAGAGGGCACTAAATCAGAGACCTGTGTAAGTTTGTTCAAGACAGATTTTTAATCAGTGAGGGAATCAAGGGGATAAGATGGAAAACAAGAGTTGAAAGTTATCATATCAATCCAGTTATGATTTCATTGAAAGGTGGAGCAGGTCCAAAGGGCCAAATGACTTACATCTGCTCCTACACCTTATAGACTTTTGGACGCCAAATGAAGCAATCATGAGGCCAATTAATTCTGATTTTATGGTTTATTTGAATTTTCCCTGTGGGCAGGGGGACCAAAAGGCTTTGGAGCACAGCCTGGTAAGACAGGGTGGCAACAGGGTGGGATGGCAAGGAAGTGGGTGGGAAGACTTAGTTTTGCTTGAGAACGAGCATTATCAGGAGAGCCAGCATGCAGTGGCTACAAGAATGATGCACAAACGTACTGGCAGATATCAGAAGAAGGAGCGAGATAGTGACAGGGAATTGGAGTGAATGACCAGGATCATATTTGCACTTGCAGATATGGTGGGGTCAGGCTGATGATGGTGCTGCCCTATGGCTTGGGAATGACTTTGATAGTTATCAGGACTCACCATGGAGGACATTTAAGATTCAACTATATTCTGTGGATCTGGGCTTAAATGTTCGCCAGTTCATGTAAGGGTTTCCTTCCTTAAAGAGACATTGGTGAACCAGATGAGATTTTACAAAAATCAATAATAGTTTTATGGTCACCATCACTAAAAACAGCTTCATATTCCAGATTTATTAATTGAATTGTCATTGTGGGATTTGAACTAATATCCCCAAAGCATCTAGATTACCATTCCAGTGACATTAGCACTATTCCATTGCCTCCGTACTGTCAGTGGCCTCAGCTCACTCAGCCTTCCTCAGCTGCTCAGCCATGTCTGTGATGTGCTCACTAGCCTGAAACCTTGAATCTATTCACTAATGTCTAAATATTTGAGAGCATCTGCATTGGTGGAGGGTATGGGGAAATGAAATCATGGTGTATCCTCTGAGAGTCCCCTCCTTTTCCTTGGAGATAGCCAGCTGGTCCCTTATCTCTCAACACCTTTTGGCATTGGTTGATCTTGACCTGTATGAGAAAATATTAACACATAAGGGTTCAGAGTTTCTCATTCTTTCATCCTGTCATGTATGATGTGGGGATACATGTGTCCAATGGTGATTACATAGACGCTATGCTTTCTTTGTGTGAGATGCACCCTTGTGTACCTGTACTTATTAAGTCATGCATTTGGCTTGGCATCCAAATACCACCATTAGTAATACCACAGTTGTCCTGTCAACTTCAACACCACCTCCTCCTCCATTGGCTGGCAGAGGTTGTGCGGTATGGGGTTGCAGGTGAAGGTCAGAATGAGAATGACTGTGTTGAGGTATGGCATTCCCTTTGATGGTCTTGGCTCATTCTTTGATGTTGTGTGCCAAAAAAAGGAAGACTGTTTGCTACAAATACAAACACAATTGTTGGGAAAGTCCCAAAGTGAAAGTCAAAAATGAGAATTTCACCAGCAAGATTCTATTTTCTGACTTTCTGTCTCTGCTCCCCTCACCAGTGATGCAATGAGGTTCCCTGCTGGGGAGGACAGTAACCTCATTTCCATACATTTAAATATAAGTAGCATGTTTCTCTGCTGTATTAGTTCCCCTCACATTGGGAACTCCTCCCTTGCCAATGTGACGTAATATCAGCGAGGTTTACAACTGGTTTTGCAAAACATGAACCAAGTGAAGGAAACCCAGCAGGGGACTCAGTTACATTTAGGCCCAAGTGAGAGGGACATGCCCTTAGGGGACATCCTTTGTGATGGGAAAGGTATTCATTTTATCTGTGTAGGAGAGATTCCTCATGTCCACAGGCAGTTGCCCATGTCTGCAGTAGAGAGGGGTGAGTTCCCCCTTGTGTGTAATGGTGGGTGGGTGGGTGGTGGTGGTGGGGGGGGGGGGGGGGGGGGGGGGAGTTGTCTTTGTTTCTTATCGGACATTGGGGCACCTTCAAAAGTGGCACCCTGACCTCAGGATTCCCAGCATTGTCAGCTTTTTATGACCTCGCCCCTGACACCATAGGCCACATCTACAAATTTTTGTTTGCATGGAGTGCTGCACTACATAGTGGAAAAAGCCGGCCAACAAACTGCATGCCAGTTTTCTCATCTCAGCCAGGACTCTGTGCAAAGAAGGGAAATTTCCACCCAATATTTATGCTAGTGCAGGGCCAGCAGCCCATATTCAAACCTACATACAGCTTTGCGCTATGGACCTTGTGGATATCAGAAAACTCAACAAGCATCTTTTGTAACAGGGTATGCTGCCTTTGATTCCCCTTCTTCTGACGGGATGGTCACTTACACAGCACCAAGCCAATGCTCCTGCAATGCTACATGTATGGTTTAAATAGAGGAGAGGTATAGAATACTCGCCTGAACAGACTGAATGAGTTCTGCTGCGATCTGGATTCTATTCTGGCGTGACTGCAAGTTTGCTGACCTTGTCTATATGGATTTCAGTAAGGCGTTTGACAATGTCCTTCATGGGAGGTTAATTGAGAAGGTCAAGGCTCATGGGATACAAGGACAGGTAGCTAGATGGATAAGTAACTGGCTTAGTAATAGGAGACAGAGAGTAATAGTGGAAGGGTGTTTTTCTAGCTGGAGGTCAATCACTAGTGGTGTGCCACAGGGCTCGGTACTGGGACCTCTTCTATTTGTAATATATATAAATGACTTGGAAGAGGGAGTAAGTGGAGTGATCAGCAAGTTTGCAGACGATACAAACATGGTTGGACTTGCGGATAGTGAGAAGCATTGTCAGGCGATGCAGCAGGACATAGCTTGGGCAGATAGATGGCAGATGGAATTCAATCCTGATAAATGCGAGGTGATGCATTTTGGGAGAAAGAATGAAGCAGGGAGGTATATGATAAAGGGTAGACCTATTAAGAGTATAGAAACGCAGAGGGACCTGGGGGTGCAAGTGCACAAATCTCTGAAGGTGGCAGAGCAGGTGGAGAAGGTTGTGAAGAAAGCATATGGTATGCTAGCCTTTATTGGAAGGGGTATAGAGTACAAGAGCTGGCCTTTAATGTTGCAGTTGTATAAAACATTGATTAGACCTCATTTGGAATACTGCGTCCAGTTCTGGTCGCCTTACTACCGGAAGGACATGGAGACTCTGGACAGAATGCAGAGGAGGTTTACCAGGATGCTGCCTGGTATGGAAGGTCTGAGTTACGAGAGAGGTTAGGCAAATTGGGACTGTTTTCCTTAGAAAGACATAGACTTAGAGGAGATCTAATAGAGGTTACAAGATTATGAGGGGTATAGATAGAGTAAACAGAGTTAAGCTTTTTCCTAGGATGGACTTGAATAGCATGAAGGGTCACAGGTTTAGGGTGAGTGGGGTAAGGTATAATTTGGATGCTAGAGGGAGTTTTTTCACACAGAGGATGGTGGGGGCATGGAATGTGCTGCCAAGTAAAGTGGTGGAGGCAGGCACTCTGGAGTTATTTAAGAAATACTTAGATGGGCACATGAACAGAATGGGAATGGAGGGCATAGAAAACTGATTTAAAATAGGGATCATGAGCCTTGGGAGTCCCTGGTAAATGTGTAAATAGATGATGATATTGATGTCCTTGTTTTTATCCTACAGGTGCTTTGGTCCACCTTGTTGTCTAACAAGGGCCATACACGCGATGGGTCGTGAGAGGGCTGCTCTTGGATTTTTTTCGAGAGTATCCTAGTGCTTCACGTTGTTAGTGTACGCTTGACCTGGACCATTTGATTGGCAACACGACAACTCAGTGACTATCGCTGTGCTGTGCAGATACATGGATTTGGGCCTGTGTCTGTGAGAGTTTGCGCATTCTCTCCGTGCTTGTGTGGGTTTTCTTTGGGTGCTCCGGTTTCCTCCCACATCCCAAAAGTGTGCTCTTGGGCTAATTGGCAAAACAAATTCTCCCTAAATTGTCTCAAATTTGGTTTTGAATCCATTGATCTATAAACATAGACAGGGATCACGGGTAGAGGTGGGAACATCAGGGTCGGGGCGCAGGCTCGTTGGACCGAAGGGCCTGTTTCCCATGCTGTTTTGTTCTTTGTTCCTCAACACACTGTACTAGGGTTGCTTGGTCAGGCTCTTGAAAAGGGGATCTCTTGCTTGCCATGTAGCCAGGAGCAGAACCAGTAGGGGTGATTTATTAAATTGTGGGGTCAGTTAGAGTCTTCCTTCTGCCATTATGATCATTGTCTTCCAAAGAGCTCCTTGCTTCCTTTGATTCTTCAAAGTAGGGAGAAAGCAGCAGCTGCAAAGTGTCTCAGGTTAGCAATGGCAGCACAATCTAAGACAGCACTGGCAAAGTGTCTCAAGACAGTAGGAACAGTTTAAAACAAGTCAACAGAAACAGGAAGGATTGCTTTGTTCATACAGGAACAAATAGAGGGCTGGCTGCTCTTGAAATATGGTGTTAGCATCTGCCGCATCATCAGGTGGTTTTGTTCCCAGTATTGCCATTAGATTGAATGGCTCATGCCACATGCGATCCACAATCAAGCAACTTACACCAATACCCCCAGCCACATGCTGACCACAATCATAGCTGCTTTCAAAGTTGAGAGGCAGCTGGAATTAAGTTGGATGCACGATGACCCAGCTGCACTACAAGACCTGAGATCAGTGCTGAGACCTGGGTCTGTACTGCAGTCGGACATCGGAAAACTTGCAGAGCTGCCACCGACCCAAGAGATAAAATGGCCACAACAACAGGACAGCTAGCAGAGAGCCGTCGGATGCTATGCACTTACCTCTTCACTAACCCTCATTGATGGAATGCCCGAATCAGACTTTCACTGAACATGTCTGATTTGCACTGTTTCCCAATTAGCGAGCGCAGAGGTAAAGGAGGAAGTGCTGATAAAGTTGGGCATCCAGTTCATTGATTCAATTTAAATACATGCAAATATGTGGAGGCGGCTGCAGATCGTACCACTCACCTCACACCGAAATTTAGTTTTTGTGCCTATTTTCAGGCGCAACTTGATGGTAAAATTGGGTCCATTGTTTATCATCCACTAATTAGCAACACTTAACCAGATATTTAAATTGACCTGATGCAACTGTTCCTCACTTATTAAAATGCTCACTCTTTCATCTGCGTTCCTAGAAATGTTCATGACCTTTTTAAGCAAATATAATCTTGGTCTTACCTATTCTGATTTTCAACAAAGTACACTGAATTATTACTTAAGGTCTCGGGTTTACTTTGTATTCCTTAATAGTTAAAGCTTACACATCATTAGTCATTGAAGTGTGTGGAAAAGGGATTTCTACTTTAAAAATAAAACCAAATGGCATATTATTTCAGTGAGCCCATGCCTTCAGTGACAAGTGGGAGAATATTGGTGATAAACAAAATAGAACAGAGCCCTAAATGTTATACTGTTGCATTAACTGTAGTAAAAAATGTGGTGTTTGTATCAGTCATTTTTTAAATGAAATGTTACTTCAGTTTACCATGAGAAGCAAAGTGGGATTGAAAGCAAAAACATGAGCTTCTTCAGTCTGTACATTGTATATCTTACACACAGTGCTACAATAAACAATTTCAAATTGTGCGCAATATGACCCTGTTTAAAGGACAAAAGATTGAGTCATTTGATTCCTATCTATTAACATTAACACAGCCTCAGTCTCACTTGTTAACACTTGTACAAACTTCACCTGAAAGATCATTCTATCCCCAGCCTTCACTTTCTTTACATTTTCTCATTACGGTCACTCTTCATTTTTTATCCCTCAATCAGATCCATTTACTGGTTCAACTAGGCAGCACCATGAAGAGAACTCAAAGACAAATTGTGTAATTTGATCATACCCACACTTTTCTCCTTGGTGGAATCCTGTGCATTATAGCAACACTCAACATCGAATATAACTTCCTGTACTTCCATATACACAATATTTTTAAAATTAAGATGTGTTTTAAATAGAGTTATCACCTTTGACTAATTCCAAAATCAGATAATAGGTCAGATGAGAGTAGAACAGGGATTAGAATCATGTTGTGACTTTTGCACTTTGATAGATTATTGTAAAACTTAAAGCTTAAAGTTTTAAAGAGTTTTAAAGTTTATTTACTAGTGTCACAAGTAGGCTTATATTTGCAATGCAAATAAAGTTATTGTGAAAATCCTCCAAAACTTAATAAATAATGGCTGGAATTTTCTGGATCTTCTAGTCCTGCTGAGGATGAAGTGGGAAAAAATGAGAAACCCCGACCAGAAGATTCTGCTGTTGGCCAATAGTGACCACTTCTCCATTGTGAAACACATGGTGAAGGGAGGGGCATGGAAAATAGAACATAGAACATTACAGCACAGAACAGGCCCTTCGGCCTTCGATGTTGCGCCGACCAATATAAAAAGCAATGCCCCTCCAAACTAAACCATTCCATTCTCTTCCATATACTTATCAACTAACCTCTTAAACGCCACCAAACTTGGCGCATCTACAACTGCTGCAGGCAGGGCATTCCACTCCCTAACCACCCTTTGGGTAAAGAACCTACCTCTGATATCCGTCCTATAACTATCACCCCTTAATTTAAAGCTGTGTCCCTCGTGCTAGCTTTCTCCATCCTAGGAAAAAGGCTATCACTGTCCACCCTATCTAAACCTCTAATCATCTTATATGTTTCAATTAGGTCCCCTCTTAGCCACCTCCTTTCTAACGAAAACAACCTCAAATCCCTCAGCCTCTCTTCATAAGACCTGCCTTCCATACCAGGCAACATCCTGGTAAAACTCCTCTGTACCCTCTCCAATGCCTCCACATCTTTCTTATAATGTGGGGACCAGAACTGCACACAATACTCCAAGTGCGGCCGCACTAGAGTTTTGTACAGTTGCAACATGAATTGCTGTATTTACCACAATACAGAGCATCATTAATGCCTTCTTTGTGGTTACATATGGTACATTAGCGCTCTTCTTCTACTACTACTCTCCTCACTCATTCTCTGCAGCTCATCAGGTGCTACATTCTCAGATATAGTAATCCTCAATATTTTTTGTTGAATGAACACTTTTCAAATTGATTATAGTAATCACAGACATTCCACCTTATTATAATCTGTACAATGCTCATAATATGAAATGTTGCGTGTAAAGAGTAATGCTTTTTAAGAAAACAGATATTTGCCTTTTTGTATCAGTGAGGTTGATATGCTTGCTACTCACTGCAGAGACTGTTTATCCTTTTCAGGAGCCCAGAGAGATCAGGTGCCAGGGAAGAGGAGGAACTGAGGAATTCTAGGAGTCCAGAGAAGATAGAAGTCTAAGGAGAACAGAGCACAGAAAGAACAGATTCACAGAATGAGCAGAGAAAATGCACCTAACAAGCCGTCTTTCAGATTGTGGGAGAAAACCGGAGCACCCAGAGGAAATCCACGCAGACACGGAGAGAATATGAAAATTCCATACAGACAGTGACCCAAGCCAGGAACTGAACCCAGGTTCCAGATGCAATAAGTACAGAAAAACAGAAGTGTAGTGTGGGTGCAGAATACACAGAGAGAGCTGAAGCCTGGGGAAAAACTACATATGGAGAAAGCAGGCAGGGAGAGAACACTAGAACAGCAGTGAGGAATCACTAATTGGTGGCACTCAATCACTTATTTTGACCATAATGTCCAAATCAAGCATATTTAAGGCTGACACTGAATAATGGACATTATGGAATATCTCTGTGGATTACAGAACGCAGTTTGAGAACCACTGATTGAACACACTAACTGCAACCTCCAGGATTTGTGAAGGTGTACCGCTAATTGCAAATGTTGATGACAAAATGTTGCTGATGCTAAGAAAACAAGGACGAGAATTTCAACATAGAGAGACTGCTTAACGGTTTTATCAGATAACGAACTGTGGTTACCATACATTGTTTGCAGCCAATGGAATCCCAGACATGTAGTCCACTAGGGATCGAACTACAAATCCATGGAGAGTTACAGCCAACACTCCAGTACAAGGGAAAGCAGATACTGGAAACATTCTGTAAACATTATATGTTGTACAGAATCAGGAATTCCTTCTTTTAGGTAGAAGAGCTTGCATAGACCTCAACTTTATCAGAAAAACCTTTCAACCTGCAACGCCTCCAGACCAAGACCATGGTCCCCATTGACAGACTGCACCATTTTTCAGACTGCACCAGACTGCATTAAAGGCTGATAGTATGGTAGACATGCAGCTCATTATGTGAAACTTTGGTATTACCATCAGCACAAAGAAGACAGAAGTCATGTTCCACCCTGCTCTATTAAAACTCTATTAAGAGCTGATACTGAGAGTAAATGACCAAAAGCTGACCATGGTGGATAAGTTCATCAAGTTAGACAGGAGTCTCATGCTGTGTGATGAGACCAATGCCAGAAATGCCAAGGCCTGCGTGACCTTCAGAAGCCTATTACCCAGCATGGGAACATAGAGGGGTGAACCTAAAAACTAAGCTCAAGGTCTATAAAGCAGTTGTCCTCCCCACTCATTTCTTTAGGCAAGTGAGGCCTGAACTATCACCAACAAATCAATCATTCCCACCTTGCAGTCTCCACAAGCTCTTCAACATCAAGTGGAAAGACAAATTCCTTGACAGAGATCCTTGGGAAAACCAGCATGGTCATTATTTTCACAGTGTTACAACAAAATCTGTTCCGATGGGCTGGACACTATCACCAGAATGTGTGACAACAGGCTCCCTAAGTGTATGTTCTATGATAAGCTGTAGAATGGCGCCCCAGAGAACCATGTATACCATTTTAAGGGGCTTTAAGGAACTAATATGTCACATGCACAACATCTTAGTCCATAGTGAATCCACTAAAGAACATGACCTGAGGGTTAAAATGGGTTAAAACTATCTGCAAAAAAAAAGATTGACACCCAATGAAAAATGTGAATTGTCAAAAACATTATTCATTTCCTAGAGCACACTGTTAATAGCAATGGCATAATTGCAGACCCACAATAAACAAGAGCCATTAGTGAATTTCCAATCTCTAATTCTGTCTAGATCTTCAATGATTCCTTAGCAGGGTTAATCAGCTTGCAAAATTTCTGCCTGACCTTGCGCAAGAATCTAAATCATTAAGAAACTCTGAGCATGGTGTTGGGATGCACATCAGAAACAGGCATTTCAGACACCTTCACTCATTATAATCCGTGCTTATGCAGCTAATACCTCGCCTAAGGGGGTGGGGCGAGTCCTTTATCGAGTACAACCAAATGGATGTTTTGGGCTGGTTTACTATGCGTCTCAGATATTGTAAGACATTGAGAGAAGGTACATGGTCATGGAGAAAGAGACTCTCACAATCACATGGGCTTTGCTAGAAATTTTAGGATTTTATCGACAATTTTAAGGTCATCATAGAGACAGATAACAAATAGTTACTTTGTTTTCTTAATGAAAAAGAATTCGTCAGAGTGCCCTCAAGAATCTAGAGAGTCTGGTTGAGATTAATGTGTTCACCCATGAACCAACATGTGTCTAGGATATGCTACAAATGACAGTGGACACATTGTCCAGAGTCACCATCCTAAACAGCAGAATATCAACACAATTAATGAGACTGAGATATATTCTCAGATATAGCATAATTGCTACAAGCTTCAAAAAGTTGCACAAAATTCATCACATGCAGATGCAGGATGAGGTGTGCACCTGCATTTGCCAAAACTGCATGCAATGTTGGCCATAGCAGTGTCTCAGTAGTATGATACTGAAAACATACTTTATTATGGTTGATGATTTGCTTGTGTGTGACATGAGGCTGATGACTTTGGTTTCATTCCAGCCAAAGATCTTGGAAATAATAAAATGGGATTCCACATGGAGATTACAAAATGCAAAGCGCAGGCCCAGTTTTCGGTGAGGTGATTGGGAAAATCAAGATCTACAGAAGGGCTGATTTCTCAATATCAGGTGTGTGCAGTGCACAGATCAGAACAAAGGAAATAACTCATCTCAACTCAGACCATAAAGTGGATCTGTTTATGTCACTGATTCTTCCTCCAGGAGGATTAAGGTAAAATGTCTATACACAACAGCCACTGGGATAACTATTTGGACTTTAAAGAAAATCTCTGCAGCAGTTAAAACAATTTACAATCCCCCAAAATACACACAACTAAACTATCTTCTTAGCAACAACTCTTACAGGTTTTCAAATATAAAAATTCAGTAATATCATCCAAGGCAAAGAATTGTTGTCACTTTAATAAGTGCGTAACTCTCCTCACTGACTCTTCAAATACTTCCACTGAGATGTGGAAATCCAAAATTATCTTTCCATAAATATGTTTTTTCCCTTTCTTCTCAGATTCCATTGTTCTCAAACACCTTTTTGAATTCAACTTCTCCAAAATACAAAAACATTTCATGTTTTCCTACTTTCTTTACATTCAATCTGAATATATAATGTGTACATATATGTTACAACCAAGACAGAAGGGGTGAACTGACTCACCTCTAATCAACTTTCTTGATTGGTCACATCAAAGTTTAAAGTTCCTTTTTCACGAGGATATGTCTTTTTCAATTCAAAATGTATTTAAATATTTAAGCTGTGAAAAACAAGGATTCCATTAAACAAGGTTTTCTTGAGTCACAGAAAGAGCAAATTCCTTAACCATTAAACCTGAGAAAAATAATAAAAATGTCACATCAAGTATTCAAGCAGTCATTCAGATCCATGCATGCATGCACATACACACACGTATCAAAAATATGGAGAGTTAAAGTCCAATAAAAAAGGTAAACAAATATATGATTAAATGTCCTTTGATTGCTTGAGGTGTAGATTTTAAATCCTGTAATTGATTTTAGGTTAGCAAATTTTTTGTATGCAGTCAGATGTAGAAGATGTTATAATTTTTACCTAAATCTTAGTTCTCTGATAGGTCTCTGATAGAGTTGGTTTCTCAAGCTGAGTAACTCACTTTTCAAGAGGGAGCAGTCTTCAACCTATTTCCACTTCAGGTCAGAGGTCAAACTTCAATGTTTGGGGGTTGGGAAGGCGGGCAGAGGAGCACGGTGTGGAGGGAGTGATAGACCTCAAGTGGATGGGGAGGGTCAGACTTTGGGGGGTGAGGGTGTGAAACCTTGGGGACAAAGAGGGAGTCAGATCTAGGATAGGGCAAGGTCAGGGGGGAATCAGACCTCAGTGGGGATGGAAGTTGAATCTCTGTGGGGTGAGATGAGTGGCAGAGGTTGGACTTGCTGGCATGAGGAGAATGTGCAAACTTCACACAGACAATGACCCAAACCAGGAATCAAATCCAGGTCCCTGGAGCTGTGAAGCAGCAGTGCTAACCACTGTGCTACCGTGCCACCCTAATACTAAATTATTTTGAAATTATATCAAGGTAACACCAATCTTCTCCCCTCAAGCTACACAATCCTCTGCCTTTTAAGCTGTGTAACAATGCTGTAGTGTCATATAGCAGGTAATTCTGAGCCCTTGATATTTAGAAGAAAATTTGGGGTGATTTCCCCCAAAAATTCAAAATGTCAAATGGGTGGGAAAATGGAAGGTTTTCCCACTTGCTTTTTGGGTAAATTGAGTTTCATGAATTTATATCACTCCATGCAATACAGAGGCTGTCAGGCATTTCATGCCAGTTTGGGGGGTGGGGAGGGTACCAAGTCTAAACCCGCTGGACAGGCTGGCAGCAGACACCCCCTCCCTCCATCACTGAATTGCTGATTGTCTGCCCCGACCCATCCTGCCAATTGCTGGCCCTGACCCCGCCCCGATCACTGCCCACTCTCTGCACCCTCCTCCCAATCGCGGGTCCGAACCTCCGTTGGCCAACCCCAATGTTTAGCTCTACCACTAACCCCCAACCCAGATATAGAGTACCCCCGCTTCCCTTCCCTAATTCCCCTGTCTAACTCTGTCCCATCTGGCCCTGCCCCATGACACCCCATCTCTAGGCCCCACATCCTTGACACAGCCGAGTGCCTAGTGGGCACTGCCTGTGTACCGGCTGGCAATGCCAAGCTGTTAGACTGGTAGTGCAGGCTGGCACTGCCCAAGGAGCACTGAACCCGTCCCCAGTCTCCTGGGGAGCCTCAATGGCCTCTGGTCCACTAGCAAGACCATCATGACAGGTTCTCATTGCTGGAGATCAGCTGTGATCCCCATTGGTAGGAATCTTACTGGCAGGTCAGAAATCCAAGTGAGCTTGGACAATACCGTCCAGAGCTTGCTAAAATGATTTAAATTAAGATATGAATATTTAACAACACAAGGCTGATCACACGGATAACAAATTGCCTGGGAGATTTGCTTCCTGCCAGCCATCGACGGGAGATCCATTTTTTGACTCTGGCTTATATTTTCTGCCCCTCTATGCTACTTGACCAGTGTACTGGGCAGGAAAATAGTGCCCATGTTTGAGCCGAAACATAATAGATGCAAAATATATTGCCAAGCAGAATTACCGGATAGTATAAGTCAACTCATTAATTTCTGAAGAGATGAGACAACACTAGTTAATATAATGAAAAGGAACAAACATGATTCTGATTAACTGGTATCTTACTTCTCATAATGTAGCATATTAGAACAGGCATGAGTACCAGCTTATGGCTTAACAAGAGACGGTTTAAATGAAAAAAAAGTTTTACAGGTGTGTCAATCATACATTGACATTCTTCCTCCATAGTTCCACAAAATAAACTTCCATACATCTTTTAATAAAAACAATACCATTTTAAAAGTCTCAAATTCATAACCTATAGTTTATGCATTAGAGGATATAATGCAAATGAGAATTAGTCTCAACTATGACACCTTATGATTGAATGCACCCAATTTCCTCAAGTGAAGCCACTTGTTTTTTTTCCTCCGGAGTATCAATGACCAGTGATAAGGCCAAAGCAAACAGGATTGCTTTTCATGAAGTGCAGCTTCTCATGTCAGCCTTAGGCCCTGAGACACAGCAGACTGAGTTCCTGAAAGAAGCATTAGCACAGATAAGTGAAAGGTAGATTTTCTCCATCAGTGTCTAGACAGATTTAAGACTCATTTAGCAACTCATGGTTGACAGCAATATTAGGATACTTCACTCTGCCAGTGACTCAAGCAGACCTGAATTGTTTCTGAATTAGAATGGAATGTTTTTTCCTTTCACGATCGTTAGATCTCAAAGTTATCGTAGTTAGAGAAGCACAATTACGGAATGTTCCTGATCCTGCGGAGGCCGCTTTGGAGATGGGGGTGGGGGTTGGCAGGAGAGGAAATTTGGCTTTTGATGTATTCTCACCTCCATACATTTTTACTTGAGGCAGGCTCACAGTAGCAGCAAATACCTGCCTGGTAGCAGTGAGTAATGAATTAGAGTGATTTGAAGAACAAATTGACAGTTTGTTCTGAGTGCAATGTGATTTTGTGAATAGCGCATGAGCCCTATGCTAAGTCAATACATTCTTAGCTCAGCTAGAGTAGATGCGCAATGAGAAGCCATTTTCCCTGAAATAAACATCCTATCAGCATTTTAAAGAAGGGAAATAGCACGGATAATTTCTTGCATGATCACAGACCTGGCACTGGGGAATCATCAGTTTGATATGGCTGGCACAGCAAGTGTCAAGATTGATAATTTAGAATGGAACCAGAATAAGGTACCATGCCAGTTTGATTAAGCAGATCACTACTTTGAAGGACACAATTGGAACTGGATCCACTTATCTAGTAGTTAAGTAGACAACAGAAGTGGAGCAACAAGAGTAGGAGCATATCCAGCCATTGGCAGAACTATAGAGGGGTTGGCCAAGGAACAGGAAGCAGAAGAATGATAAAACCCATATCAGAGGGCATAATAGGCAATGTGTCAGTTTTCCTGACATATTAGATCAACAGTGGCACAGAAGGTCTGTCACAATAGGTAGTTGTGGAAATATATCCACTTTTGAATGGGGATTTCAGAGTCTAAAGAGCAGATAGACATCCAGTGCCCAAAGCAGTCAAGGTCACAGTAACACTGGATTTTTATTCTCCCATTTCCTTCCAATCATTGACAGTTTTCCACTGTAGAATTTCACAATTGTTCACCCACAATTGAGTAATGCAGATGACAGATGCCTTGTATGCAAAGACATCTCACTATATCACATTTACTGTGAATGTGTCAGTCAGCCATACTGGTGTGTATGATTAACCTCAATAGCATGATTCCCTCAGATACATTGGTTGTAGACTACACTTATGTGGCCATTAAGATGCCATCGGACCAAGCAGGGGCATTTGTAACCACAGAGGGTGTCCACTTCTTCAATGACCAGCTTATTTGCAACCATCGCAAACGATTCATGCAAATATGCACATGGCTTCCTGGTAGTTGCCATGACTCTTTCATCCTGAGGCAGTCTTAGGTAGTTCAACTGCTTACACCATAACTTAGCCATATGTTGATGAATCCTGGATGATGAGCGGTATCTGCTGAAAGTCTGGTTGTGGAACCCAATATCAGAGGCAAAGGAATACTTCAACCACTGCCATGATTCCACAAGGTTAATCACAAAATAGGTTACTGATCTCCTGAAGATGTTTCCAGTGCCCTACTCTAGTGGAGACTCCCAACAAATTCTTCAAGAACAGTGATGCAGCGAGGAAAGGAGCAACATTGTAAAGGCTATGGATCCTAACATACTTCCAGCAATAGAACTGAAAACTATCTGCGCCTCTATCCAAGCTGCTTCAGGACAGTTACAACACTCGCATCTACCTAGTACTGTGGAAAATTGCCCTGGTTTGTCCTGTACACAAAAAAGGACAAATCAAACCCAGTCAATTACTGCTCCATTAATATCCTCTTGATTATCAGCAAAGTGATGGTTGGCACTGCTATGAAGTGGCACTTAGACAGCAATAACTTGCTCACTAATGCTCAGTTTGGATTTCAGCTAGCCCACTCAGCTCCTGACCTCATTATAGGCCTGGTTCAAATAAGGATAAAAGATCTGAACTCAAGATCTTTTATCTTGATAAAACATGGTGAGAGGGACTGCCATTGACATCAAAGCAGCAAATTGGCATCAAGGAGACCTAGCAAAACTACGTTTAACGAAGATGGTTGTGGTTTCTGGAGATCAAATCATCTCAGTCCCAGCACAGCACTGCTGGAGTTCTTCAAAATAGTATCCTAAGCCCAGCAATCTTCAGAAACTTCATCAATAATCTTCTTTCCATCATAAGTTCAGAAGTGGGGATCTGCATTAATGCTTGTGCAGCGCTCAGCACCATTTGTGACTTCTCACTTAACGAAGCAGTCTCCGTCCATATGCTGCAATACCTAGACAACATTCAGGTTTGGGCTGATAAGTGGCAAGTAACATTTGTACCGCAGAAATGACAGGCAATGACCATCTCTAACAGAGAGAATCTACCATCTACCCTTGGAATTCAATGGCATCACCATCATTAATTCCCTCACTACAATATCATTACAACGTAACTAGAAACTGCACTGGACTAGCCAAATAAGTACTGTGGCTACAAGAGCAGGAATTCTAGAAAAAAGCTGCAAATTCTGAGAATAACTCATGACTACTCAAAGCTTGCCCACTACATACAAGGCACAGGTGTAATGGAAAATTCTCCACTTGCCTGGATAACTGCAGCTCCAACAACACTAAAGGACTTTGATAACATCCACAAAGCAGCTCACTTGATTGGCAACCCATTCACCACTTTAAACATTCATTCCTACCACTATCAAAACAGTTCTTCCGATCTGCAGTATCTTAGCAGAGATCTTTTGGCAAGGCCTTCCAAATTTGTAATGTCTACCACCTAGAGGGCCAAAGGCAACAGATGCATAGGAAGATCACAACCTTCACGTTCCCCTCCAAGCCATACATCATCCTAATTTGGAACTATATTATTGTTCCCTACTGTGGCTGGGAGAAAATCTTGGAACTCCCATCCCAGCAGCACTGTGAACATACCTGTACTACATAGGCTGCAACTAGACATCATCTTCTCAAGGGCAATTAGGGATAGATAATAAATGCTGACCCAGCCATTAATACCCCCATCCTGTGAATCACTAAGTAGAAAAAAAGGGATATTGAAGTAGTTCATCAAACAATTGAATTAAATTTTATGTTCCCCATTTCACTTTAAGGGGCATGCATGGATTAAATTAGGAGGATTGATTTCCAATAGGTAAGTATGGCCGGCACAAAGACAGTCAAAAAGAGCAAAAAATGGAGTAATCAAAGAGGGTGCATATACAAAATGAAATAAAAACAGAAAATGCTGGAAATTGCAGCAGGTTGACACCATCTGTCGAGAGGGAATAAAGTTAACATTTTAAGTCTGGATAACGCTTCATCAGAGCTAAGACAAAGAAATAGGATGAGTTTTATACTGTAAGGATGAGGGGAGAGGTATAATTGTCAAAAATATCAGACAAAAGAACAAAGGAAATATAAATGGTTATGAGCACTTCTGTGTGCTTTTTCCCATAGGAACAAGGACTATTCTCTGAAATCAAGGCTACTGACCCATGTACACATCTCCTACACACAGGCAGAGGTGATATACAACTGTTGCCATATGATCACAAGAGCCACCATTGAGCAGGCAATTGTCCTTTTGAAGATAAGTTTAGATTTCTTAGTAGATCTTGGAGATCACTGCAATATGCATCCTCAAGGATATCCTGCAGTACTGTAAATTTGTTTTGCATTCTACAACGTGTTCCTCCAAAGCGGCGCAGTGCTAGAGACAGAGGAAGACACTTTGTGAGCTGCATCTTCAGACAAAGAAGTTGAACACAAGGTGCTTTAACAGGTAGCAGCAGATGAATACAGTGATGTGAGGCCCATCAGGGAGATCTATAACTCTGATTCCCATTAGGACAAGTGTAAGGGCCAGCGAATCAAGGCCTTGCTGACATTTCATAAAAAGTCCTTAGCATCTTTCTGTACTAGTCAGTGCTATACGTCAGGGTGTTCTGTCAACAGAGACCAGCATGAGGTGCTCACATATGTGTACCTTCCATTTATTCGAATACATTTGAGACTGGGATAGACAGTTTTTTTATCTCTTGGATGATTAAGGGATATGTGAAACAAGAGGGAAGTGGAGTTGAAGCCTAAGATTAACCATGGTTGTTTTCAGTGGTTAAAAGACCATATAGTCTACTCCCGCTCCTATTTCTTGCATCTAGTGTTTGTTGTATCCCATCACACTGGATTCAAAAAGTTTACAACTGCACAAAGTGTCTAGAATGAGGAAAAACATAGGACAAGACCAACCAACCCAATGACAAGGACTTTTCGATTTACCAGTGGGAAGCCAGTGGGAAGATTCCAGTAGAGGTGACAATGAAAGCTTACGCAGAGGTGGATGATGCTGTGATTTTATCTGCTGCACAACAAAACTGAAAAATGATGCAATCATAAATGCAGTATATTCTGCAACCAAGGAGTCTGAGGAAGCCAGTGACCCTGAAGAATTCCATGAGTGCCCGCCTGCTCACCCACCTGTTTCTCTTGTGCATGCCACAAAGACTGTAGAGATACTCTGAAATTTTGCACTGCAACATGGAAACGTTGAAAACATGTTTGATTGCATTAAAGTCAGAGGAGTTGTAGACAGTGAGGATGGATGTTACAGTTTGTAGAGGGACATAGATAAGCTACAGAGTTGGACCGAGAGGTGGCAAATGGAGTTTAATGTGGAAAAGTGTGAGGTGATTCACTTTGGTAAGAGAAACAGGAGTACAGAATATAGGGCTAATGGAAGGACTCTTAGTAGTGTCAATGAACAGAGAGATCTCGGTGTACATGTGCATAGCTCCCTGAAAGTTGGCGCCCAGGTTGATAAGGTTGTAAAGAAGGTGTTCGGTGTATTAGCTTTTATTGGTAGAGGGATTGAATTTCAGAGCCGTGACGTCATGTTGCAACTATACAAAACCCTGGTGCGGCTGCACTTGGAGTATTGCGTACAGTTCTGGTTGCCGCATTATAAGAAAGATGTGGAGGCACTGGAAAGGGTGCAGAGGAGGTTTACCAGGATGTTGCCTGGTGTGGTGGGAAGTTCTTATGAGGAAAGGTTGAGGGACTTGAGGTTATTTTTGTTAGAGAGAAGAAGGTTAAGAGATGACGTAATTGAGGCTTACAAAACGGTGAGAGGGTTAGTTAGGATGGATAGTGAGAGCCATTTTCCTCGGATGGTGATGGCTAACACGAGGGGACATAGCTTTAAATTAAAGGGTGATAGTTATAGGACGGATGTCAAAGGTAGGTTCTTTACGCAGAGGGTAGTAAGGGCATGAAATGCCCTGCCTGCAGCAGTTGTGGACTCGCCAACTTTAAGAGCGTTCAAGTGATCAGTGGATAGGCATATGGATAACATTGGAATAGATTAGGTTAGAGGGTCATTAGATTGGTTCCACTGATCGGCGCAACATCGAGGGCCGAAGGGCCTGTACTGCACTGTGATGTTCTATGTTCTACGCATGTTGACACAGTGGCCTATATTTCACATGTCTGAAGACAGCATGCTAAGCAGAAAAAGATTAAGGAGTTTTTCTGGAGCTAATTCCCGACATTTTTCAATGTAAAGTCTTTTACAACATTAGGCCATTGCAAGTTGCAAACAAATTGAATAAGACCTTTCACACATTTACTGCTTTATTGTTATTTCATTTGGCATTTGAATCTGTTGCTATAGACCTTGTTCATAGGTATATTGAGTTGCATAGAAATGCATTCATATGGGAGTGGGGCCTCCTTGGCAATCATGAAGCTCCGCTTAACAGACATTTGTGGGCAGATCCCCTGGGATTTGACTCACTGGGATTTTACTCTATCATTATTGGTGGAGGCTGTACTGAAATAAAGTTACATAGTGACCTGAGGTGACATGCATTTTTTGAACTTTCCAACGTAATTGCAGAGCTGCCCATCTGCTGCTATACCTGTTGGAGTGACATGATTAAATGAAAGAGCTGCTCCTTCAAACCCTGGTGCTTCTCATAGGTCAGGAGCTTCAGAGAAGTTGAAGGCTTATACAGTTCCAGAAGCCCTTCTCAATAAATTTTAGTCATTCCCTAATCATGTTTCTTCTGCAAGCACATGCACATTCAGTGTCACGTCTGTCTCAAGGTTCAATTGTGCTGGTCTCCGCAAGGCATTGTAGAATGTGGAGCACCATGCCATTTAAATTCACCCATCATGGGCTTTCACTGCTTATGAACTGGGTGCCAGAATATATTCAATCCATCGTTGGACCTCACTTTTCATGGTTGCCTTTTAATGCTTCAATGAATTTTAAATTTTAAATGTCACTCACCTTTTCAGACTGTAGCAGGCTATTAACTGTCTTCTTGCACTGGGTTCCTCACTGCTTACCTATCTGCCACTTCTAAGCATTCCACTTTGGTAAGGCATGCTGGCCTCCTCCACTTCTCATCAGCTGGAAAAAGGGCATTTTTTTGGCTGCCTGCAAAAGCATTGCCAAAGAGTCATCTGGACTCGAAACATCAGCTCCTTTCTTTCCTTACAGGTGCTGTCAGACCTGCTGAGATTTTCCACCATTTTCTCTTTCGGTTTCAGATTCCAACATCTGCAGGAATTTGCTTTCATCCCTATAAGCATCCTGGCCAAGATAACCTTATCCAGCAGTCTGGAGAGGTAGCCTGGGAACTTCCTGATATTATGGATCATCACTGAATAAGTACTGGATTTACCAAATAGAATTTTTTATTGGATGAGGAAAACATTATCACTGATATTTTCATCTTACTATCTTTTACCATTTAATGATTTTCCTCAAGCAGAGGCAGTTTGCTTCTACAATACCACATTAAAAAGAAAGAAAAACCATTGATGGAAAATCGACAGGGTAATTCCTTCACAGATAATTCAAGTCTTTTTGGTATTTTCATAAGAAAAAGTACAAAGTGATCCAAAAGGCTTTTGATATCCAGCAACTTTCTGTATGATTTAAACCTAGTCATGCGAAAAGCTTCCTTGTGACCCAACTCATCATGCTTGTTTGCTTCTGCGAGTTCGTTGTCTCTGCATTTTCTCTCTTCTCAAGTACCTAGCTCCCAGACTAAAATGTATTGCATCAATTCTTTCAAGTATCTGCTGGGAATGAAAGTAACTGGGACTGTTTCTTTGTCACTAGTCTTTTGTCCAAGCCAGCTTTTGCTCCCTTGTGTGATAGTAAACAAATACTGATACAATAACATTCCCTGGTGGATTTCTAAGTTCCACTTTCAAAACAAACTAAACTTCAGGCAGGAATGTAGCTCAAAGGAAAGAAACAAGTCATTCTACATGGTGGACATTTTTATGTCGGAAAAACCAATAAATTCAAAGTGATGAAATGTTGTTAAAAGCAGAGATTGCCTGAATATAAGTTCCCTTTGAACAAGAATGAGAAGTGGTTGCAACCACTGTCACCATCTCAACCTACATTATATAATAAAAAGATAATTTTCAGCATCAAATAAACTATCAGCTTTTGATTTCATAAATCATATCAGGCATTTTAAAACCTTCAGTTGTTGAAGACTTCTAAATAATTATTTCGTTGGATATAGGCAGAACAGGCAAGGACCAAATCTGTTGCCCATCCTGAATTGCCCTTGAACTGTACAGCTTGTTAGGCCATTACAGAGGGCAGTTAACAGTCAATCACATTGCTGTGGATCTGAAACCAGATGGACATGAACTAGGTAAGGATGTCAGATTTCCTTTTCAAAAAGGAAACTATCAATGACAGTTTCATGGTCACCATTGCTTTATATTCTGAATTTGTTAACTATTTTAAATTCCACCAGTTGCTGTGGTGGGATATGAAGCCACATCCCCAAAGTAGATAATCTGTCCAGTGATATTGGCATATATAACCCTAACTTTACTCATCTCCTCTAACAGACACAATGAGAATTTAGTATGATTTAGGAATGAGGAAAGGCTATTCTGAGAAAAAAAACTCGCAACTAAAAAGAATCTTTCAGGACTACAGGTTTTCTCAAATTGCTTTGCAGCCAATTAAATAGTTTTGAAGTGTAGTTACTGTTATAATGTAAGAAAGGATTCAGCCACTTTGCACGGAAACAGCTTTTTTTTAATGACAAATATTGACAAGCCATTAGGGATAATAGCACTACTCTTATTTGAATAATGACATGGGAACTATGGATCTTTTTATTCTTTTCTGGGCTGATCATTGTTGGCAATGTGCCAACGATACCTGAGAAGGTGATGTTGAATTGTTTTCTTTAACCATAGCAATCCATCTGCCAGCCATCGATAGAGTTATTGAAAAAGGAGTGCTCAGATGCTCATATTTGCGACATGCGGACTTCTATCAAATCATGGATATCCTTTAAATTAACAGAAGAACAAGAGTTTGTCCAATACTAGGCAGCTGTACAATGAAAAATAATGGAACTTGAGATCAACAAATTTTCAGGATCTGGAGGTTTCCTCCCTCATTAAAAAAAATGAGGAAATTGCAGATTTGTAATTATAATTTCTAAAGGGCTCTAAATGCAGAAACTGTGCCTGTAACACAAACTTTATTTTAAGGGTAGGAGGAACCACGTGCAGAATCCTGTGGATTTGGCACAAGGCCAAGAATTAGTTTCCTGATATTTGGGATTCACTTCTGAAATTCTGTTCTTGGGACTTTAAAGATGGGTCAAACATCCTGACAAACAATGTCAAGAAGCCCATTAGCATACATGCTCATTAAAAAGGCCACCACTAGAATTTATTTTCCCTGTCAAATTAAGTTTCTTGCCAGTCAGGAATTAGAATGTTCAGTTTTACAAGTATATATAAAATGCATGCATCTGGTGAACTTCACTACAGTGACATTAAGGATAGGCGAGTTCTTTTTTTAAAAAAAGGGTTGATCATTTATTTGTTCGATTTCTCAAGAGTATAAAGTGACACTTCACGTCCAAGCAATAGACAGTTGAGAGAGTCATTTGATACAACTACGGGCCTCTTTTTCGAGATTACATCTTTGCCCAGTGCATCCTTGGCAGGGAAGTACGTGGCGTCCACTAGTATGCTTGAGGCCTTCTGCAATTGGTGGGCATTGAAGAGATGGGGGGTTCTTGGCCAGCATATCCTGTGATCAAATGCTAGGAGTTAATGCTGTAAATGGGCGACTGACAGAAGGTGCAAAAACTCCATGTTGTTCATCTCCGTGTCAGTGTCTCCCGGGCATTCAGGAGTGTCGCAAAGTTGGGTTAAGTAATTGTAGATTGGGAGGCAAGAATTTAGAATTTGGTGATTATAAAATGCTAGGGGAGAAAGCAATACATGGTCTTGTTAAAAGATGGTACTTTCTATTTTAAAAAGTTTTAAAAAGCAAGTACATTAGAGAGTCCAAATTGAAACATTACTATTGAAAGGCCAAGCTGCAGTTTTTACCCAGAGATTAATTTAGCCAACCAATTTGAATCAGACTTAGATATCAAAAACCTATTAAATTTAAATCAGGTAGTTTCAACAAGCTAGAACCAATCCTATTGTGGGAAATATTGATACGTCATTATGGGTATAAAAAGGGGGCAGTGGGATAGAGAGCAACTGCCATCTGCCAGAGCTAACAAATCTCAACTCTTGAGAATCGCTGACTCTCACAGCTGAATTTATGTCTTAAAGCACCATTTAGATAACAAAGGTACCAAAGGAAATTCCAGGCAGAAGAATCAGCAGAGAGGGCCCAGAATATTCTGGAAAAAATAAAACATGGTTGTAATTTAGAGTGATAAAATTTTATTTTTGTTAATAAGTGGGAATTGTATTTATTTGAACAGCATACCATCAGAATCTTGTTTTATTTGGGAATAGTTAGAAGGGATTTATTTGGTTTGTTAATAGTTTAGTTAATTTGCTCACTGTTAATTAAATTGTTACATGTTGATTTTAGAGTGAACGTCAGAGTTTTTTTCTTACTTAATCACTAGAAGTTGTGAAGAGCAGATCACTTCACATACTTTTACAGATTATCAGGCAAGGTACACCTCTTTAAGGTGTTTCAGTGTTAGTTCTTAGACGGGGGATCCACCTCCGCTTTATAACAGACTGGGGGCTCATCTGGAATTTGAATAGTCCCAGATCTTTAAATAAACCTGGAAGTGGAAAATCTGTTTAGTTTCAGTCGCTTTTTGTCAGTTAAATCAAAAGTGAGAAAATGGCTCTTAACATTGCTAAAGAGGTTCTGGGGATCAAAGATGCTTGCCAAATTTGCCAAGGAAGTTTAGAAAGGCAGAAAAAGATAACACCTGTAGAAATAACAAACAGGCTAACATTAGGTTTTACCAGGGATAATAAAAAAGCTGAAACTGTAAATGGAGTTAGCCAAGCATTTAGGTATATCAATCATGTGTAGTGGAGTTGGAAAAAAATAAATTACAAATGATTAGAAAGTGAACTTAAAAACTGGAGTCAAAAGAAAGGGGGAAAAAGAGAAAAGGAGAGGAAGGTCCTAGCAGAAGGGAAAGAATGTTTGAGTTGGAAAAGATGAAGTTGGAATTAAGACTTCAAATGACAGAAGTAAGAGTGCAAGATGGAAGTGGTGATGGGCAAACACATCGTAGCAAGCTGTCTGGTAGGGATACATACAAATATGTCCAAACATTACCAAAATTTGATGAGAAGGAAGCAGAAGCCTTTTCCATTTCCTTTGAGAAATTGGCTATCCAGATGAACAGGCCAGAGGATCTGTGGGTTAATTCAGACTAAGTTGGTAGGTAGAGTTACTAAGATGTTTGCAGAGGTGACAGGAGAATTTGAAGTAAAAAGGGCTATTTTGAGCATCTAAGAATTGGTATCAGAAGTATATAGGTAACAGTTCAGAAATGTTCAAAAGAACAAAAAGAACAAAGAACAAAACAGCACAGGAAACAGGCCCTTCGGCCCAATGAGCAAGGAGCCAGGTCAGACTTGTAATAAGTTTGAAAGAATTAAACAGCAACTTTGATAAATGGATGAGAATATTAAAGGCAGAACATTCTTCCGAAGAAGTTTAAAAACTCACTTCCAGAAGTGATAAGAACTCTGTTGAGAACAGAAAGTTAAAACAGCAACAAGAGCCACAGAGATGGCAGATGAATACAAATTAGTGCATAAATGGAAATCTAGTTTCTGACAGCAATTTCATTCTAACGGATAGAAATTGGGAAAAAGGGAAATCTTTTGATGAAAAACAAAGTAGACCACACTGGGAACAGTTTACTACATGTGAAAAAAGAACCCAAGGAGATGAAAAGATGTGAAAGACTTCAGGTGCTTTCACTATAATAAGGTAAGACACATAAATCACAGTGCTGGTGGCTTAAGAAAGGCACTGGGAAAAAGAATGTGGTAAAAGAGGCTCAACCAGTGGGATTATTTAAGGAAATCCCAAGAGAAGATGAGTAAATGAAGGACAGTGTGCAGCCTAGACACGAGCCGAATGGTAAGATAGAACATAGAACATAGAACATTACAGCACAGAACAGGCCCTTCGGCTTTCGATGTTGCGCCGACCAATATAAAAAGCAATGCCCCTCCAAACTAAACCATTCCCTTCTCTTCCATATACTTATCAACTAACCTCTTAAACGCCACCAAACTTGGCGCATCTACAACTGCTGCAGGCAGGGCATTCCACTCCCCAACCACCCTTTGGGTAAAGAACCTGCCTCTGATATCCGTCCTATAACTATCACCCCTTAATTTAAAGCTGTGTCCCCTCGTGCTAGCTTTCTCCATCCTAGGAAAAAGGCTTCACTGTCCACCCTATCTAAACCTCTAATCATCTTATATGTTTCGATTAGGTCCCCTCTTAGCCGCCTCCTTTCTAACGAAAACAACCTCAAATCCCTCAGCCTCTCTTCATAAGACCCTGCCCTCCATACCAGGCAACATCCTGGTAAACCTCCTCTGTACCCTCTCCAATGCCTCCACATCTTTCTTTATAATGTGGGGACCAGAACTGCACACAATACTCCAAGTGCGGCCGCACTAGAGTTTTGTACAGTTGCAACATGACGTTGCGGCTCCGAAATTCAATCCCCCTACCAATAAAAGCTAAGACTCCATATGCCTTCTTACAACCTTATCGACTTGACTGCCTACTTTCAGGGATCTATGCACATACACACCAAGATCCCTCTGTTCATCAAGACTGCTAAGAATCCTACCATTTGCCCTATACTCTACACATTTATTATTTCTGCCATAGTGCATTACCTCACACTTTTCCACATTAAACTCCATTGCCACCTCTCGGCCCAGCTCTGCAACTTGTCCAAGTCCCTCTGCAAACTATAACACCCCTCTTCACTATCTACCACTCCACCGACTTAGTGTCATCTGCAAATTTACTAATCCATCCTTCAATACCCTCATCCAGATCATTTATAAAAATTACAAACAGCAGGGGCCCCAAAACAGACCCTTGAGGTACACCACTTGTCACCGAACTCCAAGATGAATATCTCCCATCAACCACCACCCTCTGTCTTCTACCTGCTAGCCATTCCTAACCCAATTAGCTAAATCACCCTCTATCCCATACATCTGCATTTTCTGCAGAAGTCTTCCATGGGCCACCTTATCAAATGCCTTACTAAAGTCCATATATTCCACATCAACCGCCTTACCCCCATCCACCTCTTTAGTCACTTTTTCAAAAAACTCAATGAGGTTAGTAAGGCACGACCTACCCTTCACAAAACCATGCTGACTATCCCCAATCAATTCATTTCTCTCTAAATAACTATAAATCCTATCCATAATTATTCTCTCCAATACTTTGCCCACAACAGAAGTAAGACTCACTGGCCTATAATTCCCTGGAAGGTCTCTCTTCCCCTTCTTAAACAATGGGACCACATTCGCTATCCTCCAGTCCTCCGAACCACACCCGTAACCAACGAGGACCTGAAGATCAGAGCCAGAGGCTCTGCAATCTCCTCTCTTTCCTCCCAGAGAATCCTAGGGTAAATCCCGTCCGGCCCAGGGGACTTATCCAACTTCAAACCCTCGAGAGTATCTAGCACATCCTCCCTATCTACTTTGATACCTTCCAGTTTGCTACCCTGTACCTCAGTGTTCTCCATAACTACATTTACATCACCCTGTGTGAATACCGAAGAGAAATATTTATTCAGTACCTCTCCAATCTCCTCAGGCTCCACGCACAACTTCCCACTGCTGTCTATGACTGGCCCTAATCTTGCCTAACCAATCTTCTATTCTTAACATATCTAAAGAAAGCTTTAGGATTCTCCTTAATCCTATCAGCCAAAGTCTTCTCGTGTCCTCTCTTAGCTCTCCTCAATTCACTCTTCAGCTCCCTCCTGGCTAATCTATAGCTATCCATTGCACTAACCGAGCCTTCAAGCCTCATCCTGACATAAGCCTCCTTTTTCCTCTTAACCAGCAAATCAACTTTTTTCGTACACCAAGGTTCTCTTACTCAACCATTTCCTCCTCGCCTGACAGGGACATACTTATCAAGGACTCGCAGCAGCTGCTCCTTGAATAAGCTCCACAAACCAGATGTTCCCAGTCCCTGTAGTTTCCTAGTCCAATCTATGCACCCTAATTCTCTCCTGATGGCCTCATAATTGCCCTTCCCCCAGCTATAACTACTGCCCCCAGCTTCATGCCTATCCCTATCCATCACTAAGGTGAACGTAACCAGATAGTGCCTGATTTTTTCAAAGACTTCACCTGTGTGGGTAAGATTTACTCAGGTAGAACAGGGGAGTAGTAAAGAAGTTAAAATATTGGGATGTGGGAGCTAGTCAGTCTCTAATAGTAAGAGGTGAAAATATTTGCAGTCTTTCTGAAATATTGTCCGAGAGAGTGGTAATCTGTGGAATAAATGGAGACAGTGTGTAAGATAAGGCTAAGAGGCTAAACGGTTCAATCAAGATGGTGAAGTGATGTAAAACTTGGCTATTCCAGAAATACAGATTACTTTGGAAACAATATGGCTGGATCACAGATGGAAGTGATGCCCATAATAGCAGAAAAAATCAAAAGAAAACCAGGGAACTGAATTAAAACAAAGACACTCTGGAATTTTTCTGGATAGTATGATGACAAGATCCCACAGCCATAAGTTAAAACAGAAGGGAGAACAAGAGAAAGATGGAGTTGAGGTCCATTCATCTGACACTGTTTGAAATGGCAAAGGAAAAATCTAAGCAGATAGAGGATCAGGCGCAAGTGTTTAGTTCTAAAAGATTAATGGAGTCAAACAAAAAGATTAGAAGTTTAAAGGATTTATATCATAAGGCCTAATTGGAAAAGGAATCCAATGTATTTCAGAATGCTATTACCTTGAGGATAAAATCTTAAGGTGGAAATAAAGACCAGCAGGTTAGTACAGATGAAAAATGGGTGGAAGTTCACAAGACTGCGGCCAGTAGAATACAGACAGAAAATATTGGAGGTAGCACACAAATTATCTGCAGGACATTACCTTAGAATGAGGAAGAAGACTCAGGGAAAGATACAGAAGCATTTTTAGTGGTCTGGATTGCATAAAGATGTAGTTGAATATTGCTGTACCTGTCATACATGTCAGAAGTAGGAAAGCCATAGGCAGTGATGAAACCAGCACCACCAATTCCTCCATTTGAAGAACCTTTTACATGGGTTATAATTGATTGTATCAGTCCCCTCCCCAAAACCAGAAGTGGGAATCAATATTTACTAACCCTAATGGACGTGTCTACCAGGTTTCCACAGATAATTCCCCATTACGGAATGCCAAAGCAAAAAAGGTTGTGGAGGAGTTGCTTGCTTTCTTTACCCATTATGGATTACCCAGACCAAGGATCCAATTTTACTGCCAAATTATATAAGGAAGTCAAGGGTACTTTAGGCATCAGACACTTTACATCACTTGCATTGAATCCCAGGGAGCATTGGAAAGGTGGCATCAGATCCTAAAGAACATGTTGAGGGCTTATTGCCAGGATTACCCAAATGATTGGGATAAAGGTATTACATTAATATTATTTGCTATTAAGATGCTCCACCTTGAAAGCCCTGGATGAACTTGTATCTGGGGTCATCATTGCAGATGTCAGAGCAGCTTTCTTGAGGTCAACCCATGGAAAGCGACTGACCCAGATGGGGTACTTGGACATGTACCCAGATCCTGTGCGGATCAACTGGCGGGGGTATTCACAAACATCTTCAACCTCTCTTTACAACTATCTGCTTCAAGAAGATGACCATCATCTCGGTACCTAAGAAAAACCAAGCAGTGTGCCTCAATGATTATTGGCCAGTGGCTCTGATATCCAACATTATGAAGTGTTTCAAAAGGTTCGTTGTCATGGCACAAATCAATTTCAGCCTCCGGACTATCTGGATCCATTAAAGTTGCCTACCACTGCAACAGGTCCATAGCAGATGCCGTTTCCCTGGCGCTGCACTCAACCCTGAAACACCTAGGTAACAAAGACACCTATGTCAGGCGCCTAATTATTGACTACATCTCAGCTTTCAACACTATTACTTTCATGAAACTCATCTCCAAACTCCATTGCCTGGGCCATAGCATCTCCCTCTGCGACTGGATTCTGAACTTCCTAACTCACAGACCAGGCTAGGTAATAACACCTTCTCCATGATCATCCTCAACAACAGTGCTCTACAATGCTGTGTTCTCAGCCTCCCACTCTCCTCATTATACACCTATGATTGTGTGGCTAAATTCCTCTCCAATTTGATTTTCAAGTTTGTTGACGACACCACCACAGTAGGTTGGATGTCAAACAATGAAGAGTCAGAATGAGATAGAGAATCTGGTGAACTGGTGCAATGACAATAATCTCTCCCTCAATGTCAACAAAATGAAGGAGATTGTCATCGACTTCAGAGAGCGTAAAAGAGAACATGCCCCTGTCTACATCAACGGAGATGAAGTAGAAAGGGTCAAGAGCTTCAAGTTTTTAGATGTCCAGATCACTAACAAACTGTCCTGGTCCCTCCATGCCGACACTATAGTTAAGAAAGCCCACCAATGCCTCTACTTTCTCAGAAGACTAAGAAAATTTGGCATGTCAGTTACAACTCTCACCAATCTTTACAGAAGCACCATAAAAGGAATCCTTTCTGTTTGTATCACAGTTTGGTATGGCTCCTGCTTTGCTCAAGACCGCAACAAATTGCAAAAGGTCATGAATGTAGCCCAATCCATCATTCAAACCAGCCTCCCATCCACTGACTCTGTCTACACTTCCTGCTGCCTCGGCAAAGCAGCCAACATAATTAAGGACCCACGCACCCCAAACATTTTCTCTTCCACCTTCTTCCTTCGAGAAAAGGATACAAAGTCTGAGGTCAATTATCAACTGACTCAAGAACAGCTTCTTGCCTGTTGCTGCCAGATGTTTGAATGGACTTACCTTGCATTAAGTTGACCTTTCTCTACATCCTAGCTGTGACTGTAACACTACATTCTGCACTCTCTCATTCCCTTCTCCGTGAACAGTATGTTTTGTTTGTATAGCTCACAAAAAACAATAGCTTTCACTGTATGTTAATACATGAGACAATAATAAACCAAATCAAAATCAAATCAAATAAATCCACTCAGTTTACTCCATCTGAATTGATATTCAAATGAGGGTCTTTAAAATTAAGGAAAAGTTGATAGATCCAAAGTCAGATCTCATAGTTGGATTATGTACCTGAGAGAAA
The DNA here is from genome assembly GCA_024679065.1 of Sphyrna mokarran. Taxonomy (NCBI): domain Eukaryota; kingdom Metazoa; phylum Chordata; class Chondrichthyes; order Carcharhiniformes; family Carcharhinidae; genus Sphyrna; species Sphyrna mokarran. Next base: position 58,106,535 of record JAGIQG010000009.1, read on the forward strand.
AATTAAACAGATAGGCGAATTAGCTAAACAACATTTAGAACATAGAACATTACAGCGCAGAACAGGCCCTTGGGCCCTCGATGTTGCGCCGACCAATTAAGAAAAAGCAATGACCCTCTAACCTAAACCATTCCCTTTTCATCCATAAACCTATCCACGCTTGACATAATAAACCAATATACGCTGCTTCATGAAAGCATTATAAAACAAAATACATTCGACCATGTAACAGATATCAGGTCAGATGATCAAAGAGTGTCTTAAAAGGAAGAAAGTGAGGTAGAGAGATATAGGGAGTGAATTCTAGAACTTGGGGCTCAGGTAACTTAAGGCAACTCCACCAATGATGCAAGAATGAAGGATGCCTGGTCTGGCATCGTGGCAAAGTGGTTAGCATTGCTGCCTCAGTGCCAAGGACCCGGGTTCAATTCCCAGCCTGAGCCACGGTACAGAATCCGCATGAACACCCTATAACTGCATTGATTTCCTCCTGGCTCTCCTGCCTCCTCCCACAGTCCAAAAGACATGCTGTCTACATGCACCGGCCATGCAGAACTCTCTCTCTGTATACCCAAACAGTGCCAGAGTGTGACGACCAGAGGAACTTCACAGCAACTTCATTGCAATGCCAATGGAAGCTGACTTGTAACATTAATAAATAAACTTTAAACTTAAACAAGAGATTAGATTTTGAGGAGCGCAGATATCTCAGAGGGTTGTAGGGCTAGGAGAAAGAGATTACTCTATTTCAAATCATGATGCTCTCACTTGATCTGTGGCTGTCGTGACATGGATTGATACTAGACATTATAAAGCAGTTGGCAAATTGCAGTTAAGGATCTATGAATCAACTGGACACAGAAGTGATAAAGACAAAACACTGTTCATGCTAGAATCTGAACCAAGGACAGGATTCTGACTCCAAACATTGGCTTTATTCTCTCTCCACAGATGCTGGGATTTTCCAGAATTTTCTGTTTGTGTGTGAGACTAAAATTTAGGGTTCAGTGCCACTCTCCTGCCCAGCTCTGCTCTTAATTCCTGGGAATGAAACAAAGAGGGTGTCATTCTCCATAACCTGGAGCAGCTGTGGAGACTGATAGTATGGGTTAAAGTTTACTTACCAGTCACGAGTAGGCTTACATTCACACTGCAATGAAGTCACTGTGAAAGTCCCCGAGAATCGAGAAGGAAAGTTGTACTTTACGTTTTCCCCCCACACTCTGTTGGGAGGGGATTTATTGTTATTGTCCAACTCAAGAGTGAACGAGAAACTCACTCTTTGGAGTGAGTTTCTCCTCCAAATGTGAGTGAACCTCACATTTGGAGGTGGCAAAGCAACTAATGAAGCTAGAAGCAGATAAGAAGTCTAGAATTTGTACATTTGCCTATGGGGATAAAGTATTGGTGCTATTATCAGTGGGAGGAGATCCCTTCAAGTCAAGGTTTAGTGGTGCCTATCAGGTTGAGAAGATGTGAAGTCAGGTGAATTATCTGGTAAAGATGCCAGATGATGAAATAGGTTTAAAGGGTATATCGTGTGAACATGCTGAAACAGTACTATGACAGGGGGCAATCTTGTTTTCCCAGTAAATTAATGCTGATTTTGCCTTTTTATCAGGTGTTAGGAGCAAAAGGTGTGAAAAGGCTAGAGATAGATGAAAGGTCAAAGCTACGTATGGGGTGGAATGAAGGCTGGAAGAGGAAGGCAGGCAAAAGGTGGAAGGCAGTAGGGTGAAGCAAAGGCTGAACAAGAAAGAGAAGCAAAGAATGGAAAAGCAGGTATGGTAAAAGTAGAAGGATGGACAGGGGAGGTAGGTGAAGGAATGAAAGGGTAGAGTGGATGGAAATGGGAGGTAGGTGAGGAATAGAAGGTGAAGACTGTCTGGAAAATGGTTGGTAGGGAGACTGTCCAAGGAAATATAGGAACACAGAAAATCAGAGCAGAAGTAGACCATTCAGCCCTTTGAATCTCTTCAATATTCAGTATCATCCAACTCAATAGCACGATCCTACATTCCCTCCCATATCTTTTGATCTTCTTCACCCCAACAGCTATACCTCAATCTTTCTTGAAAATATACAAAGTGTGGGCTCAACCTTTTTCTGTGGTAGATAATTCCACAGGCTTATCACTCTCTGGGTAAAGAAATTTCTCCTCATTGGGGTTGGGAGGGATGTGGGAGTAGATTGTAGATGGGAAAAACTGTCTGGGAAGATGAGGAGACAGCCTGGGGGAGATCATAGTCACAGAGCTATACAATGCAGAAAAGTCCCTTCAGCCTATCAAGTCTGCACCAACAATAACTACCACTAAAGTCGCACTAATCCCATTTTCCAGCACTTGTCCCATATCTTTAAATCTTATGACAAGGTTATGTTGACTATCCTTAATTAACCCATGCATTTCGAAGTGGAGAATAATTTCTCTTTCACAATAGTTTCCTTACCACTGAATTGAGATTTACCGATCTGTAATTTACTGGTTCATCTCTACCACCCTTCTTGAAAAGTGGAACCATCCTTCAACACTTCTCCTCTAGCCAGAGAGGAATTAAAATTTTGTGTCAGGGCCTCTGCAATTTCCCATCTTGCCTCATACAGCAATCTGGGATGCAATTCATCCAAGCCTGGGGATTTGTCCACTTTCAGGCGTATCAGAGCCTCCAATACCTCAGTGGGGACACGGACAGCCCAGGGAAGGTGAAGAGAGAGAGCCCAAGGAAGGTGGGGAGAGGCTGTTCGGGGAAGTTGGGGTGGCAAGAAAGTCCAGGGAAGAGGGGAAGACAGCAAGGGAATGCAAGGATGCAGCAACCTTTGATGGAAGGAAGGATTTTTCTGGTCAGCTTGAGAGCTGCTGTGGCTGGTGGGGAGGGGGGATTTTACAGGTAAGGATGTTTGGAGGGATCATATCAGAGAATGTGGGGTCAGTGCTGTCAATGGTTGGGTCCTGGGAGTTTGAACTCAGGGTACTGGGCAAAGAAGGAAACAATCACATTCAAGGGAGGGAGAGGGGTGTACAAGAGTGGTAGGTTGAGGTGATACTTTGGTACATGAAGATTTCATTGGTGGTGGGGGGAGCTCATGAAGAGGTGGGTAACACAGCTGCGTTGAATAATAGGAAGGGTCAAGGTGGGCATGGGTACAGTAACAGGTGTCAGTTCTGAGGGAAGGGAGACAGAGTGTAATTGGGGGGAGGTTCAAGGCTGCCAGAGGGGAGAAGAATGATGATATTTGGTGGTAATAAGATGGTGATAAGAGTTAAGGGAGAAGTTGGCTGGAAATAGGAGAGGGCAGAGGTTGTTGAAGTAAGTTTGAAAGATGATGTGCACCATTTTTAAAATCTGACCTATAGAACACATTCAGTAAGTGGGCTCCCTCGAACTAGAAGAATCTTTTCAAGTGGGTGGAGTTCAAGTTCATCACAATCGGCAACTGGATGTCAACAAATGCTCAGTTGCGTTCTTCTTTCGATAGTGAAGCCCTGTAATTCATGGGTCTCATCACATTAGTATCCCAGCAAGGTGTGGAACTGTCATTCATTTTCTACTATTTGCAATTGACTGAAGGATGAAAGGGAGGTGGATGTCTCCAAGAGAATGGCTAATGGAGGGCAATCAACTCACAACTTCAAACCTCAATTTGGGGGAATGGTTACAGCTAATAAAGGCTTATATGGTTAGTTTTTGTATGAAGCTTGAGCGTAGTGAAGATAAGTGGAACCATCTCAGAGGGAGGGTTCTAACACATGGTTTTCATCACCCTGGTCAAAGGGCAATACCTCCATTAAAGCTAAGTACGAATGGGAGGCACATCCATCTGGCACATCCATTTGTGGACCTTCACTAGAATTCCATATACAAACTAGACCAGATAAATGGCTTAGTAGCTTGCTGTCTTTGATGTGGAGGGAAAGCTATAAAGCAAACTTAAACATTCAACTGACTTCCATTTGAAAAAGACTGTAAAACTCCTCAGCCAACCACAGGTTGGTTTCTTGCTTCACTAGAATTCCATATACAAACTAGACCAGACAAATGGCTTAGTAGCTTGCTGTCTTTGATGTGGAGGGAAAGCTATAAAGCAAACTTAAACATTCAACTGACTTCCATTTGAAAAAGACTGTAAAACTCCTCAGCCAACCACAGGTTGGTTTCTTGCTGCAGTTGCTGCTGATAAGTTGTTTGAGCAGCAACTGCAGTGAGAAACCAATGGTTGGACAAGCAGAAAACAGTAGGACAATAAGCTTAAGGTTTTTGAGAGTGCAAGCTTTGGACTGACAGGAGACGTGTGTCTAGGAGAAAGGAGGACACCAGGCCCAGAGTAAAGGTGAGAGGATCTCAGAACAAAGGATGAGAAGCCTTATGAGGGGGAAAGTAGGCTTCAAAGCAGAGGAAAGAGCAGGCTTCAGAGAAAGGGTAACAGTGGGCCTTGCAGCAAGGGGGAGCTGGCTTTGGAGTGAGGTGGAGAGTGGGTCTCGGAGCACAAGTGAGCACAAGCACATGTGAAAGAGGAGAGAGTGAGAGTTATTTTTTATTCGTACATGGGCATCACTGGCTGGCCAGCATTTATTGTCCATTCTTAGTTGCCCTTGCGCAGGGGGCAGTTAGGAGTCAACCACAATGCTATGGTTCTGGAGTCACATGTAGGTGAGATCAGATGAGGATGATAAGATTTCCTTTCCTAAAGGACATTAGTGAACCAGATGGGTTTTTTGAACAATCAACAATGATTTCATGGTCATATTTTTGAATTCAATTTCTAACACCTATTGTGGTGGGTTCGAACAAGAGTCTCCAGAACATTGGCTGAGTTTCTGAATTAAGGGTATAATGATAATACCATTAGGCCATTGCCTCCTCTGTGTGAGGAGAAAGTGAGAGTACATATGTGAGTGAGATGAGCATGACGCCATCACTTCCCTTGTGTGAGGAGAAAGTGTGAGTACGTGTGTGAGTGAAGTGGGTGTGAGGAAAGAGTCTGAGTATGTGTCTATATATGTTTGGCTCGTTCCCAGGTTCAGGACTCTCATTTATCCTCACTCCCATACACCAAATAGTCTTACCCACCCTCATAGTGGGTGAGTGAGTGAGCACCCTGAGACTGGGAGTGAGCTGGACACGTACATATTCATTCTCTCATACTCCAAGCAACCTCCATTATTAATCATGTTTTAAAATTATAATTTATTATATTGGTTTCTCTTTGCAAAGCAAGTTATTTCTTTTTATCAGCTTTTTGTGAAATTCATGTTTAAAGTTATGTCAAACCTTACTGAAATTTGCTTATTAGTCCCTTGATTGAGGAGAAAAAAAATGTGCAAAATATGTCCCCACCCCGCTAAAAAGTGTAAATTCATTAAACTTATCTCTTCGATGTATTCACAGATCAACTCAGATTAGATGATGCAGGCTCCAAACAACCCTGCTCTTGTTCTGACTCCCTTTCAAAGGCAAAGGAGGGCCAATCTGCTTCATTACTTCTCAGGTAATGCATTTCAGAACATAATCTTATCAATTTGCCCAGTCATCTTCAAATGTGTGTACATGTAAACCCTAAGATTGCTATTTCTGCAATCCATTTAAAATTGTGCATTTCATTTATTTTGCTTTTTGTCACTTTTCTGCCAAAATGCATGAACACCTTTCTCTGTATGCAGTGGTTATAAAGATTCCATAGTTTAGAGGGACGGAGACTGTTCTGTTCTGTTCTGATGCGTTATCTCTCTGGTAAGATAAAGAACACCATGGACAAAGTGCAGAATATTCTGCAAAGGGAAGGAATGAGCTGGAAATTGTGGTGCACTTTGGTACCAATAACAGAGATATTGGGGTACTCTGGTCAGACTTTCTGAAGCTAGGGAGAAAGTTTTAAAAATAGCATTGCCACATGCTAAAAAAGAATAGAAATCGGAAGATGAAGGCACAGCATGAGACATAGTCAATAAGGGTGGGCTTCAAATTCTGGGGCAGGATGTAACTATCCAGAAAGAAAATATTGCATCTTTAAACTTGGACAAATGTTTCAGGGAGGGAAGATCACATTTTTGGCTGAGAACTTGAAACTAATTTGACAAAGGGATGGAACGTTAGTAGAAAAGAGGGCTAAGGTACATGTGCAAATTTTGGATACAACTAGAGAAAGAAGCAGTATCGTATTAGATAGGACTAAAAAGAATAATGAGGAATACAAGAACAGATATAGGACTAAGAAGGATAATGAGGAATTTGAGAACAGGTTTAGAATGTATGTAAATACACAATTTGGTGAATACGACTGGTGAGCTATAAATAACATGTGAGAATTTGATGTAGTGGAAGTAATTAAAATATGACTGAAAGATTGAGAACTAGCTGCTTAATATTCAAGGATAAAATGTGTTCAGAAAAGACAGTGAACGAAAAATGAGAATGCCAGTGATGATTAGGGAAGACACTGTAGTGTTACAGAGAGGATGTCTTATGAGCAAGAACAGAATTTCTTTCCATAAGCCTCCAAGAAGTGAAGATAGAAGAACAAATCTGCAGGGAAATCAGATATGCAAGAACCTTAGCCTGGGAGACTTATTGATGGGGATAGTATTAGAATAAAGGTTAAGGAAGGAGAGAAATTACTGGAATGTGTTCAGAACTTCCTTGACCGTATGTCCTCAATCCAACTGGAAGGACTGATAAGCACCAAGCATTGCTGAAGAATTAAGTGGATAAAGAGGACCAAGTGTTTGGGGGGGAACATTTGAGTAAGAGCAATCATCAAATGTTAAGGTTTAGATTTGTAATGGACAAGAGCAATGAACAGTTTAAAGAAAAATTTAAAATTATAAAAATTATAAAATTAAAATAACTTCAGTAGGATTAGTGGGATCCAGTCATGATAAGACGAAACCAAATAGTGATAGGGAAAACTGTATTGGAACATTGGATGATTTGTAAGGAAGTGTTTCAGGTACAGGCTGGTGGAATCAAGGGGAATGGTAAGGAAAACAAAACAATGGTTTTTGAATAACGAAGGAGTTAAAGAAAATAAAACTAAAAAGAGGGTGCATACCAATTTCAGGTGTATTCTCCCAGCAAGGAGCATGCCAAATTGAATAGTTAATTAAGAGGGGATGTGAAAAGGAAATTAAGAGTGGCAAAACAAGAAAATACAAACAGAATGGTAGTCAATATAAAAGGGAAACCAAACATTATCCAACATAAATAATTAAGCAAATAATAAGACATCATGGAACAGTGAGGAGACTTCCTGTGAAAAATTACACTTGTGACTCCAGCCCAACATTATCAGTCTTGATTAATTTATTCCTTTCTATACTCCGAGAAACTATTTTGCCAGAACCACTAATATGTTGGATCCCTTGGTGCTTATCAATAGCTTTTCTCATTTGATCAACTAAACTATCTGAAAGTGGATTTGAAAAATGAATAAGCAGTAGTCTAACCGTTCCTGAAAAATTCAGGGATTGGCATTAGAGTCTTTGCCAGGTGGTTGCCCTGCAGATCTCCATTGAGTTGTCATGTACTCCAATGCAGACTGCTGGGTTTTTATTCCATGCATTAGACAGTATTATTCATGTGACAGTTCTTTCAGTGCACCAATTATTGGTGAATTTCAGTGTGGAGTGCATCAAGGGACTGGCCTACAAAGAATCATAGAATCTTACATAGCAGAAAGAGACCATTCCGCCCATCAAGTCTGCACTGACCACAATCCCACCCAAGCCCTATCCCCATAACCCCATGCCCTTACCCTAGCTAAAGCCCCTAAAACTAAGGGACAGTTTAGTATGGCCAATCCATGTAATTCCGTACATCTCTGGATCATGGGAGGACACCAGAGAAGAAACCCACACAGGCACAGGGAGAATATGCAAACTCCACACAGACAGTGACCCCAAATGGGGAATCGAACCCCAGGTCCCTTGTGCTGTGAGGCAGCAATGCTAACCACTGTGTCAACATTTCTCTATTGTCTTCAACGTAATGACACTTAAATTTTTTTGGGACAATTCCACTGCTTGTTGTTGCTGGATTTGACAGAAGAATACACAAGTAGAGTCAGGTGCATTCAGCTGGTCTGTCACTCAGGATGACAATTACTGTGCCATCTATCATCACGTTTAAACATGTTAGTATAACAATCATCTTAAGGAAGATTAACTTCCTATGATAGAATTTCATAGGAACTATTTTAAGTTTTTCAATTTCTTGCTTTGTTTACTACAGCAGAAATGTAATCAGAAGACATCTGTTTCACAAAACTTTGAAAAAGATTCCACAGCTGTCCAAATGTAAAACAGTTTTACAGTAATTTGGAGATTGTCTTAAATATGATTATACCTTGAGAAATTTGTTTTCAAATTTTGTTCAAACTTCAATATTGGTTTCAAAGAACAAAGAACAAAACAGCATGGGAAACAGGCCCTTTGGCCCAACGAGCCCGCGCCGCCACCCCGATGTTCCCACCTCTACCCGTTATCCCTGTCTATGTTTATAGATCAATGAATTAAAAACCAAATTTGAGACAATTTAGGGAGAATTTGTTTTGCCAATTAGCCTAAGAGCACATTTTTGAGATGTGGAAGGAAACCGGAGCACCCAAAGAAAACCCCCCAAGCACGGGGAGAATGCGCAAACTCCCACAGACACAGGCCCAAATCCATGTATCTGCACAGCACAGCGATAGTCACTGAGCTGTCGTGTTGCCCATCAAATGGTCCAGGTCAAGCGTACACTAACGACGTGAAGCACTAGGATACTCTCGAAAAAAATCCAAGAGTAGCCCTCTCACGACCCATCGCGTGTATGCCCCTTGTTAGACAACAAGGTGGACCAAAGCACCTGTAGGATAAAAACAAGTACATCAATATCATCATCTATTTACACCAGGGACTCCCAAGGCTCATGATCCCTATTTTAAATCAGTTTTCTATACCCCTCCATTCCCATTCTGTTCATGTGCCCATCTAAGTATTTCTTAAATAACTCCAGAGTGCCTGCCTCCACCACTTTACTTGGCAGCGCATTCCATACCTCCACCACCCTCTGTGTGAAAAAACTCCCTCTAGCATCCAAATTATACCTTACCCCCATCACCCTAAGCCTGTGACCCCTCGTGCTATTTGAGTCCATCCTAGGAAAAAGCTTACCTGTTTACTCTATCTATACCCCTCATAATCTTGTACACCTCTATTAGATCTCCTCTAAGTCTACGTCTTTCTAAGGAAAACAGTCCCAATTTGCCTAACCTCTCCTCGTAACTCAGACCTTCCATACCAGGCAGCATCCTGGTAAACCTCCTCTGCACTCTCTCCAGAGTCTCCACATCTTTCCAGTAGTAAGGCGACCTGAACTGGACGCAGTATTCCAAATGAGGTCTAACCAACGTTTCATACAACTGCAACATTAAAGGCCAACTCTTGTACTCTATACCCCTTCCTATAAAGGCTAGCATACCATATACTTTCTTCACAACCTTCTCCACCTGCTCTGTCACCTTCAGAGACTTATGCACCTGCACCCACACTTCCCCCTGCATTTCTATACTCTTAATAGGTCTACCCTTTATCATATACCTCCACCCTACATTCTTTCTCCCAAAATGCATCACCTCACATTTATCAGGATGAATTCCATCTGCCATCTATCTGCCCAAGCTACTTGCCTATCTATGTCCTGCTGCATCGCCTGACAATGCTCCTCACTATCCGCAAGTCCAGACATCTTTTTATTGTCTGCAAACTTGCTGATCACTCCACTTACTCCCTCTTCCAAATCATTTATATATATTACAAATAGAAGAGGTCCCAGTACCGAGCCCTGCAGCATACTAGTGACCGACCTCCAGCTAGAAAAACACCCTTCCACTATTACTCTCTGTCTCCTATTACAAAGCCAGTTACTTATCCATCTAGCTACCTGACCTTGTATCCCATTAGCCTTGACCTTTTCAAATTACCTCCCATGAGGGACTTTGTCAACCGCCTTACTGAAATCCATATAGACGACATCAACGGCTCGCCCTTCGTCCACCGTTTTTGTCACCTCCTCAAAAAATTCTACCAGATTTGTAAGGCACGACCTCCCCTTAACAAAGCCATGCTGCGTATCCCTAATCAGATCGCAACGCTCTAAGTGCCTATACATCCTATCGCTAAGAATCCCCTCCAACAGCTTCCCTACCACTGACGTCAAACTCACCGGCCTATAATTTCCAGGGTTATCCCTACTACCCTTTTTAAACAACAGTACAACATTAGCTATTCTCCAGTCCTCTGGGATCTCACCTGTGTCCAAAGAAGAGACAAAGATTTGCGTCAGAGGCCCAGCAATTTCACCTTGCACCTCCCTGGGATAGCAGCCTGGGATAAATGCCATCAGGCCCCGGAGATTTATCAGTTTTAATGCTACATAGAAGCTTTAACACTTCCTCCCTCAGTATGGATATTTCCCTCAACTGGTCCACAGCTCCCTCAGAGACAGGACCTGTCAACAAACCTCTCTCCTTCGTGAATACCGATGCAAAGTATTCATTCAGGATCTCCCCCATTCCCTCCGGCTCTAAACACAATTCCCCTCCTCTGTCCCTAAGAGGTCCAATTTTTCCTCTAATCACCCTTTTATTCCTAACATAGAAGTAAAACGTCTTTGGATTTTCCTTAATCCTATCCACCAAAACCATTTCATGCCCCCTTTTTGCCTTTCTAACTCCCTGTTTGAGCTCCCTCCTACTCTCTGTATATTCCTACAACGCTGTCTCCATTCCCAGCTGCTTTGACGTATCGTACGCCGCTCTTTTCTTCTTAACCAAGTCCTCAATATCCCTAGTAATCCACGGCTCTCTAATTCTACCTTTGCCACCTTTCGTCTTAGCCGGCACATATCTTTCTTTCAACATTTTCAGTATTCCCTTGAAAGACTTCCACATGCCTAGCGTGGACTTATCCTCGAACAACCGTTCCCAATCAGTTTCCATAAGTTCCTGCCTAATCCGATTGTAGTTAGCCTTCTCCCAATTCAGCACCCTGCCTCTACGGCAACAAACATCCTTTTCCATCTGTGTCCTAGTAGACAGAATTGTGGTCACTGTTAGCCACATGTTCCCCTACTACAACATCAACCACCTGCTCTGGTTCATTACTCAGAACTAAGTCCAATATAGCTCCTTCTCTAGTCGGGCAAGCCACATACTCCTCCAACGATCCTTCCAGTACACATTTTACAAATTCCTTCCCGTCCATGCCCCCAGCTCTAGGTACCTTCCAATCCACCCCAGGGAGATTAAAATCTCTCATTATAACGACTCTGTTCTTTCTGCACCTATCCAAAATGTCTTTACATATGCCTTCTTCAACTACCCGCGGGCTGTTGGGTGGCCTATGATACACCCCTAGCATAGTAATCGCCCCCTTCCTGTTCCTCAATTCCACCCACAGCGATTCCACTCCTAACTCCTCTGTATTGTCCTCCCTCTGCACTGCTGTGATGCTCTCCCTAACTAACAACGCTACTCCTCCACCTCTTCTGGACCCTCTTCTGTCACGCCTGAAACACTTATACCCAGGAATATTCAGCTGCCACTGCTCCCCTTCCTTTAACTACGCCTCCGTCACCGCAACCACATCCAAGTTCCTCGCAAACATTAAGGCCCTAAGTTCATCCGTTTTTCCTGTTACACTCTTCGCATTGAAACAGACACACTCCAGACCTCCAAGCCCACTCGGAACCTCCTTCTCCTTGGTATATTTCTTCTCATTTCGTTCCATGTTTGAATAAACAAGCATGTCTAGAAGAAGGGAAAATACTGAAATACTTGGTTAAATGTTTTCAATGAATTATCTGCTTGTCTCCCTAGATTAATTGTGCAAACCTCGAGAATATCTATCCTTCTTAAGTTTTTTAAAAGTTTAATAGTCACAAGTAAGGCTTACATTAATACTGCAATAAAGTTATTATGAAATTCCCCTAGTCGCCACAGTCTTTATCGCCTATGTTACATATCATTGACCCATTGCCTTTCTTACCATGATTTTACATTGAATTAGATTGATTATGATTGTTCTCAAACTTTTGAAACAGTTATTTCCACCTATATTCCTAATGTTCAGTTCAACTCCTTATCAGTAATTTATTAACATCCACATAATGCTCTTTCCCACCTACTACAACCACTATCAATATTATCACCACTACCACTGCCATCTCCTCCAAAACCAAAGTGCTGACTGACCGTTACTGGTGTGAAGTTTCACTCAGTACCTATTTGTTATTGACCCTAGTAAGTAATTTCCAATGGGCTATCAAACTACAGAGGATTTTGTAAGCACATCCTAATTCTATTCTCATTGACCATTTCTATAGAGGCCTTTCCAGGAATGACAGAATGGCTGCATTTCTTTTCACTTCTTTGCCCTCAGCAACAATGAGACCAATTATGATACTTATCTCCCCATCAAGAAAATTTGAAATACTTAACCAACTACTTTTACATGGCGCCTACTTCATATATCCAGCACACTTCAGGTTATTAATTTAGTTGAAATACCTATTTGGGAAAGCTATACAAAATAATGATAAATGGAATAAATTCCAACTTTGTAATAATCACAGAAAGATTATTTCAGAATATGAATATTTTTGAATTAATCCTTTTTACAGCAGTCCTCGCTAATCCTAAACTGAAATTGAATCTGAGTAGAAATATTAGCAGATTATAGATATCAGGAGTCAAGTTTGCCAAAGACAAAGCTAAATATTTACAAATGTTACTGCCAACAGTGGTTTGAGTTGTAAGAGTGCATTCTCTTTCCAAAAATAGTATTCAATTTCAATGTTTTTAATTTTCAAATAGGCAATTATTTTACCTCACAAGATCACACTGTAAAGTAGAATGCAGAAATGTACTAACACCATCCAAGCAATCCATCTCCATATCAAATTAATCTATAGATTGAGAAGCCCAATGAGAGTTCCTTAATAGTTCAATTGATAAAGGCATTGTTTAGTATTGTGCTGAGCCAAAGTGATCAACAAGCTCTCAATCGGTGAGGGTTCCTGTTGCTGCTATCCAATCACTTGGCGGAAAATATTAATGTTTGGATTGTGAGTGAAGGCAGGAGAACAATGCACTCCAAATTCAAATGTCCCACTGACACTCAGTGTCCAGGTTCACACAACGAAGAAACACTTTGGCATCAGTGACATGCTAGTGCAATTAGGACAACTTCAGTTACAGTCACCATAAAAACAAAGTAGAAGGCTCAATTAAAGCAGAAGGAAAGTGTCTCAATCCTATTTATAATTTCTGTATTGCATTGACCTAATAAAGATCTACAAAATTATGAGAGGCATAGACAGAGTGGATAATCAGAGGCTTTTTTCAAGGGTGAAAATGTCAATTACAAGGGGGTACAGGTTTGAGGTGAAAGGGGGAAAGTTTAAGGGAGATGTACAGGGGTAAGTTTTTGACATAGAGTGGTAGATGCCTGGAATGCGCTGCCAAAGGAGGTGGTGGAAACAGGCACTTTAGCAACATTTAATAGGCACTGGATAGGTACATGAGTAGGGAGGGAATAGAGGATGTGGACCAAGTAAGGACTGGTTTTAGTTTAATTAGGGCATCATGACCAGCACAGGCTTGGAGGGGCGAAGGGCCTGTTTCTGTACTGTATTGTCCTTTGTTCATTAATATTCCTTATATCATTTATAACACATTCAAGATTGTTGATTAATGTATTAGTTTCTTCCAGTTTAAAAATAGGGTGTACATTCACTTACAATTATATCCCAATATGTTTAAGAAAATAAGAACTAGGAGCAGGCTATCCTTGAGCCTGCTCTTCCATTCAATAAGACCATGGCTCATATTTTCGTGGACTCAGCTCCACCGAACTGCCATTGCCCTTAATTTCTTTATTGTTCAAAAATTTATCTATCTTTACCTTAAAAACATTCAATGAGGTAGCCTCAACTGTTTCATTGGGCAGGAAATTCCACAGATTTTCAATCCTTTGTGTGAAGAAGTTCATCCTCAACTCAGTCCTAATACCAACAACTTTCATAAAAACACGAACTCAAATTGTGGTTCAATCTAATATTTTCTCAACAATCAAAATCAGATTTATTTTGATTAAAATCAATGCTTGTTTCTGACTGGCATTCTGACACTTGCTACCTTGCAGTGTGTTTTTTCTCATCTTAGTTGTGAAGAATGCACGCAGGAGAGTCATATGTTTATGATTTTCTGGAGTGCTTTTGTTTCACAAGCTAAAGCTTCTGAGTTAATGGTATGTTGACAGGTGGGAATTGATAGAACACCTTCACAATCAAAGTGAGAGTTATCTGCATAAACCCTGTAAGATTCCGGCAGTTTCAGCAGATGCGAAGGCAGGTTGCTTTGACTGCCAAGATTCTCCTGGCCTATATGCTTTAGGGGTAGAGTTTTAAATATGGCGCAAACAGGAATGTTCTGCATGACCGTAACTTTTCCAGCTCAGTAGATCCATTTCTTGCTGCTTCCCATGATCAACTCAATGCCCTCAAGCATTCCCCACTTGATATTCTCTCTTGCCCTGGGACAAACCGATTTATCCTGCAACTCCACACCATCTCCAAACTCCTTCAAACTTAATGGTGTCACAGTCAGACAGAAAGCAGCCCCATTACCTCTGTGCAGGTTCTCCTCCAGGCAATAAAGGAAAGGCCGGGGGTTCCCTTTTCTGCAGATGGCATCAGAAGACTCTCCTACTTGACAAAGAAAACTTGAATGGAGGAGGCGAAGGAAGTGAGCCACTGTGGGTTCTATTGCAGAGCCTGGGTGCAGTGAAGGAAATGGGTGAACAACTGCCAGAGTTGCATCTTAACAAAGTGTCTCTTGTAGGGGCATCAATTACTTATATAGTGAATGGGCATCTATGCCAGAAGAATGAGTGCATGATCAACTTTAGTGCCACTTGGTAATTAAAGCTAGTGTGTGAAAGTTTGCCTATTCTTCGCACTTTGGTGCAAGGCAAAAATGACAGGCCAGAAGAACATGTGATTGGATTGCATGCAGACAAGGTAGTCTAGTTTCACTTTGCATGATTATTAGTTCTGCACATTGTTATGCAGGAGAAACAGACGGACAATACCAGGCAAGAGCCAAAGCAGAGATTGGAGAGGCTGATCTGAAAATCCTCAACCAAGCAGAGGAAAAATTTACCCAGGTCACGGGACAGAAGGATAATCTAGCAAAATAGCGAGGCTGGAAAGCCAGGCTTGAGGATGAAACAACAACCATGATAATTGTGGCGTATGGACACACAGGAGGCATGTGAAAAAATGTGGCATAGTCATCCTGTGCTGATGGTTAATGTGCTTCTGTTTGTTCTCCATCACAAGTCATCCCCATGCAAAGACCAGGCCACACTAAGAGCCAGAAGACTCTTCTAGGGCAGCATGGTGGCACAGTGGTTAACACTGCTGCCTCACAGTGCCAGGGACCTGAGATCAGGTCACTGTCTGTGTGGAATTTGCACATTCTCTCTGTGTTTGCGCAGGTTTCCTCCAGGTGCTCCAGTTTCCTACCACAGTCTGAAAGGCATGTTGGTTAGCTGCACTGACCCGAACAGGCAACGGAATGTGGCGACTAGGGGAATTTCACGTTAACCTTATTGCAGTGTTAATGTAAGCCTTATTTGTGACTAATAAATTAACTTTAAAATACTTCATCTCTATGGACAATGAGACCAATACCCCATCACTTTCTTCATCTGCCAACACAAGCACATCCACACAGACTGCATGAAATTAGGGTCACTAGCTGGTGAATACATTACACACAGGTCCCAGCAGTTAAGGGGACTGATAATTAGAGGACTTCTGGGCACTAAAAAACCCTGATGATCCTCAAGCTGATGATGAGCCTCTGGTCAGGGCTACAAGAAGCCTGCTGGACACGCAGAAAAGGTGAAGGGAGAAATATGGCAAAGATACCAGATGTACACCTTTACATGTGTAATGAAGGACTCCATTCAAGCCATGAGTTCTGCCATGTCTCAGGTATATATGCATGTGACTTTGTCTGTGGAGAGATTGACCACCACCATGAAGAACTAGGTTGAGCATTTGATCCCTACGTGTTCTGACTTGCATTCCACTCCTCTCAGACAGGAGGAAGAGGCACAAGGGTCTCCCTGCAAGTGTCTCTTTGCCTCAGGGAAACAGGAAAATCCCAGGCAGTGTGCCTTAATGACTATTGTCTAGTGGCTCTGCCATCCATCATCATGGAGTGCTTCAAAAGATTAGTCATTGTACGTATCAACTTCGGTCTCCCAGATTATCTGGATCCACAACAGTCTGCCGACCGCTGCAACAGGTCCACAACAGACACTATCTCCCTGTCAACCCAAAAAAACTTAGATAACAAAGACACTTACATTAGACTCCTATTTATTGACTGCAGCTCAGCCTTAAACATCAGTATCACTACAAAACGCATCTCCAAACTCAATGGTGTAGAGCTTGGCTCCTCCCTCTGCAACTGGATCCTAGACTTCGTAACCCACAAACCACAATCAGTAAGGACAGGCAATGACACCTTCTCCATGATTATCCGCGAGGCTGTGTCCCAGACTTTTTAACAATACTCCTTATACACTAGTGACTATTGTCAAATTTCTCTCCAATTCCATTTTTAAGTCATCCAGACTCAACATTGGCTCTATTCTCTCTCCACAGGTCCTGTCAGGCATGCTGAGATTTTCCAGCATTTTCTGTTTTTGTTTCAGAATTCAGCATCCACAGTATTTTGTTTTATCCATTTTCAAGTTTGCTGATGACACCACCACAGTGAGTCAGATCTCAAACAATGATGTGACGGAGTACAGGAAAGAGATTGAGAATCTGATGAAATGGCATAATGACAATAATCTCTCTCTCAATGTCAGTAAAACAAAAGAGATAGTCATGACTTCAGGAAGCTTCGTGGACGATATATGCGTGTCTACATTGATGAGAATGAAATGGAAATGGTCGAGAGCTTCAAGTTCACCAAACAGCCTGTCTGGTCCCTCAATGATGACACCTTAGTTAAGAGAGCTCACCAATACCTCTACTTTGTCAGAAATCAAAGGAAATTCAGCATGTCCACTATGCCTCTCCAATTTTTATCAATGCAGCTTTCTGGGGGTATTGGTAAGGGGTAAGTTTCGTACGGCTCTTTGACCAAGATTGCAAAAAACTACAAAGGATTGTGAACATAGCCCATCTATCACACAAACCAGCCTCCCATCCATTGACTGCTTCTATACTTCCTACTGCCTCGGAGAAGCAACCAACATAATCAAATTTCCCATGCACTCTGGACATTCTCTCTTCCACTTCCTTCCGTCAGAAAAAGGATACAAAAAACTGACTCGAACAGATTCTTTCCTGCTGCCATCAGACTTCTGAATGGACCTGACTTACATAAGTTTTTCTTTCTCTAAACTCTATCTATGACTGTGACACTATATTTTGAACCCCCTGTTTTCCTTCTCCCCTATGTACTATCCTAGCTATGACTGTAACACAATGATACACCTTCTCCTTTCCTTCTCCTCAATGTATTCTATGAATAGCATGATTTGTCTTTATAGTAATGATCTTTCAGAAATCTCTAGACTTCAGAGGGCTGGAAAATCACTAATGTATCACCCTATTTAAGAAGGGAGGGAGGCAAAAGATGAGAAATGGTAGGCCAGTTAGCCTGACCTCAGTCATTGGTAAGATTTTAGAGTCCATCATTAAGGATGAGATTTCAGAATATTGAAAATGCTTGGTAAATTAGGGCGAGGTCAGTATGGTTTCATCAAGGGGAGGTCATGCCTAACAAATCTGTTAGCCTTCTTTGAGGAGGTAATGAGCAAGTTATACAAAAGAGAGGCGGTGGATGTTATCTACTTGGATTTCCATAAGGTCTTTAGCAAGGTGCCACACAGGAGACTGCTGAGTAAGATAAGAGCCCATAGTGTTAGAAGCAGGGTACTAGCATGGAAAGAAGATTGACTGACTGGCAGAAGGCAGTGTAGGGGTAAAGAGATCCTTTCCAGGACGGCAGCCAGGAATAAGTGGAGTTCTTTAAGGGTCAGTGTTAGGACCACAACTTTTCACTTTATACATCAATGATCTAGATGAAGGAACTGAGGGCATTGTGGCTATGTTTGCAGATGATACAAAGAAAGATGGAGGGACAGGTAGTATTGAGAAGGTGGGAAGGCTGCAGGATTTGAACAGGATAAAAGAATAGGCAAAGTGAGAGACGGAATACAACTTGGACAGGTATAAGGTTATGCACTTTGTTAGAAAGAATAGATTTTTTTAAATGGGTAGAGAATTCAGAAATCGAAAGCGCAAAGGGGCTTGAGAATCCTAATTCAGGATTCTCTTGCAAGGCAAATGCAATGCTAGCATTCATTGCCAGAGGACAGAATATAAAAGCAAGGATGTATTGCTCAGGCTTTAAAAGGCTCTAGTCAGGCCACATTTGGAATACTGTGAGGAATTTTGGGCCCAGTATCTAAGGAAGGACGTGCTAGTCTTGGAGAGGGTCGAGAGGAAATGAAAAGCTTGACATAAGAGCAGTGTTCTAGTTCTCAATACAGTTTAGGAGGATGAGAGAGGATCTCACTGAAAATTACAGAATATTAAAAGGCTGGTTAAAGTGGATATGGGAAAGATGTTCCCATTAGTAGGAGACAACAGGATCCAAGAACACAGCCTCAGAATAAAGGGATAACTCTTTAGAACCAAGATGAGGAGGAATTTCTTCAACCAGACACCGGTGAATCTACGGAATGAATTCCCACAGAAATTGTAGAGGCCAGGTCATCCAGGACAGTAGAGTCATCCATCCAGCCCATAAGTCCTACTATTTCCCTCTTGTCCACATGTATGGTCTTCTCCAGCAAGAGAATAGCAAATGTCATGGAGAATCAGATCCAGCAGACCAGTCAATGGATGTCAGAGATGTTTACAGGCCTCCATACCATTGCCTTGTCCATATATTTGTGGGAAGCCACTGTTTTATCTTACTGTTGCCTTTTTGATATAACATTTTCTATGTACATTCTTACTAACAGTTTTTCATGGGATAAACCCTACTGAGAGTTTCACTTATGCTGGGATTATGTTACAATGTTAAATGTGCTGCTCTGTTTATCACGTAATCAGTGTGTGATTTAACTAACCTTAACAGAAGATCACTAACTCACGCACAATGCATGATCAGAGTCCAAGCTGATCAGTGATTATGTTATGTGATGTGTTTAATTAATCAATGAATGTAAATGAGCATTTTCTGGAGTAGTGAATAGTACTGTGCAAGAACAGCAGAAAGACAGACTGGTGACATCTTGAGAGAGGGCGAGCAATATTGAAAAGCTGGTGTACATCTTGAATGAACTTCTAATAAAATTGTCCAAGGCCTACAAGGTGTCACTGAATTCTTGAATCTAACAAGTTCAATGAAGCAGCGGCAAGGTGAATGATAGATGACGCACCTAGAGTATCCTGCGGCTCCTCATTCTTCAAAGGTTAGCAAGGAAATACAAGTGTAGGTTGTTAGAGCGGAGACTCAGCTATCTTCCACATCTGAAGACTTGCCTCAGGAGCTCCAAGTGCAATCAGTGGTTCTTTAGCTTCTCTGCCAGTGACACAGGATGCTACAACAATAGAGGAAGCTCCGCTATCAATCTAGAAGTGCCTCAGCATTCAGCCACTAGGCAGCTGTAAATGAAAACACATGAAATGCACTGGGACTTCACAGGTGCATAGATTGTTAAACAATTATTGCTTGCGTATGCCAATATTTGCTATTCAATTTGTCAACATTTGCATCAATTTTTGGAGACCCTCAAAATGTAGGAGTACCATATCCCAGGGGCAGTCTGAGAAGGACCATGGCATTAATGGTCATCAGTTTGACTGTACAAATGCACCAAGTTACACTGCATGCAGAAGCCTGGGTTTGCCTTGGAAAAAAAGCCAACAGTGGATGGTGAAGTGGACCTGAAGAATGATGTGTAAACACATCATAGTCTCCATAATATCAATCACTTTGTCTTTCTCGCTGCTCCTCAAGTCTTTCACAATGCTGAGGCTGATCATCAGCTTCTTTATCAATCTCTTTGTTTAAGGATGCTTCAACCTCTTACTGTAGTATATATTGACTATACCCTCATTGGCTAGGTCCTCCCATCCTTACTGCTAGGTAGTGTAAAGCACTTCAGATTACAATGATCCGGGAAACAACTGCAGGATCATATTGGAGTCTCCCACTCAAATAATCCAGATGCCTGAATCCCATCTTCGAGAGACCTATGAGGTGCTTGATGGTGGCTCAGGTCACTGTGTTACTGGTGTTGTATTTTTTCTCTATTTCTGCCCAGCATTCCTCAATGGAGTCAGATGCCATCTCTTTAGTGGACAGCCCTTGTTGAATTCTACATTGAAGACATGCAGGGGAAGAAAGCAGTTAAAGGCTCAGTCAGCTAGTAGTGTCTGAATATATGTGAATTGTGGCAGGGTACCATGCATATATCTGCAGGATACATTCGCAGTGGTTGCAGATGACTTGGACGTTTAGTGAATGGGATCCTCTCCCGTTACTGAAGGCCACTATCTGCATTGGGGGAGTCTTCATGGCTGTTTGCATGCATTTTATCATACCCCACACCAGAAGTTCCTAACTTGTTGCTTTCTCAGTTGACTGTCTAGAATAGTACAATTATGGATGTACTGGCTGGTCCTGAAGAATTCATTGGTGGCCACCTTAATGCAATGATACGTTCTTGAATGGGAGATGCTACACGTGTCATTGATGGGAACAGTATAGAAATGAAGAACCTTCTCTATTGTTGTGATGCTTGCTGTCATGACAGAAGTGCTAAAGGGCAGTTGGCCACACATGGAGCCCTTGACATGAGTCCAAGATGTGAAATGCAGCTTATCCTCCTCTCTTGCAATGAATACTTGTACCTTCCTGCACTTTTCACCAGCACTGGCATCAGGTGACTGCAAGATCGTTGGAACTCAGCTCATCCATCATAATGGCACAAAGCTTTAAGTTTAAAAGTTGCAACAATGGCACTCAGACATCTGGAAGTAGCTTATTCTCCATCAGCCTTGCTACAGTATATCTTCTTTGCCCAGGAGCCTGATTGTGCTGCCCTCTACTTCTACCCTTCAATTCATCTATGCCAGCAGTCAAATGGCACAATGGAGGCTCAACACCAAAACCTGGTACCTGATGTCTTCTTCTTTGCAGCAAAATGCTGTGGCCATGGTACCCAGCCTTCCTGTAAAGCTAAATTACTTCACCTGACTGGTGAAAAATGCAACATTGGCCTGAGTTGCCACCTCATTGCACAAGGCTCAGACATCCTGTGACCCTTGTACACTTTGTGGGAAATTAGAACAAACTTGTAAAGCTTTGGTCAATTGACATTTTAATTGCTTTAAGTAGCTTCCTTTGTAATTTTGGGTGATTTCCATTAGACATCCATTCACCCTGGTAAAATTGGTACCTGGTGTGATGTCAGAACTCCATTCCAACACTACCACGTGATTTTATGTCATCCACCCCTCCCACCTGTCTCAAAGATCATCTTCATGAATCAGAACATCCTGGCTTATATCTACATGGTATATCTGACTTAAGAATCTTTGCTTGTGATTTTGTTACCTAGCATGAAAAGCGTTCCTTCTATTCTATAAAAAAAGGCTCACTTTGATGTGTACAAAAAGAAAAGTTCTCTTCAAGAACCTAATGAAAAGATAGTGCACAGAACAAACGTTACAAAATAGGCAAACTAGGTGGCAATGAAAACACAAGGGCAGTTTCTTCATCTAAAAATTAACTTATCAAGTTTTGAGATTTTTATGCAAATTGAAAAGCAACAGATATATTATCAAGCAATAAAAATCAGACTGCAAAGTTTGAAAATCATTTGTACAGGAAATATACTTGCAAGTTATATTAATAATCCCTCCCTTCTGGCTCCAATTGCTCCATATTAGAATAGTCTTTAATAAATCATTGTAAAGATGATTAAATCTGCTCATGTCAAACTTGTACTCTGTAATCGAGTGGCATAAGCTTTTCTTTTGTAGTTTAAGAACACGAGTTTTTATAATTTTGTTATGTCAGTTGTTAAGTATATCTTTGCCATTTACCTACAGTGCATCTGTCATTTGCAAATCCACCATGCACTAAAAGGATTACTTTTGGCCCAGGACAATGTATTAGTATTACTCTAGTCTTTTAACTCACCTATATGTACCTGATGATGGATTAATTCTCTCATTGTCTCATAGTTAAATTTCATCTTGACAAACATACAAAGCAAAAGAAAGCACAAGCCAACAAGTATTTTGAATGTATTTGTTGAACATTTCACCCAAAATAACACATCAGTATTGATTTGCTTATATAATGATACAAGACTTTTTGTAAATAAAGAAAGTTTTTGAAACAAGTATATTCCTTTTTGAAATATCTTCCATCCCCATCAATCTAGTTCAGCTCTCAGTAAAATAATCTTTTTTACCCATTCATAGTATCTACTTCAGTAGTCTTCTATGATAATTCAATCCAATCTGAACTAGCAGCTTAAAATAATTCAAATCACCACAGCAAGTTACAAAATTAAATTAAATATATCTGATAATTTGTGGAAAATGTTCTCTTGCCGTTAGATTTCAATAAAATTGCAACTGATCCACGATGGAAAAAGAGAATATGCTATTCTTACCCAATCAAGTTTACACATAAATCCAATTCCATGCTATCTGATTGGCTTTTCATGCCTTCAGAGATGGATAACAAGCCACTGAACTGCAAATCAAAACTGATTTCTAGCATTTCATGAAGAAAGCACATCATAGTTTTCTGAGACAATTAGAGAGGAGTAATAAGTACAATCTTACCAGCAATACCAACATATTGAGAACACATTTTTAAAATCTACTTGATTCTTTTTATAAAAATGCAACAAAAAGTAATGCAGCAAATACACATGGAACTGAAATATATTTGAGTTCATGTACAACTCTGTGCAAAAGATCAATTTTTGTCCTTTCAAATCCCCTCTTAGCTGCAAAAAAGCTAAAAAAAACATGTTTTTAAAACTTACAAAATCTATATGAAAGGCGAATAAAGTTACAGTGAAGAATTGTCAAAGATGAAAAGAATAGGTCTGGAGGTTAACAATTTTGAATTTTAATCAGGAAAATTGTGAAAAATGAAGGCTGAAGTTGAAGGAAGTTTCAGTTTCACTTGCTGGATGGGAAATTTATGAGTTACAGTCAGTTTTAGTGCAATGAGTCTCACCTATAAATTAGTGAACTGATAAATAAAGCAAAAGAAAGTTTTTATGTAGCTTAGGGTAATTTTGTGTATAATTAGATGGAGAATAAATGGTTCCTTGTTTAATTCAACCATGTGGAAATACAGGTTTTAATTAAATCTTTCGAAGAGAAAGCAAAGCCAAAAGTAACGATAAGTCCTTTGTTTTACATTTTATATTATATGTAATGTGTACAATCATGTATATCTTTTAATGAAATCAGTATGCAAAGCATCGTCTCACATGAACAATTGGAACAAATTTGAATTCAGATCCTTGTTAATATACATGTATGTGCATTTCTTGCCACAAGATTTCAGATCCATAACCAATGGCTCCCTCTTGTGTCCATCCCCAATAGATGCAAAAAATCAAAATAGCTGTTGGAAAAATAAGCAAGTTTTTTCTTGAAAAAGCATTCCTTCTTCCTGAAATAAAGCACAAAGAATTAAACCTTTTTTGTTTCAATTCTGGTCTCTTTAATCAAAACATAAAAGTCTATTTCTCCAAAAGTGAACTTCCAAGTATTCTGGCCAAGCACTGGTAACTTTTTTGCTTTTTATTTTCCAGTAATGAAAATTACTTTCATTACTTTCTTTGGAGGGCCATTCACACAATGACAGGTAGAAAGGATTTGTTTAATTTGGTGTCATGTTTGGCACAATATTGTGGACCAAAGGGCCTGTTCCTGTGTCGCACTGTGTTGACCTTTTTGCCTGTCACAGTCAGAGTGAAAATCTTTTTGTAAACTGAAGGCTCCAATTATTCACTAACAATCAGAATGTATACTTGGGCCCATAACTTCTGAGTAAAGTTGTGGATTTGAAATACACTTTTGAACTTAAGCACAAAAATCCATGCTGATAGTTCAATGCAACACTGAGGGAGTGCTACATGGTCATACATATTGTCTTACAAATGACATGTTAAACCAAAGCCTTGTCTGTCCTCGCAACCGCATGTAAAAAAATCCCACAAAACTATTTCAAAGAAGAATAATGCCTCATCGTAGCCAATATATGTTCCTCAATCACTTCATAATAACAAATTATCTGCTCATGATCACATTTCAGTTTGTGGAAGCTCTTTGTATGTAGGTTGGCTGTCTTGCATCCTACGCTTCTTTAGACACAGGTGAGGTCCCAGAGGACTGGAGAATAGCTAATGTTGTACTGTTGTTTAAAAAGGGTAGTAGGGATAACCCTGGAAATTATAGGCCGGTGAGTTTGACGTCAGTGGTAGGGAAACTATTGGAGGGGATTCTTAGAGATAGGATGTATAGGCACTTAGAGCGTTGCGATCTGATTAGGGATACGCAGCATGGCTTTGTTAAGGGGAGGTCGTGCCTTACAAATCTGGTAGAATTTTTTGAGGAGGTGACAAAAACGGTGGACGAAGGGCGAGCCGTTGATGTCGTCTATATGGATTTCAGTAAGGCGGTTGACAAAGTCCCTCATGGGAGGTAATTTGAAAAGGTCAAGGCTAATGGGATACAAGGTCAGGTAGCTAGATGGATAAGTAACTGGCTTAGTAATAGAAGACAGAGAGTAATAGTGGAAGGGTGTTTTTCTAGCTGGAGGTCGGTCACTAGTAGTATGCTGCAGGGCTCGGTACTGGGACCTCTTCTATTTGTAATATATATAAATGATTTGGAAGAGGGAGTAAGTGGAGTGATCAGCAAGTTTGCAGACAATAAAAAGATGTCTGGACTTGCGGATAGTGAGGAGCATTGTCAGGCGATGCAGCAGGACATAGATAGGCTGGTAGCTTTGGCAGATAGATGGCAGATGGAATTCAATCCTGATAAATGCGACGTGATGCACTTTGGGAGAAAGAATGTAGAGGGGAAGTATATGATAAAGGGTAGACCTTTTAAGAGTATAGAAACGCAGAGGGGCCTGGGGGTGTAGGTGAACAAGTCTCTGGAGGTGGCAGAGCAGCTGGAGAAGGTTGTGAATGGTATGCTAGCCTTTATAGGAAGGGGTATAGAGTACAAGAGTTGGCCTTTAATGTTGCAGTTGTATGAAACGTTGGTTAGACCTCATTTGGAATACTGCGTCCACCTTACTACCGGAAGGACGTGGAGACTCTGGAGAGAGTGAAGAGTAGGTTTACCAGGATGCTGCCTGGTATGGAAGGTCTGAGTTACTAGGAGAGGTTAGGCAAATTGGGGCTGATTTCCTTAGAAAGACGTAGACTTAGGGGAGATCTAATTAAGGTGTACAAGATTATGAGGGGCATAGATAGAGTAAACAGAGTTAAGCTTTTTCCTAGGATGGACTCGAATAGCACAAGGGGTCATGGGCTTAAGGTGAGGGGGGTAAGTATAATTTGGATGCTAGAGGGAGTTTTTTCACACAGAGGGTGATGGGGATATGGAATGCGCTGCCAAGTAAAATGGTGGAGGCAGGCACTCTGGAGTTATTTAAGAAATACTTAGATGGGCACATGAACAGAATGGGAATGGAGAGGTATAGAAAACTGATTTAAAATAAGGATCATGAGCCTTGAGAGTCTCTGGGAAGTGTGTAAATAAACGATGATATTGTTGTACTTGTTTGTATCCTACAGGTGCTTTGGTCCACCTTGTTGTCTAACAAGGGGCATACATGTGATGGGTTGTGAGAGGGCTGCTCTTGGATTTTTCCGAGAGTATCCTAGTGCTTCACGTTGTTAGTGTACGCTTGACCTGGACCATTTGATGGGCAACATGACAGCTCAGTGACTATCGCTGTGCTGTGCAGATACATAAATTTGGGCCTGTGTCTGTGGGAGTTTGCGCATTCTCCCCGTGCTTGCGTGGGTTTTCTCCAGGTGCTCCGATTTCCTCCCATATCCCAAAGATGTGCTCTTAGGCTAATTGGCCAAACAAATTCTCCCTACTTGTCTCAAATTTGGTTTTATCCATAGATCTATAAACATAGACAGGGATCACAGGTAGAGATGGGAATATTGGAGTGATGGCGCGGGCTCGTTGGGCCAAAGGGTCTGTTTCCCATGCTGTTTTGTTCTTTGTTCTTTGTTACAACAGTGATTACATTTCAACAAAATACTTAATTGGTAGCAAAGTATTTTTGGAAATGCAATATTCATGAAAGATGCTATACAAATACAAGTATGTTTTTATTTTTTGCCAGCAATCTCTGAAGAGTTGCACTCGCTTATTAGGAGACCGTTGATCTCCAAAGTCCTCTCTTATACCTCATAGAATAATAGGAAAACTACAACACAAACAGGTCCTACGGCCCACGAGTTGCACCGATCTTATCTCTACCTACTGGCTTATCTATAACCCTCAATCCTATTAAGTCCCATGTACTCATTGAGAAGTTTCTTAAAAGACCCTAATGAATTTGCCTCCACCACCACCGATGGCAGCCGATTCCACTCACCTACCTCCCTCTGAGTGAAAAATTTACCCCAGACATCTCCTCTGTACCTACTCTCCAATACCTTAAACTTGTGTCCTCTTGTGGCAACCATTTCAGCCCTGGGAAAAGCCTCTGAAAGTTCATCTAATCAATATTTCTCATCATCTTATACACCTCTATCAGGTACCCTCTTGTCCTCCGTCTCTCTAAGGAGAAAGATCGAGCTCTCTCAACATATCCTATTAAGGCAAGCCACCCAATCCAGGCAATATCCTTGTAAATCTCCTCTGCACCCTTTCAATGGCTTCCACATCCTTCCTGTAATAGGCGACCAGAACTAAGCACAGTACTCCAAGTAGGGTCTGACCAGGTTCTTATATAGCTGCAGCATTGTCTGCCAACTCCTAAACTCAATTCCTCGATTGATGAAGGCCAGTACACCATACGCCTTCTTAACCACATCCTCTACCTGCGAAGCCGGTTTGAGAGTCCTATGAATCCAGACCCCAAGATCCTTCTGATCTTCCACACTGCTAAGAGTCTTAATTTAATATTCCTTCACCCCATTTAACCTGCCAAAATGTACCACTACACATTTATCTGGGTTGAAGTCCATCTGCCACTTCTTTGCCCAGTCTTGCATTCTATCTATGTCACTCTGCAACTTCTGACATCCCTTCAAACTTTCCACAATACCTCCGAACTTCATGTCATCAGCAAACTTACCAACCTCATCCAGGTCATTTATAAAAATCACAAACAGCAAGGGTCCCAGAACAGATCCCGGGGGTACTCCACTGGTGTCCAATCTCCATGCAGAAAAAGACCTATCTACAACCATTCTCTGCCTTCTGCAAACAAGCCAGTTCTGGATCCACAAAGCAACGTCCCTTTGGATCCCATGCCCCCTCACTTTCTCAATAAGCCTTGTATGAAAGACCTTATCAAATGCCTTGCTGAAGTCCATATAAATCACATCCACTGCTCTTTTATCAATGTGTTTAGTCACATTTTCAAAATACTCAACCAGGCTCGTAAGGCACAATCTGCCTTTAACAAAACCGTGCTGACTACTTTTGATCATACTATACTTCACTAAACATTCACAAATCCCGTCTCTCAGGATCTTTTCCATCAACTTACCAACCACTGAGGTTAGACTCACCAGTTGATAATTTCCTGGGCTATCTCTATTCCCTTTCTTGAATATAGGAACCACATCCGCAATCCTCCAATCCTTCAGAACCTCTTCCGTTTCCATCGATGATGCAAAGATCATCGCCAGAGGCTCTGCAATCTCTGAAGGAAATGTTTCCTATAATATCCCAAATACCTTACAAGAACACAGTTCATATTATATCCAGAAAGGAATGCACAAGCAACAATAGAAATGAGAGGAAAAAAACCTCAAAAATATAGATTTTAATTTAATCAACATTTAAACGATTTTAGTTATCAAATAAAAAATCAGAGCTATTAAAAGTTTTTTTTTTCCTTGTTGGACTGGGTTATAATAAGCTCAAACTGTGCAGGCTAAGCATATTCAAGATGCCATTTTGTAGATAGTGGGGCAGCTCCTATAAGAACTACTGATTCCCAAGAAGAAAAAGGAGTACTTTTGTTAAAAAGTGATGTAAAACAAGATTAAGGGATAGAAAAGGGAACAATAAGGAAAAAGAATACAATGTTTTAATACTGAAAACTATAGTTATGAAGAAAAAAATGAGAATACAATGAAAAATACAACAAAATATAAGATAAACAATGATGCTTTTGAAGGAAGAACAAATAAACCTGCCAGAAATGTATTTGAAATAGGAGTGCAAATTAAGGCACTGTGGAGTGACTTTTATTCTAACCATACTTCAGAGTACTTGATGATGACACTAAAAAATAATAGAAGAAATAGTCTAATTTCCAGCACAAACCATCCTTCTTCTCAACAAGTACAATTATATTATGGTTCTAATTGATGACTAAAAAGGGAACAATTTAAAAAGATGTTTCCAGCACAATTGTTATAAATTGAATGTTGAATGACATCTTGAGTCAGGAAACTGATGAATAGGCAGTTTCATAATTTGAGAGTTTGCATTCAGCTCCCTGAACAAAATAAAAGCATTTTGCACAGAGTGCCATTCAGAAACACCTGTTTACTTGGTGACTTCATTTATATTTTCTCCCTCCCTGCAGGTAATGTCTCACACTGCGAAAGTAACTTATAACAACATGTGGCGGCCAGCAAATTATGACGCAATAATTCATCCAGGCGCATGTGATATTCTAAACCATAACAGTGAAAACTTGGGAAGTCTGTGTTGAGGAGAATCATAGAATTGAATCACAGAGTCATTTGCTACTCTTTGTAATTTGGAGTGCAAACAAATGTAAAGAACTATATATGTTTACAGCTCAGCCATAGGCTCATGATGTCTGCAACTGCTCTTTGCTACAGCAATCCAATACCAATCTTACTGCCATACTCTCTCTTCACAGCCCTATATTTGTCTTTGCTTCAAATATTTAACAAGCTTTTCCTCAAAGGTACAATAATTTCCACCCCAGATTCTTGTTGCGCAGTTTTCTATGCCTCAACAATCTTCCACATTAGGAAGTTTCAAGTTATCTTACTCGCTTGTGAGTTTCAAACTGATAACTTCTTTCCAAAAACTCCATAACCAAAAATAAATAAGTATTTTGCTGTTCTTACTAATTAAACTTTTACTCTCCTTGGTCTCTGATCCAGTGCAAGTGGTTCTGAAACTCAATTTTCTCCTAATTATAGTTTCTAATTCCTCGCAAAACTCTGGTGAATCTCTGTTATATCCAAAGTTGTACACAGGACTCTAACTGTATTTTAATCAATAGATAAAAGCAAATTACCACAAATGCTAGAATCTGAAACCAAAAGAGAAAATGCTGGAAGTTCTCAGAAGATATAGGATTATCCGTAAGGACAGAAAAGACCTGGCTGCAATCTATGTGGTGAAAGTACTCCAACTCTTTTCTCTCCTTACAGATGCTGCCTGACTACAGATACTGCCAGACCTACAAAGCTCTTTGCTTTGACAAAAGTCATCTGGAGTTGAAACATCAGTTCCTTCTCTCCTTACAGATGCTGTTAGACCTGCTGAGATTTTCCAGTGCTTTAATCAATATTGCACATAAAGATATTACTTACTTAACCTTACACTAACTCTATTTTTAAAATAGGACTCATAATTGCTTTTTGATCCATTTTGAGAGAGAGATGTACCATTAGAATCACAGAATCTACAGTGCAGAAGAAGACAATTTGGCCCATCAAATCTGCACCCACCACAGTCCCTCCCAGGCCCTATCCCCATAAACTCAAGCATTTATCCTCGCTAGTTCCCCTGACACTAAGAGGCAATTTTAGCATGGCCAAACCACCTAACCTGCACATCATTGGTCTTTAGAAAAGCCATGATTCAGCGACTATTTCTAGAGGTCCTTGACTTGGTTTTGGTGGGTTGCCTTCATGAACTGCTGCAATCCATGTAGTAAAGGTAATCCTAACCAGCTGTTGGGCAGTTCCAGGATTTTCATTCAGTAACAATGAAGGGTTGACAATATTGCGTTGGTGTATAATTTGGAGTGAAACAAGTAAATTTTAGTGTCTCCAGTATCTACTGCCTTTGACATTCTGCATGATGGAGATCATGGGTTTAGGAAGTGCTTAAGAAACCTTAGTAAATTGCTGTAATCTATCCTATAAGTAGTACATATTGCAGCCAAAATGTTGCAGCCAGTGATCAGGGAAATGAATGGTTGGGTTGCGAATCAAGTTTCTATATTTTGGATGGCAATGAATTTTTTGAGTGTTGTTGCAGCTGCATCCATCCAGGATAGTGAGAAGTATTCCAACACACAACTGGTTTGTGTTTCGTAGCTGAGTCACACCACAGAATACTCAATGCTTGACCTGCACTAGTTGCCATGGTTCAATTAAGTTCTTGAACAATGTTGAGGCCAGACATGTTGCAGGTATGGAATTTGGCAATGGTAATGCCTATAAACAACAAGGGAGATGGTTAGACTCTGTCTTGTTTGAGTTGGTTATTGCATTGAATGTTACTTGCCACATCACCAAAATCCAGTTCAAAAACAGAAAATGCTGAAAAATCTCGAGATCTGACCAGCATCTGTGGAGAGAGAACAGATTTAATGTTTCAATTCTGGATGACTCTTCATCAGAACTAAAGAGAGCTAGGTATAGGATGAGATGTATTCTGTTATTGAGGATAGGGTACTGCAGCAGTAGAAGCTGAATAGATGGAAACTAGGGAGAGATTGACAAAGATGTCATGGACAAAAAGACAAAGGGAATGTAAATGGTGGTGATCTTGGCTAAGAAGGATGATGATATTGGCACATTAAGTAATCATAATGTGTTAATGGCAGAACAAAGGTAAAGTGTGACAAAGAACAACATGGAACAGGTAACAGAGGGCAAATCTCATCCTATTTCCAGCAGCTAAGTCGGCAGAGAATGAGAATGGAACTGGGACCAGGGAATGCAGTATTGATTCACCAGAATTATATCTGAACTACATAGGTTAAAATGCAAAGAGAGATTTCACAAAACAGGCAAAAAGTACGAATACTGCCAATGCTGGAACTAAAAACAGAAAGGAAATGTTGGATACACTATCGGTAGAGCCAGAAACAGAGGTTGGGAGCTTGAGCCTGTCCGCAGGAATGGAGGCACGGACTCAAAATGTGGAGAGTTCGGAAAAACATGATTCCTGCCGGTGAGACTGTGTCTTCTGATTTTGAACTAACCTCACCAGCAGAGTGATGTGGAACATGCCAAGGAAGGGCATAAACCTAATTTGAATGCAGGAGCATATAACTTGCGAACACTCACTCCAGATATTAAGCCCACAACAAATATTCTGTTTGTGCCGGCATGATGTCGCATCAGCGCCATTTGTAACAGCTCTACATAAGCTTGGATCTAGCACTGTAACCTCCAAGGAGATTGATGCAGTTCACTCAGAGGTCTTACCTTGCCTACAAATTGGATCACTCCTTGCTCTAAGGGGATGTGCTAGATACCAAGCAGGTATCACTTCCTAGCTCAACTATGTTGGGTTACTGTTCAAACAGTGGCTGAGTGGGTGCCCTTCCTTGTTGCAGCTTCACTCTGGGCGCGAGGCAGCCACAACAAAGGGGCATTACTTGGTGTGACTATAAGTTTCTGGGGTCCTGCTTTGGGAGAGCCCAGCTGTAAAGGTAATGTGGAGGTATTAGACATAGGGAGCCACATGTCTCTTGAAGCATAAAGACCCTCTCATTTGAGAGAGGCGAATGTAATGAAACATAAAACCTTCACTCTTTCAAAGGTGTCAGGCCAGAGGGGATTACTGGACAGCAAGTTCAAATCCACTTCTCTACACTCCGACTCTCATGTCCAGCGGTGAGAGGGTGTTTATTGTTCTCATGCAAGACTGCTTAACTACACAGCATTGCACATCCCAAAGAGTGAGGCTGATCTGTAGGGAATAGCTTCAAAAGCTATTACATAACTGTGTCTCTTCAAGATGAATGTTGCCGCCAGTGACTAACTGATGAATCTTGGAGGATTCCAGCAAGCTACTTCACTATCTAAAGCTAGATCTAGTTCCACAGTCTGGGGATAAAGGTTAAACTTGAAACAGCAAGCCCCAACAATGTAAACAAGTCTTTCAATTCAAGCTTTAGCAGCACACAGATCACAGTGTAGAGAACCAGCTGATAAAGCAGAATAGTGATACTGACTCCACTCCCTCTATTCAATATAATTTTTGGCATCAACTTTGATATGCCCCGTCAGGATGCAGACCTTCTTGTTGAGCATTCTTTCTAATGAATTTTAGCACAATGCAAGGTTGGGACTTATGCTCTTTGGCTTGGGGGTCGGTAGCAGTGGGTGAAATATGTGGATTAGATACCATGAGTCAACAGAGGTTCAACACAATTCATCTTGCTGGAGTAGAGAAGAAGCTATGTAGGGCTGTGGCTGTAGTGTCAAATGGGGTGCTGTGAGGGAAAGCAGAATGTCATACAGGTAATGGAAAGCACTGGGGTGGAAGTCACAAACTCATGAAGTGAGGATGGTCAAGGCTCTGTGATGACTGCTCAGTGGTATTCCTATTCTTTCACTGGAATCATGGAGCCTGTTGAATTGGCCTTTATACTGATTGTCTCTGCTTCTGATCAACCCCAATGTGCTGCTGCACATGGCCAGGACTAGCACAACTACTCAGGTAACTGGACACATAAAGCCACAACATCGGAGACAGTGGCGGCCAATAATCTTCTGGCATTGTCTGAGCTGCAGTGCTGGAAAATACTACATCTGTTCCAAGGGACAGTGGACTATTGCTGCCACCTACTGCACGAGCTGACACCCTATGGAACCAGAGGATACCTCATGGAACTAGAGGACACCTGTAGCCCTTAAAGTTCCAGGCGCTCTAAACCTTTATGCTAACAGTTCATTCCAGGGCAGCACAGAGGATATTTGTGGCACCTCCCAATCCACCACTCAATACTATAGTAAGAAGGTGACAGATGCCATTTATGCCAGGGCTGAAATATTTATCAACTTTGACTGGGACCAAGCCATTCAGGCCAGCAAGGACACCAGGACCATGGCTTCACCCACCCTAGCTTGAATGCCCTAGTTGTAAGGTCTGATAGATTGCATCCACGTGACTCTTACGGCACCACAGTAGCACTTGGTGCCGTTCAGAAACCACAAAAGATTCCACTGACTCAACATCTGACTTACCTGCGGCCACATAAAGTGCATCATGTAGGTGTGTGCCCATTTCCCTGGCAGTGCCCAAGACACTTCATCTTGCGTTGCTCACAAATCCCAGATGTCTGTTGAGAAGAGCAGCGGTTGGATGGGTGGCTCCTTGGGAACAAAGGATACTTACTCAGAGGTAGCTGTTGATGCCAGTACGGAGGCCACAAACACCAGCATAGGCTTGATATAACGAAGCTCATGCTTCAAATTGCGTGTTGGCGGAGTAGATTGTTGAAGATTCAGTTCCATGGAACTGGTTGGGGGTGCCCTATAGTACAGACTCCAGAGGACCTCCCGCATTATTATGGTCTGCTGCATTCTCCACGATCTAAACCTGCAGACAACCTAGACCTGGAGGAGATGGGTGAGTGCCAGATCTATTCAGGTGAGGAGGATGTTGAGGAGGGCACTGGGCTTGACAATGCCCAGGAGGATGAGGAAGAACACTGGGAATGGACACAGCCAGAATTGGTAATCAAAAAAGGGATACCCTGATTGCCTTTCATTTCGGGGATGTGGAAGCAACAAGTGGTGGGATCTCTCATAATGGATGTAAGGTCAAGTTAATGATTATAGTGCTGCTGTGATCTAACCATTTGGTTGCAGGCTTTCAATTGCAGGGGGGGCTGTGTTCATTGGCCTGACTCTACAGCAGAATGATGATGACTGGTAATGAGGACAAAGTGATGCTTCTCTCATCCTCAGCGATAGCGTTTGGGGCTAAAGAGATCAAGGGATATTGGGTGAAGGAGAAATCAGAATATTGAATTTGATGATCAGCCATGATCAAAATGAATGGCTGAGCAAACTTGAAGGGCCGATAGGCTGACTCTGCTTTTATTTTCTATGTTTCTATGACTGGCTCTTGCCTAACAGAGGGCTGCATGTGCCATGCTAATCATAGAATGATAGCATCCTACAGTGCATTAGGAAGCCACTTAGTCCATCGAGTCTGCACCAATTCTCTCTGACAGAGTATCTTACCCAGGCAAATCCCAGAGTTTCACTATCACTCTGCATGGGGATTGATGGGGGCAGGAAGGTGGCCAATGATCACTGGGTGGTGAGTGGGCAATTTGCCTGTAGGGGGGCGGGGGTGTGCTGGGTCAGCCAGGGATGGAGTCACCCGGGGTGTGAGGTTATCAGCTGGGGGAGGGTGTCAGCCGAGGTATGCGAGGGGGCCCAAAAAAAAGGTTGCATGAAGCTGACTTGCTCTGACTCAGTGCAGAAGTCCTCTTCTGCATGAGCTTGCACTCACTAGGCAGAGCTGGTGACCTTGGTGAGAGGTCTTCTCCTGGAGCAGTGTAGAGTGCATCCCACTTTGCTCCATTTCATCAAGAAGTCTGGTCAGGGCTCCCTCAGTGAAACGTGATGCAGACTTTCTGATTGCCATCCTCTTTTGTTGCTGTGGAGAAAGTGCTGGGAACTGCATATATGCACTTCTCCAGTGAGTGACGCGATTAAGTGAAGCCATGGCAGGCGAATCAGAGGGAAACCATTGCAGGCACAGAGTTATTCTCATGGCCGTAAAATATTTTATCAATGAGCTTCAAGACCCAGTCAGAAATTACGCAGGAGCCGTTGGTACAATTCAATTTTTTTTCACCAGAACCAACACTCTGCCAAATTCTGGTAAGATCGTTCTCAGAGTTCTGATGAACTCTGAGAACTCATCAGAACTGAGCAAATGTGAGTGGGTAAGGACATTAGGAAGGTCTGTGTTCAAGGGTATGGCAGAAGAGATTGAATGATAGGAAAATTAGTTTAACAGATCCAACTGGAATTGGTGATGGGTCAGGAATAGAAATAGGGGACCAAAATATGTGCTTAAAGCTGGTGTACTGCTGTCTGAAAGAAAACAAAATGGGGTTATGGTCTGAAATTGCTGAACTCAATGATGAATCCAGAAGGCTGTAAAGTACCGAATCAAAAGGCAATGTGCTGCTCTTTTTTCAGCTGCACTACAACCGACCAGCAGGCCAAGAGACAAATATCTACAAGCGCAAAATAGAGAACTAAAATGGCAAGTCACCGCAAGCCTGAAAGCTAAATAGATGTCTTGCAAAACAGTCACTCAATCTATATTTGGTCCCCTGCGTGTAGACGAGATTACTCTGTGAGCAGTGAATGCAGTTAACTAAATTGAAAGTATACGTAAATCGCAGGTTCAAGTGGATGGTGTGTTTAGTGCCTTGAATAGTGAGGACAGAAACAATTATGTTCCTTATTTGCATGGGAAGATGCAAGGGGTGGCACAGTGATACAGTGGTTATCACTGCTGCCTCACAGTGCTAGGGACCTGGGTTTGATTCCTGGCTTGGGTCATTGTCTGTGTGGAGTTTGTACATTCTCTTCGTGGGTTTCCTCCAGGTGCTCTGATTTCCCTCCACAGTCTAAAGATGTATGGGTTAGGTAGATTGGCCATGCTAAATTGTCTCTTAGTATCAGGAGAACTAGCTAGGATAAAATGCATGACGTTATGAGAATAGGGCTTGGATGGGATTGTGGTTGATGCAGACTCAATAGGCCGAATGGCTTTCTTCTGCACAGTAGGATTTTATCCCTTGGAAGGGGACAGGATGTAGTAGAAGACGGAGAAGTGGATCAGCATGCCAAAGAGCAAATAGTCCCTTTTGAATGCTGAAAGGAAAGGGGAGATGTATTTTTATTGGCATTATGCTGGAGATATTAGTAATGATAGAACATAATCTGTTGAACATGGAGGCTTATGGGGCAGAAGGTGTGAACAAGAAGAACCCTAGCATGGTTGTAAGGAAGAAGAAAGGGTGAGAAGAGGCGTGTGGGAAACATGACAAAAGTAGTCAAGGGTCCTGCAACCACAATGAAGGCTGAAGTGGAATTCTTTTTTTGGAGGAAACTGGATGATATCTCAGGAGCACTGATGTGGAAGATGACATAACTGAAATAGATGATAGAGGAACTGAGATAATTGTATGGAATCTTTGTTGGATATAAACTCCGAGGAAGTGTAGCTGAGGTAGCTGTGGGAGTCAGTGGGCTTATAACGAATATTAGTTGAATGCCTGTAGCCAAAAATGGAGATACTGAAGTCAAGAAAGGGAAGGTAAGAGTTGGCAAAGGACCACATGAAACTGACATAAGGATGGAAATTGGAAGCAAAGGTGATCAAGTTTTCCAACTTAGGATAAGGGCAGGACATGGTAGGGGAGAAGACCTGAGTAGAATTGGTGCAAAGAAAGTTCCATATATCCAATAAAGTGACAGACATAGCTAGGACCCACAACTATGGTCCTAGGGACGCACAACCACACCTTTTATTTGAAGAACACAGATTGAGTTAAAAGAAGCTAGGATTGTATACTGGTCAGAAACGTCAGAAGTAACTTAATTTAAGTTTCAAGATATTAAGCGAAACATATAGGTTAGACAGAAGGAAACTATATCCGTTGGCTGGTGAGTCCAAACAGGGGGAGTTGTCTAAAAAATGGAGTCAGACCTTTCAGGAATGAAATTAAGCAACACAGCTCCATGCAAAGTAGTAATCTGAAATTCTCCTCTGCAGATGGTAACTAATGTTAAATCAACTATCATGATTTCTGAACTTTACAAGATGGTTATGTTTTAAAATGTCCGCTTTAACTTAAGGTTATGAAAACAGGAATTTTGATGTTATGATAAGCACCTCAGCTAAAAGATATGTCATGTGATCCAGTTTACATAGAGAGAAAACTCAAATAGAAATCCATTGAAGTATCTGATTCAAGTTTTATATCTTTTTTACAGTATCTTACAGAAAAAGGACTATCACATAGGGTATCAGATCAGAAAGTCTAAGGTATATTATGAAGCCAGACTAGACCCAAACAATTTTCTATTTCAGCATTTGTGTGAAAGTAAAATGTTGCACTCCAGGTACAAACTTACTGAAACTGGGAAGCTTTTATCAAAACAAACTTTATTTAACAACACAGTTTAATGATAACAAATGAATTAGCTTAACCTTTAACAATTTAACAATACTTGAACGTAACAAAGTACAAGCTTAACTGCTAACCTATCACTGGGAATTCCAATTCAAGCAATATTTCTCTTTAGACATAAAAACCCTTCTTTGAAATTAGTTCATAAAACACATGTATACTTGTGGTGACTTAGGTTACCAGCTTTGCTGCTTTCAAAGCAGCTTCTTCAGAGAGAGAGGGAGAGAGACTACTTTTTTTGGCAGTCCAAGCAACTGCTGCTTGCATCTGAACAAAAATGAAATTGGTCTGTTCCTTGAAGCTTAGCATCTTCAATTAATCACAGGATTCAGCACCTGTCAATCAACTTAATCAAAAGCTCACACGACTCTGCATACCTAGTCTTAAACCCTAGGAGAACCCAAATAAACAAATTGTCCATTAACTCCCCAAAGTAACACATTTCTAGTTAAACCAGTTATTAGCCTGCATTCTTAGATCTACTGCATGTTTATCAGACAAATCGACTCTTGTAATAAAATAGTGCCTCTTAAAGCAAACCCACCTTGTACACAAAATTGCAAAGTATTACCATAAATACAGACATCGAGAAAACAGGTCAAAGAAAATATAATCTATTATAACTACATAAAAATGTAAATTAGTCAAGGAAAACACTTTCCTTCCACCTGTGCAAACAAATACTTATTGCTGATGAGTCCTAAAGCACACCCAAGCATCCATACTGATGCCAACTGTCAAATGTACCAGAAACAAATGGTTAGACATCTGCACATGGTCTCATGACTGATTGAAACGTTTAAAAATTTATAGGATCAGCAATTTATTTTTCCCCAAAGTACATTTCTGAATGGATATTTTCTTCATTAGCATTTCAAGCCTTGCTATTGTTATTACACAGTTCATTAGTTTTGAACTGAGTTGAATGAACATGGAAAATGTAGGGAGTCATGGAGGGAACATTGGCATATGAGGGGCCACGAAAAGGGTATGGGGATTTCATAGGGCATGGAGGGTGGATGGTGGAATGTGAGGAGTGAGGGCTAAAGGACCTAACAATCTTTAATAAGGCTGGGCTGAAGTCTCAAAGAACAAGGCGGGAGGTGGCAGGCCCAGCTCCAAGCTGCTGTTCCCTCAGCACAAATATATGTTGGGTGGAGCTCTTTTTGAAGAGGTCAGTTGAGGAGGAATTTCTCTACTCAACTTATCCCTCTTCTCAAAAAATATTAGATCAAATAAACAACTTCTCTGGGGGAACAGGATAACTGTTTCATGTTAATAACCAAGCAGGATGCTTGTGAAAGTTCAGCTTCAGATAAAATGGGAAAGGAACACTTAGGGCTTCTGGAGATTTAAGGACAGAGAGTCACCAAGGTATGTACTGGTGATTATCAGATCTGGATAATTCAAATAGGAAGTGAAACGATTGTTCAAGGATATTAGAAGTTTAAACCTGTTGTGGTGGAGAGAAAGGAACCTGTAGGGGCGCTACAAATGGCAAAAGGACTGTTCCTGTAAGGCTACACATTTGCCAGAAGCATACCACACAGATGAAATATTTTGTAAAATATATTTTGGTTGAGTTATTTATTGAGTTATTTAAAGTGAATGTACCTTTTCTTTTAGTTTGATGGATTAGTGGAAAGTTAGATAGATCTATGTTAATTTATAGTTTGGTTATTATAGTAAAAGTCTTAAAACATGAAATCTTCTCATTTTTTCCTTTGGTTGCTGGGAAATTCAACTCTTTAAAAGTTATCGATCTCTACAGGGAACATAATCTTAAATTGGAGATTTAAATTCTTGTTAACCAATGGTTTGATAGCATATGGGGAAAGCTGAGTTTGTAGAATTAGATTGCGAATCAGCCATGATCTCACTGGAAGTCAGTCAGGGCTCAAGCAGCTAAACAGCCACCATAATTTGAGGGACACCACATATCAAGAATAGCTGACTAAGAGATTTTTCTGCTCTCACTCTCTCCATCTTCCATAGGCATATTGCTAGGATTTACACATTGATAACCAACCTGTTTGGCCATCAGGTCCTGGAGCGGTACTCAAACCCAGAGCTTCTGGATCAGAGACAGGGATATGACCCACTGTGTCACAAAACCTCCATGCAATAGAGAATACACCTATAAAATCCTCTCAGCAAAACAACTATAGAATTTTAGCATGATTGGCACAGGACGCAACATGGCCCATTGTGCCAGTACCGGCTCTCTGCAAAAACAAGTCACCTAGTTTCAACCCCCACCTTTTCCTCTTAGCTCTTCATTTTATTTCACTCAGGGTCTTATTCAATTCTATTCTGAAAGGCATAACTTAATGAGTCTCCACATTCTCCACATTACAGTTCGTAACCAGAAGCTGATCAAAGAAATCTTTCTCATATCACTATTGAATCTTTTGGCAGTCACCTTAAGTCAAAGTCCTTTGATTCTTAGCCTTTCACTAACAGGAACAGTTTCACTGATTTAATTCCCCAGCAAGACTGGGGAATTAAATCTGGAGACTGGAGACTAAATCTAAAGACTGGAGACTGCGAGGGTTTACATGACAATCTCCTCACATGGCAGCCAGCACACTCAATTGAGAAAACATTTGCTGGCATGGATGTAAGAGGTCCTTCATTGAACTCTTAAGTGACTATCAAACCACGATGCTGGTACTACGGCATGACAGCAGGAAGATATCGGGCTCACCTTCTGATGCCTCCTCTGCCATATTGCCAACCCTCCACCTCCCAGCCCATTGCCTAGAGACCGAAAATTCCAGCTTTTCCTCTCTATTCTGTCCAAATCTTCCATCATTTCAAACAACTCTAACAAATCTTCCCTCAATCTTCGCTGCTCTAAGGAGAACTCCAGCTTCCTCAACCTATCATAAAACATAAGTTCCTTAAATTTGGAAATATTCTCTCAATTTTTTCTGCACCGTCTTTAAAGCCTTCATTTCCTTAAGTGTGGTGCCCAAAATTATGCACAATAAACTCACTGAAATCAAATCAGTGCTTAAATTTTCTTCCTTTTGTACCCTATCATGCAATTTAAAAAGCACTTAATTCTAGGTGTTCACTTACACAATTATGATTAGTGAACATTGGAACATGGCCAAACAGGTTGGTTATCAAACTGGAAGACCTTGCTTATGGCAGGTGAGAGTGGGAGAGTCTCCT
This sequence comes from Sphyrna mokarran, assembly GCA_024679065.1. Classification (NCBI taxonomy): domain Eukaryota; kingdom Metazoa; phylum Chordata; class Chondrichthyes; order Carcharhiniformes; family Carcharhinidae; genus Sphyrna; species Sphyrna mokarran. Next base: position 58,147,230 of record JAGIQG010000009.1, read on the forward strand.
GTTCAGCTATGCTTAATGTAGAGTGAGGCCTCTCAATAAAAATGTTTACACACTGCCTTGCCACCTTCAATGATTTGTACACATATATACCCAGATCGTACCATTTTTATACCCTTTTTGATAGCACTATCTATGTTATATTGCCTGTGACCTTCATACTGATAAATGTATTACTTCACAACTTGCAGCATTACATTTCATCTGCCACATCTTTGTCCATTCCACCAGCCCATCTATGTCCTGATGATAGTTAACCTCTTCAGTTCACAATACTTCCAAGTTTTGAAATTGTGCCCTATACACCCAGATCTTTGTCCATTAATGTTTTTATCAGGAAGGCAGTATTTCCAGTATTGGCCCCTGGACTACTGCATGCCTTCCTTCACTATTATGTACTTTCTACATTGTGTATCTCTCTATCTGTATGCATGTGGATGAGTAAATATGTTCTATGATGCGAGCTTGCATTTCAAATTTATATGGCTTACAAAATAAATAAAATAGTGAAATCACTATAAACTAAAACAGTTTGTTTTAAACCTAGCTACCAGGAGAGGGCAGAAGAGCATTTTTACTTGGAATTATTGCATCTGATTGTATTTTGTAATCTGTACTAAATCTTAATGAGTTAGTTGAAGAATAAACTTCGCAAATGACAAGAAAGACAACCATAATCTAGCATCTTAAAAGACTAGCACTTTTTCACTGCTTCTTAGATAAATTAACTTGCCTATGTCTCGTCCATTGTTCCTTACTTCATACATTTTGGAAAATATATGCAGAACATTTACTTTGTTTAAAAAAATTAAATACTTATCCTTTATGTGAAGGCCAAAATTTCATTTAACTTCTGCTCAACTCCAATATAAAAGATTGTAACTTCAAGCAGATTTTCATAAACTCAATATGGAGGAGGCTTGGCAGGTGGCTGGTATTCAAAGATCAGCCGAGCAACATAAACCAAAAAAATGCCAATTTCAAACTTGGTCTATCCTGCGTTAGCTGACATCAATTTGACATGAAAACAGCACAGCTAATATAATTGGCCTCAGTCCCCTTAGAACAGAAAGGACAAAATAAAATCAACCAAGTCATCACCCCTGACTACTACATAGTGATTTGAACAGGAAATGTGCTCATAAGATAAAGGTAGGAATAAATTCAGGATTCCTGCTTAAAACATGCAACCAGTTGAAAGTCAACTTCACGGCTGCCACAATAAAAATGGCCACTTGAGTAAAGCACCAGATATCGATTGGAATCATTACCATGAAAGAACAAAGAACAAAGAACAAAATAGCATGGGAAACAGGCCCTTCGGCCCAACGAGCCCTGGCCGCCACCCTGTGTTCCCACCTCTACCCGTGATCCCTGTCTATGTTTATAGATCTATGGATTAAAAATCAAATTTGAGACAGTTTAGGGAGAATTTGTTTTGCCAATTAGCCTAAGAGCACACCTTTGGGATGTGGGAGGAAACCGGAGCACCCGGAGAAAACCCATGCAAGCCCGGGGAGAATGTGCAAACTCCCACAGATACAGGCCCAAATCCATGTATCTGCACAGCACAGCGATAGTCACTGAGCTGTCGTGTTGCCCATCAGAAGGTCCAGGTCAAGCGTACACGAACAACGTGAAGCACTAGGATACTCTCAAAAAAGATCCAAGAGCAGTCCTCTCACGACCCATCGCGTGTATGCCCCTCGTTAGACAACAAGGTGGACCAAAGCACCTGTAGGATAAAAAACAAGTACATCAATATCATCATCTATTTACACACTTCCCAGGGACTCCCAAGGCTCATGATCCCTATTTTAAATCAGTTTTCTATACCCCTCATTCCCATTCTGTTCATGTGCCCATCTAAGTATTTCTTAAATAACTCCAGAGTACCTGCCTCCACCATTTTACTTGGCAGCGCATTCCATACCCCCACCACCCTCTGTGTGAAAAAACTCCCTCTAGCATCCAAATTATACCTTACCCCCCTCACCCTAAGCCCGTGACCCCTCGTGCTATTTGAGTCCATCCTAGGAAAGAGCTTAACCCTGTTTACTCTATCTATACCCCTCATAATCTTGTACACCTCTTTTAGATCTCCTCTAAGTCTATGCCTTTCTAAGGAAAACAGTCCCAATTTGCCTAACCTCTCCTCGTAACTCAGACCTTCCATACCAGGCAGCATCCTGTAAACCTCCTCTGCACTCTCTCCAGAGTCTCCACATCCTTCCGGTAGTAAGGCGACCAGAACTGGACGCAGTATTCCAAATGAGGTCTAACCAACGTTTTATACAACTGCAACATTAAAGGCCAGCTCTTGTACTCTATATCCCTTCCTATAAAGGCTAGCATACTATATGCTTTCTTCACACCTTCTCCACTTGCTCTGGCACCTTCAGAGACTTGTTCACCTGCACCCCCAGGTCCCTCTGCGTTTCTATACTCTTAATAGGTCTACCCTTTATCATATACCTGCCCCCTACATTCTTTCTCCCGAAATGCATCACCTCACATTTATCAGGATTGAATTCCATCTACCATCTATCTGCCCAAGCTACCAGCCTATCTATGTCCTGCTGCATCGCCTGACAATGCTCCTCACTATCCGCAAGTCCAGACATCTTTGTATCGTCTGCAAACTTGCTGATCACTCCACTTACTCCCTCTTCCAAGTCATTTATATATATTACAAATAGAACAGGTCCCAGTACCGAGCCCTGCGGCATACCACTAGTGACCAACCTCCAGCTAGAAAAACACCCTTCCACTATTACTCTCTGTCTCCTATTACTAAGCCAGTTACTTATCCATCTAGCTACCTGTCCTTGTATCCCATGAGCCTTGACCTTCTCAACTAACCTCCCATGAGGGACTTTGTCAAACGCCTTCCTAAAATCCATATAGACGACATCAATGGCTCACCCTTCGTTGACCGTTTTCGTCACCTCCTCAAAAAATTCTACCTGATTTGTCAGTCACGAACTCCCCTTAACAAATCCATGCTGCGTATCCCTAATCAGATCACAACGACTAAACACATTCAAGAATGGAAAACAGGAAGGGATAATGGGAGTGACACTTTCAGCCCACTGTGCTGCTCTAGCATCTCTGGAGCCAGGATTGCTGGCGTCATCAGCTCTGCACCGATAATCAGCATGGAGCTGACTTTCATATTGAAATCCTCATTTGCATTTCATTAGTGGGCCTGGAACCGAAGTCTGTTGGCCCACCTGCCTCTCCCCATCATCAGCAGGGTTTACAACGGCTTCCCACAAACAGGCAGTTGGCATCCTGACTCTGCTGTAGTGAAAGAGAGGCCAAGGAGGCACTTCCAGGAGATCAGGCCTAAACGGATCTTGGCACGATCTACTGGACATCAAACAATGCCAAGGGGTAGGATCAGAGTGAGTAGGTAGACCTTAGGGAGAAGATCAGTTGGGGTAAAGGGTCCTACTGCCACTCTGCATTGATATCAGTAGTAGAGGAAAGGAAGAAGCTGGTCATCGGGATGGGAAGGGGGAGGAGCGATATTGGGAAACATCCGGGAGGCCAGTGATTTGGGGGTGTTGCAGGGTTGCCAGTGATTGAGCTGGCCAGCGGTGTGCAGCAACTGCACATGTTAATCTCTGCCATGACAGATCGGCGCATGTGCGATGGTCCAGTCAGTGCTATGTTGCTGGCCTCTTGGGTAGGAATAGGCCCTACCAGCAGATTTTCAGTGTGAATCTCCTTGAGGCATACTGCAGTGCACAGTGTAGGAGATTCATTTTGAAAATACTACTGAAAAAACAAGTGGGAATTACTTCCATTTTTATGTGAGGCTTGTGTATCACTTACTGGTATGCACAATGCAGCCATTGACGCACATTGGGTTCAAGCAAGGTTGTCCAAGAGCTTGGGCATACTGAGGTCTATGGAGGCAAGGAAAAGGTAGGCCCAAGCCAGGATCCATCATCCTGAAGCTGCTGGACATACGTCAGCAGAACTGGAGATTGCAAAAGGATTGTCTGCAACGCTGCAGCACCAACGAGGCTGCTTGGAAGAGTCTCACAGCTCTCAGTCACGGGACATGGAGCCAGTATGCATCGCACCTAGGCCAATACAGTAATAGTGATGAACACAATGGAAAGCCTGGGCCAGGAAATAGTCGCCATGGGTGGTAAGATCCAAAACATGCTCGAGACACAGCAGGCCTGGTTGAGAATCTCAGAGGCATTCTCAGTCTCAGAAGGGCTGAGGGCTTGCATACGATGGGGCGAACACAGTTGGGTCTTCAGAACTGACAGAGCCATGTGATAAAGAGGCTTCTGGAGCTCACTTCAGCTGCCCCACCATCCTATGGAGTTTTCCAACAGCCCATGAGCATCCCAAGCCCACACTGGAGCCTTCTACTTGGGAGATGTCAGCCACCACTAAGCCTTCTGATTACTTGCTCCCCAAAGTAGGGAGCATCTCACAAGCAGCGGGATGACCAGGAGAGGCGCAGTTACATCCTTGAAAACCGAAAGTTGGGCAGGGCCCTCCAGATCCCACACCCCAGGAGACACCTGCCAAGAGCATCACAAGTTTTGGGGAATGGAACACATCTGACTGCCTCCACTTTTAATATGCATCCTGAGGAGTGGGGGGTGCACTTAGCGGTGGGCCTTGTAAAATTAATATGCTTAAGGGTCACCAAGAGTGCACTGGTGTAGGACTGCACTAGTTATGGCTAGGTTAATAGGCACTGTTAAGAATCACTCATAAATGTTATAGCACCCCACAGCTATGATTAATCTGTATGTGATTCGCCTGTCACAGGGATGAACATACTCCAACTGTACACATAAAGGTGCAAAGCATCACGTTCATGATAGAGGCCCTTCAGCTCACCAACTTTTGTGAATTCCCCTGTTGCCAATACTTGTGCCAGACCCCTACTTGGAACTCCAAGCACTCATCTCAAGCAGTCGCAGCAGTCGGGGCCTGTAGGCCCATAGTGGCAGACAGCCTACCATGGAATCCCCAGAACCTACCAAAGACTGCCCCCACGTCTCCCAGGCTCCCCTACCCTCCAACCCATGAAGAATAGGACTGCATAGTCAAACACCCAGCCTTCATGCAGATGTGGTTCCAGGAATCAGTATGCCATAAGAGAACTTCTCTGCCAGGGATGCAAGTTCTGATGAAGATTCATCCCGACTCAAAACATAGGTTCTATTCTCTCTCCCAGATGCTATCAGATCTCCTAAGATTTGCCAGCATTTTCTGTTTTTGTTTCAGATTCCATCATCCACAGTATTTTATTTTTAAATGTTGCACTAGAATAGCATCACAGTGTGCCGCATAGCAAGTGGTCATCATCCAACTGCCTGGACCAGTAACTCGCTAACATGGCCAATGTAAGCCCATCACCCGAATGTGATGTTAATTGGACCCATGATGGAGGGTATGGACAAAGTAAGAGGGGGTTGTGGGGAGATCTCGTTAAGGCTCCCGGGGTGTGGTGAGCAGGGGGTCATCAGAGCTACTGCATCCCACTGCTATTGAGTGAACATTGCTGTGATGAGGGCTTTGAGCACCATCCTACCCTGCCAGGCTCTTGTCACTGCCACCTGCTCTCCATCCTCTGGCTCATCCTCAGCCTCTTCCTCCACATCTTCCTAGGCACCTGCTCCTCCTCAATGGTTTCCACCTAGTCCCTCTCACCATCCAGGATTCTTCCTGCTGCTATGCCAGGTGGTGCAGTGCACAGCAGACGATGACAATTCAACAGACCCTCAGAGATCTGTTCTGGAAGGCACCACCCAAGCAGTTCAAGCATTGCCAGGAGCCCAATGAATGGCTCAATGATGGACTAGGTGGCAGCATGAGTCTCATTGTAATGGATCTCCACATTGATATCAGGATTCTGCATTGGCATCATCAGCCAAGACCTCAGCGGTGAGCCTTACTCTCACGAGCCATCACGACAGCCTGGAATGGTCCTCGAAGAGGCTGGTTATTTCCAAACTCCAAAGTTCTTCATTCAGACACACTGAACAGCCATGGGGATCAAATTCGCTCCTCAATATGCCAACATCTTCATGCACAGGTTTGAGCAAGACTTCTTCAACCGATGCTATACACTAGATACTTCAACGACATTTTCTTCTTTTGGACTCATGAGGAACAGTCACTGAAATGATGACGCCCACCATTTGACTCATCATGGATTACACTCCAGAACTGGTTGCATTCTTGGACACACGCATCTCCATCAAGGACGGTCACCTCAGCATTTCACTGTACTGCAAGCCCACAGATAACCTCACAATGCTCCACTTCTCCAGCTTCCACCTTGAACACGTTAAAGAAGCCATCCCCTACAGACAAGCCCTCTGTATACACAGGATCTACTCAGATGAGGAGGATCACAACAGACACCTCCAGATGCTGAAAGATGCCCTCATAAGACTAGGATATGGCACTCGACTCATTGATCGACAATTCCGACACGCCACAGCCAAAAACCGCACCAACCTCCTCAGAAGTCAAACACGGGACATGGTGGACAGAGTATCCTTCATCTTTCAGTACTTCCCCAGAGCGGAGAAGCTATGACATCTTCTCTGGAATCTTCAACATCTCATTGACAAAGACAAACATCTTGCCTTCAAAACAACCGCACAAGTTCAAACAGACCACTGTTCGCAGCAAACTACCCAGCCTTCAGGAGAACAGTGACCATGACACCACAAAACCCTGCCACAGTGACCTCTGTAAAACTTGCTGGATCATCAACACAGATGCCATCATCTCACATATGAACACCAAACATGAGGTACACGGTAGATACTCTTGTAACTCAGCCAACATTGTCTACCTGATACACTGCAGGAAAGGATGTCCTGAACCTTGGTACATTGGGGAGACCATGCAGACGTTACTACAATGGATGAATAAACACCGCTCAACAATCACCAGGCAAGACTGTTCTCTTCCTGTGGGGAACACTTCAGCAGTCATGGGCATTTGGCCTTTAATCTTCGGGCAAGCGAAATCCAAGGTGGCCTTCACGACACACGACAGCGCAGAGTCGCTCAACAGAAACTGATAGCTAAGTTCCGCACACAAGGAAGGCCTCAACTGAGATCTTGGGTTCATGTCACACTATCTGTAACCTCCACAACTTGCCTGGACTTGCAAAATCTCACTAACTTTCCTGTCTGGAAACAATACACATCTCTTTAACCTGTGCTTAAAGCTCACCCCACTATCATTGTCTGTACCTTTAAGAATTGATTAGCTGTAAAGACTCACATTCCAATCATTATGCATGTAAATTGAGTTTGCATCTTTGTGCCCTGTTTGTAATCAGAACTCCCAGCCACCTGACGAAGGAACAGCGTGTTCCGAAAGCTAGGGGCATTTACTACAAATAAACTTGTTGTGCTTTAAGTTGGTGTTGTGGGATTTCTTTTTGAATAATGAAACAGTGTTTGATTTGTACAGACGAAGAGCTGCTTCTGAATTCTTTCTGGGGGCTGATAGCCTGATTCCAGTTGGCATTCCCCATCTCCCCCAGAATAAAAATTCTGCCTTTGTTGGGACTTTCTCCAGAAGTCAGCATGCCAAACCAGAGATTTCCTGATTCCTGCTATCCACCTCTAGGATGGAAATTCAGGCCAAGAAGTTCCTCACACTATATGATGTGCGTGTAGAATTTGCACTTTGAAACTATTACTGTTAACTTTATCATTTCTAAGTTTTGCTTTCAGTTGGCTCAAAAAGGTGAAAGCATTGGAACTTAAGACCGGGAAAAAGCCAGCCAATTACTTGAGTCTTATCCACCATTTTCTTACTGGTAGATCATCATTGAAATGTACATTAACTTGATTGTATCAGCATTTACTCCATATCCCACAATCCCCTTAACTTACAAAAATATATTGTTAACAGTCTTCAAAATTTGAATTGACATCGGCCTTTCAGAAAAATGTGTCTTATATTTCAAGCATACTTTGTGTTAAAATGGGCTTCCTGATTTCATTGCTAAATGGCTTAGCCCGAACTTTAAGATTATGCCTGTTGAAATGCCGGTTACCCAAACACTCACAAAGAGCAATTGTAACAAACGTTTATTCATTAACTGAGCATCTATTTAATGCTTATGCATTACCAATACGTCCCTTTTTATAGCCACTTCGTCACAATGACCATTTGATCTACATCTTCTTTGTTTAGTGGGACAAGAGCATGAACATAACAGCGTACACAAACAGAAGCTGTGTACATATCATTTTGTAATATACAAATGAAGCAAGTTAACAATACATTACTATTTACAAATGGTGAGGCACTATTTAAACTGTTGCAGCTGGTACACAGATTACTACGTCCCACGTGCCACCCCCGCCCCCGCTACCATCACCCACATCTTTTCGTTGGAAAAAAATGAGATTTGAAGCCAATTCTAGACTAGGTGGTAATATAGCCCTGAAACTTGGGGCAAAATTTACCTTCTCACCCACTTCAGGAATTGGAACGGATGAGAGAAAGACCATGGAAAGGTCCGTTGACCTCGGGTGGGATTTACTGTTTCAAGCATGGCCATAAAATCCTGTCCTACGTGTTCAGTTTACTCAGTTGCACAGTGTGCTTATGCCAGTTAATGATATGGTAGATTTTCTCAAGCTGGTGTCCTTAAAGTGAATGATCTCGGGTTTCTGTCAGTGTAGTCGGTGAGTGGAGAATTTACTATGTTGGCTTCTGGAGTAGTCTGTCTATCCACTGGCATAGGGGGTCTTTGTTGTAGGCCAGATGATAAGGGGTGTTGTAATATCTGTTAGTGCTGGGTTCTGACACCTGTAGGAGTTGACAATGATTGTTTGCGTAATGGGCACCATCTGAGGCTACCATGCAACTGTTCATTTAAGGGACATGGCTATGTACCACCATCAACTTGTCATGCCCACTTAGATCTGAATCCTGACCATTTTCCAGGTGCTAGAGGGCTGAATCTGTGGACACCTCGATCATGGTGCATTTTGCTTCTTAACTAGCATTGCATGATTTATGTCGGTTTAAAGTTTGCAGCAGAACATTAGTAGTAGGAATCATAATCCTTATGCACCTGGAGAAGCATTTTGTGCTGACAAAGGCAAGCTCTATTGCAGTAGTTTTAACAAGTTGAGGAGTGCAAAATCATCATCAGTGCAATCCTGTGCATATTTCTCTAGAAAATGCTTACCATCTGTTTTACCAGGCTGTTGGATTGTGGGTACAGAGGACTGATCATGATATGCTCAAAGTCCCACACGTGTGCAAAGTTTTAAACTTCTGTGGAGACGAATTGGTGAACATTGTCTGTCACGAGTCTCCGCAGGATGCCGTATCTTGCGAAGGGTCTCTTGACCTTGATGATCATGTTTGGCACGTAGTTGAGTTCAAACAACCAAGAAAGGAGTCAAATAAGACTAAATGTTACCTACCATTCCTTTCCTTTCAAAATTTTAGCTGTTGTTAAAGACCATAGGAGACCTAGGACCTCATGTAAGTGCAGTGTTTTTTTTTGTTGACAAGACTTAAGAACATTGCATGGAGCTCATTTGGAAAATTCCCTCCCCTTATTGGCAAACATGGAGGACCAGTATAGTGACTCCTTGGCCCAGTATTTGGTTGCTTTCAACCCCAAGATGTCCCTGGTGAAGTTGTTGGGTGTAGTTCCTCTGAAGAGAATTAGGGGCAACAAAAAACATTGGCCATGTAATATTAGTCCATCCTGCGTGGTAAGTTTATCTCTTATGGCGAAGTATGTGCAGATCATGTGGAAACCCTCTTAAAGACTCAGGCCAGCCTCTCATGATGATATTGTGCAGTTGTTTACACATAATCTCTAACTGTAAGGCATCTTTGAGATCCTGGATTCAGCGAGAGGACAGCAATCTCTATTGTGAGGAGGTCTATATCTTCCTCATGATCTACCTGGTCTGTAGTGGGTAAAAAGACATTGGCCAAGTGCAACTCCTTACTACATTTAATGACAATGCTGAGATTGTACCATTGCAGCTTTTGTACCATGTGTTACAACCATGAAGACATAGTATGAAGAAACTTTCAAAAAATAATTACGAGTGGCTAATAATCTATTTCAGCAGTTGCAGAATAACTAGTTAAGAAGTCATAAAATTTCTGACAGGCAAAGACTAAAGCAAGAAGTTCCTCTTAAATTTGAAGCAAATACTATTGGTCTGCCATTCTAAATGCAGAATGTGCCAAATTTGTGTTGGGAGGCATCTGCTGATAAATGCATGGGTGCTCAACCACTGAGGCTGTGGGTGTCTCTCTGAGTCTGTTAAAGAGTGTTGTGTGGTACTCCTGCCAGTACCATTCAACAGCCTGGTGGAAAAGTTGACTGAGAAGTCCCAATGACCTGACTATAACATGGAATAAATTTGGAACGATAATCTTTCATACTAAGGAAATGCTGTATAGTGTGCTTATCCGCAGGAATGGCCATCTGTCATATAGCTATTGTCTTGTCTGAATGGGGTTTTACACCATGTGAGTAGATGAGCACATAAGAAACCTGACTGACCCTGAATCAACATTTTGCAAGGGTAAACTTCAGCCGTATGATTCCGATTTTGTAAAAAATGGGGATGAAGATGTGCACTCATTTTTTGGATAGTGCGATCCAAAACCAGGATGTCATCGATAATGACTTTGCAGCATTGGCTTGCAAAGGGTTGCTCTATGTACTGTTGAAAGATCTCACTGTAAGAAGTCTCACAACACCAGGTTAAAGTCCAACAGGTTAATTTGGTAGTAAATGCCACTAGCTTTTGGAGCGCTACTTCTTTATCAAACTCACCTGACAAAGGAGCAGCGCTCCGAAAGATAATGACATTTACTACCAAATAAACCTGTTGGACTCTAACCTAGTATTGTGAGACTCCTTACTGTGTTTTCCCCAGTCCAATGCCAGCATCTCCACATCATGAAAAATCTCACTGCCAGTGGAGGTTCCAGCAGACATAGAAAGAAAATATTTGCTTGGTGGAGAAAGGAACATGGTAAGTTTTAATAATTCATCATCTGAGCAGCACCCTGTTCAAGTGCACTTGGTCAATGAATATCCTGACTATGCCGACTATGCCACCTTTCTTTACTGCAGCCATGAGGCAGGTAGGTAATTACATCCTGCACACCCACAAAGGCAATTACATATACTTTGACTTGGGTCAGGCCCACCAGGAAGCCAAGGCTGCAGGTTTTGCTGCCATCGCCAGGATACCCAACACAAGGCTGTTATTGACAGGCAAGTTGCCCTGCGGTCCATGCATAAGATACTATGCCTCCTCCAAAGGAAGGGGTTCCACTGAATGAGAAGATAGTGTACGACCACAGGATGAATATCATGCAGGTGTGTGCATGGCACCCTGGGAGCATGCATGGTATTTACATGCTGCATACTTAGATATCCCCTGTCTCTTCGAGAACCAGCCAGGATCAGAAGCTGTAAGATTGAGGACAGGCCATGGTGACAAGTGTGCTGCAGGGCATGATGGCAAGGGAGGCCCTCATCACAGCGACATTCACCCAATAGTAGATACAGGGCCCAGCAGTTCCTAGCCTCATCTGTCCACCACACTTGACAGTCTTAACCTCCCAAACCCCTTGTCCATACCGCACCTCCTCCCGCCATGAGTCTAATTTATATCACACCAGGGTGAAGGGCCTGGGTTGACCAAATTAGTGCGTTAATGGTCCAGACAATTGGGTGATGAAAACTTGCTTTGTAGCACATTGTGATACTGTCCTGATGCAACACAAATCTGATTCCTATTTAAAAGCAAAATACTGTGGATGCTGGAATCAAACAAAAACAGAAATTCACAGCAGGTTTGACAGCATTTATAGCATACAGCATAAAGAATAGAGCCAACATCTCAAGTCAGGATGACCCTTTGTCAGAGCTGGTATTCCTGAAAGAGAAGCTCTGTGATGGCGTACTGGTTCTCAGGACCACGTCTGTTTGAGGGTTGGCAGTATCAACATGCAGTCCAACTCCCCAGGTGTTGGAGGATGGGGGAGCCTGGGAGAGGGGGATGATCCTGGGAGAGGCTATGTGGGTGCTGGGGATGCCATGGCAGACATCTGCCACCATGGGCCTATTTAGAGTCCCGACTGCTAGGACTGTTTGAGGTAAGCACTTGGACTTCCAGTGCAGTCAGGGGACTGGCACAAATGCTGGGAATAGGGGAAATCGCAGAGTTGAAGGGCCGAAGGGCCTCTATTGCTCAGCATGACGCTCTGCAACTACTTGCATTCGGTTAGAATATGGTCATCCCTGTGCTTGAATCACAGACAGATTAGTCACAGCTGTGGAGTGCAATAACATTTATTAGTAATCCTTAACAATACAATATAATTAATGGGTGATTCTTAATAGTGCTATACGCCTGTGCCCCTTTGACGTCCCTAAAACATATTTATTTTACGTGGCCTATAGCTATGTCCAGGTGCATGTTCCATCACCCATGGCCTTTGATGCCCTTAGAAGGTGTTCCCTGAGGTGCTGGGACTTAGATGGTCCTGACTGACTTTCAGATGTCATGGATGTAGTGTGTCACCCTGTTCATCACACTGCCCATGGAGTTGCACCGATGTCAGGAAAAGAGGAATTAGGAGGCTTGACAACAGCCAGCATCTCCCAGGAGGAAGGCCTGACATGGGCTCAGCACTTCCTCCTCCCTCACAGTACCCATGGCTCCTCTGAGACTGGGCCAAGATCTGAGGTCCCTCAGTTACAGCACTCTGTGACTGAGCCAGGCTCTGGAGTCGCTCAGTGTTAGTCCTCTGAAACTGGGCCAAGCTCTCAAGGATCTCAGCCAAGGCCCGCTGTGTCTCGAGCATGCCTTGGACTCCACCACCCATGGCAACCATTTTCTGACCCAGGCTTTCCACTGCGGATGCCACTCTTGGCCTATGTGCCACACAATATTGACACCATCTCCTGCGACTGAAGGCTGCCTGATTCCTCCAAATACCCCTTAGTTACTGCAATGTTGCGGACAACCCTCCTGCAGAATCTGGCTCTGCTGATACATGTCCAGTAGCTTCAGGGTGATGGATCCCAAGGGCTTGTACTTGGCTTAGGCCCAGGTGTTCCTCGCTTCCAGCAGACCTCTGCATGCCCAAACTCATGGATAATCCTGCTTCCACCAGCTGTATTGTGCATACCAATAAGTGACACAGAAGCCTGACATTGAACGTGTCCCATGTGGTGACTGTATCTGTGCTGGTGTGATTGATGCTTGTGTCTAGTGCATGATGCTGGCCTCAGAAGATTCCTTAGGGTCTTCCAAGGTGTTATCATTGCTGCTGGCAGGCATCATAGTGGAGCAGCAGGGGAAGGTGGGAGGGGTGAGGCGGCAACTCAGATTGGGTGCTTAGGGATACGTGCTGCATTGGAAGACACACAGTTCAGTGCAACGGAGGGATGAGTATCTGGGCAGCATGCCAAATATGTCGAGATACATCATGTAAATGAAGAATTTGCAGATCCACACTTTTATGTCATTCGCTGATCTGGCTGTTGTTCACCATTCTTTCCTCTGCCTCCCCCAACAGCTCTAGTGTTCTTTCCCCAAAGGAGGTTGGGAGATGCGGTACAGGGACCCCACCTCCGGTCTTCTGTTCCCAGTGATTATGAACCATCTTACTCTGCGGGGATAGCAGGAAGGTTTGGAAGCCTGATGGCTGGAAAGGCCTGAGGTATCGGGTTTTTTGGGGGAGAGAGCAAGTGGGAGGCGTATAATTGGGACTGCGCTGATTGTGATGAGTGGTGCCTGAGGAGTTGAAGGCAGATACTAGGGTTTGTATGCTAAGCCATGGAGTGAAAAAGAATGGATGGACGCAGACATTCCAGGCGTGACTGATGCCAGGATAGGACATTTGCCCTTCCTGACCAAAGCAAGTCATTCCTCTTTTTCCTGCACTAATCATCGGTCCTCCATGTCTGTGCATAGGCACTCACTGCCGCTGCAACGGACTCCCAGGCAGCATTAGGGTTCAACCCTTGGATCCTCACCCATTTCAGGGGAAGAATATGACCCTCCTCATCTCCATGGCACCAAGCAGACAGCCCAGTTCTCCTCCTGTGAAGCATGGTACTAATTGTTACAGCGCTATCTGTCGAGTGTGCCTGATTGTGGTCCATCGTTAGCACTTATAAGCAACTCGTCCTTGTTAACAGCATATAGTTGCAGCCACTTAGGGTGACTCATGTGCCCTGAGGGTCCACACCAGTGAAAATTGCATGAAAGCTCTTTCTTTGCACTGTCGAAAGATTGTGGTGCAGGACCTGCTGAAAAAACTGGCGCGAATAATTCTCGTTTTCTTGCCGCTATAGGATTTAGATTTTTTTTGTAAGATCAAGGTGCCATCCTTAGTTCAGACTGCTTTTAACCATTCCTTCAAACAAATTTAAAAAAACACTTACTTACATTGTAGGCTGTTAACACATATACAGCTGCATTACCTGAAGGCACTTATAAAACAATTTTGTTTCTTCACAAATGAATCCTTTCTATTCCCCAATTACATTTATTGTTAATTAACAATCAGAATCATTTAATTTAAATTGTGGTTACAGAATAAAATCCATTGATTTCACAGACCCTAAAATAAATAGAACCATCAAAACTTTACACTGGTTGTGATCTAAACTCAATAAGAATTACCTATAAGTGAAATGTTGAGCATTTTATTTAATGTTTATCTGCTAATCCAACACTATGCAAAGCTGACTACAAATCATGACTATTAAGTGACTAGTACAATGTGTTTATTCTTTATCAACCATTTGGTTATTCTCGTAAATGAATTTCAAGGTCATAATTTAGAGACTGCTTTAGTCTTCCCTTGTAGATGGTTTATGACTCAAAATAATTACCCCATTTGAAATGATCTCTTACTAAACTTTACGTAGGCTTTACTCTACAATTTCAATCATCTAATGTGGGAGAATTTCAAACACAGATCAAAGATATCACAGGGCTTAATTAACTTGCTCTCATATATAATTTACAGAATACAAAGCAGCATGAGAAATAGGATTGAGTCATATTTGAATAGTACAACAATCATGAAATCTTCAGAAATAGCTGCAAGGGCTTCTGAATCTTTTGATGAAGTGAACTTAAACAGTCAATTTTACTACAAAAAGGTCCCATTTTACTGTATGGAAAAGAAAATCTCTTTATTTGTCTCCTTTCAGAATAATCTTTTGTTGCTAATCATTTTTTCTCAGACAGCATTCGGAGATTGCTGTAAAACATTGACAGCTTTAAATTTGAAGGTTGCTTCTATAATCCCTGGATTAATAAATAGTCCCTCGACAACTGTGTACCCAAGTGCGCTTACCTAAGTGGAGTAGGAAGCTACATACCCTCAATAAATGTGGATCCTTTTCTTGATTTCTTCTCAGAAATAGAAATTAATGGTCCGAATCTTTTGAATAGGCAAGTGAAAGACAGGTGAAATAGGCAAGTCCTGACTGAATGCCGCACCTCATTTCACCTGGCAGCTTCTGAGCCTGTCATAGGAATGTACAGTGTTACTATGGAACTCTGTCTTAGAAGAGCTGGGAAAAACAGGATAGACCTTTTTTTTTTTAAACGGCATGAGCTGTTGATTTCTATTTGGTACATTTAAGAGTGAATGACCAGGTTGATGAGTGAGTAAGTGGGTGGATAGTTGGGTGGGTGAATGAGTGGGCATGTTCTTAAAGTAGGATAGGTGGATGGGTTGGTGTGACATTGGGTAGTCAGGAAGTAGTAGTTGAATCGAGTCTGGTCAGGCAAAGGGGGCAATGGTGTATTCAGGATTGAGTTTGTGAAAGAGGGTACTTGGGTGAACCCTGGGGGTAGTCGGCTTAGGGGAGTGGTTAGATCCACTCAAGGAGTCAGTCAGCATGGGTTCTGGGAGATGGGGGTGTGGATGGGAGATGGTCAGGGGTCAGGGAGTTGTGGAGTTATCCAGCTGTTTTTATCTGTCTAACCAGGTTTTAATCTGTCTAACATTTCCTGGATAACTATCCAACTAAGTGCCAAGGAACTGTTCAAAGACTCCCACACTGACTCAATGTGCAGGGTTCCAAGAAACAGGGTAATTGTCCATTATAAGTTGGGCAATTCCAACACAGGTCCCTGTGTCAAGACTTCCACAGGATTCTAGCATGCACCTTCAGTTATGTCCAGGTGATAACAGTCCGGAGACTGGAAGATTTGGGACAAAATCTTATCCTTTTTAAAATCTTAGATGGACAATATTGAAATGTCACAAAACATGGTTTCCAGATGGTGCAATATTGTTTTTAACAAGGGCAGTTGTTGGAAAATATAATTCCATCTGTCAAGTTACATATGTCAACATTTTAAATAGCTTTTCCAATTATCTAGTCAAATGCTTTGATTAATGCCTCAACATAAGGCATTTTCACTTTCCCACAAACAGACATCCAGTATGTCATTTTGAACGTTAGCATGGGGCATGGCCTCTATTTTAATTTTAGCCATTAAAGTAAAATAAGGAAATCCCATTCTCTTAGTCACCATCATAATCATGCAAGACAATTACACTGATGTCACTTGCGATAGCCACTTAAACATTTATTGGAATAAAGGCATGGTGGCACAGCGGTTAGCACTGCTGCTTCACAGCACCAGGGGCCTGGGTTTGATTCCTGGTCGGGTCATGGTCTGCACATTCTCCCAGTGTCTGTGTGGGTTTCCTCCAGGTGTTCTCGTTTCCTCCCATAGTTTGAAAGATGAGCTGGCTACGTGCACTGGCCATGTTAAGTTCTTCTTCAGTGTACCCAAACAGGCATGGATTGTGACAATGAGGGATTTTCACTTCATTGCAGTGTAAATGTAAGTCTACTTATGACACTAATAAATAAACTTTAATTATTTCAAATGATTTAGGGAAGTGTAATGCCTTAATTGACATACGAAGCCTCCCGTAAGCTGATGTGAACTCTCTTGCTGAGAGATATTGCAGAATCCTGTGCAGATTGAAAGTCTGGAATCATGTTCACTACCATTGGAATCTCACACTTTGAGCATTGCTTTTTAAAAAACTGATTCTTTTTGAGGTTCAACGTAGGCGCAGAAATCAGGAGAGAAGAGTCAGGCTAAATCTTCACTGGGCAAGAGCGCAAACCAATTACCCACTCACTTTTGGAAGCAAAAACAATGTGGCAGATTACCAACTGAATGGCTGTAAATTGAGAGAGGGGAGCGTGCAGCAAGATCTGGGTGACCTTGTGCATCAGTCACTGAAGAAAGCATGTAGGGGCAGCAGGCAGGAAAAGGTGGCAAATGGTACATTGGCCTTCACTGCGGTAGGCTTCGAGTACACTACAGGAGCAGGAATGTGTTGTTGCACTTATAGACTCATGGTGAGGCCATACCTAAAATACCGTGTGCAGTTTTGGTTTCCTTTTCTGAGGAAAGATGTTTTTGCTCTTGAGGGAGTGCAGCGAAGGTTTATAAGGCTGATTCCAGGGATGGAAGCACTGATGTATGAGGAGAGATTGAAGAAGTTAGGATCGTTTTTGCTGGAGTTCAGACAAATGAGAGGGGATCTCAGAGACTTATAAAATTCTAATAGACCCACTTGGATAGATGCACAGGGGATGTTCCTGACGGTGGGGGAATCCAGACCCAGGGGTCACAGTCTGACATTCAGGATAGATCATTTAGGACGGACGTGAGGAGACATTTCTTCACCCAAAGAGTGCTGAGCCTGTGGAATTCATTATCATAGGAAGTAGTCGATGCCAAAACATTGAATACATTCAAGAGGCGGCTGGATATAGCACTTGTAGTAAAAAGGATCAAAGATTATGGGGAAAAAGCAGGATTAGGTTATTAAGTTGGATGATTATCCATGATCTTAATGAACGGCGGAGCAAGTTCAAAGGGACAAATGGTCTCCTCCTGCTGCTATCTTCTGTGCTTCTAAGAAAGATTGTACAGGCAAAGGATATCACATGAAATTATGTCAAAAGAGACATGTGCCAGGAGACTGCACTTCAGCAAGGAAGCCTTTATAAAGCAAGACTGGAAATCAAAATCTAATTGCCACATTGCCTTAACAGTGGAGATAAAAGTCACGACAGCGCTGTATTTGTTTTGCTTCTGAATCTTTTTAACATGGCATCAGTGGCATTCATGCAAAAGATTTCTTGCCAATAGAAATGGAGAAACTGGACAAGGGCAATATGGAGCCTGATGCAGACTCATCTTCTAATGTAGATGGGGAAGCTCAGGCTCCATGTGACGCAAGGGCAGCTGTTGCTTTTGGACACTGAGTTTATAAAATATCTAATTGATATGTCCAAACACTCCAATTGCTTCCTCTCTCCTTGTTTGCAAAAAGATAGCAGAAGCATGGTATTAGAGTAGAAAAACATTTTATTGTTTGTGTTAAAGTGAAAAGAATATATTTTGAAATTTTGAAAAGTTATTAAACATTTGGTGCCAAGGTTAAACATTAAATGTAAACATGGTATCACAGTTTTGTATTTATAACATTATTCTTGTTAATAAATGTTTCCATTAAACCATACAAAATTCTAATCGATTTTATTGAAACATTAAAACAAAACACAAATGCTTTACTGAAAGATCAAAACACAACAATTAAGTATGAGGTAATTATGAATGAAGCAAACAAGACAGAAGAATACTAATGATAAACATATGGCGGTTTAGATTTTCCACAGCCCAAAACATGAACTCTCCTTTACTCAACCTCATGCAATAAGGTCATGGTCCATGAAGTTCTGATTTCACTTCTTCCCAGTCACTTTTCAGTTTCCATATTAAATTTATGAACACTTACAAGCATGCTACATGTAAAGTTAAGTACTGATGTAATGCTGATTTAACTAGTAATTTGACAGATCTAAAACAAGTAATAAAACCTATGTTCATTTATACATATTTAATATCATCTTCAATCATAAAAATAAAATAAAAAATACACTTTAAATGAGCCAATAACAAAGGAGTAACTGCTTAAAAGAAATAGTAAAAAGAAACAGAAAAATTCAACATGCCTGCATAATAGCAGGCAATCTTTTTGACTTCTCTGTTTGACTTAAAAACTGCTGTTTTCCAAGCTAGATCTTAAAGGGAGTTCCCAGTCTGGTCCATTCATAAGGGGATGCGACTCAAGTCTTTCTGCGCCATGCTGGGGCTGTGAAGATTGTACCGCTGAAGGCCAGATATTGCTCCTTCATTAAAATTGGATCGCGATTTTTTTTCAACCTGGGTAACTGCAAAAAATTCAATTATTTTTGGCAGCCTGTAACTTTCTACTGCTGGTCGCAAGTTATGACCTATGCCTAGGCTAACAAAGGCAAGTATACCATATATCTTTTTAACCATTTTATCCATCTGTCCTTCTATTATCTTAAGGAACTAATGTACATGCACACCAAGATCCCTCTGATCCTTGATGCTTCCCACGGTTATGCCAATCATGTAATCCCTTGTCTTGCTTGTCCTGCCCAAGTGCATCATCTTATACTTATCACATTAAATTCCATTTGCCACTGATCAGCACATTTGACCAGTCCATCTATATCCTCCTATTTACCCCCACACCAATTTTTGTATCATCCCCAAACATACCGATCAACCCTCCTATATTCATTTTCATTGGGACTGATTGGTGGCACAGTGATCAGCACTGCTACCTCACAGTGCCAGGGACCAGGGTCTGATTCCCAGCTTGGATAACTGTCTATGCAGAGTTTGCATGTTTTCCCCATTCTGCATGGGTTTCCTCCAGGTGCTCTAATTTCCTCTGAAAGACTCGCTGGTTAGGTGCACTGGCCATGTTAAATTCTCTCTCAGTGTACTGAACAGGTGCCAGAGTGTGGTGATTAGGGGATTTCCACAGTAACTGCACTGCAATATTAATGAGCCTACTTGTGACAAATAAATAAACTTTAAACCACAAACAGAAACACTGAGCCCTGCAGGATCCCAGTGGACAGGTCTTCAGTCAGACAAACTTTTTATGAGTAGCTGAGACCAGTAAAGTCTCTGTTAAATACAAAGCCAACACTACTCCATCACTACATGCAGTGACGGTACTGTCTGCAACAGAAGGAGGTGGCTGAGCACAGAATGGATCATTACAAGTGTTTAAAGTGGAAGTGGATAAGTATTTGGTGGATCAGCAATAGAGGGCTATGAGGAAATGGCACAGGAAAGAAACTGAGGACAACATGGATTAGCCATGATCACATTGAAAGGCAGGGTAGGCTTGAATGGCCTGGTTGCCTACTCCTGCTTCTATTTCTTGTATGTTTTGTGAATGGGTGCACATTTGATATTTATGTTCCTTGCCTGTGCTGGAAAGTGTAGTTGCACTCTCACAGATTGATGGCACTGGTTTATCCTCTTGGATTAAACTCAACGTGTGATCTGATCCTATGGTGAAATGTCTACTATATATATAGATGAAACTTGAGTGCATAAATTATTGCCAAATTCTTTTTGTCTATTTGAGAATAATTTTTCTCAGCATCTATTAAGGTTCTTGATGCAAATGCATTGAATTCCCACAGTGCAGAAGGAATCTGTGTCCAGAAGGAAAGCACAGAATCTCCACAGAAGGCCATATTCAGCAAGGATTTTTAAAGAACCTATGTTCACCACAGTTAGAAGCAATGTGTGATATGCCTACAATTCACCAAAGAGGTGGTCACTGAACAATTCAATAAGACTTAGAGCAGCATGGTGCTGTCAGTAGGCATCAAGATTACTGTTGTCCTCCACATCTAAGGTAGAGGATCCTTTCAGGTGGGAGTAGCTAACATAGCTAACGTTTATCATCTGACATCTGAGAGATGACAGAAACTCTGTATGCCAGGAGAGAGGATTTAAAAAGTGCACGTGAGAGAACCCTGCGCATTCTTCTTTTTCAAGTAATAGTCTAATACCCTTTTGAATATTTCAATTGAAGCTGTCTCCACTCTCAGGCAGTGCATTCCAAACCATAATCACTTGCTGTGTGAAAGTTTTTGTTCATATTGCTTTTGTTTCTTTTGTCAAGTTAAACCTGTGTCTTTCTTTGTCTGAGATAGTCATTACCTGACATTTTCACAACAGAAGCATTCCTTACAAATCTTAGTGTGCACAAAGGAATACTATCAGGTAAATATTCCTACTGGATTTGTTCCCTGCAAATATCACAACTTCTTTTGGTACTTGGGCAATATTAGGCAACAAAATAACATTATTGTATTACATCATTTCTAATCTATACATCAGGTCAAAAACAAAAAATATCAGTAGCAAAACACTGCCAGTGATTTCAGTATATCACAATCTTTACAACCATCCTGATTCACAAAATAATAGAAATGCAAGGTATAACTAATTCTAATAACAATTACACGGAATCTACTGTGCAGAAATAGGCCATTCAACCTCACTGCTGTAGTTTGATCCTACGCCCATTCATTTTCATCTAAGTCTACCAGCTTATTCTTCAATTCTTTCTGCTCTCATAAGTGAATCTCAACCAGCATATGTAACATGAAGTTGAGTCTACTCCACTATTTCTACCTGTTTGTTTTTATATAAATGAAAAATAAACTGCTAAATTAGTCAAAAGCTGCTGAATACATTTCTCTGCTTGGGTATGGACTCATCAATTAACCCCTCTTTGTCACAGACAAACTCTGGACCATAACCCTGCCATTAGAGCCAAAGTATTTCAATATAGGTTTTGTGGGCATTAAGATAGTTATTTCATCATCTGCTAAAAGTAAGCACACAGATGCAGCAGGTTGTGAAGGAGGTATGCGGTATGTTGGCCTTCACATCAAGAGGATTCGATCAATGAAGTCTTGCTGCAGTTGGTGAGACCACAATTGGAATATTGTGTGCAGATTTGGTCTCCCTATCGGAGGAAGGATGTTCTTGCTATGGAGGAATGCAGCAAAGATTTACCAGACTATTTGTAACAAGAGATGGAGTCAGTTAGGATTATATGCACTGGAGTGGGAGGAGTAGGCAGTAGCCCAAAATAAGAGTCCAGTCTGAGGATAAGTAATGGTAAACCATTCAGGACAGAGATGAGAAATTTCTTCACCAAGACAGTGATAAGCCTGTGGAATTCTCCAATGCAGAAAGCAATTGAGGCCAAAGCATTGTATATTTTCAAAGAGTCAGATATAGTTCTTGGGATTAAAAGAGATCAATGGATATGGGGGAAAATAGAAACAGGTTATTGAACTGGATGATCAGCCACAATCATAATGAATGCAGAACAGGTCTACTCCTGCTCCTATATTCTATGTTTCTGTCCGAATGAGTACGTCTGGTGTTTGAATAAATAATAAAACAATCAGCCACTGACGGAATATTACAGGTTTGGATGCTGCAGAAGCAAATCATCTTTCCTGACAGCTGAGCCTTATGATTAGACTTTGTTCTGAACGCAGCTGAAGCAACTATTTGCAGTCACCATCCTTAAGAAAATGCTGACTGATACTGGCATTTCAAAAGCAAATTGCATTAAATGATGCTGTTTAAGTACTGAAGCATCACAAACTGTCACAACAGCATTATCCAACAAAATTTAACACTAAGTCACATCAGAAGAAATTACAATAAGGAATCAAATCTAGTGGTAACAAAGTCATAGATAAGGGTTTCGGTAGCAGTTCAGCTGAGGCAGGGACAGAAGAGGATGATTTTATGGAGGAGGAAGTGGATGGTCACATGAGAACATGATCCTCTTCAAATACTGAGAAAGCAAATCTGTGCATCATTCACAAGTCTAAAATTATATCAAGAATATCCTAATAACTTTAAATCAACATTTATCATAGAATTTCCTAATTTGTCATCAAAAGATAGTCACAATAAAAAGAGTCCACCAGTAAGTTGTAATCTCTTGGTTTGTCTCCGAGGCACTCAGTTTTTAACATTGATATTTATAAATGCCACATCCCGTTAAAACCTCTTTTTGAATTCTTTATAGGTTCTGAATTTTTCAAACAATTTTTTCAAGTTTTTGAGACTATTATCTGCTGTGATTCAGCAAGCTTCAAGTAATTGAGGTTGCTACACAAAGAACACAAAGACAAAGGAGGCGGCAACAGGATAAGCAATTCATTCATAAAATAATCACAATTTCTACAATATTAAAATCTTCTCTTTCCAACAAAAAAAAACAAACA
Organism: Sphyrna mokarran; assembly: GCA_024679065.1. Lineage (NCBI taxonomy): Eukaryota > Metazoa > Chordata > Chondrichthyes > Carcharhiniformes > Carcharhinidae > Sphyrna > Sphyrna mokarran. The sequence continues at coordinate 58,170,469 of JAGIQG010000009.1, forward strand.
AGTCCAACTTTCTTGTCCTTTCCTTATTTTCTTGTTATTGAGGGGGTGCAGAGGAGATTTACAAGGATGTTGCCTAGATTGGGAGGTATGACCTATGAGACCTAGATTGAGGGAGCTAGGTCTCTTTTCCCTGGAGAGACGAAGGTTGAAAGGCGACCTGACAGAGGTTTATAAAATGTTGAGAGGAATAGATAGGGTGAATTCTCGGAGGCTATTTCCCAGAGCTGAAATGGTCGCTATAAGAGGACACAGGTTTAAGGTGTTGGGCAGCAAGTACAGACAAGATGTTAGGGGTAAGTTTTTCACTCAGAGGGTGGTGAGTGAATGGAAACGGCTGCCGTCGATGGTGTGGAGGCGAACTCACTGGGGTCTTTTAAAAGACTTCTGGATGAGTACGTGGGATTAAATGGGATTGGGAGTTACAGATACCTACTATGGCCTAGTAGGTATGGATATGATCGGTGCAACTTGTGGGCCGAAGGCCTGTTTGTGCTGTAGTGTTCAATGTTCAATGTACGTTTCTTTAATATTAAATTCACTCGTACACAAAGCATCATTGCACTGCATCAGCTTTCTTTTCATCTTTGCCTTTTAAAAGCAGCACTGGATTCCAGAAAATTGGACATAGGTTGATGAGTGATAATTTCAAAACTCTTAAATTGAGCTACTTTTAATTTTAGTTGTTTGTTTTGCTAAAGGCTATTCTCAATTTTCATTTGCATGCAGTTAACTTTAAGGCCATACAACTGGACTCAATCACAAGCTATAAAGTGACTCAGATTCATAGATAAACAATATCGAAAATTGAGGAATTTCAACATAAATTTTTTGTAAAGCATTACTAAACTTAGACTTAAGACAAAGCAACTGGTTTTACATTGCAGCGTAGGAATTTGTTTTAGTCTAGCAATAAGATACACATACACATCCACTGTTGATTGATTTAAATATTTTAAACAATGCATCAAATTGCAGAATAACAAGAGTGAGATTATTAGCTTTTTGTGGCCTTCAGGATAACTTAACACTGGTAGAACTGATAATAGATTTGGAAATAGCACAACACAGAATATAGAAAACATAGAATATTACAGCGCAGTACAGGCTCTTTGGCCCTTGATGTTGCGCTGACCAGTGGAACCAATCTAATGATCCTCTAACCTAAACTATTCCGATATTATCCATATGTCTATCCAATGACCTTAAAGTTGGTGAATCCACTACTGCTGCAGGCAGGACATTCCACGCTCTTACTACCCTCTGAGTAAAGAACCTACCCCTATTATCACCCCTCAATTTAAAGCTATATCCCCTTGTGTTAGCTACCACCATCCAAGGAAAAAGGCTCTCACTGTCCACGCTCTGATCATCCTGTATGTCTCAATTAAGTCACCTCTTCACTTTCTTCTCTCTAACGAAATCAACCTCAAGGCCCTCAGCCTTTCCTAATAAGACCTTCCCATCATACTAGGCAACATCCTGGTAAACCTCGTCTGTACCCTTTCCAATGCTTCCACATCTTTCTTATAATGCGGCGATCAGAACTGTACGCAATATTCCAAATGTGGCTGCACCAGAGTTTTGTACAGCTGCAACATGATCTCACAGCTCTGAAACTCAATCCCTCTATCAATAAAAGCTAACACACCGTACACCTTCTTAACAATCCTATCAACCTCGGTGCCAACTTTCAGGGATTTATGTACATGTACACTGATGTTACGTACATGTACACCAAATGTTATCCATTTGCAAAGTGCAGGGGTAATATTTCCTTTAGCTCCCCCATGTAATCTCTAATAATACGACTGCCAATTCCTTCATCAACTTGTACAATAAATGTCAGATGGCGTCTTTAAGTACAGAATAGTTTACTTTGAAGTTTATTTATCGGTGTCACAAGTAGGCTTACATTAACATTGCAATGAAGTCGCTGCGAAAATCCCCAAATTGCCATACTCTGCCTGTTCAGGTATACAGAGATAATTCATCATGATCAATACATTTAACCAGCATGTCTTTCAGATTGTGGGAGGAAGCCCTCACAGATATGCAGAGAACGTGCAAATTCCACACACACAATGCCCCAAGCTGGGAATCAAACCAGATCCCTGAGGCTGCAAAGCTGCAGTGCTAACCATTGCGTTACCTCATTCCTACAGTTCCATGTGATATATACAATAGTGTTATAAATGAAAATGTTCCGCATCTTGCACTCCTGTAGTTCCACTAGCTCACTACATTGTCTGAGACTGGAATTCCTTACTTCCTTCAAATCTTACCTTCTTCGCATAAACAATATACTTCTAAAACAAATTTTGGTAACACCTAAGATTTGTTCTTTGTATTGGTTTGGATGGATATTCAAGATCCCATGGCATTATCTATGTCAATTTGTCTCATTTGGTAGCACGTTTTTCTCCAAGTTAGCAAATTGTAAAGTTCAAATCCAACTTAAATTATTGAAAGCATAATATGATCCCTAACAAGACTATTGAGAGAATACTGCACTGTTGAAAGTGGTGTACCACGTTGAACGAAGATTTGTTCTTTGTATTGGTTTGGATGGATATTAAAGATCCCATGGCATTATCCAAAGAGTTTGTTTTGTTTATTTTCCCACTGTATTAATTTATCCCAAAGGCCACTAATCAAACAACATTATTTTTGTCATTCTGCAATTTGATGTGCTGTTTAACTTTAAAACAATTAAATAGATATGCATGTGTCCTGGTCAACATTTGTGCCTGTGTCAACTCAACCATTCATCCAATTATCCCTCAGAGAAGACATGATACTGAAATATTTTCTTTTCCTTTATCTAAGTTTCTCAAATTATAAAAATGTTCTCTAATCATTTTTTTTAAACATACAAAAATTTACTCAAGCAATCTGACTTGAGGATTGATGATCCACTCAGTGCTCCTTATGGCAGGTATGAGATGAAATATTCAAAATTTACACAAAAGTAAAACAAAACATCAATTAGTTACTAACTGCAATAATTAACACAGTCATCTCTAACAACTGAATATTCTTCACATTCTTTAAAAACAACAAATACCAGTAATTTGGCAAAATATTGAAGAAAAGTAAATCAGTATGATATGAGTGGATAGGTTTTTAAATTGACAAGGGAATTAAGCGTTATGAGGAGAAAGCGGGCAAGTGGTACTGAACGACTACAGATCAGCCATGATCTTATTGAATGGCAAGGCAGGCTCGAGGGGCTGTATGGCCTAGTCATGCTCCTATTTCTTATGTTCTTATGTGACATCACATAAGAAATAAGACTGCCAAAAACAATATAGCATTTTCTATTTCATTTTCTTGTCACTTTACATTGAGGGAAAAATAAAAGAAAATTCTAACAATTGTTGGTAGGATTATTATTTCATCAATTTTTCCTCAACTTTCTGCTGAGTCATATACTCCAGCCTCCTGCTGGGAGGTCAGGTGTTGGAACAACAATGTTGCTTCCAAGATGGTGCCAGAACGAGATGACTTCTTACAAGTACCCAGCATACTTTCTAATTCTATCTGTAGCTCTTGTTCTTTGTTTCTAAAACTTTATTCCAACTCTTTTAAACTCTCTGACAATGTTTTAATTCAATAATCGCTGACAGATTTAGCAATCCTTAGGACTCTGGAGACACACGAGCTGAAACTTACCCGGACATGTGGGACCTGTAGCCAGGGCTAGGGATTTTCATGCACCTGCCCCTAGTATACAAGAAAATGACCAAGAAGCCTGGGCCTTCACTCTGTAGATTCGCACAGACCAGGAAAACACTGCCAAAGCCAAGGTCTCTGGTCTCCAATGATTAGACCCACATTCCTGAGCTGGAGCCTTTACCCCACATTCTTAACTATCAACTCCCACTGCCTAAAAATGACTCACACAGGTCTTCTAAGTTTATTTTAAGGTCTTGAGATCCTCTGACCTCTGAAGGAAGACCCCAACCTGGCAGTGACCCTGGGGACCCAACATGTGGACCTGGCCATCAGAGACGTCATCTACTTACCGGGCTCGTGCCAGAGCGTAGTCTGGACCTCCATTTACCTCCATAGCCAAACCACAGCCCAAAAGTGTCCTGGAACACTCAGTCGCTCAGACTCATCTACCGATGCAGGAACTGCAAACAAGATGACACATTGTCCACCTGCACCGACCAGAGAGAAGAACCTTAGCGGATACAACAAACCCTTAACACTGCATACTGCTCTCACTATTTCCCAGGCCCGGAAAGAAGCAGTCATTCCAGGAAGCGTGGAAAACATGTAGGCCTACAGATGAACATGAAACAATGCGGTCCCGAGGCCCTCCTCCCCAGTTTACTCCTTGCAAACGTTCAATCTCTGGAAAACAAGGTAGATGAACTTAAAGACAGACTCACTTTTCAAAGAGAACCGAGGAGCTCCTGTGCTCTGTTTCACAGAGACATGGCTCACTCCTACTTCACCAGAGAGCTTCTCAATCCACTGAATGGACCACGTAGCAACCTTAGGCAAAGCTAAGGGAGGTGGGGTCTGCCACCTAATCAATACCTTGTAATGCCTAGATGTAGCAACGCTGGCAAGTTTCTGTTCCTTGGACCTAGAATATCTGATGCTAAAATTCCACCCCTACTAACTTCCATGGGAGTTCACCTCTTATTTTGACAGCAGTTTACATCCCATATCACGTGGAACGAAATATACATCACTATAAATAACTTTGAGAGGAAACATTCCAAGACCTTGTTCATCATGGCCAGGAATTCAACAGGCCTGTCTCAAGAGCATTCTACCAAACCACAACACGTCTTCAGTCCCATTAGAGGCCAAACATTCTAGACCATCTTACACAATTATCAAATGAGCTTACCGTTCTATCCACCTGCCCGTACTTTGGCAAATCGGACCACAAGGTTGTGTCTCTGCTCTCCGCTTACAAACGGAAACTTGGGAAGAGGGAAGATTTGTGAAAAAAAAGTCATGCAATTGTCTGAGGAATCAGATGATTTCCGACAGGACTGCTTAGAATCAGTAGATTGGTCAATATTTATAAACTCTGACCAGCTTGAACAAGTATGCCACTACAGTAACCGACTTTATTAGTAAGTGTGTAGAAGACTTTGTGCCAAAGCAGCAAAGCCATGTGTTTCCCAGCCAAGAACCCTGGATGAACAGGAATATCCACTACTTGCTGAAGACTAGGTCTGAGGCATTCAAGTCAGGCGATCCTGAAGTATACAAAAAAGCCAGATAGGATCCAAGAAGATCCTAAGATACCAAAAGATCGTAGCGGACCAAGCTAAAGTCCCAAGCTAGCCATTCATACCCTTGGTGGCAAGTTCTGCAAGACATAACAGGCTACAGGATGAAGGCATGTAAAATCACCAGCACCAACACACCCCTCCCTCATGAGCTCAATGCATTCTACACCCATTTTGAGCAAGAGGTCAGCAAGAGCATGTCCTCCACCCTGGAAGCCTTGGATGAACATATATCTGAGATTGCCACTGCAGGTGTCAGAACAGCCTTTTCAAACGTCAACCCACGGAAGGCGACTGGCCCGGATGGGGTACCCGGACGAGAACTCAGATCCAGAATGGACCAACTGGCAGGGGTATTCACAGATATCTTCAATGTCTCTTTACAACAAATCTGAGGTCCTTATCTGTCTCAAGAAGACAACCATCATCCCAGTACCAAAAAAAAAAGCCAAGTAGCGTGCCTTAATGACTACCATCTGGTGGCTCTGACATCCATCATTATGAAGTGCTTTAAAAGGTTCATCATGGCTTAAATCAATTCCAGCTCCCCAGATTGCCTGGATCCAATACAGCTCGCCTGCAACAAGTCCACAGCAGACGCCATGTTCCTGGTCCAACACTCAAATTTGGAATACCTAGCTGAGAACAACACTTATGTGGGAAAAATGCTTAGAAAATCAGTAGTAAAGAGGATTTGGGAGCCCTTGTTCAGGATTCGCTTAAGGTTTAAGTGCAGGTTCAGGCAGCGGTTAGGAAGGCAAATGTAATGTTAGCATTTGTGTCGAGAGGTCTAGAATGAAAGAGCAGGGATGTACTTCTGAGGCTATGTAAGGCTCTGGTCAGACCACATTTGGAGTATTTTGAGCAGTTTTGAGCCCCATCTCTAAAGAAGGATGTGCTGGCCATAGAAAGAGTCCAGAGGAGGTTCACAAGAATGATCCCTAGAATGAAAGACTTCTCGTGTGAGGAACGGTTGAGGACTCTGGGTCTAGTCTCATTAGAGAATAGAAGGAAGGGGGGGGATCTCATTGAAACTTACAGGATACTGCGAGGTCTGGATAGAGTGGATGTGGAGAGGATGTTTCCACTAGTAGGAAAAACTAGAACCAGAGGGCACAACCTCAGGCTAAAGGGATGATACTTTTGAAAAAAAGAGATGAGGAGGAATTTCTTCAGCCACAGAATATGAATCTGTGGAAGCCAGGTCACTAAGCATCTTTAAGACAGGTTGATTAATAAGGGGATCAAGGGTTCTGAAGAAGAGGCAGGAGAACAGGGATGAGAAAAATATCAGCCATAACTGAATGTCAGAGCAGATTCTATGGGCCGCGTGATCTAATTCTGCTCATACGTCCTATGATTTAATAATGAGATGCCGGCATTGGACTGGGGTAAACATAGTAAGAAGACTCACAACATTAGGTTAAAATCCAACAGATTTATTTGGTAGCAAAAGCACTAGCTTTCAGAGTGTTGCTCCTTCATCAGGTAAGTGGGAGTTCTGTTCACAAACAGGGCACATGGAGACACAAACTAAATTTACAAAATAATGATTGGAATGCGAGTCTTTACAGGTAATCAAGTCTTAAAAGGTACAGACAATATGAATAGAGAGGGTGTTAAGCACAGCTTAAAGAGATGTGTATTCTCTCCAGACAGGAAAGTTATTAAGATTTTGCAAGCCCAAGCAAGTCGTGGAGGTTACAGATAGTGTGACATGAACCCAAGAGCCCAATTGAGGCTGTCCTCGTGTGGAACTTGGCTATCGGTCTCTGCTCAGTGATTCTGCATTGTCATGTATTGTAAAGGCCGCCTACCCAAAAATCAGAGGCTGAATGCCTGTGACCACTGAAGTATTCCCCAACAAGAGAGCACTCTTGCCTGGTGATCGTCAAGCCATCTTCAGTCATGTGTTGTCATAGCATCTGCACATCCCCCAATGAACCATGCTTCAGGACATCCTTTCCTGCAGCTTATCAGGTAGACAACATTGGCCGAGTTGTAAGTGTACGTACCATGTACCCAGTGGATGGTGTTCTCGTGCTAGATGATGGCATCCGTGTCGATGATCCAGCAAGTCTTGCAGAGGTTGCTGTGGCAGAGTTGTGTGGTGTTGTGGTCACCGTTATCCTGAAGGCTGCGTAACTTGCTGTGGACAATGGTCTGTTACAGGTTGTGCGGTTGTTTGAAGTCAAGAAGTGAGGGTGTGGGGATGGCCTTGGTGAGATATTTGCCTTCATCAATGACATGTTGAAGGCTCCGGAGATGTCAAAGCTTCTCTGCTCAGGGCAAGTACTGGACAATGAAGGGTCCTCTTCTGATGAGGTTGATGCAGTTTTTCATTGTGGCATGTTGGAATTGTTGATCGTTGAATTCAGCGCCATGTTCTAATGAGAGCATCTTTCAGAGTCTGGAGATGTCTGTTGCAATCCTCCTCATCTGAACAGGTTCTGTGTATACAGAGGGCTTGTCCGTAGGGGATGACTTAACATGTTTAGGATGGAATCTGGAGAAATGGAACATCTTGAGGTTATCCATGGGCTTGCAGTACAGTGAAGTGCTGAGGTGACTATCCTTGGTGGAGATGCATGGGTCCAAGAATGCAGCCGATTCTGAAGAGTAGTCCATGGTGAGTCTGATGGTGAGATGGAACTTGTTGATGTCATCATATAGTTGTTTCAGTGATTTTCATCATGAGTCCAAAGGAAGAAAATGTCATCAATGTATCTAGTAGATTGCATTGATTGAAAGTCCTATATACAATGAAGAGGCATACTGAGGTGCAAATTTGGTTTGCATGGCTGTTCTGTATGTCTGGATGAAGAACTGCTTGTTGAAGGTAAAGACATTGTCGTCCAGGATGAAGTGGATGAATTGTAAAATTGCATCTGGAGACTGGCAGCTGTTGGCACTGAGTACTGAGACAGTTGCAGCACTGTCATAATTGTGGGGGATGCTGATGTAGAGTGCTAAGACATCCATTGTGACAAGACATGCTCCTGGTTCAACTGTTCCACGTGTGCTGAATTTCTGTAGGAAGTCCGTAGTATCATAACAAAACCTGGGGGTTCTTTGTATAATGGGTTTCAGGATGCCCTCAATATAGCCAGAGAGATTCTCGCACAGGGTTCCATTGCCCAATATGATGGCACAGCCAGGTGTGTTTGCCTTGTGTATCTTCGGGAGACAGTAGGGATCTCCAACACTGGGAGTATGTGAACGAGAGCACAGAGGAAGTTCTGAAGGTCCAGATCAAAGGTCTTCATCAGTCTGTTGAGTTGACATGCGTGTTTTTTGGTCGGATCTGCAGATAACTGTCTGTAGTGTTCCTCGTTGTTCAGTTGTTGGTACACTTGTTTGCAGTAATCTGTTCTATTCAGTATGATTACGGCCCCTCCTTTGTCTGCTGGTTTGATGAGAATGTTGCCGTTGGTCTTCAGAGCACAAGTGGTGTTGTGTTGTGCTTGGGTGACGTTTGGACAGTCTTGTGAGTAAGGCTGATGAATCTGGTGTTGCGCACCTCCTGACAGTTTGGACGTACACGTCAAGTCGAGGGCAGCGGCTTCCGGAGGAGTCCAATTCGACTCTTTTCTCTTCAGTTGCTGCACTGCAGATCTCCCTGCTGGCTGTTTCGGTTCATTGACTGTGTCATGGTGTGTGCTATTGGCCTCTTGGGATTTGTGGAAGAATTCCTGCAGTCTCATTCACCTGATGAATTTCTCTCTGTCTGCTGTGAGATTGATGGGGTCTATTTTAATGGTGAGGCAGAAATTGAGCCTTCAGCTGAGAACTTCAATTTCATCTGGTTGAAGTGTGTAGTCCGAGAAACTGACAATGGACTTCGCTACAGTGGTATTGTTTTCTACTGTGGTACCAGGGAGGCTTGGTTGCTGCAGGTGGTGATGCCGAGTTTCTCAAGTTTCCTGTTATTGGTTATCACATAGTTGGCGTAGTTCCTTTGTCTCGTCTGCTTGGAAGAGTTTCACAGCTAGTCTGCATCCTGACCGCAAGTTGAGAATATGGACTCTACCTTGGTTTCCAGGATGCAGCGTTTGCTGTAGAGCTGGTGTATGAGGTGGTTGAGGAGTATGAGACAGGTGCAATGGCAAAATCTCTCAGTCTGTGTTTCAGGTTCATCTCAGTGGGTTTGTGATCTGTAGTTCTTTGGGTATCTTGTTTACTTTCTCGCATCTTTGTAGAAACTTGATGTCTGTGTCAATATGTGCGATCTTCTTGGAGATCCTGTCCATTTGGAACCAGTAGTTTGCCGTGCTGATGGTAATTATGATGTGGAGATGCCGCCGTTGGACTAGGGTAAACACAGTAAGAAGTCTCACAACACCAGGTTAAAGTCCAACAGGTTTATTTGGTAGCAAAAGCCAAGCTTTGAGCGCTGCTCCTTTGTCAGATAAGTGAGAGTTCTGTTCATAAACAGGACATATAAAGACACAAACTCAATTTACAAAATAATAGTTGGAATGTGTGTTTCTACAGGTAATCAAGTCTTAAAGGTACAGACAATGCAAGTGTAAAGCACAGGTTTAAGAGATATATGCTGTCTCCCGACAGGATAATTAGTGAGATTTTGCAAGCCCAGGCAAATTGTGGGGTTTACAGATAGTGTGACAATGAACCCAAGATCCCAGTTGAGGCTGTCCTCATGTGTACAGAACTTGGCTGTCAGTCTTTGCTCAGTGATTCTGCATTGTCATGTGTTGCAAAGGCCGTCTTGGGGAATGCTTACCCGAAGATCAGAGGCCGAATGCCCATGATCGCTGAAGTGTTCCCAATGATCTGTGCCAGATCATCCACACGGATGCCATCATCTCACATGGGAACACCATCCTCCAGGTACACGGTATATACTGTTGAACTCAGCCAACCTGTCTACCTGATACGCTGCAGGAAAGGATATTTGAGGCATGGTACATTGGAGAGACCATGCAGACGCTACAATAACAGATGAATGAACACCGATCGACAATCATCAGGCAAAAGTATTCTCTTGCTGTTGGGGAACACTTCAGTGGTCAAGGGCATTCAGCCTCTGAGTTTCAGGTAAGCATTCTCCAAGACGCCTTTGCAACCCATGACAATGCACAGTCACTGATCAGAGACTGACAGCCAAGTTCTGTACACAAGGACGGCCTCAACTGGGATCTTGGGTTCATGTCACACTATCTGTAACCCCCATGACTTGCCTGGGTTGCAAAATCTCACTAACTTTCCTGTCTGGAGACAATACACATCTCTAACCTGTGCTTAACACACTTTCCACTCATTCACGCTGTCTGTACCCTTAAGACTTGATTAGCTGTAAAGACTCGTATTCCAACTATTATTTTGTAAATTGCATTTGCCCTGTTTGTGAACAGAACTCCTACTTATCTGATAAAGAAGCAGCAGTTCAAAAGCTAGTGGCTTTTGCTTCAGAATAAACCTGTTGGACTTCAACCTGGTGTTGTGAGACTTCTTACTATGATCTTATGTCAGACTTCTACTTATCAACTATAGCTCAGCCTTCAATACCATTGTTTCTGGAAAACTCATCTCATCTCCAAAACTCTGTGGTAGGGAGCTCGGCTTTTCCCTCTGCAACTGGATCCTGGACTTCTTAACCCACAAACCGCAATCAATAAGGATACACAACAATATCTCCTCCATGATTATCCTCAACACCGGTGCCCAACAAGGCTGTGTCCTCAGCCTCTTACTACACTCCTTATACACCTATTACTGCGTGGCCAAATTCACTTCCAACTCAATTTTCAAGTTTGCTTATGAGACCAAATGTAATGGGTCAGATCTCATAGAAGCATAGAATCCCCGCATTGCAGAAGGAGGCCAGGTCCTAGCCCTGTAACCCACATATTAACCCTACTAATCCCCTGACACTAAGGGGCAACTTATCATGACCAATCAACCCTAACCAACATTTCTTTGGACTGTGGATGTCTCCATGAAGACACAGGGAGAATGTGCAAACGCCATATAGAAAGTGACCTGAAGCCAGAAATGAACCCGGGACCCAGGTCCTGGAGCTGTGAGGCAGCAGTGCTAACCACTGTGCCATCATGCTGCCCATCTCAAACAATAACAAGATAGATTACAGGAAAGAGATAAAGAATCTGGTGAACTGTTTGATGACAATAATCTTTCCCTCGATGTCAAGAAACCAAAGGAGATAGTCATCAACTTCAGAAACCGTAGTGGAAGTCATGCTCCTGTCAGCAAAGAGAGTGAACTAGAAATGGTCGAGAGCTTCAAGTTTTTAGGTGTCTCAATCACCAACAGCCTGCCCTAGTCCCGTATGCCGACACTATAGTTAAGAAAGCCCACCAATGCTACTTTCTCAAGGCTAAGGAAATTTGGCATGTCAGCTATGATTTTCACCAACTCTTACAGCTGCACCATAGGAAGCATTCTTACTATTTGTATCACAGCTTGATATGCTCCTACTCTGTCCAAGACTACAAGAAACCACAAAGGCTCATGAACAAAGCCCAGTCCATCAACAAAGCAACCTTCCATCCATTGATACTATCAAAACTTCCCACTGCCTCAGAAAAGCAGTCAGCATAATTAAGGATGCCACACACCTTGGACATATTTTCTTCCACCTTCTTCTATCGGGAAAAAGGTACAAAAGTCTGAGGACACATACCAATTAACTCAAGAACAGCTTCTTCTCTGCTTCCACCAGACTTTTGAATGGACCTACCTCACATTAAGTTGATCTTTCTCAACACACTAGTTATGACTGTAACACTACATTTTGCAGTCTCTCCTTTCCTGCTTTATGAACAGTATGCTTTGCCTGTAAAGCACACATGAAACAATGTTTTTCACCGTATACTGATAATGAATCAAATCAAATCTTCATGCCAATGAAGCTTCATCACCAGCTGGTGATGCTGAAGTACAATTTCAGGTGAATCCTTTCCCCAGTGCTTTTCTCTGAACAGCTTCTTTATGATCTTGTACCTCATCATCCAGTCAGGACTGTAACTTAAAAGTCTGCATTTTAAACCTGGCACTGCATGTATAGGAAACAAACCTTACCATTCAACATACCCAACTAAATAATTAATATAAATAAAGATATCTATTATTTTCAACTGTTATCATTTTCACAAAATCAAGTTCTGCTTTCCAGGCTTTAGTACAATTAATGATTGTTTTTATGGTACACGTCACTTCAAACAACAAACTGGTTTATATAAAGAGCACCTACTCGTTGAATAAAACCAGCCTTAAGGTGGATTTTTATGAGTAGTTTTACATCAAAATTAACACATCTCTCACAATAGTGCCTGATATTCAAATTTGTCACAAAATTGTTTCAGTACAGAATGAGACAATTCAGCCTGTCATTTATGCTGGCTCTCCAAAGCAGCAATTCACCAAGAGCCAATCCAATGCCTCTTCTCAATAACTTAGCACACTTTGCCTTTTCTAGTGATAAGAGAATTCCTCTTGACCCTGCCTCCACTACACTCTCATGCAGTACATTCCAGAGCTTAACCACTCAGTGTGAAAAGTGCTCCTCATGCCTCTATTGATTCTTGTGCCAGTTACTGTGTCTTCTCATTCTCTACCCTTCCACCAGCTGAAGCTATTTTTCCTGATGTATCCTGTCTAGATATCTCAATTTTAAATACCTCTGCCATATCTCATTTCAACTTTCTCTGCTCAAAAGGAAAACAATCCTAACCTTTCCTCATCCCTGAAACCATTTCCATGAAACTTTTCTGCATTTTCTCTAATGTCTTCACATTTTTTCTAAAGTGTGGCAACCTCCAGTTGAGGTTGAACCTGTGTTCTATGTAAGTTTAACATTATCTCTTTGTTCATGTATTTTATGCCCTTATTAGGATGCTGTCTACCTTATCAACTGTTCTCTCAACCTGCTGTGCCACTTTCAATGAATTAGATAAGGATTAGGAGCAGGAATAGGCAATTCAACTCCAAGTCTGCTCCACCAGTCAATACAATCAAGGCAGATCTCATCTCAGCCTCATCTCCATCTTTCCACTCACTCACCAAACCCCTTTGTCCCACTACTAATTAAAAACCTATCTCCTCCTTAAATTCGTTTAGAGTTCTTGCATCCACTGCACTGTGGAGTGGAGAATTCCACAGATTCATGCCCCTTTAAGTGAAGTAATTCCTCTTGATTTCTGTTTTAAATCTGCCACCTCTTAGGCTAAAACTATGGCCTCTCATTGTGGAATGTCCAACAAGGAGAAACATTCACTCTACATCTACCCTGTCATCCCCTTTAGCAATACCCTTAATTAGATCTCTCAATCTTCTAAACTCCAGCAAGTATGGGCCTAAACTGCTCAATATCCCTTCATAAGACAAGTCTTTCATCCCTAGAATCAATCTAGTGAAACTTCTCTGAACCATCTCTAATGGCTTTACATCCTTCCTCACGTAAGGGAACCAAAACTGTGCACAGTATTCCAGATGCAGTCACACCAACAACCTATAAAGTTTTAATAACACCTCCTTACTTTTATACTCTATTCCATATAACATATAAGATGATTAGAGGTATAGATAGGGTAGACAGTGATAGCCTTTTTCCTAGGATGGAAAAAGCTAGCACAAGGGGACACAGCTTTAAATTAAGGGGTGATAGTTATAGGATGGATATCAGAGGTAGGTTCTTTACCCAAAAGGTGGTTCGGGAGTGGAATGCCCTGCCTGCAGCAGTTGTAGATGCGCCAAGTTTGGTGGCGTTTAAGAGGTTAGTTGATAAGTATATGGAAGAGAAGGGAATGGTTTAGTTTGGAGGGGCATTGCTTTTTATATTGGTCGGCGCAACATCGAAGGCCGAAGGGCCTGTTCTGTGCTGTAATGTTCTATGTTCTATTAGAAATGAATGCCAAAATTTCACAATGCACATGACACACAAGTCCTTCTGTTTCTGCAACCCTTTCAGAATCATACTCTTTATTTGATATTAGACCATAACCTCCAAGCTCCAGAATTAGTAGGGGAATCCCCTTCAGAAATTTACTGGTATGGTTTGAACAACAATTGCCCAGAAGTGCAAACTTCCTTTCATTTAAATCACAAATCTTTAGGTTACATAAACTAGTTAACATCAATTGTTAGCCAGAAAAAGAAAGATAAATTAAAACCACTTGTAATTTCTGGGGAATTGTTACCCACCTCCAATTTGGGACTCCGCCAAAATCCTGACATCACTCCCCCCGCCCCACTACGGGTTTCCCCATTTCCTCCAATCCCCTTATGTAACTGTCCCACATCCTCAGCCCCAGAAGTCTACCAGTTTTGCCTGAAAGAGTAAGAAGAAACAACCTGTGTTAAAAAGGACAGGGGACCCACCACAGCACCCCATTCACTCCCAACCAGGCTCCATCCACATTCTCGACTAGACCTCCCTCCAACTCTAACAGTCCTAACTAAAAGAGGCCAACTCTGACAGTCCTCCATTCCAACCCACTCTTCCATTCTGGGATGGAGATTGCCACTCTGAGGAAATTACAGGCCCACAAATTCACAGTTAAATGCAGAAATCTAGAAGTTGTTCAGCGTTTACATACTTCTAATGAAAATGAGTTGTTGAAGAATCACCAAATTGCAATCAATTGGAAATCTATGAACTGAAAGAACTTTGAGAGACTAAAACAATACTTTTAGTCTCACATAAAAACTTCTGAAAAGTTATAATTTGTTGAAGGGTAACATGCTTTTAAATAACAAACTAACTTTGTAATTAATGCCAAACAACCTCACTGATGCTGAAGTGTTGATGTTGAAAGTTAAGCCCTTCAATTACGATAGGAAATTCAACATATTTTAAGTTTTTGATAGTTTAATTTCTACCTTAATCCCATGTGCATAATCTAGTAATTTGTTTCTTGATCTAAATGAAGTGATTTTTACTACCTGGTTTGCTGTTGATTAGAATACTTCAATGCAATTGGCTGCTGACCATGCTGGATGGTATCATTGCTGCTGCCTGACCGGAGATCCTTTTGACTTGAAGTCGGAAAGGGAGAAATCCACAGCACGGAGAACTTTGTGAGCAGCTTTCTTCGAGTTCTGCGGTGCACGCCGGTGACTACCAAAATTTGTTTGCGCAGAGCCAATCTAGTCTGTCTATTCACATTTTAATTTGGGGATTCAAAAGAAATTGCCCTTTAAGAAAAAAATCGATTAAAACTCAAACAGCGGCAAATAACACAATCTCGTCTTCTTTACGAGCAGTTGCTGCGGGAACTAAGTTACTTGCTGCCGCCTTCCAAGGAACTTTCTAGCACCTTGCTAGGGCGCCTGCGTGCAAGGGGAAGCGAGCACGTTCTTGGGCCGTTGTCGACGGTTGGTGACAGGAGGACAGCCCATCTCCCACCACTACCGTCTACCGCCCGAAACAGCATCTCAGGTAACCCATATCGAGCGCAATTAACCACGCCGCACCAGAGACAGAAAAATATGCGCGGCAGTTTTTTCGTCTGAAAAAAAGACGAGTTTTTTTTCAGGGAATAAAATTAGCATTCATCGGAAATAACTTTGGAACAGAATACAGTGTTTCGTGTACATGTGACTTGATGTATAATAACAGAGTCGGCATAATATATGTGTGGTCCACTGGGCTCACAACCCACAAGTGGTACCGGTGATGTTACTTTGCATATATGGTTTGGTACAAAGTATGTTTGAAAATTTTATTTTTTGCAATACTTACAAATACATTGTATTTGTATTGCTGTGAGGTCTGAAACGGCTCAGCAAGTATTTTACGCACAGATAACAACAAATATAATTCCATGAACAGCGTGCTTTTAATTATTCCTTCAACAAAAATTATATAAAAATGCAAAATGTCAAATGAATACTCAAAACTCCCTCTTACATTATGTACATTTTGTTGATGCAAACATTTTTGTACAAAAGGTGAATTCGATAGCTTTAATGAGACTGGGAACACTTGAAATTAAAATAAAAAGTAACACATTCTTTACAAACCTATACCAATGATATATTACAATTAGCAAGAAAAACAAGTGATGAACAGAAGTTACAAAATAGAGTGCTTTCTTTGCACATCTGTATGCCTGAAGCATTAGTATCAAAAGTGCAATAGCAACAATATATTTCATACTATTGGTTAAAAAACACATTGCGATCTGAAATGAGACAAACTCCTAGAAATGTTCAGCAAGCCAGTCCCTTCCCATTTTCCCATGTTATATTGGGTCACCACAATGCTTGTTGATCACCTTCATATCAATCAATATTTTTGATTAGGCGGGTAGTTTTACAACTTGATGCCCTTCCTGTCACCAAATCACTCAATTAAACCAGGCAGGGGATCAGCATTCATATAAACTGGCTGTTTGTTTTTTTGTGTGGATAAATGGAGAAGTGGAACTTGAACTCAACTTTCTGACTCACAGGTGGGAAAGGTAACCCACTGAGTCAGTTATTCTAGCTCCCTACTGACTAAGCCAGTGACTGATGAAAAAGACAACAAAAGCATTTGGCTTTATTATAGCATCTTTAATGAAACAAAACTTCCCAAGAGACTTCACAGAGGCATGAGAAATGGGAGACTAAGCCAAAGCAATAAGGTTATGGGGTTCAACTAAAAAAAAGTAAAAAAATGGCTTTTACCAATATCTTCAACGCACAGAAGGATGGGGATTAAATTATGGCTGTGCATTTAAGCATTAAATTAGCTTTGAGACTGTTTGATCTGTGCAAACATTTGTGACTTATAACTATTATGTATAATGAAAGCTATTGGTTTAAAAAAAACACTGCTCCTATCTCTGTTATAAACAAGATTGAATAATGATGTTGGTCTCAAGTCAAAAATAGTGGAGATATGGGGATGGATGCATATTTTGAGTTTTGCTTCATTATAGTTGAAAATTGGAAGTTTTGCATAAATATTCCCTTGAGATTAAATGGATGGGACATAGTATATGTTATTAGGCCAAATAACTTTTTCATATTCTATATTATTTAGTGTTAACATTGCTAAAACTTCCCTGATCATTAATTCAAATCATAATAAAATGTTCAGTTTTTGTTTCTTTTCTGTAACCATTTCCATTTTGAACATTTGGGGATGAAATTGATAATTTTAACAGAGGTCTTACACAATTAGTCAAAATGATGGGTTGGATCCAACAACTTGCTGATGAACATTAATAGTTTTATGCTGTTTTGAGGCTTGAATTTATTATTCCAGCCGATGATTCATTTGACACACAGTGTCTGGTTTTTGAACACTGTACAATAGAACTGCACAGCAATTTGTTGACACACCATAACATCTACCTTTCATCATTTCGTTTTAGATGTTAATTATTGGAGTTGGTAAGTAATCGATGGATGTTGGAATGTAATCCAATACATTGAATAATTCAATATAATTGTTTAATATTTGGTCTTTGTATATAATTCAAGCAGAGATGTGCCAAACAGTTGCTAGTTCAATCGGGAAGACGCAGCTGAAAGATATTGATTTCAGGTCTCTGTGTAAACAGAGGACAGCTGACTTAGACAACGATCAATGGTGTTGACCTGGAAGAGTCCATTGTCTTCTAGCTCATTATGGAGTGTTTCTCCGAATGTACCTTGAGATTCCGGAACGATGTCAAAACCTGTGGATAGAATTCTGTAAGTATAGTATTAAGAGTGTGTAATACATAATAGTTGTAATTTTGCAAACCTTCAGTCCCAGTGTGGAACCTTATAGGATATTTCAGAAATAGAGAAAGGGCCATAGGGCTGATTTACAACCCATGCCCTCATCTCGTAAGACTCCACACCAGGTCTTTTGTCTCACAAAGTTGCCATTAATGAGATAATTTTGAAAAGTGACAGAGAAGTCGGTCAAACAAACCTTGACAACAGCTTAGAACTATTCCTTTTACCAATTCCTACTTTATTTCTATGTTATAGAAGATGGAGAATGTGAAATCAAGAAATGAAACAACCTTTCAGTTTATTTTACCAATTAATAATTGATCAGATGACAGTTAAAGTTCGGATGGTAAAGCTCAAAGAATGGGGAAGTTTTCTCTGAACATTTGTATGTCTTTCCACATTTATCAATCACAGCATATAAAGAAAATCTTTCTCCATTGTGCTTAAACTCAATCTCAAAAGAGTGAGCCCTGATGCAGTAATGTTTTATTTCCATTTATCCACGGTGTCATCTCTGAGTCAAATTGTATTTAGTGTCTTATTGTGAAGGAATAGTTTAGTGCTGATATTCCAAGCCATTAAGGACCAGATTGGGATCTACTAAAAACATTTTACGTGGATCCTGTCATGTTAAGAGTATTTCATGAATTTGGGCAAGATTTTAATATACTTCCTAAATGTGAAAGTGCAGTCTGCTTTCACTGAGTTCCCAAATAATCCTTACCTTAATAATGTTGCAAGATACAGAAATGTTACCAATTTAAATCTATATATATATATATTGGAATTGGTAAATAGTCTTTGGATGTTGGAATACTGAATATAATTAAAACTCAGTATTTGTGCATAATTCAAGCAGAGACATGCCAGTCAGTTGTTAGACCTAAGAGAAAGTCACAGGTGAAAGACACTGGCCTAAATCTTTACTCCCAAGTTCACAGAATCTGGAAAATTCCCAACCCAACTCAAGAGAAATGTTCCCAAATAGCTGGGGGAGGGGAGAGGAGAGTGGGGTGAAGGATGCCTGACCCCAGATATGGAGAGTGCCCAAAGTAGATTACAAAATCCCCTTCAATAGGATTTTCAAGTTTGCTGACGATACCACTGTGGTGGATTGGATCTCAGATAATGATGAGACAGAATACAGGAATGAGATAGAGAATCTGGTGAACTGGTGCAGCAAGACATTCTCTGTCAATGTCAACAAAACAAAGGAGATTGTTATCAACTTCAGGAAATGTAAAGAAGAACATGTCTCTGTCTACATCAATGGGATGAAGTAGAAAGGGTTGAAAGCTTCAAGTTTTTAGGTCTCCAGATCACCAACAATCTGTCTTGGTCTCCCTGTGCTGATAGTATAGTTAAGAAAGCGCAATAACACCTCTACTTTCTCAGAAGACTAAGGAAATTTGGCATGTCAGCTACGACTCTCACCAACTTTTACAGATGTGCCATAAAAAGCATTCTTTCTGATGTATCACAGCTTGGTATGGCTCCTGCTCTGCCCAAGACTGCAAGAAACCACAAAAGATCATAAGTGTAGCCCAATCCTTCATGCAAACCAGCCTCCCATCCGTTGACTCTATCTACACTTCCCACTGCCTCGGCAAAGTAGCCAATATAATTAAGGACCCCATGCACCCCAGAGTTTCTCTCTTCCATCTTCTTCCTCGGGAAAAAGATACAAAAGTCTGAGGTCATATACCAACTGACTCAAGAACAGTTTCTTCCTGCTGCTGTCTTTTGAATGGACTCACCTTGCATTAAGTTGATCTTAACTACATCTTATGACTGTGACGCTACATTCTGCACTCGTTTCCTTCTTTATGAACGGTATGCTTTGTCTGTATAGCATGCATGAAACTATATTTTTCATTGTATGTGAATACACGTAACAACAATAAATCAAGTTAAATCTGATCACATTTAAAAGGAAAGCCTACAAGGAATTCCTGCTGTGAAGGAGATGTAAGTGTTGCTGTTGCTCAGAGGAGATGTCAATCAACAGTCAGGTGAATATTAACTAATAATTCTCTAACTGGTTGCTAACACTAGAAGAGTTGGCCATTATGGGCTTTCCATAGCAAAATATGTTCATTGTTGCTGCCTGTTTAATTTTGATGTTTCTCATCCAATAATGGGATAAGGATTGGCTGGAGCAAATGCAAGCTGAGTAAGCTGAAGTTTTTTTGGAGTGTGATGAGGGTTTGGTTTGGAGTATTGAGAGTTTTTAACTGCTCTCTTTGGAGGTTTTAGCATATAGTCTGGAGTTTTTAGGACATTGCAGTCTTGCGACATCTGAGATTTGTGTCACTGGTACTCTCCATGCAACAGTCAGGCTCATTAGACCATAAGATATAGGAGCAGAATTAGGCCATTCAGCCCATCAAGTATTCTCCGGCATTCAATCATAGCTGATGTGATTCTCAGCCCCATTCTCCTGCCTTCTCCCTGTAACCCTTGATCCCTTTACTGATCAAGAACTTATCTATCACTTTCTTAAAGACACTCAATGACCTGGCCTCCAAAACACTCTATGGCAATGAGTTCTACGGATTCATCACCCTCTGACTGAAGAAATTTCTGTTCATCTCTTCATTCTGAGGTTGTGCCCTCAAGTTCTAGTTTCTCCCACTAGTGGAAATATCCTCTCCACGTCCACTTAGTCTAGGCCTCTCAGTATCTTTCTGAGTATTCCCCCCATCCTTCGAAACTCCATTGAGTAGAGAACCAGACTCCTCAAACACTCCTCAAGTGACAAACCCTTCATTTCTGGGATCATTCTTGTGAACCTCCTCTGGACCCCCTCTAAGGTCAGCACATCCTTCCTTAGGTATGGGGCCCAGAATTGCTCACAATATTCCAAATGGGGTCTTCAAGAGCTTTATACAGCCTCAGCAGTATATCCCTGTTCTTGTATTCTCGCCTTCTAGAAATGAATGCTAACATTGAATTTGCCTTCCTAACTGCCAACTGAACCTGCATGTTAACCTTGAGAGTCTTGAACCAAGACTCCCAGGTTCTTTTGTCTTTCAGATTCATGAAGCCTTTCCCCAGTTAGAAAATTGTCTATACTTCTCTTCTTACCAAAGTGCATAATCTCACACTTTCCCAAATTATATTCCATCTGGCACTTCTTTGCCCGTTCTCTTAGCCTCTCCAAATCATTCTGCAAGAGAATTCCTCAACACTACCCTTTACATATCTTTATATCATTCGCATAATTTGCATCATTGTGGATACAGGCTACTCAACAGTGAACACCTCCTCTAAGAGAACAGGCCTGATGTTTGTAGGCATCACCTCAGAGCAGAGGTGCAGGTACCCTGTGCCTGGGCCAGAGGGGAGGGCAAGGTAGACATTCTCACATAAGATGCTACTACCCAGCTATCAGGATGTATAGGCAGCAATCCAACTACCAGGACTTGACAGTGCTGCAGGAGGCCCGGCTTTCAAGAGAAGCAGTCATGCCATCTACCAGATGATTGGATCAGAGGAAGCCTCCAATCGTGTGGGTGGACACTTAATGCACGTTGCTCTCATGGTCAGTGTCACACTTTCCAGGGCTCAGTGGGTGATCTTTGCAGTCTCCCAGCTGGTTGCACACAGCTGTGTCAGACTGGTGACTGATGCTCTGTTCAGATGAATGAGAACATTCCCCTATTTCAGGAATGGATCAAGTGAGCCAGGCTGAGGGAGCCAGAGACTGTACTGCAATTGCAGAATTCCCCAACATCCGAGGGTGCCACTAGTTGCACCCATGTGACCATCAACCTTTGTCAACAGGAACACATTTCACTCCATGAATGTTCAGATAGTTTGTGACCACAAGTCCCAGATTATACCAACTGTGTAAGAGCCTCTGGCAGCCCCCATGATGCCAAAAGACTGTACTGTTCACAAGTGCTGAGGCTGTTCACGGCTGCAGCTTGCCTCAACAGATTGTTGCTGGGTGACAAGGGGTATTCTTGAAAAGGGCATCCAAGGAGAGGCAGAGGAAAGATATAATCGCTGCCATGTCTCCACAAGGGAAGTGGTGGAAAGGACAATAGGTCTGCTGAAAATGATGTTTTAATGCCTGGACTGCTCTAGAGAGTTTTCTGCAATATTCACCTAATATCATTGTCTGCTGTGCTCTTCATAGTTTTGTTCCCTCTACGGAGATCCATTGGACCAGGAGGACACTGAAGCAGGCGTATCTACCTCAGAAAATGATTCCAATGAAGACTCAGATGCAGAACCCGGACAGGCAGATTGCGAGAATAAAGAGTCTAAGGAACGTTGGGACACCAGGGAGACTTTGAACATAAAACATAGAACACTATAGCACAAACAGGCCCTTCGACCCATAACTTGTGCCGATCATATCCATACCTGCCAGGCCATAGAACTACCTGTAACTCCCAGTCCCATTAACTCTCATGTACTCATCCAGAAGTCTTTTAAAAGACCCCAGCGAGTTCGCCTTTGCCAACCACGGCATCCAATTCCATTCACTCACCACCCTCTGAGTGAAAAACGTATCCCTAACATCTCCTCTGTACTTGCTCCCCAGCACTTTAAACGTGTGGCCTCTCGTAGC
This sequence comes from Sphyrna mokarran, assembly GCA_024679065.1. Lineage (NCBI taxonomy): Eukaryota > Metazoa > Chordata > Chondrichthyes > Carcharhiniformes > Carcharhinidae > Sphyrna > Sphyrna mokarran. The sequence continues at coordinate 58,193,005 of JAGIQG010000009.1, forward strand.
GACCATTTCAGCCCTGGGAAATAGCTGCCAAAAATCTACCCTATCTATTCCTCTCTCAACATTTTATAAACTTCTATCAGGTAGCCTCTCAACCTCATCTCTCCAGGGAGAAGAGACCTAGCTTCGTCAACCTATCTTCATAAGGCATGCTTCCCAATTCAGGCAACATCCTTGTAAATCTCCTCTGCACCCTCTCAATAGCTTGCACATTCTTCAGTGAGGCAACCAGAACTGTGCACAGTACTCCAAATGAGGTCTGACAAGGGTCTTATAAAGTTGCAGCATTAACTCCCCACTCTTAAACTTAATCCCTCGATTAATGAAGGCCAGTACATCATACACCTTTTTGACCACATCCTCTGCCTGGGAAGCCAATTTAAGAGTCCTATGCTCCAGACCCCAAGGTCCTTCTGCTCCTCAACACTGCTAAGACTCCCACCCTTGATATTGTACTCCCTCATCCCACTGGTCCTGCCAAAATGGACAACTACCCATTTATCTGCATTGAAATCCATCTGCACTTCTCTGCCCAATCTTGCATCCTATGTATGTTACTCTGCAACTTCTGACATTCCTCCAAACTATCCACAACACCTCCAACCTTCATGTCATCGGCAAACTTACCAACCCATCCCTCCACTTCACCATCCAGATCATTTATGAAAATGACAAACAGCAAGGATCCTAGAACAGATCCTTGGGGCACTCCACTGGTGACTGACCTCCATGCAGAAGAAGACCCATCCACAACCACTCTCTCTCTGCCTTCTGCTTTGATTCAGCTTTCTTTGAGCCTGCCTTCAGTCTCAGTCCATGGGCACCAACTCCTCCCAAATGTCTCACGCATAATCTCCCATACCATGAGCCCAATGTCACATCATTGCCTTATGCCCCAAACATCTTTCACCAGAGATTGATGAGAGAAACACACATCAAATACACAAACCACTTGGGGCTTTTGAGCAAAGAACTAATTTTTCTTTATAACAGTAACGTAAAACAAACAAAAAACATCCAGTCATAACTGACCTAAAAAATTCTGATATAAGGAAAAGCATAAGAAAACTGATTGCTGTGCTCACTGTGTCTTACATGTATGTTGGTGGGTGCTATGTTTAGTTCCCCCATGCACCTTCTCCTCCATGATAGATCCATAAACATCTTTCTCCTGCTCCTTATCTTACTCACCATCCTCCTCCTCTGATTTAAGCTATAGGCCCTCTGGTTGTAAGCCGTTCCATTTTGCCATATTGTATAACATGCAGCACATGACAACTATTCTGAGATCTTTTGTAATCAATACAGTAGAGCTCCTCCAGAATAGAGAAAGCATCTAAAATTTATCTTCAAGATACTAATAGCCTGTTCCATTGTACTGTAGGTTAGCATTTGGCTGTTGTAGTGCCTTCCCAGCTCTGTTTATGGCCACCTGTTACCTTCTCAAGGGGAACATCTTGATCCTGAGAAGCTAACTATGATGCCTGAAAAAACCGAAGCAGTTACAAATTCCTCAGAACTAATTGAGTCATGGTAACTTGCAGGACACTGTGCATATATATGCAGGAATGCCTTGTTGTAGTCACATACCACTTGCACATTCAAGGAGTGGAAGAATTCATGTTTACAAAGATGTCATGTTGATGGCTTGGTGCCCTTATGGTAATAGGGTACAGCTGATAGTCTTTTTTGAAGCCTGCTAATTAAGCAACTTCCCTGACCCTCAGGAAGTTAATGTGCTCCCCAACTAAGCAAAAAGGACATCTATAACTGTCTCAATGCACCTGTTTGCAGCTGATTGTGAGCTGCCACAGAGACTTTTAGTTGAGCCCTGGAATGAGTCAGCTGAGTAAAAGTTAAGAGCCATTGTGACCTTGATTACCACTGACAGGACATGTGTATCAGCACACTGGTGCCAGATCTTGTTGCATTATGGCAGATATCTTGGTAATCAATTCCTGCAATAATCTGTGCTGCCTTCTGTGTTAGCTGTCTGTCATATCGAAATACGACCTCCACAGTTAGTAAACCCTTGCCTTGGGGTAAAACCTGGTTATCCTGCTTCTATCTGGGTTATACTGCATTGTCTCAGCTCCTGGCCTGGTTCCTCTGGCTACACACTGTTCCTGATCACGTTTCTTATCTCTATTGTACAATGGTGTCACCTTCATTTGCAGCTTTTTTGGCGCAATGCATATGTATCTCCTTATCTAACTAGCATATTGTCCTTTCTCCCACATGGATGCCTGAATCTTGAGAGTAAGTGAGCAGTTGGTGGTCAGGGGAGTTGCTGGAAGGTCAGTGGAGACTGGTTGGTGAGGGGGCAGTCAGATGTTCAGGTGGGATAGCTGGATGGTCTTTGGATGGGGGGGTATAAGTGAATGGAAGTCAGTTCTGTAGACTATGTTTTAATCTGTCAACACTTAACAGGGTAAATATTCAGATAAGTGCCATGGAACTGTTGGAAGTTTCTTACTCTAACTTGGAGTCGGACTTGTTTGCAGAAGGTGCTGGGAATCAGGCAAACTGCCATTGCAGTGAAAACTCTGGCAGTTCCCAAATAGATTAGCATGTCAGGACTTCCACAGGGTCCTGAAGCACATATCAGCCATATGTCTAGTCTCTGGTGATTTGGAAACTGAAGCTTTGGGCCATTGTTTTGTAATTATTACTTCGTAAAATACACGATCTGAATTATGCAAGTTATGCAAAATAAAACTAGAAAACATCCACTAAATACAAACATTACTTTATCCAATTCAAACAATGATAAATTTTTAAAAGGGTTACTTAAATAAACTTGGCATGATATAAGTTTACTGCAGTTAATAGGTTGAGTAATTAAGTTCACTGGTCTTTTCAATAGATATCTTGGCAAGTCTTAAAGAAACTGCAAAACAATATCTAAATGGATTGTTTACTTCAAAATAAATCCAAGAAAAACAAACAAATCTTTTTATCAACATCATACCATCAAGATGGGAGAGCTTTGCAGTAAAGTTAACCAAGTACCCAAAAAGATTACACTTGAAAGATAACCAATACATTTATTGTCAAAAACAGGAAACACCAGTCACATAAATTTCTCTTTGTTCTTGAGGTGATAGGAGGAACACAGCACTATGACTGTTGACAATTCTTCTGACTTGCCATCTGATTATCCCCCATAACTCAAATAGTGGAAAAAGATGGAAGTTAGTCTCAATTATAGTGCACTAGTTTTGGGAGAGTATCCAACAACATCTCACATTGAAACCAGGCATGAATCCCAATGGAACATAAAAAAAACTACAGCACAAACAGGCCCTTCAGCCCACAAATTGCGCCAATATCTCTACCTACTCAGCTCACCTATAATCCTCAATCCTATTAAGTCCCATGTACTCATCCAGAAGTTTCTTAAAAGACCCTATCTAATTTGCCTCCATCACCGTCGACAGCAGCTGACCCACCACCCTCTGAGTGAAAAACTTACCCCTAACATCTCTGTACCTACTCCCCAGCATCCTAAACCTGTGTCCTCTTGTGGCAGCCGTTTCAGCCCTGAGAAAAAAACCTCTGAGAATCCACCTGGTCAATACCTCTCAACATCTTATACACTTCTATCAGGTCACCTCTCATCCTTCGTCTCTCCAAGGAGAAAAGATGAGCTCCCTCAACTTATCCTCATAAGGCATGCCACCCAATCCAAGCAACATCGTTGTAAATCTCCTCTGCACTCTTTCAATGGATTCCACATCCTTCCTGTAACGAGACAACCAGAACTAAGCACAGTACTCCAAGTGGGGTCTGACCCAGGGTCTTATAAAGCTGCAGCATTATCTCCTGACTCTTAAACTCACTTCCTCAATTGATGAAGGCCAGTACACCATACGCCTTCTTAACCACAGTCTCTACATGCGAAGCCGATTTGAGAGTCCTATGAACCCAGACCCTGAGATCCTTCTGATCTTCCACAATGCTAAGAATCTTACCCTTAATATTATATTCCTTCATCCCATTTGACTTGCCAAAATGAACCACCACACATTTATCTGTGTTGAAATCCATCTGTCACTTTTCTGCTCAGTCTTGCATCCTATCTGTGTCACTCTGCAACTTCTGACATCCCTCCAAACTATCCACAATACCTCCAACCTTCATGTCATCGGCAAACTTACCAACCCATCCCTCCAGTTCCTCATCAAGGTCATTTATAAAAAATCACAGAAAGCAAGCGTGCCAAAACAGATCCCTGGGACACTCTACTGGTGACCGATCTCCATGCAGAAAAAGACCCAAGCAGAACTGCACTCTCTGCCCACAGAAGGCGGAGAGTGGTTGTAGATGGGTCTTTTTCTGCAAGGAGGTCGGTCTATCTGCCTTCTGTGAGCAAGCCCGTTCTAGATTCACAAAGCAATGTTCCCTTGGATCCCATGCCCCCTAACTTTCTCAATACGTCTTCCATGGGGGATCTTATCGAACACCTTGCTGAAGTCCATATAAACCACATCTACCGCTCTTCCTTCGTCAATGTGTTTAGTCACATTTTCAAAAAACTCAACATCCCAAAATAAATTAATGTAGAACAAATTTAAATTCAAGTTTGGTACAATTAGTGATTGATTTGTATTGAGAAAACTGATTTGCTTGGAATGTTTTTTATATATTCATTCATGAGATGGTAAGCCCAGCATTTATTGCCTCATTTCCCTTGAGAAGGTAGTGGTGAGCTGCCTTCTTCAGCTGCTGCAGTCCATGTGGTATAGGGACAGCCATTGTGCTTTTTGGAGGCAGGTCCAGATTTTTGATGCACAGCGGCGAAGGAATAGAACATACAGCATAAAACATTACAGTGCAGTACAGGCCCTTCAGCTCTCGATGTTGTGCTGACCAATGGAACCAATTTTATGACTCTATAACCTAAACTATTCCAGTGCTATCCATATGCCTATCTACTGACCATTTGAATGCTGTTAAACTTGGCAAGTCCACAATTGCTGCAGGCAGGGCATTCCACGCCCTTACTACCCTCTGAGTAAAGAACCCACTTCTAACATCCATCGTATAACTACCACCCCTTAATTTAAAGCTATGTCCCCTCATGTTATCCATCTCCATCTGAGGAAAAAGGCTCTCACTATCCACCCTATCTAACCCTCTGATCATTTTATATGTCTCAATTAGGTCACCTCTTAGCCTTCTCTCTAATGAAAATAACTTCAAGTCCCTTAGTGTTTCCTCATAAGATCTACCCATCATACCAGGCAACATCCCGGTAAACCTCCTTTACACCCTTTCCAATTCCTCCACATCGTTCTTATAATGTAGTGACCAAAACTGTATACAATACTTCAAGTGTGGCCGCACCAGAGTTTTGTACAGTTGCAACATGACGTCTCGGCTCCGAAATTCAATCCCTCTACCAATAAATGCTAACACACTATATGCCTTCTTAACAATCTTATCAACTTGAGTACCAATTTTCAGGGATCTATGCACCTATACACCAAGATCTCTCTCATCATCTACACTACTAAGAGTCCTACCATTAGCCCTATATTCTGCACACATATTACTCTTACCAAAGTGAATCACCTCACATTTTTCCACATTAAACTCCATTTTTCACTTCTCGGCCCAGTTCTGCAACTTATCTATGTCCCTCTTCAAACTGTAACATCCATCCTCACTGTCTACAACTCCCCCGACTTTACTGTCATCAGCAAATTTTACACCCATCCCTCTACACCCTCATCCAGGTCATTTATAAAAATACCAAACAACAGTGGCCCCAAAACAGATCCCTGAGGTACCCTGAGGTATCTTTACCCAGAGGGTGGTAAGGGTATGGAACACCCTGCCTGCTGCAGTTGCAGATGCGCCAAGTTTGGGGGTGTTTAAGTGGTCAGTGGATAGGTTTATGGATGAAAAGAAAATGGTTTAGGTTAGAGGGTTATTGCTTCTTCTTCATTGGTTGGCGCAACATCGAGGGCTGAAGGGCCTGTTCTGCACTGTAATGTTCTATGTTCTACCACTTGTAACTAAACTGCAGGTTGAATATATCCCATCAACCACCACTCTATCAGCTAGCCAATTCCTAATCCAAATTGCTAAATCACCCTCAATCACATGCATCTGCATTTTCTGCAGTAGTCTTCCATGAGGAACCTTATCAAACACTTTGCTAAAATCCATATACACCACGTCAACTGCCTTACCCTTATCCAGCTCTTTGGTCACCTTTTCAAAAAACTCGATAAGGTTTGTGAGGCACGATCTTCCCTTCACAAATCCATGTTGCCTATCCCTAATCAATTCATTTCTCTCTAAATGACTATAAATCCTATCCCTTATAATTCTTTCCAAAACTTTCCCCACAACAGAAGTAAGGCTCACCGGTCTATAATTTGCAGGATGGTCTCTACTCCCCTTCTTAAACAAGGGGACAACATTTGCCATCCTCCAGTCTTCCGGCACTATATCTGTAGCCAACGACGACATGAAGATCAAAGCCAAAGGCTCTGCAACCTCCTCTCTAGCCTCCCAGAGTAACCTGGGATAAATCCCATCCAGTCCAGGGGACTTAACTATTTCCATATTCTCAAGAATAGCTAACACGTCCTCCATATGCACCTCTATCCCGAATAGTCTACAACCCTGTATTCCAGTATTCTCCTCAAATCCGTTGACATTTTCCTGCGTGAAGACTGACGAAAAATACTCATTCAGTGCCTCTCCAATCTCCGTAGGCTCCATGCAGAACTTCCCACTACTGTCTCTGACTGGCCCTAATCTTGCCCTAACCAATCTTTTATTCTTAACATATCTATAAAAAGCTTTAGGGTTTTCTTTAATCCTATCTGCCAAAGTCTTCTCATGTCCTCTTCTAGCTCTTCTTAACTCACTCTTTAGCTCTCTCCTGGCTAATTTATAACTCTCCAGTGCCCTAACCGAGCCTTCACGTCTCATCTTTATATAAGCTCCTTTTTTCTCTTCACCAGTGAACCAACTTCTTTAGTACACCACGGTTCCCTCACTCTGCCACTTCCTCCCTGCCTGACAGGTACATATTTATCAAGGACTTGCAGTAGCTGTTCCTTGAATAAGTTCCACATTTCAGAATATTGCAGTTTCTTACTCCAATCTATGTATCCTAAATGTCGCCTAATAGCCTCATAATTACCTTTCCCCTCAGCTGTAACTTCTTTCGATATATGCCAATCCCTTTCCATCACTAAGATAAACGTAACCGAATTGTGGTCACTATCACCAAAGTGCTCACCTACCTCCAAGTCTAATACCTGGTCTGGTTCATTACCCAGAACCAAATCCAATGTAACCTCACCTCTTGTTGGCCTATCTACATACTGAGTCATAAAACCCTCCTGCACACATTGTACAAAAACTGACCTCTCTAATGTGCTTGAGCTATAACTTTTCCAATCAATATTTACAAAGTTAAAGTCCCCCATAACAAATACCCTGTTACTTCCACTCTTGTACAGAATCATCCTTGCAATCCTTTCCTCTACATCTCTGGAACTTTTTGGAGGCCTATAAAAAAACTCCCAACAGGGTGACCTTTCCTCTCCTGTTTCTAATCTCAGCCCAAACTACCTCAATAGACAGATCCACATCAAATGTGCTTTCTGCCACCATAATACAGTCTTTGACTAACATTGCCACACCTCCCCCTCTTCTACCACCTACTCTGCTCCAACTGAAACATCTGAACCCGGAACCTGCAACATCCATTCTTGTCCCCGCTCTATCCATGTCTCTAAAATGGCCACAACATTGAAGTCCCAGGTACCAGTCCAGGCTGCAAGCTCGTCCACCTTATTGCGTATGCTCCTTGCATTGAAGTATACACACTTCAAACCACCCTCCCGCCTACAAGTATCCTGCTGAGACCCAGAAACCTTATCCATGACCTCAATATTCCCATTCTCCTGTACATTTGAGCAATTTAGGTTCCCATCCCCCCTCTGAATCAGTTTAAACCTCCCCCCCCCCCCGAATAGCATTGGCAAATTTTCCCCCCAAGATACTAGTTCTCTTCTGGTTCAGGTGCAGACCATCCCTATTACAGAGATCCCACCTACCCCAGAACGAGCCCCAATTGTCCAAGTATCTGAACCTTTCCCTCCTGCACCATCCTTTTAGCCACGAGTTTAAATGTGGGTTTTCTCTGGGTGCTCCGGTTTCCTCCCACATCCCAAAGATGTGCTCTTAGGCTAATTTGCAAAACAAATTCTCTCAAATTTGGTTTTTAATCCATAGATCTATAAACATAGACAGGGATCGCGGGTAGAAGTGGGAACATCGGGATGGCGGCGCGGGCTCGTTGGGCCGAAGGACCTGTTTCCTGTGCTGTTTTGTTCTTTGTTCTTTTGTTCTTTGTTCTCTCTCTCTATTCTTCTCCATGCTATCCCGCAGCACAGGTAACAAACCAGAGATAACCACTCTGTTTGTTTTAGCCCTAAGTTCCACCCCAACTCCCTGAATTTCTGTTTTATATGCCCGTCCTTTATCCTACCTATGTCATGGGTGCCTACGCGAACCACGACTTAAGGCTGGTTCTCCTCCCCCTTAAGGATCTCGAACATTCGATCCAAGACATCATGGACCCTGGCACCTGGGAGGCAACATACCAACTAAGAGTCTCGCTCGTTCCCACAGACTCTCCTAACTGTCCCCTTAACTATGGAATCCCCAATGATTAATCCAGATCTTTTCTTCCCAGTTCGCACCTGAGCATCTCCTCCCGAAGCCTGTACCCCATGACTTATCCCAGATGAGTTTTCCTTCCCAACAACATCCAAAACAGAGTACCTATTTTGGAGAGGATCAGCCTCGGCAGATCGCTGCTCTGACTGCTTCTTACCCCTTTTTCTAGCAGTCACCCACGTATTGCTTTTAAGAGTAACTATCTCCCTGTAACTTTTGTCAATAGCAGCCTCTGCTTCCCAAATTATCCTTAGTTCCTCCAGTTCCAGCTCCAGATCCCTAACACAGTCCTCAAGGAGCTGTAAATGGATGCACTTCCTGCAAGTGTAATCAGCAGGGACACTACCTGTGTCCCTCACCTCAAACATCCTACAGGAGGTACAACGCACTGCCTGCACTGCCATCCCTATTACTTCCCTTAACAGTGAAAAAAAGGAAAAAAACTTATCTGCTCTCACTGAGTCACTTTTTTTTAGGTTAGAGGAGGGGGGGTTGGGATACTCTACACGTGTAGAGTATTGGGTTTCCTCTCTTCCCCAATTTATGGGGACCCAGAGAGAGAAGAAGAACTACACTGACTCCGTATGACAACTTCCTGTATCCGGTTTCGGATTTTTGTTTTAAAAAAACTAAGGACCTTAGTTAATTTTAAAAAAAGTAAAAACACAGTAGCTTACCCACCATGGCAATATATTCCCAAGTCAGGGTGGTGAGTGGCTAGGAGGGGAACTTCCAGGTGTTGGTATTCTCATGTATCTGCTGCCCTTGTCCTTCTAGATGGTAATGATTTATTTTGGAAGGTGCAATGTCTTAGGAGCCTTGATGAGTTCCTGCAATGCACCTTGTGGATGATACACTCTGATACTACTATGTATTGAAGGTGAAGAAAGTGTATGTTTTTGGATGTGGCCAATCAAACAGGCTGCCTTGTCCTGGATAGTGTTGTTGCAGCTTCACTCGTCCAGACAAGTGTTTGAACCAAGACTGTCATGAGGTTAAGAGAAGACTGGCCCTGATGGATTTCGAAATGAGTGTCAATGAACAGGTTCTTGCTAAGAAAGTGTCACTTGGATATTACTTTGATAACCGTTTCTATCACTTCAATGATAATCGAGAGTAGTTTGATGGAGCAATAGTTGGCTAGGTTTGATTTGTCCATTTTTTTTATGGACAGAATATAAAAGCACAATTTCTACATTGTCAGTAGATGCCAACGTAATAGCTGGCTGGAAGGTGCAGCAAGCTCTGGAACACAAATCTTTAGTACCATTGCTAGAATATTGGTCAGGGCCCTTAGCCTTTACCATATGGCTATATTGTAACCTTCCACTGTTTCTTGATATCACGTGGAATGAATCAAATTGGTTGAAGACTGACATCCATGCTGCTGGGGACCTCCAGTGGAGGCCAAGATCCACTCAGCATTTCTGGCTGAAGATTATTGCGAATGCTTCAGCCTTGTCTTTTACACTGATGTGCTGGGCTCCTCCAACATTGAAGATGGCAATATTTATGGAGGCTCTTCATTCAGTGAGTTATTTAATTGTCCACCATCATTCACGATTAAATGCAACAGGACTGCAGAGATTACATCTAATCAGTTGGTTGTGGAATTGCTTGATTCCACATTGCTTGATGCTTATGCTGCTTGGCACATAGTCCTATGTTGTAGTTTCACCCAGTTGGTACCTCATTTTCAGCTATGCCTAGTGCTGCTCTTAGCATGCCTTCCTACATGCTTCATTAAATCTGGGTTAGATCCCTTGGCTTGATGGTAATGATAGGAATGGGGAAATGCAAGGCCATGAGATTACAAATTGTGGTTGAGTACATTTCTGCTCTGATTGTCAAGTCTGGAGTTGCTAGGTCTGTTTGAAATTTATTCCATTTAGCATGATGGTAGTGCCACACAACACGATGAAGGGTATCCTCAATGTGAGGACAGAACTTCGTCTCCACAAGGGCTGTGAGGTAGTTACTCCTACTGATACTGTGATGATCAGATGGATCCATGGCAGGCAAGTTGATGAGGATGAGGTCATGTATATTTTTCTCTCTTGTTGGTTCTCTCACTATCTAACACAGATCTTGTCAAGCAACTATGTCCTTTAGGCCTCAGCCAGCTCAGTTAATACTGGTGCTACCAAGCCACTCTTGGCAATGGATACTGAAGTCCCCACCCAAGAGTACATTCTGCACTCCTGCCACTCTCAGTGCTTCCTCCAATTGGTGTTCAGTGTACAGGAATATTGATTCATCAGCTGGGATGGTACTTAGAACATAGAACACGACAGCACAAACAGGCCCTTTGGCCCACAAGTTGCGCCAATCATATCCATACCTATTAGGCCATAAAACTATCTGTAACTCTCAATACCACTTAATCCCATGTACTTATCCAGAAGTCTTTTAAAAGACCCCAGCGAGTTTGCATCCACCACCACCGATGGCAGCCGATTCCATTCACTCACCACCCTCTGAGTGAAAAACTTACCCCTAATATCTCCTCTGTACTTGCTGTGCAGCACCTTAAACCTGTGTCCTCTCGTAGCGACCATTTCAGCCCTGGGAAATAGCCTCCAAGAATCCCCCCTATCCCTCTCAACATTTTATAAACCTCTATCAGGTCGCCTCACAACCTTCTTCTCTTCAGTGAGAAAAGCCCTACCTCCCTCAACCTGTCTTCGTAGGGTATGCCTCCCAATCCAGGCAACATCCTTGTAAATCTTCTCTGCACGCTCTCAATAGCTTCCACATCCTTCCTGTAGTGAGGTGACCAGAACTGCGCACAGTACTCCAAGTGGGGTCTGACAAGGGTCTTATAAAGTTGCAGCATTAACTCCTGACTCCTAAACTCAATCCCTTGATTAATGAAGGCTAGTACACTATACACCTTCTTGACCACATCTTCCACTTGTGAGGCCAATTTCAGAGTCCTATGGACCTGGACCCCAAGATCCTTCTGCTCCTCAACACTGCTAAGACTCCTACCCTTGATATTGTACTCCTTCATCCCATTGGTCCTGCCAAAATGGACCACTACACATTTATCTGCGTTGAAATCCATCTGCTACTTCTCCTCCCATTCTTGCATCCTATCTATGTCTTGCTGCAACTTCTGACATCCCTCCAGACTATCCACAACACCACCAATCTTCACATCATCGGCACACTTACTAACCCATCCTTTCACTTCCTCATCCAGGTCATTTATGAAAATGACAGACAGCAAGGGTCCCAGAACAGATCCCTGGGGCACTCCATTGGTGACCTATCTCCGTGCAGAAAAAGACAAATCCACAACCACTCTCTGTCTTCTGCAGGCAAGCCAGTTCTGGATCCACAAGGCCAAAGTCCCTTGGATCCTATACCCTCTCACCTTCTCAAGTACCTGTTAATCAATAGGAAGTTTTCTTTCTCATGTTTGACCTGATGCCATGAGACTTCATGGGGTTCAGAGTTAACGTTGAGGACTCCCTGCTGACTACACATTCTGTTGCTGCCATCTCTGCTGGGTATGTCCTGCTGGTGAGATGGTTAATGTGGTATTTGGTACTTTGTCTGTATGATACGATTCCGTGAATATGACTATGTCAGGCTGTTGCTTGACAAGTTTGCAAGACAGCTTTCCCAATTTTGGCACATTAGTAAGGAGGACTTTGCAGAGTTAACAGGGCTGAGTTTGCCGTTGTTGTTTCTAGTGTCTTAGGTCCACACTAAATGGTCCATTTGGTTTTGTTCCTTTTAGAATATTTTAGCGATTTGATACAACTGAGTGGCTTGCTAAGCCATTTCAGAGGGCATTTTCAGTCAACAAAATTGAGTCAGTCACATGTAGTTTGCACATTCTCCCTGTGTTTGCATGGGTTTTCTCTGGGTGCTCCAATTTCCTTCCACATCTCAAAAATGTGCTCTTAGGCTAATTGGCAGAACAAATTCTTCTTAAATTGTCTCAAATTTGGTTTCAATCTGTAGATCTATAAACATAGACAGGGATCACGGGTAGAGGTGGGAACATCGGGGTGGCGCGTGGGCTCGTTGGGCCGAAGGGCTTGTTTCCCCTGCTGTTTTGTTCTTTGTTCTAGACCAGGCCAGACCAAGTAAGGAAAGCAGATTTATTTCTGTAAAGGTCACTTGTGAATTAGGTGGTTTTTCACAACAATCCACAAAGGTTTCATGGTTATCCTTAGACTTTTAATTCCAGACTTTTTATTGAATTCAAATTCGACTATCTGCTGGGGTGAGATTTGAATCCAGGTCTCCAGAGTATTACCTTGGCTCTCGGGATTACTAGTCTTGTGACAATCCCAGGAGAGGAAAGCAAAGGGAGGTGAAATATTGATGGAACTTTCTCACAGCTATTTCCCTGAACCACTGCCAGAGATCATCCTCCAAGTGAGTTTTCACTCCCTACAATTTGAAATATGTCATCATCTGATTGATATCCATATAAATGTACTGAGGTCAACAATAAAACAGATACTTTAATCATGGGTGGAATTTTCTTATTTCTTTTCCAAAGTGTCATCTGAGTTTGGAAATGTGGTGCTTAGTCCACTGACTCCACTGACTCAAATCTTTGAACATTTTGGGAAATAAAGATCCAGTAGGCGGGTCCAACTATGTCATACTGGCAGAGTCTGAGAACTCCCAGCCACCCGACGAAGGGACAGGCTGTCCTGAAAGCATGCGGCTTTTGCTACAAATAAACCTGTTTGGACTTTAAGTTGGTGTTGTAGAATTTCTTTCTGTTTTACCCCAGTCCAATGCTAGCATCTCCACATCAGAATCTGCCCTGCCAGCAACATTGAGCAACCAATGTAAAAATAGAAAATAAACAGAACACCCCCCATCCCCACCCTCTCCCTCGCAGACAAAGAATCCCTTGCACCTCACCCTACTCCCATACTGCTCCCTGGCATTACTAGGATACTGCCTGGCCATGACCCTTTTTCCCCCACACCTCGGTGGATTACAAATACGTATGTACCCCCCCAGCAGGTTCTGTTTGCCACTTCCCCATTTGGAAAAGCTGCTATAAACCTCACAAGCGTGATGTCAAAACCAGGTTCAAAAATCTTCCCACTCATGTTTTGGTTTACTGAATATTTCATGAGCTGTCATGTGATTTTTGTGACTTTGGGAAAACAGTAACATAAACACTGTATCAGTCTGTGGCTTAAGCTGTAAGCTAAGAAGAAACATTGTTAACAGTAAAAGTGACGAACGATAAATTTGTAGCAGATATCATTTGTTCTTGCCATAGGTGACAATTACAAAGGTTCTGTTTAAAACATATTAAGTGTGCTTGCTATTTTGTGCAATTCAGTAAGCATTAGCTGTTCCTAAGAGGCAGAGTTTTGAGCAGTTTTAGCTGCCCGAAGTTTTAACTTTCTCCTTTAGACAGGGCTGTATCCCTGGAAAGGTTTTCCAGTGCTTTTGGAAAGATCTTGTACCAGATTGGTGAGAAGGAATGGAACCTGAGGGGAAATTCAGAGTGGGAAAGAAAGAAACTGGCAGTGGGAAGTTCAGAAGTATTAACTGTTGAGGATACATCAAAAAATAATATCAAGATAAGGAGAATATTTGGATAGTTTGGTAGAATTAGAGTAGACAATACTAAGTCATTAGACAGGATCAGAGTAAGAGGGAAAGAAAAAAAGTCTAAATCAAAATTAATATGCATAAATTTGAATGCAGAGTGTTGATGATACAATTGGTGACCTACAGGCACAGATTGACAAATGGAATCATAGAGTTTAAAGTTAAAGTTTATTTATTAGTGTCACAAGTAGGCTTACATTAACACTGCAATGAAGTTATTATGAAAATCCTCGAGTTGCCACATCCACTGCCTGTTCGAGTACACTGAGGGAGAATTTATCATGGCCAATGCACCTAACCAGCAAGTCTTTCAGACAATGGGAGAAAACTGAAGCAGCTGGAGAAAATCTATGCAGATACAGGGAGAACATGCAGATTCTGCATAAACAATGACCGAAGCCAGGAATTAAACCCAAGTCCCTGGCACTGTGAGGCAGCAGTGCTAACTACTGTGTCACCAAGCCGCCATATGATATTTTCACTGTAACACAGATCTGTCTCAAAGAAAGGTAGGACCAGATGTTAAATACTGCTGAGTACAAGGATTGGGAGAAAGGGGGCATGGGAAGTGGCAGTATTGACTAAAGATTACACTACAGTACTGAGAGAGGATATTCAAAAAGGGTCAAGGACGGAATTTCTCTGGCTAGAGGTAAGGAATGAAAAAAAAATCCAATAATATTGATTGACATAATATATATATATATATATTATATATATATACTTATAGACCACCAACCAGCACAAGTGATGTAGAGAAACAAATTTAAGAAATTACAGAGAATTACTAAGTAATTATAATGGGAACTTCAATTATCCAAATATAGACTGGGATAGGAATAGTACAAAAGGGTATGAGTTCCTGCAATGTGGTCAAGTTATGTTTCTGACCCAATGAGAGGCAGGCACTGCTGGACCTGGTTCTGAGAAATGAGTGGAAGGGCATCTAGGGAACAGTGATTATTGCATCATAAGGTTTAGGTTAACCATGGAAAAAGACAAGATACAATCCAGAGCAAGGGTAACTATTTGGGGAAAACCAATTTCAATGCAATGAAAATGCATCTAAGTTGAGTGAATTGGAATCAAATGTTGGCAGAAAAGATGGTGGCTGGACAATTGGCCGCCTTCAAAAAAAAATTGCAGGCAATATTAAGGTATATTGCTTTGAAAGATGAAGGTAGGACAAATAAATTTGAGTGCTCTGGATGATGAGAAGTGAAGGTGAAAAGGAAAAGTAGAAAATACAACGGAGAATCTAACTGAATGTATAAGGACCAGAGAAGAAATGAAAATCCATATAATTCATATAATCTAAATAAGAACAGCAAGGCGAGAGTATGAAAAGTGACTAGCAGCTAACATAAAAGGTAATCCCAAAGTTTTCTATAATCATGTAAATAATAAAAGGGTGGTAAAAGAGACAGCAGGGCCAATTAGGAATCAAAATGAGAATTTGCACGTGGAGGCAGGAGAAATAATGGAGATATTAAATGCATATTTTGCATCTGCCTTTGAAAGAAAGAGGTGCCACGCAGGCTGAGGTGAGAGCGGAAGTAACTGGTGACACTCAAAAGAATTTACAGTTAAGAAAGAAAAGGTGTTAATGAGGCTTTGTTGCTTAAAATAGATAAGGTACCAGAATTGGATGAGATGTAACCAAGGATACTGAGGAATTTGAGGCACTAATGATAATGTTCTAGTCTTCCTTAAATACAGGGGTGGTGCCCTGGAGAACTGCAATTTCTATATCCTTGTTCAAGAAAGGATACAAGAATAAAGCCAGCAACTATACATCAATCAGTTTGACTTCGGTCATAGGGAATCTTTTGGAAACTATTGTTTGGGACAAAATCAGTAGTCACTTAGATAGGTACAGGTTATTTAAGGAGAGCTAACATAGATTCATTAAGGGAAAATCATGTTTAACTAACTTGCTAGAGTTTTTGAGGAGGTAACAAAGAAGGTTGATAAGGCCAACATTGTTGATGTGGTATATATCATTTCAAAAGGTATTTGATACATGCCACTCCCCAATCTCAGATTTGTGCCTGGCCCCACCCCTGGAGAACTTTTTTTAAAACATGGGATTGTAGCACTGCCAGTTTGGCAATTCTGCACCCATTGAGACTCGCACTTCTACAGCATCGAATCTCTGGCTTCAGATTGGATCTGGATCTGGAGAAGAAAACGATGAGACAGTGAATCAGGGATTGGAAGGTTCAGCCAGAGGATGGTTTGGGGAGGCCATAACTCAGAGCTCAAGGAGGGGAGATGTCACAACTGAGATTAGGCAGGGCAGTAGCAATGAGAGGCCATAACTCAGAGTTAGGAAAGATCAACAGTGATCAGAAGGATCAAGAAGTGAGAACTTCGGAAAGCAGGATCCACAGTGAGTTGTAGCTACTGTAAGAAAGTTACATTTTCCTTTTATAATTTTAAACTTATTTTATAATTTATTTCATTTAACAATGTAGGAATTTAACAATGTAATTTATTTCAACTTCAGGGCATATATTTTGTTTTTTTTCTCTGATAGGGAAGGTTCTGCAGAACCTAACTACAGTTTGAACATTGATATTTTTGGGAACCAATGTTTCACTTAAAGCCATTTCACTTAAAGTTGTGATTTTGAGGAACACAACACAACTTTAAGTGAGGACTTAGTATCAGACCTGAAGTTACTGTTCTGATGAAAGACCATCCTGACCTGGAAAGTTATCTCCATTTCTCTCCGCATATTCTATAGCCTACTTAGAATTTCCAGTATTTTCGTTTTTGTTTCAGATTTCCATCATCCACAATATTTTTGCTTTTGTATTGCTGAAGTTATCTTTTGCTGGGTTGAACCTGTGACTTCTTGACTACTCCCATTGCTTACTTTAAAATAATAATTCAGTATTTCCAAATATCCATCAATTAAGATAATCTCTCAGATACTTTCTTGCCGGATTAGTTCGGTCCAATTTTTCCTTAAACCACAGACTCTGACAAGTTTAATCCTATGCTGTTCTGTACTGCCTCTAATGCTTTAATATGTGCTTGTTTCTTGGACCAAAAACAGGCACAATCTTCAAATTAGAGTAAGTCCTTGCTTTAAGTTTCCCTCTTGTAAGTTGTTTCAATTTAATGTTGGATATTTAATAGGGTGAATATTTGCATTTCGCATCAGGAGCTTTGTTCTAATGTTGGTTTGTGCCAGATGTGACATAGGGTCATGTAACTAAATTGGCTCCATTTTGGAACAGTCTCTCCTGCTTGCTGACCCTTCCAGTCGTTGGCTGACCTGCTCTCCCATTTATTATCCCACCCCGCATCTCCCCACCAACCCCCCCTCCCAAAACACTCTCTCTCTCTCTCTCTCTCCACCCATTCTGGTTCTCGATTGCTGGCCAACCCTCCAGTCCCCCAACCTCCTCTTGCCAACTCTAATAATTGTTTGTCACTCCCTGACCTTCCCAGTCCCTGGCTCTGCTGGTACCTGGTGACACCACTCTCTCTCAGTCACATTTCCAGTACCTGGCCCTCCCTGTCTTCGACTGTCCCTCTCACCAACCCTTTCAGTAACTTGCTGATCCTCTAATTCTCTGAGCCTTCCAGTCCCTAACCTTTCCAGTTATTGGTGAACCCTCCAGGTCGCTAATCTTTCCTCTTTCTAACATATAGGTTAAAATTTAAGGTTTGTAAGGCTGTCATTGGAGTTGTGAAGCAGTTATGTAAGAATAAATGAAGGGAAGTTAAGAAATGGATAAAATTGAAAATACAAATCAATATTTAAGTTTATTTATTAGTCACAAGTAAGACTTATATTAACACTGCATTGAATTTATTATGAAATTCCTCTAGTTGCCACACTCTGGCGCCTGCTTGGATCAATGCATATAACTAGCACATCTTTCAGACTGTGGGAGGAAAGCAGAACACCTGGAGGAAACCCACGCAGACATGACAAGAACATGCAAACTCCACATGGACCCAAGCCAGAAATCAAACCCAGGTCCTTGGTGCTATGAGGCAGCAGTGCTAACCACTGTGCCACCATGTCACTCCTGTATTTAAATTTACATTTTTTTGAAATTTTAAGAAAAATTATTTACTCAACCAATGGAAAAGATGTTTTAGTCGCATTATGAATTATGAAAAAGTATTCCTATACTTATTTAGCAATTGACAACATTGCAATTCCCTCAGGGCAATGATAATGCACATTATAGACTTTACAACAGAATATTTCACAGAACATTCATTGATAGCTAACTCCTCTATTCAATTAAGCTATCAAGATGATAACTTGGTGGGCAAAATGTGTTTGCACTCTACTGGCTAAATTTTGCCATTTAATGAGGTCTGTCATAAGTTAAACATGTCTCTAGACTTTCAGCTTAAAAAATGTTGACTACTAAATTGTACAAACTGATATCAATACAGCAACAGAAACAGAGGAATCAACAGTGATGGGACTGAGAAAATGAATTATATTCAATGCCGGATTAGACATAGAAAGGAAAAGAAATAAATGGAATGAAATGTTGGATTCAAAGAGAGTGAGAATAAAGGAAGAAAGAAAAAGTGAGAAAAAATGTAAAATATAAGGATTAGCATTTTTAAAACCTTTTAATTTGCATCCTGAAAGAATGAGACTCTATGCTTTGAGCAGTTATTTTGTCATGGCAGAGAAGTTGACTGGCAGTTATACATACATATCACATTGTTAAAACTGTACTTGAATTTGCAATTCTTTTTAAATAACTAGTTCCAAATTTCTGTGGTGGGTTTTGTTTAGTTGTTCCCACCATGCAAATACAGCAACTTTACACCATTCAATGCAGGTCAATGGTGAGGTAGACATGGCAACTAGAAAGTAACTCATGGATATCCATATTTGCCACACACATCTGACCTTTATCTAATACTGCTGTAACATTAATGTGCAATTAACGGAGAAAGCGATTAGCATCAGCAGTCTTTTGATGGCAAAATCTGGCCTTACAAATTAGGCAACTGTATTTGAATGAGGAGCTGAACAACAATAGATCACCTTTAATGTATAAGTGCACATAGGGAAGAAAATGGGAAGATTGTTTACTCTATCACTGTGCTCTGTAAATAGCTAAAGAAGATGTTGAAGGAAGCCTCACAGGTTTGTAGAGACAATGCTTAAAATGTTCCATGACTGCAAAGTCAGCAATCAATAAAGTCAGTAGAATGTTGAAATGCATAACAACCATTAGATTGTAAGTTGGAAGAAGTTGCACACAAATTGTAGTGTTGTGGTCAGACTGTACAGCAAGTCTCCACTTAATATTGTAGTTGTGTTCCTAAAAAGCACAACATGAAGTGAAACCACATTAAGCTAAACAGATTTTCCTATTACAACCAAGAAAAAAAACTATAATTAGGTTCTATTGGACTTCTTCCTCAGAAAAAAAAATTATACATCACAAGTTGAAATATAATTATTGCTGAAATTCCTGTAATATAATGGTAAATTGATTACTAAAATAAAATAAATTCAGAAGTATAAGAAATATGCCAATTCTTCGTACTTACCTCCCATACGCTATCTCTTTTGCATCTCGTCATCCTATGCCACTTTACACCTCTCCCACTCCTCGCCGATCAAACTCATCGAACCTTCTGCTCCCCAACCCACTCTGCTGCGTGATCCTCATGGTTGCTGACTGACCCACTCAACCACTTAGTTGCTGGCTGGTCTGCCCCCTCTCCACTTCCCTCTTCCATCCGTTAGGATGTATGGGGACTTGGGCGTTGAGCAGTGAAAAGCAGCTTTAGCAGGAAGAGCAGCTTTAAGTTGTAAAGTCATGAAAATAGATTGTGAGAAACGTTGGCCAGCAATCAGGAGGATTGGCTAGCAACTGGGAAGGTCTGTGAGAGGGAAGGTCAGCCACTGACTAGGAGGATAGGAGCATCAGGGAGAGTCGGCCAGTAACTGTGAGAAGTAGGGACTTGGAGAGTTAGTGAGATCTCAAGCAGAGAGCTGTTGGACGTTCAGCACTTACTTTCTCACTAGCTGCAGTGCCCAAATTGGACTTTTGGGGAGCATGTCTGTTTCATGCCGAATCTGGATGGGCGAATGTGGTGGGAAATGGGAAGTGCCGGTAAGGTTGGGCATACAGCCCATTAAGTCCATTTAAATACATTTAAATGGCCATTGCTCCCATTTCAGATGCAGTTCCGATTGCGGCCATTTTCAGGCTTTGGTAAAGAGCGAACCAATGCAGAGGCGAGTGCAGATCGTGCTACTCACCTCATCCCCGACTTTACCAAATTTTCACATCCAAAAATGGACGCAACGTGATGGTAAAATCAGGCCCATTATCTATATAGTAATCTCACATAACTCAAAAAAAACTTTTCCAATTAATTGAACCTTCTTTCAGTGGAAGAGTGTTGCTTTATAAAAGTTCCTGTTGTATACTTCAAAGTTAAGGCAGCATGGTAACAGAGTGGTTAGCATTGCTGCTTCACAGCATCAGGAATCCAGGTTCGAGTCCAGCATGGGTCATTGTGTGAAATTTGCAGATGCTCCCTGTGTCTGAGCGTGTTTCCTCCCTGTGTTTGCATGGGTTTCCTCCGGTTGTTCTGGTTTCCTCCTACTGTCCAGAGATGTGCGGGTTAGGTTGATTGGCCGTTCTAAATTGTCAGGGACTAGCAAGATAAATATGTGGGGCTACAGGGATAGAGGTTGGGTGGGATTGTGTCAGTGCAGACTCGTTGGGCCCAATGATCTCCTTCATCACAGGGATTCTATGATTATAATATGCTTTTATCAATTTCTTGCCGAGAAAATTAGGGAATTGGAACTGTGTGCATGGTAAAGAACTTTAATATTCACAATTAAAAATAAGTATAAAAAGTCCATAAGGCCAAAGGATCTTTTAAAAATAACAAGAATGCAGGTGCTGGAATGTGAAACAAAAACAGAGGACGCTGGAAAAACTCAGTAGGTCTGTTAGCATCTATCAGGAGAGAGACAGAGTAACATTTCTAGTCATGGTGACTCAAAGCATTAACTCAGTTTCTCTCCCGATAGATACTGGCAGATCTGTTGATCTTTCAAGCATTCTTTATTCTTGGATCTTTTAAAATATTGTTTAGCCCTAACTGTGTTCATGTAAGTGCTGGTGTCAGACTGGAGCATTATGAGATGGCCTCCTATCCAAATCATATTGTTTACAGATAGAACTCAAGAAAATTATGACATGTATTTTGCAGAACCAAAATCACTTCATATTGACGCAAGAAAAGCAGTACTACAACAGCACAATAAATGAAACTCATCTATGTTACACATGCAAGATTTTGTTACATTTTAGGATTGTCTCTAATTTAGGGTAAAATGCAAACATTGATTACGTGACCTATTCAAAATTTTCATAGAAATCCTACAGCAGAGAAAGAGGCCATTCAGCCCATCAAGTCTGCATCAACCACAA
The DNA here is from genome assembly GCA_024679065.1 of Sphyrna mokarran. Taxonomy (NCBI): domain Eukaryota; kingdom Metazoa; phylum Chordata; class Chondrichthyes; order Carcharhiniformes; family Carcharhinidae; genus Sphyrna; species Sphyrna mokarran. Next base: position 58,214,775 of record JAGIQG010000009.1, read on the forward strand.
TCCCACCCAGGCCCTACACTCATATTCCTACATATTTACCCACTAATCTCTCTAACCTATGCATCTCAGGCCATTAAAGGCAATTTTAGCATGGCCAATCAACCTAACCTGCACATCTTTGGACTATGAGAGGAAATGGAGCACCTGGAGGAAACCCACACAGACACAAGGAGAATGTGCAAATTCCACACAGACAGTCACCCAAGCCAGGAATCGAACCCAGATTCCTGGAGCTATGAAGCAGCAGTGCTAACCACTGTGCTACTGTGCTGACTCTTGACTTTGCTATCAAGCCAGGTGGAAGTTGTTAAAAATTAAAGGAAGGCCTGCACACAATGGCAAAAGCATTTCTTTTGATAGTGGATAGATCATTTAGATCTAGATTTTTGTGGAATGATGCAGACTTTACAAAACAGGGACTTAAATAATGTGATAGCTTTACAATATGACCAACCTTGTATTCCTTTCATAAGCATTTGTATTGACTCTAAAAAAAATCATAATTGGAAACTGCACTCCAGCAAAAATTAGTCTGTTTGAATTCAGCACTGAATTGAGCACTGGAAATTCCAGCCCCATTTCTGACAGATCCCATTTTCACCCAGTAGGCAAATGGTGGAAATGTGACTCACACATGAGGGGAATCCAAACTCAATAGGGCCATTTGAACTTAGTGATAAGTTCAAACAGACTAGCTTTCACTGGAGCGCAGTGTGTAATTCATGATTTTTAGAGTAGATGTAAATGCTTGTAAAAGGAATCAAAGGTTGGTGGTACTCTAAAGCTATCATGTTTAAATCCCTATTCTTTAACGTTTCCAAAAAAGCATGCCTGTGTCACTGAGTTGTAAAAAATCATTGCTTACAGTTTCAAATATATTTGTTGACATAACCCAAAGGATCATATTATTGCTTGACTAATTCCACAATCTCTCATTATCACAGTGGTATGTAGGGAGGGAGTGCTAGCGATCCATTGTTCGATTGACATACTCAAGAGATTATTGAGGGATCAGCTGTCTTTGATGTGGGGTTATGAATCAATTATTTGTTTTAAGTGAGATTAAGTACTTAGCAGATTTAAATCTTGAATGGATTTTATTAATTTTTTAAAAAATAATGAAGTCTGCAATAGATGCTTAGAACTTTATTTTTTTACCTCAGCATGGTTTCTGAGATCTATCTATGATACCGAATGAGTTGTCATGGAGGTGTAAAAGCAAAGAATGATGGGTGGGCAAGTCATATGGATATGAGTTAGCACTAGGTGGGCAATGGGAATGAATAGGGGGATCTTGTGTGGGCATACTGTTCGCAGATGCACTATATGGAGCTATGCGATGAATAGGGAACATTGGTTGGCATAGAGGTTATGAAATTTTATTGGGGTTGGGTGGGCACAAGGGCCAGCATGAGTTGGCAATGGATGGGGCACATTGGGGATTGAAAGCTAGAGGGTCTAACATTGAAAACAAAACTGGTACAAAGCACCAAGGCAGGTGTTTTACACAGACAGCCTAAGTACTTGGTAGCCCCTATAGCTGCTTCTCAATGTTTTATGGAGGTGGTAGGTCCAACTGCAGCACGTACGTGTTCTCCACCCCTCCCTCCCCCCAAAAAGCAAAACATTCTCCTGAGGTGGATATGATAAGTTGGGAAATTTCCAACTCTCCATGCCTGCCTTAGGAGCAAATTTCCAGGTCTTAGTCTTCAAAGCCTCAGAAAGGTATTAGAAATGTCAGGTTTTGTAAATGGTTATACTTCAAACTATTTATTTAATTTCAAGATAGAATGGAACTGGGATTCTAAAAAATAGCTAATTAGCATGACTACCTGAAGACAAGGCCAAGTAACTCGTGTTGCTTATGGACAAAGGCTTTGAAAAGGGGAGAGTCCATAGGAGGTCAATATAGGATCAAGTCGCAGGATATTTTCTTAAAAAAATTAATATCTAAGTCTCAGAGAATCCAAGAGAGAGAGAAGAAGAGCTGAGATCTAGAGGCAGTAAGTGTCTATGGATTACCATATAAGAATTCAGGTATGAGTTCATGCTTCGATTGAAGAGATTGAGATATTAAATGAGACTGGAAGATTCTCTTTGCTTTAGCCAGAAAGAGGAATTTCTGGGTTAACGCTCATTGTAAAAGCTAAGATGGTTGAGAAAGGTAAAGAAAAAGGAAGCAAGCCTTTGGGAACCAAGAATCACTTTGGACTGATTGTAGAAGAATGGACAGAAGGGATGGACATTTTTGGTTATTTTAAATATTAAATTGGGAATCTTTAGTTTAGAATATAAGTTAGCAATAGAAATAGTTTTTGATTAATGTTGCTTTTAGTTTATGTTATAGTGAAAGTCTTAAAACTTGAAATTTTGTCATATGATCCTCTTAGTCATCAACATTGAACTTTTAAAAAATTATCAATATCTACAGAGATCGTAACAGTCACAAATCCAGGAATCTATCCTACTGTAGACTGTTTACCTGATAGACTGGCATGTGCAATGTATGAATGGTAGCCATTCTGCCGAGCTGGACTGGGGCAGTGGGAATCATCTGCTGAAAGGGAGTTGTGAATAGCTGTGTGCTCCATTGTTCTAAACGAATCACCATACTGGAAGGTATTTTGCACTGTGTGAAAGCTTCCTTGGTAACCTGGAAATAAAGAATAATTGTAGCACAATAAAGAATAGTTGTAGCACTGTGATCAATCGGCATGCTTATTTCACTCATATCTATAAGGAATGTAAATTGAATGTTTTATTTTGCTGTAAATGACAACATTAGTGAGTTATGTTAAGACTATTAAAAAAGAGGACACAGAAGAAGTATACTAGTAATCCTTGGTTAGACAAAGGAAAAATCAGCAGGTTATCTGTCTTAATCTCTATGGTTTCTCTTCCCTCTCTCACACAGTCACCTTTGGAATTCCCCATGGATCTAATCTTGACCTCCTAATATTTCTCATCTACAAGCTGTCTCTCAGTGAGCTCATATTAAAAAATAACTCCATATTCATGTTGATGATGTCCAGCTCTACGTCATCATCATTGCTCTCAGCCATCTCACTCATTTATCTCACTGCTTGTTCAACATCTAGTATTACATGAATAAAAAATAGTTCTAATTAAATATTAGGAAGACTATTCATCTCAGACTGCCACAAACTGTTCCTGAGATCAATGGTTGCCAACAGTGTCCAACAGCATAATAGTATGTTTTGAAGGCAGTGTGCGGTGAAATATTCAAAAGTCACGTACATAAATTAAAATTATTCTTTGTCTTCAGCTCTGTGGCCTATATCTCCAAGTCTCAATGGTCTTGTGCATATGCCAGCCAAGAAAGGGTCGCACATGGAGGTTTTTTTGATGTTGATAATCCGAACCGCACATACACTAGCTGAGGAAGGCCCACATGTGCAGTTTAGATTTTCTGTGTTGTCATGCACATGTGCATGATCAATATAAAAAATCTCAACTGCATAGCCTGTTCCCAACCGGCGCAAGTGCAAGAGGGACCTAAGGTTCCTCAAAACTTGGAGATGCCAACCACCAAACTGAAAGACACATGCACCTGCGCAAAAAATGAAAACTCAAAATGGGTACAAAAATCCTGGAGGAAGAATGGGAGACAGGGAGAGGTTAAAATAACAGGAGTGAGGACTAGTAGAGGGAAAAACAAAGTTCGCTGTAAGCAAAGAGGACGGAGAAATGAAACAGGAACCAAAAAAAAACTAAAAAAAGAGAAACATGCTGCAATTGGAGAGAGGGCTGTGTGGAGCAGACCATAAGTGAAATGGGCTCAGGGAAAGCCATAGTAGATAAAGAGATGTCAAAAGAAGCCCTAAAGATCGAAGAAGGCAACCATGGTTAGTAACTTTGTATTGTAAGATTTTGGGGCAAAGAAACAACTTTGCAGCAGTAGTGTGCTGCTTGGTATGACTGAAGAACTGAAATTGTGCCTTTAAATTGATACTAGAGGGCATTTACTATGTGGTTGACCACAGTATGCCATGGATAATTTGTTAAAGTTATGAAACCTCTTCTGATTCAGATGCAGCCATAAGAATAGAACCTGAGGAGAAAAAAGTGAGATTTAGACACACAAAGTACAGCATCAACTACTTGCTCTTTGGGTTTTCATGGACCGGTGATGCTCTTGCCTTGCGCAGAATGCCTAATTTGCAGCGAGAAGCTCTCAAACATTACAATGCTACCAAATAAATTGAAATGCCATTTCAATATGAAATAACATTTACTCTACAGCAAGAATTGACTTCAGGCACCTGAAAGGACAAAACAAAGCAAAATCAAAGCAAGAGACAGTAAATACAGGTTTCAGATTGTGAAAAGTAGGCAAGTTATTTGATGGCTGAGTGCATAGAAAAATCAAAGAGCCACACATCATTGTCTAAACCTTAATTCTGCTGGCATGCAAAAGTATTGAGAGAGTAATATTGGAAGCTGTTGCTGTCAAAAAAATTGACAAAGTTCCTCTTTCTGGTAAGACAATCAAAGGGCGTATTGACAAAGTATCAGTTGATATTGAATAGGTGCTTCAGGAGAAGTTAGAAATGAGTGGAAAATTTCACTCTGCAGATCAATGACATCACAGATTTTTGTGCTCTTAGCCAATGTGAGATATGTTGATGGGGGTTCTAACAAAGAGGATTCTTCTTTTGCAAAGAATTGCCTAGTCATGCAACCAGAGGGGAAATTTTGCATGCAACAACTGCTTATGTGGAGAAAATCAATCTTATCTGGATCTGCGCTGATGGAGCAGCTCCCTTTGTGGGAAAGGTCAAAAGATTAGTGAAAGAACAGCATCCTGAAATCCAAGTCAGCTATTGCATCCCGCACCATGAAATCCTCAGTGCCAAAAAGAATACTATCTGAGTTAACTACAGTATTAGATCAATCAGTAAAAATCATGAATTATGTGAATCACATTCTTTGAAATCACACTTGTTTACTATTTTGTGTGAAGAGATGGGAGCCAAGTTTCAGGGTTTACTCATGCATACAGAAGTGTAATGGCTGTCTTAGGGAAAGATCCTCTTTCATGTTTGATTCCTTAACATGCTGAAAAAGTTCTTGGCTCAGCATGAATTGCCACACAAAGCTTTAATGTGTGATGATTCTTGGTGTTCTAAACTTGCACAAATTTTATATCAGACATCTGAATGAGCAGAATGTTAAAATGCAAGGGAAAATGAGAACATTGTGACTGCTACAGATAAACGTCAAGACTTCAGATCAAAACTGGTCCTTTGGCAGGAAAAATTGGCAAGTGGGTTGATTTGAGATATTCAAGCTGGCATCAGCAAATCCTGTTGCAAAACCAACTCAACATCATATCCACACATCTTAAAACACTACAAAAGAAGTTATGCTACTTTCCCTCCACCAGTATGAAAGATTTTGACTGGGTATGTGATCCATTTAGTTCACTTTGTTTTGAATCATCAAAAATATCGTTATTGAAAGAACAAGAGGAATTCACAGAGCTCAGGATGGATCATACTTCAAAACTAAAGTTTCTGGACACATTTTGGATACTTGCAGCATGAAAATATCCATCAATTTCACTACAGGAATATTCTTACCCTTTCTCACAACCTGTTTGTTTGAATTGGCATTCTCAATATTCTCTTATGTTAAAAAAAAACATAAAAAGAGAGCACCTGTCAGTAGAGCAAGCCATGTGAGCTGCCCTGTTATCAGTTTCACCCCTGATCAAGAGAGATTGCTGACAGAAGCAGGCCAGGTGTCATATTAACATTGCCAGTAAGTTGCTGCTCACAGTATTTTCTTCATTTATGAACTTTCATATTGACAATATGAATATGACTTTAAAAAACTGAAAACAATTATAGGAAAATAAAAAGGTGTGCTTCAATTTTTATCAGAATATAACAGTGTGCACATATAAAACGTTGGGAACCAATGCCTTAGACACTGACTCATCCTTTTCACTGGTTATTTTCTGACACTGAATCAAACCATTCACAATTTTGGCATCCTATCTGACCTTGTGTTGAATTTCCAACCCTAAATATCCTCTCCATCACTAAACTGCCTACTGCAAATTCTACAGACCATTACCATCCCTTCCACAGCTCACCTGCTGAAATCCTCATTCATGCTTTTTGCGATCTCTTGACTTGACTATTCTAATGTCACAATTTAAAATTCTCAGCCTAAATTTCAGTTTTTTTCCATTACTAACTTGTAAGCAGCCCTACAATCCTTCAAGAGACCTGTATTCCTGAACTCCTCAGGTTCTAACCTCTTGTGCATCTCCAATTTTCATTGTTCCAGCATTGGTGTCCCTGCCTGTCTAGACAGTTCTGGAAGTCCCTCTTTAAACCTCTCTCGCTTCTCTCCTTTATTAAGATGCTCCTTAAAACCTATATTTTTAATAAGATTTTGATCACCTGTCTTACTATCACTTTATCTAAATATTTTCACAATATTCCTGTGAAGTGCCTTGAGATGTTTTACTATTTTAAATGTGCTGATAAATGCAACTTGTTATTGAATTTTATCCAGCAACCTCTTCTGAATTCTCAGGTGAAGACATGATCAGGGCTTGATATAACTATTGAACACTTACAATTACTATCTGGGGTCACACATGAAGAATAACGACTCAAATGAGATACCTGTGGGTTGTCATCAACCCATGAAATTTTAACATCAAAAGGTCAGGATCCCTGAAGCAGAAATGGAAATGTGTACATAAATATGAGACCACACAAAGAACGTGTTTATGAATAGTGCATTTTGTAAGAATTAAGTACACTCTTATATTTGATAAAAATGCTTGCATAAGGGATAAAGGGAACAACATATGCAGAAACACATTCAACATGGACCACATAAACACCCAGTATGCACTAACAGTTGTGACCACAATCATTTGTTGCATATTACCGATAGCTAGATAATGCAATCTTTGAATAGTCACTTGTAATTTAAGATTATCAACCCACATGCCTGCACTGATGCATATTTTTATGCCATAATTTAATCTTTTCCATGCTATTGGACTTTACTCATGTGTAAAGAATTAATTTAAAAGTAGTCCCATTTGCAAGACCACTAGTAGATAATTACTGATGGATTAGCTGAAAATTCCTTCAATGTTTCAACAAGCATCGTTTGAATCTTGAATGACAAAACCATATTTTAATGATATACAAGGAAATACCATCAGTAATTAAACTGAAGTAGAAAAGTGAGCATAAAGACTCAGCCTTTCTTTCTCTCTCTTGCAAACATCAATAAGGCCTGTCCAATAATACCTTCTTTATTATCTGAGAAACCACTTCTGACTATTGATTTCCTGCTGGATAATGGGTAACTTCACTTCCCTTTGTGGTTTATGAAAGTTTATTTTAATACTTATTCATCTAACATAAACTATTAACTAATCCTGATTTCTTAACAGGAGGAATGGGAGCTGAAAGCCATTTTCCCTTTGTGGTTTTAGTTTACCTTGGGGGAATTTCACATTAGATGCCTTGAACTGTGACCAGGAAGTTAATACAATTAAACAATTGGAAGGTGAAGTAAAACACCCAATAAAATTTTAAGACACTGGGGGGGATTCTTTGACTTCACTGCACTGTTAGTACATTATACCGATTCTGAAGTATAGCATGCAAGCCTAAAAATCCATTTTACACCCAGTGCAAAGCAGTTTGCAATTCTCCCAGCTCCTTTCTAATGGCGCAAACCGTTTTGCACTCAAAGGAAGGGCACTAATCTGATTAGCATAAGATTGACTGCATTTCAATCTCATTAGCGAAATTGGGATGCGACCCCACCCCCCCCCACAAGGAATGCAACCACCTCTCTAGCGTGATATCACACCAGCGCAAAACACTGCTGTTCCTTTAAAGTGTGAGGGAGAGCAAAGAGGTAAGTACCATTGTGCACCAAATTTCAGGGTGCAAAAAGGTGATTCAGCCACTGCCATAATGGGCAAAATGAGGCATGGGGCCCTCTTGGGTGCAGGAGCTCAGGGGGCTCAGCCTGGGCCAGGGGCTGTTAGCTCAGGGGTTATTATTGGTTTGAGGTTATTGTGTGGTGAACATTCTCCTTGCCTGCTGAAAATCCCTCTCCCAGGGGTTGCATATGAGGCGGAGTTCAAATCCCATCAATGTTGCACCTTCCATCCTGCCACCTCTTGGCTGGGAAAGCTCAGTGGTTTAGTGCGGACATTCCATCCCAGACCCCACTAACAATCACAAGCACTTGGCAGCTGTTGCCCCAATTAAGGAAGGTCAGCAGGTGGTAACACAATTCACCACATTGTAGGAACTCTCAGTGTTCCCTATAATAGTCACCCATTGCGTGGAAATTACGAGAGCGCCTCCCTAATATTGGTCGGACCTGGATATCATGTCTGGAAGCCACTTTGCACCAAACATCCAATGAAATTCTTCATTGAGAACTTTCCCACAGTCACATTTATGCTTGATATGAGTTCCAGAGTGCTGAACCCAGTCTGACTTGTGCTGTGCCACTGGCCTGTGGTATTGGTCCTAATCTGGTTGGAGGTGGCCATCCAGTGGGACAGATCCACAGCGTACATCATCAGTCACACAACTCTACTCAGGTGCAAAAGGCAGCATGTGAAGGGAGGATACAACCACGTGGGATGTCATTGGCGACCATGAGAGGGCAGTCTCTGGACCACACCAGTACAACAGAGGGATTGGTCTGAGGACAAGGCGGAAAACAATGGAGAAGATAACCCTAACTATACTGGACGTTCATGTCCTTCGTGAGCTACTGGACACCATATCTGCTTAAGGCTCGTCTCAGTGAGGACACATACGACATCTGTGCCATGTCCAAGTGGACTTGGCGTCTTGTGAGTGGGGAAGATAACCAATCCTGGTGTCAGTTAAGGTGACAGCTGCCTTTAATTTCTACACCATGGATCATCCAGGGTTTGAATAGGGACCAATGTGACATTTCGCAGTAATTGTTCCACATGTACATCTGAGAGGTGAAGGATGCCCTGTACACTGGGCTGGACACTACATCCATTTTGACCTCAACAAGAAGCCCAGGCTGAAGGCTTTGCTACCATTCTCAGGAGGCTATAGACAGCACACCATGTCATCTTAGGGGCACAGTGGAATCGGGGAGTGCCCTTTATCATTAGGAAGGGGTTCCACTCAGATTGTTTGCACCCATCTCACCAACATCCTGGAGGTGTGCACATGCTTCCCAGGGAGAATGCACAACAGCTATATCCTGCAACACTTAAGACATCTCCATCTAACGAGCCCCCTGGGCTTCTGGGATGACTTGTGGGGGACAAGGGCTAACAATGAGGTCAGAGCTAATGATGCCAGTGCAGAGACCTGAGACCGAGGTGAAAATCCGCTACAATGAGGCCCACTGTGCCACCCAGTCCATCATCAAGCAGTGCATCAGGCTCTTTAAGTTGCAATTCCACTGCTTGGATCCCTCTGACAGAGTCCTGTACTATTGCCCCTAGACGGTCATCACACTGTTTCAGGGTGCAGGACAGGGGTCTCAGGAGATCTGTGGGGACAGTCTGCACCCAATAGGTGGCAGGAATCTGAAGGGGCCATTAAACATTTGACCATTCTTATACACTTGGCTGGGCACTGTGAGAACCAGGGCATCCAGGTATATGGCACAGGTGGTGGAAGATGGGATTCAGGCAATTTCAGTGGGAATTATTGTCAGTGCAGACTAGGGGGCTGAGGGGCTTCTTCCATGCTGGACTGTGCTCTATGCATCTACGGGTGTGAAACTCCCTGGGGAGGACAGGTCACAGACAGAGAAGTCACAGCTGTGGAGTGCAATAATCTTCAATTGTTATTATTTACAGTGCATTCTGTCTCTAACTACCTGTGCCCTTTTGATGATCCTACAACATCTTCATCTTGTAGGGCCTGCTACTATGTTAAGTGATTCCCCAGGATGCACATCAGAGATGGAGGCGGTCAGCTGTGTTCCGCACAGCATGGCCTTTGATGCATTTGGTGGGTATTCCCTGGAAGACTGGGAAATGTAGGCCTCCAGTCTTTGCATCCAGTTCAGCCCGCTGCCTGAGAGTTTCACTGGTGGGAATCAGAAGAGCTAGGGATGACCAGGATTTCCTGGGTGAAAGGCCCAGGCATGGGTTCCAGCACTTCCTCGTCCTTTGGGTGCTTGTGGGCCCATGGAATATTCCATGGAATGGCAGGGAGCTGAAGTTCAGAAATCTCTGTGTTACTTGGCACTGCCAGTACTGGATGCCCAACATTGTCTGTTCTATGGTGTGTGAGCCCTCAGCAATGGCATGTGAGTCTGAGCCAAGCTCTGGAGCCTCTCAGCAAGTGCCCTCTGAGTCTGGGCCTAGCTCTTGAGGCCTACAGCCATGGCCCTCAGCCTTGCCTTTAACCCTGCCATCCAAGGTTACTGCTTCTGCCGCAGCTGCCACCCTTGCCGTATGCAGTATCTGGGTACCATGAAAAGCAGGCACTACTTCCTTCACCTGAAGCTTGTTTGACTCCTCCAAAGAACCTTGCACTTGCTGGAATGTCTCCAACACCACTCCTGCAATCCCCGGCTCTGCTTCAGCATCCCCAAAAGTCTGTGAGAACCTATTTCAGCAGCCAGGCATCTAACTGGGGCCAGATGTTTCTCTGGATCCAGCAGGCCTCCGCCTGCCCTATTTCTCAGACATTATCGCCTCCATCTATGTGTATCAGCAGCTGTGTGGCTCTCATCAGAAAGTGACCAAAAAACTTCTCTGGTAATTGCACCCACTGAGATGTCTCTCTGTGTGGGTGATGCCTCTGACCCTTAGTTGATGGCTTCCTTCATGTTTTTCTCTGAGATGTTGTTGTGGGTTATGCAGGGGTGGCTGACTCCTGAGGATCCAGCTTCATCTCGTATTGCTCCTGCAAGAGAAGACACATAGGTAAATGCTGGGGGAATCTGATCGAGTCGACACTTAATTAAGAAAGGTCTAAATGGCTGAAGGGTTTGTGGATATCACAGTCGCTCACAGCCCTGACAAGTGACTCCTCTCTGAGATTCATTGCTCATTCCTCAAAGTGGGTCAGGAGACACAGCTCGTGAGTTCCACCACCCATCTTCTTCCGCTTTCTGTAGTTATGTGCCATAAGTCGCTGAGTTTCTGCTCCTGGGTCATCTTCCCTCCTGTGGGTAAAGGATGGCCTACTGTAAATGGTGACTGAGTGCAGCGGGAAAGTTTAAAATCAACTCCCGTTTCTTAATAGTGCACAGCTGTAGCCACTTCAGGTGGGTCACACGCCTGGAGACTCAGTAACGATGATATTCACGTGATGGCTCTTTCAGTGCACTAAATGTAGGAGGATTGCAAGGTAGCATGCCGAAAAGACTGGCACTCCTGTTTTCTCAGTGTTATGACATTTAGAAATACTTGGAGAGAATTCCGCCGAAGGCTTTGTTTTGAAGATTCTCTGTTTTTCTAAGTTGCTGATTCTAGCTGGATTTTACTTACAGCCACTAGTAGCCTATTTGGTAATTTGTCCAGTTGATGACCATTCTTGAAGTATGAGCCTAGATAAGTATCAAGACATATTTGACTTTCAGCAAGTCCAATCCTGCATCTTCAAATCTGAGGCTACTTCTTCATGATCAATATCAGGCACCTGAAAGACATCCCTTTCCCATCCCTGAAAACACCAAAACCATTTTTAGTAACTTCATTTCTGTGTCTGTTTCATTGGCTTGTTACTATGTGTGGCCAAAATTTCCTCAGCTCTTCTACACCTCCCAGTTTTCTTTCTCCTCTCCTGCAAATATTGTTTCATGCTGTGGTACAATTTCACAGGCAACAGTTACTTGAACATAGCTTATTGAATCACTGTTGATATGTGATGATATAGTGTCAGCAGACTACTTGATTGACAGCAGCTTCACCACAAGGCCATTCCATCATAATAGAAAATCCAGCATGCATTTATCATGAATGGAATCTCTTGTTTTAACTCTTCCCTCATGAAATAGCTGAGACTATTTGCATCATTACCATAGCCAAACTGGCTAGAATCAATTTGAAACTCTCTTGCTTTTATGAGATAACACCGTACCAATCAAATTTCTGCCATCTATAAGAATTCATTAAAAATGTTTGTCATACATGATAATTCTGATCTAGTTTACTAAAGTGACATTTACTTCTTATAGCACTAAAATTTTAAACTTAACCATTAGTACTTGCATCTAATGTTCCGAGCTTTAGATTTTTTCTGTGACCTTCCAAAACATATTTCAGTGTACCTGCTTGAAGGGGTTGCATCAGTTGATTTTGAAAGAGTGGGTAGGACTTGTGGTGCCCTCCGCTGAGCTGGTTGTTGGATGATTGAGATGAGTGAGGATCATGCCTCTGCAGTGCTGGTGCTAACATTTTCCTTGGACTGACCAGAGAAGAAAAAGGAAGAACAACTGGTCCGGGCCTGCAAGGAAATAAGTGTATTTTAGCAATGTAACTTACAAGAGCATTCATTCCATATTTCTAAAACCACAAATAATAAGCTCCAGCTTCCTGAGGCTCCACAAGTTTGGAGCTTTTTGGTTGGTGGGTGCAAATCATTTCCAATATTTGATTTTAGGGGAGCTGAACAAAACTGTACAACAGACATATTGAACTTCATGCACAGTCATTAAAGGATATGATGTAATTGGGATCTCAGAGATCTCAACATCCAGGGGTATTCAATATTTAGGAAAGATAAGCGGAAAGGAAAGAGGTGGTGAAATAGCAATGCTGGTTAAAGAAGAGATTAATGCAATAGTAAGGAAGGACATTAGCCTGGATGATGTGGAATGTGTACGGGATCTGTGGAACATCAAAATACAAAAAAAATTAGTGGAGGTTGTGTACACACTAAACAGTAGTAGTGAGATTGGGGATGGCATCAAGCTGGAAGTTAAAGATACATGTGGTAAAGATACAGCAGTTATCATGATTGACTTCAATTTGCATATTGATTGGGCTCAATAACCTGGTAGCAATGTGATATAGGACAAATTCTTCAAATATATAAAGAATGGTTCTCTCGACATTATGTCAAAGAACCAACTATAGAGCAAGCCATCCTTGACTGGGTACTGTTTAATGATAGAAGAATAATTAGCAACCTTGTGGTACAAGATTCTTTAGGGAAGAGTGACCGTAACAAGATAGAATTCTTCATTAAGATGGAGGGTCTGAGAATAGAGTCCTGAATTTGAGAAAAGCTAACTTTGATATACATTGGCTAGGATAAACTGGCAAAGGGTACTTAAGGGGTTCACAGCAGATAGGCAATGGATGAACACATGGATGAACTTCAACAACTGTGCATCCTTGTCTGGTGTAAGGGTAAAATGGGAAAGATGGCTCATCCATGGCTAACAACGGAAATCGGAGATAGTGTTAAAGCCAAAGAGGAAGCATATAAATTGGCCCAACAAAGCAGCAAACCTGAAGACTGGGAGAAATTTGAAATCCAGCAGAGGAGGACAAAGGGTTTAATTCAGGAGAGGAAATGGAATATGAGAATTGGCTTATAGAAACCATAAAAATTGACTTCAAAAGCTTCCATAGATATGTGAAGAATAAAAGACTGGTGAAGACAAATGTAGGTCCCTTACGGTTAGAAACAGGATGAATTCATAAAGGGCAACAAAGAAATTGCAGACAAGTTGATCAAATACTTTGGATCTGTATTCATTAAGGACAACACAAATAACCCTCCACAAATTCTAGGAGACAAAGGATCTAACATGAAGGAAGAATTGAAGGAATCCCTATTAGTCAGGAAATTGTATTGAGGAAATTGCTGGGATTAAAACCTGATAAGTCCCAAGGGCCTGATGCTCTGCACCCCAAAGTACTCGAGGAAGTGGCCCTAGAAATGGTGGATATATTAGGGATCATTTTTCAGCATGCTTTAGACTCTGGAAGAGTTTCAGTGGATTGGAGAATTGCTAATGTAACCCCACTTTTTAAAAAAGGCAGGCAAGAGAAAACGGAGAATATTGGAGTCAATTATTAAGGATGTAATAACTGAGCATTTGTGATGACAGAATAGGTCTGAGTCAGCATGGATTCACTAAAGGGAAATACTGCCTGACAAATTGTCTGGAATTTTTTGAGGATGTGACAGTAGAGTGGACAAGGGTGAACTAGTGGAAGTTATGTATCTGGACTTTCAAAAGGCTTTTGATATGTTCCCATACAAGAGATTAGTGGCCAAATTTAAAGCTCATAGTATGGGAATAATGTATTGACATGTATAGAGAACTCATTGGCAGGAGAGAGTGAGAATAAACAAGTCCTTTTCAGAGTGGCAGGTAGTGACAAGTGGTGTACTACAAGATTCAGTGCTGGGACACCAGCTATTTACAATATACATTAATGATTTGGATGAAGGAATTGAATGCAATATCTCCAAATTTGCAGACCACACTAAGCTGGATGGCAAAATGTGCTGTGACGAGGATGCTAAAAGACTGCAGGGTGACTTGGAAAGGCTGGCTGAGTGGGCAGATACTTGGCAAATGCAATATAATGTGGATAAATGTGAGGTTATCCACTCTGGTGGCAAAAACAGGAAGGAAGATTATTATCTGAATGGTGGCAGTTTAGGAAAAGGAGAAGTGCACCATGACCTGGATTTCGCTGAAGGTTGATATGCAGGTATGGCAGGTGGTGAGGAAAGCAAATGGCATGCTGGCCTTCATTGCAAGAGGATTTGAGTATTAGGAGTAAGGATGGTTTGCTGCAGTTAAACCAGGCCTTACTGAGACCACAACTTGAGTATTGTGTGCAGTTTTGGTCTCCTTGTTTGAGGAAGGACATTCTTGCTATTGAGAGAGTCTAACAAAAGTTCACCAGACTGATTGCTGGAATGGCAGGATGACGTATAGAGACTGGATTGACTGGGCTTGTAATCACTGAAATTTAGAAGAATGAGACAGGATTTCATAGAAACATATAAAATCCTGATGGAACTGGACAGGCTCTACGTGGGAAGAATGTTCCCGATGTTGGGGAAGTGCAGAACTAGAGGTCACAGTCTAAAATTAAGGGGTGAGCCATTCAGGATTGAGATGAAAAAGAACTTCTTCATTCAGAGTTGTGAACCTGTGGAATTCTCTATCTTAGAAAATTATTGGGACCAACTTGTTAGATATGTTCATGAAGAAGCTGAACGTGTCCCCTTTGGCTAAAGGGATCAAGGGGCATGGAAAGAAAGCAGGATGGAATTCTGAAAGTGCATGATCGACCATGATCATATTGAATGGTGGTGCAGGCTCGAAGGGCCGAAAGACCTACTCCTGCACCTCTTTTCTATGTTTCTATATTTAAGGCAGTGGTGTCCTTGGCTTGTTTTCACCCCTTTTTAAGGCACACTTGCACACAGGCACTGGACATAGGATGCACAGCTTCTGTTACTGGGACAGACAAGTGCAGAACAATCTGTCCTTCAAACTTCTGCACTGATGTTTTAATCTTCAGCAATAACAGAATGTTAGGTGTTTTTAATCTATCTCATCCATTCACATGTTCAACCAGATTTGTAGCAGGTGTCTAGAAACCCAGTCTGAGGGAGGATACAAGTTGCACAGTAATTAAGTTTATTACTATTGACCACAATAGCTCAGAAGTTGCTGGAGTAGGGCATCTGCAGTGTGCTTCACTGATCAGATATTTTTCCTCACCTCTTAGCATGAAAAATTTCTGCAGTGCAAATTGCTGGAATTTGAGCTGTAATGTTTTTCCAGCATCTTGAATAGGGCACCTGGGATCTTTATGAACAACAGGGCTACATCCTTACCAATGAAACTGAGAAAACGACAATAAGAAAACATGGTAGATTAAAGTAAAAGGAAATATAGAAAGGGGAAGATTCGAGAAATAGAGCAAAGAGAGAAAAAGTAAGGAAAACTTGTTTTAAAAGCTTAAAATCTCTAAGCAGTTTCCTACTTGTAGGAATTAAACCATGATATCATTTCCTCTATGGGCCACTAGGTTGAGTGGTATTTTGAAAACATAATTCTCATTATCTTGGATCCTTATGTTGAGTACTAACGTTCTGCAGCAAGTTTAATTCACATTTATTCTGCAAATGCAGCAATTTCCTGAAGCTCACTGGAGATCAATAATGCTGTCTTGTTTTCTCAATTTATTTCAAGTCTTAACTCTTATGGGGTTTTTTTAACTATGGGACATGGGCATCACTTGCTGGTCACCATTTATTGCCCTTCCTTAGATGCCTTTGAGAAGATAGTGGTTAGCTGCCTCTTGAGATGCTGCAGTCCATGTGTTCTGGGTTGACCCACAATGCCATTAGGGAGGGAATTCCAGCAACTGCGAAGGAACGGCGATATAGTCCAACCCATGGATCCCTACAATGCAGTCTCACTCCGGGACAGAAAGTCCCAGCTGCAGTGGGGAAAAATAGGTCAAGGTGCATTATTAGACACATTTTTAATTGATAATGGGTTGAAAGATTATGGGGGGAAGGCAGGAAAATAGGGATAAGGAGTGTATCAACCATGATCAAAGGCAGAGTGGATTTGATGGGCCAAATGGCCTAATTCTGCTCTATATCTTATGAATTTATGAATATTCATTGCAGTCATTGACAACTGCTATGACATCCCTGCTGACCAGAAGATCTGCTCTATCACTCTAGCACAGTTGTGGTCTGCTCTGAGACATTTCGCTTGGCAACATGGTTTTCATTATATGCATGTTGCATATCACAGTTATCAAACTTGTCATCACTCTCAGTAGCTACTCTTTGGTTTGTCATAGGTTTAGATTCAGCTGGTATAGCAGATTGCGCAGAATGAAGGTACCTTGACTGCTGCAAGGAAAGCAAGCATTCAACTGTATAATTCACTGCCTATGGTCGCACACCAGCTGACACTAAAGGACTAAGATCTCTTCCAGTTCTAGTATAGGACAAGTTGGTAGATGGGGTCCACAAGGAGATGCATATGCAGTCAATAGCACCCTGCATGATAGGTAAATCCATAATCCTAACAAAGTCATATGCTCACTCTGCCTGCCTGATGTTGAAAAGAGAATGAACTATAATTACTTCCAATGAATAGACAGCCTCATGACATTCTTTAAGGAACAGTAGATGATAAACTGTGAGACATTGTAAATACTTGCAGGTGGGAAGAGCCAGATGCATAAATGTTCACTGCTGCCATCACCTTCACAGCTACTGGTAATGCATCCCTTGTGCTGCTCTGAAGTTGTACTTGTGGCTGCAACAGGTGGCAGATTTCAGTAAGGATACCCTGTTTAAAGCACGGACAATTCACACATTTTTCCTCATTGAGTTGCAAGTAGGAGAATTTCTCTTTGGAACCATCTGGATGGATATAGCTTCCTGCTGAATACCCTTCTCTCCCTCTTCCAACAACTTTTCCTACTTTGCCTATCTTTTATTGATCCTCCATTTCTTGTATTCCAAGGGAAAAGTCCTTTTGTGCACCCATGACTGAGAGTTACTGGTCCATGCAGAAACCTTGAGGTCAGCAAAATGTTCATCAGCAAATGTCATTACACTCCCTGTAGACTGTTGCAACTTAAAACAATATTAGAAAGCACCAAACACTTGTAGAATCACAGTAACAGGAAGGAAAAATCAACCAACAATTAATCCTCTAAGTATTAGATAATCCCTTTAAATAGTATTGGTGCAAGGTCCTTTTGTTGCTGAATTTGAATTTAGCTGGATGAATTTAAGAGAGGATGTTAGCTGGAGTGTAAAGGTCCAAAAGGCACTGTGGGCATCAAATTAGAACATTTATGGACATTGTAATCTTTCTCATCTGAATACTTCTGATAGGTGTTCAATATGCACGTACCACTGCCTGAAGCAATATGGTACTGGCACAATTAATCTCATACTTGAACACACGCTCTGAACATCATTTTGGAGCTCTAGGTACACATTTAGTCTTCAAGGAATAAATGCTCACGATCCAATTTTTCATTCAGGTTTTACCTTCAGCTCTCAGTCAGATTAGTAGTATACAAATTGGCAGTCACACAATGGCTGGATCTTTTCCTAGTCTCTACATCTTTATTGGAATACCAAATCATGTTAGAGCAATAATCATGCTAAAAATTACCTATGCCAGGTCATTTAAGACGTTAGGATTTCCCTTAACACCAAACAGAGTCAATGGCAAACACGTTGTCACCGATATTAGCTACCCTGCAGCTCTTAGGAGCTTTAATTGGAGCTAGAATTTCCATCCCTTACTAGAGAGGCAGTTCCACTTCAGAAAGCTACTGGCCAATCTCATCCCAACAGTTTCAGGTGACCCTGCAATTTTGTGAAATTCAAAACCAAAAGAAAACGTTTATTTTCTGAAAAAATATCAGGCACTGTTTGAGTAAGTTGTTATTTTGAAAGGTGTATTCAATTCTGAAGATGCATTGAATTAAATGTTGTTGCCAATTATACACAGATGGCATTAAATCTGACTATGCATATGAAGTTAGGATCTGCACCAATTCACAACCCCATTGCCTCTGTGGAGATGCCCTTGTGGTTCCAAAGGTGAGGGTGAAATGTCCTAACTGTGTTATGGTGCCGATCGTGTGCAGTCGGCAGCTCACATGCTGAAAATATATTGTTCCTAATTGTTGGTGTGTTTGTTTTAATCTGGGCTAATGTATTATTGTTATTCTTAGAATTGTTCCCTGGGGTTTCTGAGTAGCGTTTGATTAACATAGAACATAGAACATAGAACATAGAACATTACAGCACAGAACAGGCCCTTCGGCCTTCGATGTTGCGCCGACCAATATAAAAAGCAATGCCCCTCCAAACTAAACCATTCCCTTCTCTTCCATATACTTATCAACTAACCTCTTAAACGCCACCAAACTTGGCGCATCTACAACTGCTGCAGGCAGGGCATTCCACTCCCGAACCACCCTTTGGGTAAAGAACCTACCTCTGATATCCGTCCTATAACTATCACCCCTTAATTTAAAGCTGTGTCCCCTCGTGCTAGCTTTCTCCATCCTAGGAAAAAGGCTATCACTGTCCACCCTATCTAAACCTCTAATCATCTTATATGTTTCGATAAGGTCCCCTCTTAGCCGCCTCCTTTCTAACGAAAACAACCTCAAATCCCTCAGCCTCTCTTCATAAGACCTGCCCTCCATACCAGGCAACATCCTGGTAAACCTCCTCTGTACCCTCTCCAATGCCTCCACATCTTTCTTATAATGTGGGGACCAGAACTGCACACAATACTCCAAGTGCGGCCGCACTAGAGTTTTGTACAGTTGCAACATGACGTTGCGGCTCCGAAATTCAATCCCTCTACCAATAAAAGCCAAGACTCCATATGCCTTCCTAACAACCTTCTCGACCTGACTGCCTACTTTCAGGGATCTATGCACATACACACCAAGATCCCTCTGTTCATCTAGACTACTAAGAATCCTACCATTTGCCCTATACTCTACACATTTATTATTTCTGCCATAGTGCATTACCTCACACTTTTCCACATTAAACTCCATTTGCCACCTCTCGGCCCAGCTCTGCAACTTGTCCAAGTCCCTCTGCAAACTATAACACCCCTCTTCACTATCTACCACTCCACCGACTTTAGTGTCATCTGCAAATTTACTAATCCATCCTTCAATACCCTCATCCAGATCATTTATAAAAATTACAAACAGCAGGGGCCCCAAAACAGACCCCTGAGGTACACCACTTGTCACCGAACTCCACGATGAATATCTCCCATCAACCACCACCCTCTGTCTTCTATCTGCTAGCCAATTCCTAATCCAATTAGCTAAATCACCCTCTATCCCATACATCTGCATTTTCTGCAGAAGTCTTCCATGGGCCACCTTATCAAATGCCTTACTAAAGTCCATATATACCACATCAACCGCCTTACCCCCATCCACCTCCTTAGTCACTTTTTCAAAAAACTCAATGAGGTTAGTAAGGCACGACCTACCCTTCACAAAACCAGGTTGATTGAGAAGAAGAAAACCATGAATGGGTGAAGCTAGGCTAACAAAGAGGTAAAAAACAGGCAGTTGCTGTTTGAATTTAAATAGAGCCATAGTTCTTCTCTCTCTCTCTCTATCTGGAAATTGAAGTCTGGCACTAGCTAAAAGATATATTTCTCTACAGAAGTCTGCAAAAGGCAAGAGGGGTTTTCTCCTTCTCTCTCTTTAGAGTATAGAGGTTGTGGGTTTAACAAAAAAGAAAATAATGTGGTTTGCACATGTAGATTCAAACCCATGACAAGTTTGTTGAAAGCAGCATTCTCTGCATTGCATAGACTATCAACTGAAAGTAAAACAACAGCCTCTGAAAACCACCCTAATGGCGTCAATATCAAATCATGTGATCAGCTCTTACAGCAACTTGCATTCCTTTTAAATATATAATGGGGAAGGCCTAAGATTTGAAGAAAACACACAATGTCTTGGCTGCCAACCATTATGTAGATCACATATTCTTCTCTTGGCCTCTTTTAGGTATATTCTTACCTTGGAGGTATGATGAAATTGCATTATTTGAGATGTTATACCTCATTCAGGAAAATCCTATGAAAGAGCTGAAACTGGAGTGTTCAGTCTGGCCATCTGCATGCTTCAGGGGGACAAGATTCTGCTGCTGTCATCCAAGGAATGGACCTGCTCCATCAAGTACTGGTGAGATCAGAGGAAGGCCAGGGGCTGGATAGCTTATGTTAATAATAGTTTATGTGTTCAAAGGCAGGGAAGCCTCCTGGTGGAAACATTGCTTGCTATAAGTGTGTTTAAATGGTTGTAAGGTGTTGTATCTCATAATCGACATGCTGCTTATGGTGTTGAACATTGTGATCTTGAATGCCTAATGAAAACTCTGAAATGCCAATAAATACCCTTTTCTTTTGTCTGTCTTGCCGAAATGAATCTTTTTCCACTGACCCCACCAACCAGTGGGACTGACAGTTATCTCAGAGGAAGAAGAACCACCCTCAGAGGGTCCAGCATCATATCTTCTACCAACACATGGCACTAGCATAGTTCCTGCTACCTCAGCAGGGATTAGCATGTCAGGATAAGGGCAAACGCAATTTGGTAAGGGCAGTTCACAGTTGCACATGCAACTGCTGGAAAGTGTGGAGAATAGGCCTTGGGCAGTAGGCGGAGCACTTGAGGGTAATCTGGAAACTGAGTCTGACTCTGATGATGAGCCTCTGAAGTTGTCCAAGAGGTGATAGATGCAGGATGTCCAGTTCAAGGTGGGTAAAGATTCGATCATAAAAGAGGCTGCATACTCTGGGCCAAACTTGTGACAATATCCATCCGGGCTATGTGGACTGCGATCACCTCCTTGGTGTGCCAAACTTCCTTCATGGACAAGCTGGCAATTGTCCTGAAGAGACAAATCTACCATGTTTTAGATGGTATTTTGGGTATACATTCTGACGTGTACACCATCATCACCCAGGCTCTGAGCTCAGGGGTCCATACCCAAGGGGACTGGGAGCCTGGATATTAAGCCAGCTCCTGAGACCTCATGGAAAGGCAAGGAAGACTAATCAGTCCGCATGGCAAATGATAAACAACTCCTGCACTTCTGATGGAGGCAGTCTCTCCTGTATCCATCTGCCATAGACAAGCCATCACAGTGGCTGCAACAGAAGCTACTCCTGTGACTCAGCAAAAGTCTTCTAATATGGCAGAGCCCTCAAGCATCAGCTGCACAATGGATACCACCAAAGTTATCCAAAGAGGATCAGCAGCATCTCTCCAGTGTAGCAGCAAGTGATGATAGAGCACCATGTAAAGGGAAAAAAAATTAAGAAAACTCCACACTCACCACAAAGCAGGTCACGTGGGTGCTTTTTGTAGATGTGAATACTAATATGCCATAGGTAAGATGCTCATAAGCCTTCAATGCACTATTCTTTGCACAAAGGTTCATGCATTCTTTAAGAGATCTAAGGATGTTCTTTGGAAAATATTCATGACTTTTGTTACAGACCAGAGCAGAAACTCCAAAATAGATTAGGAAGTTAGCCTAGGTCCCAACTGTTTTTAATTTTGTTATTAGTATGAGCATAAGGTATTTCAGTCCAGGTGTAATTCTATTGACCCATGAAGAAGTTTTTATTTAAACTTTATTTAACAATACAGTTTAACTATGACAAAAATAATTAAGATAACTTCCACCAATTGAAATACTTAAATATGATAAGGTATAATTCATAACTGTTAGTTATCTCCATTAGTTCCAATTTAAGCAATATTCATCATAAACATAAACTCCTCTTCAGAATCAGTAAACAAAAACAAACAGGTTTACTTGAGTTGCTAGTCTTTCAGTGTTTTAACATTTCTGGACAGAAGGGAGAGAGGAAAAATATCCCTCTTGCCTTTTACAGACTTCTGCAGAGAGATACCTCTTTCAGCAGGTCCTAGACTTCAATTTCGAAACAGAGAGAAGCACTGCTACTCCTTTTAAATTCAAACAGCAATTGCCTGCTTTTTTCCTCTTTGTTAGCCTAGCTTCACCCATTCATGATTTTCTTTCTCTCAATCAACCTAATCAAACCCTACTCAGAGATCCATGAGGACAACTCTAAGAGTAATAATAATACATTGGCTCAGATTAAAACAAACAATACAATAATTAGGAGAAATATATTTTTACATGTGAGCTGCCGACTGCACACAATCAGCACTATAATCAGAGCTGAAGCGTGAACATATCCTTCACCAGAAATATGACATAAAATACATTTCTTAAAGGCACAGTATTGTCACATTTGTCAGTAGTGAACATTGGTCAAGATGCAACAGTGTCAAAGGAACAAAATGGTGAGTGTGTTGAACAACCGGACATTCCCAGTGAACTTACATTCTAGCTGGAATGACATTGAGACACAAGTAATATATGCAGGTTTGAGGCTGAGAAAACCTGCCCTATTGCAATCCCAATATTAGCAAGGTATTCCTTGTGTAATAGTCATCTATGCAGAGCCTTGCACCTCACTGTTAGGTATTCCCTCTCTTTGCCATCATCATCAGAAGAATGTCTATAATTTGCATTTTCTCTTCAGGACAGCCGTCTCTAAATAGCAGCACACAACAACCATGAGTGAAACTCTGGCATATACCACAATGCTCCTGCTGATCTATCTAGGCAGCAGAAGCTCTCCTTTAACAGATCAATTGTCTATTATGGCCCTAGTAGTTTTGTGGTCATTAATATAGTTCCTGAGTCATCTGTTCTAGGGGCCTTCACTGGCATCATGTGTTTTCTGTTCAAAGAGTAACCCATGTTCCCCAAAAGCCAAACATCTAGTGATCAGGTTGCAGATGGAAAAAAACCCAATTCTCAAATTAGCACTTGAACTCATGGTTCCCAAGCTCAACTCAAAATGGAAAAAAATTAAATAATTCTGTAGAATTGCAACTTTGAAATTCAGCTGAGGGAAAGCAAAAGGCAGGATTTGATGAACTGCTGACTTCAAAGTAAAACATTAAACAAAAGAACTCTAGGTAATTGATCCAGGCAGCCACTGTTAATTTTATCAAAGTTGAACACAATCGCTACTGTAGTGCAGCATGCCAAAACCAGCAAGAGTGGGAAATCCCTTTGTCTCCAAGTAAACAGCAACACCATTTTGAAATTTGGAAAGTTCTTAAAGCAGAACATGTATCCTGTGATCAGAATTCCCCATTTCCAAATCAATTCAGACTAATCCAAAGCCCAGATCAATCACATAATTGGGGGCGTTGAAGCAATGATTTATGTATATATCCACCCAAGTCCCTCTGTCCTGAACCCACTTTTGTTGTCTTTATTTTGTATTGTCTCTCCATATCTTTTCCTACCAAAATGAAACACTTTGCACTTCTCTGCATTAACTTCCATCTGCCACTTGGCTGTCCCTTTCACCAACCTGTCTGTATTCTTTTGAAGTTCTACACTATTCTCCTGACAGTTCACATTGCTTCCAAGTTGCATTGTATATTGTTATCAGGTCATTAATACATGTCAGGAAGATCCCAACACTGACTCCAGAACAACTTGACTACGAACTTTTCTCTAATCCAAAAAATATCCATGAACTACTATTCTGTTTTCTATTATTCAGCATGTTGCTATTATCCCTTTTATTGCATGAGCTATACTTTGGCCCTCAAGTCTGTTGTGCAGTACTTCATGGCTTTTTGAAAGTCCATGTACACCACATCAAGAGCATTACCTTCATTAGTCATCTCTATTTTCTCATTCCATTTGTTTCAACTTCTCAATCAATCTCCCGTTTGGGACCTCATCAAAAGCTTTGCTAAAATCGATATAAACTATATCAACTGCAATTCCCTCTTGCAGACAATCTAATTTTTGAAAAATTCTATCAAATTTATTAGGCGAGATCTCCCTCTGACAAAACCATGCCTTTCCAAGTGGAGATTAATTCTCTTCTTCAGAATGTTCTCCAAAAGTTTCCCCACCACTGGCTTGAGAATCACTGGTCTGTAATTCCCTGGTTCATTTCTATCACCCTTTTTGAAAAGTGGAACCACGTTAGCTGTCCTCCAGTCCTCTGGCATTTACCCCATGTCTAGACAGGAATTAAAACTTTGTGTCAGAGCCCCTGCAATTTTCTGCCTCGTGTCCCTCAGCAATCTGGAATCTGGGGATTTGTCAATTTTTAAGCCCTTCACTACCTCCAATACCTCCTCATTCCCTCTGTCAAATTGTGCAAGTTCCTCATAGTCCCTTTTTCTGAGTTCTGAGTCTACGTTCTCCCTTTCCTGAGTGAAGATCGATGAGAAATATTTAACACAACTTCCAGCTTGTTCCTTAGGTCTCCAATGGGCCCTATTCTTCCCTTAATAAGTTTTTTAGGATTCTCCCTAATCTTGTTCACAAGTCCTTTTTCATGCCCCTTTTTGCTCTTCTAATCGCTTTCTTAAGTTTCTTCTTATGCTTCCTATATCCCTCTAGGGCCACAGTTTGGATTGCTAAATGCCCTTTCTCTTCATCTTCAGCTAGTCGTATATTGTCCTCGATATCCAGCATTCCCTGAATTTATTGCTCCAAGATTTCCCCCCAAAGGGATCATTTTGGATCTGTACCTTCCCAGTTCCTTTTTGAATGTTCCCCCCCTCCCATACTATTCACTATAGACTTTTCCATAAGGAGCTGTTCCCAGTCAACTTCTGTTCCCAGTCAGTTCCTGTCTTATTTCAATAAAATATGTCTTCCCCCAATCCAATCCAAAGCCACCTTTTGCAGGCCATCTTTTCTCTGTTATAACAAATTTGAACTGAAACACATTGTGGTCGCTATCCCTAAAATGCTCACACAATGTCACATTGAACACTTATCTGGTTTTGTTTCCCAGAACAATCCAGCACTGTGCCATCCTTTGTTGGACCTTCTACATATTGACACAAATAATTCCCCTGAATACATTTCAAAAAATTCACCCCCTCTAAACTGTTTAGACTGTTGAAATCCCCTAGTATTATTGCCCGATTATTGTCGTTATATAACTCAATGAACTCTCGATATATCTGCTCCTTTATTTCCTATTGACTCTTTCGGGCCTATAATTCACTCCCAGAAATGTGGCTGACCCTTTATATTCCTAAGTTCTACCAACTAAGTCTCATTTGAAGACCTTTCCAAGATATCATTTCTTATTACAGTAACTGATTCCTTAATTAATAGAGTTACGCAACCTTCATTTTTACACCCTTCTCTGTCTCACCTAAAGATCCTATTCCCTGAACTATTGAGTTGCCATTCCTGCCCTTCCCCAAACCAGTATCATACTTCCATGTATTAATTCACACACATAATTCATCAGTCTTACACTCCTAGCATAAAGTAAAGACCATCCAGCCTTGCCTCACTCACTTAACACTCAACGTAGCTGAACATTCTGGCATGCTTCTGTTTCTTTATCTTAATTCCTATATTTTTGTCATTCAGGGAACTCTGGATTTGTTTACTCTGCCTTTCCATGACATGGGAATATACTTTGTCAATGCCTGAACAATCTCAGAGGCGATTCTTTCAAAACGAAACTAAGTGCCCAATGGGATGGAAAATGGGAGATCTTTTCCCACCCATTTTTGGACATATGTAGTTGAATGAATATCCATCCACAGAGTGTCTCAGAAGGATTCATGTCAGTAAGTGGGTAGCACTATGCCACTGGCTCAAGAGGCCAATAGCATAGTGCTTAGTGGGCCACTGCGCACATGGTGACCTGTTAGTTGAGAATCTCTGCATGTGCATTGGTTCCCCTCCCCCTCAAATGTTGGCCTCCCAACTGCTTCCCAACCCACACCCAAACCATTGGCCTTCCCAACTCCCCCTCTTGATCACTGCCTCCACATTCCTTACCAACCAACAGCCTCCCTGACCCCCCAGCTCTTAATGTTGGCTTCCTGCCCCCTTCTCTGAACCACCCCGCACCATGTGCAGCTGCAAATGCCCTCCTCTCTCCCTCTCACAATGATCCCATTGCAGAGTGTGCAGTGTGTCTCTCCCGTCCACCAATATGGAAAAGAACAAGAACAGGTGGAGGATAAGGTGGATATTTTTAGTTCAGGAAGATTGGCAGAGTTACAACAGAAAGATACAGAAATAAAACAGTTCTATCAGAAAGCATCTATGGCAGAGGAATGTTATTGCATTAAAAATGAAGTTTTAATGAGGAAATGGAAACTTTTACATATTCAGGTGAATGAAAAGTGTTCATCAAGTGGTATTGCTAGTAGGATATAGAAAGGAGATGTTGCGAGTAGCACATGAGGTACGAGCACGAGATCATTTGGGAGTAAAAAAAATCAAACTAAAATAAAAACCTGGACTGCATTAAGGTGTAGTTAAATTTTGTCAGTCATGTCACACATGTCAAGTCATAGGCAAATGTCAAGCGATGATAAAATCAGCACCCTTAATACCCATTCCATTTGAGGAGTCTTCTGCAAGGGTCCTAACTGATTGCATGACACCTTCCTAAAACATAAAGTGGGAATCACTATCTATTGACTATAATGGATTTGTCTACACATCCAAAGGCCAATCCGTTACATAATATTACAGCTAAAAGGATTGTAGAAGAGTTACTCAATTTTTTTACAAGCTATGGACTACCCACAGAAATACTGTTCGAGCAAAGATCAAATTTTACGTCAAAGTTATTCAAGGAGGTATGGATTGCTTAGGAATAAAACAACTTAAACCAACTGCATACCATTCAGAATCGCAAGAAATGTTGGAGCAGTGGCATCAAACTTTAAAGACAATGTTGAGAGTTTAAGGTATTGAGAGGGCAAGGTATTGGAGAGAATTATTAGGGATAGGATTTATAGTTATTTAGAGAGAAATGAATTGATTGGGGATAGTCAGCATGGTTTCGTGAAGGGTAGGTCATGCCTTACTAACCTCATTGAGTTTTTTGAGAAAGTGACCAAAGAGGTGGATGGGGGTAAGGCGGTTGATGTAGTATATATGGACTTTAGTAAGGCGTTTGATAAGGTGGCCCATGGAAGACTTCTACAGAAAATGCAGATGTGTGGAATAGAGGGTGATTTAGCTAATTGGATTAGGAATTGGCTGGCAGATAGAAGACAGAGGGTGGTGGTTGATGGGAGATATTCATCGTGGAGTTCGGTGACAAATGGTGTGCCTCAGGGGTCTGTTTTGGGGCCCCTGCTGTTTGTAATTTTTATAAATGATCTGGATGAGGGTATTGAGGGATGGATCAGTAAATTTGCAGATGACACTAAAGTCGGTGGAGTGGTAGATAGTGAAGAGGGGTGTTATAGTTTACAGAGTGACTTGGACAAGTTGCAGAGCTGGGCCGAGAGGTGGCAAATGGAGTTTAATGTGGAAAAGTGTGAGGTAATGCACTTTGGCAGGAACAATAAATGTGTAGAGTATAGGGCTAATGGTAGGGCTCTTAATAGTGTTGAGGAACAGAAGGATCTTGGTGTATGTGTCAATAGATCCCTGAAAGTAGGCAGTCAAGTGGATAAAGTTGTTAAGAAGGCATATGGAGTCTTAGCTTTTATTGGTAGGGGGATTGAATTTAGGAGCCGCAGCATCATGTTGCAACTGTACAAAACTCTAGTGCGGCCGCACTTGGAGTATTGTGTGCCGTTCTGGTCCCCACATTATAAGAAAGATGTGGAGGCATTGGAGAGGGTACAGAGGAGGTTTACCAGGATGTTGCCTGGTATGGAGGGCAGGTCCTATGAAGAGAGGTTGAAGGATTTGAGGTTGTTTTCGTTAGAAAGGAGGCGGCTAAGAGGGGATCTTATTGAAGCATATAAGATGATTAGAGGTTTAGATAGGGTGGACAGTGATAGCCTTTTTCCTAGGATGGAGAAAGCTAGCACGAGGGGACACAGCTTTAAATTAAGGGGTATGAGTTATAGGACGGATATCAGAGGTAGGTTCTTTACTCAAAGAGTGATTAGGGAGTGGAATGCCCTGCCTGCAGCTGTTGTAGATGCGCCAAGTTTGGTGGCGTTTAAGAGGTTAATTGATAAGTATATGGAAGAGAAGGGAATGGTTTAGTTTGGAGGGGCATTGCTTTTTATTTTGGTCGGCACAACATTGAAGGCCAAAGGGCCTGTTCTGTGCTGTAATGTTCTATGTTCTATGTTTATTGTCAAGATTATCCAGAGGATTGGAATATAGGAATTCCATTTGTACACTTTGCAATTAGGGATAATCTATTGAGTCAACCAAATTCAGTCCATTTGAATTGACTTTTGGTCATGAAGTAAAGGGACCACGTAAATTGATTAAGGAGAAATTGATGAGTCAGCATTCTGAGACTACATTATTGGACTATGTGTCAAATTTTAGGGCAACGTTGAATCAAGCAGATGAATTAGCTAGAGAACATTTAAAAGTGGCACAGCATGTGATGGAACAGAAAGCAGATAAGAAATCAAAAATACATAGTTTTACTAATGGGAATAAAATCTTAGTACTGCTACCAGTGGTGGCCAAACCTATAAAAGCAAGGTTTAGTGGACTTTATCAACTTAAAAGGAAATTGAGTGAGGTGGATTATGAGAACGCTAAGTAGCATGAAAACCCAAAGATTGTGTCATGTGAATATGCTTAAAAGGTATTTTGATAGGGAAGGAGAGCAAAACAAGGAGGTTTTAGTGGTAACCTTTTCAAGTTGGCACAAGTTTAGATAGAAAAGCTGGTGTTTGCTCAGCCTCAATGTAGCAGCCAAAAACCTTGATCAATTACACAGAACTGATGGAGGTATAGAAGGAGGACCAGCTAATGGACAATAATGTGAACAAAAAAAGTGAGCAGGTATTGAGAAAGATAAAGTCAAATTGACTGTTTTGAAACATGTTCCTGACTTATTCAAATTGCACTGCTCCTTCATCAGGTGAGTGTGAGTTCTGTTCACAAGCACTACAAACAGAATGCCCACTCACCTGATAAAGGAGCAGTGCTCTGAAAGTTTGTGGCATGAGCTACCAAATAAATCGGTTGGACTTTAACTGGTGTTGTCAGACTTCTTACTGTGCTTACCCAAGTCCAACACCACATTTCCACATCATGTTCAAATAACATGCAGTGGTTTCATAGCAGTGTAACTGCCACAGTGATCTTTGGAACCACGGTTAAAATGGGTTCTGACACAAGGACGATAATCTATTGTGTGTCTTTACCAAGGAGTGTGCTTAAAGTGATGGTACAGATCCAAAGCAAACAAAGGAGTTGAACTGCTTGGCAGAGGAGGGCCTAAGGCCAATGAACAAGAAAGGAGACAGAAACAAATGACTTTTCAGGATGGTTCTGATGACATATATACAATGTATGATCCTGCTTAGTTCTCTGCGGACATTACCAGAGCTATCGTATCATTGAAACAACAAATTTAGCTTGAACTTGGAATTAAAGCCAAATTAAGGACTGAGGGAGAATTTTGAAGATGAAGCAATTTCACAAATGTGATAAAAAGAAATGTTCAATGGTGGAAGACAAGGACTGAAATGGACAATACTACTGTTGCGTTTGTGTGTTTCGATTTTGTAAACTGCATATACATTTATTGTACTGGTAGAGTGAAACTGAAAGAGTTTGAAAAATGAAAATATCTTTAAATGTTTTTTCCTTAAGCAGGGAGATGTGATGTTAGTGTACCTTTTAAGAGCTTTTTTTTTAAAATCATGATCTCAGCATCTCTCACAGCTTCAGTGTTTCTCAGCTCACAGCCTTAATCATGTCATTATGCCACTGGTTTGTCTGGAGGAGTCTTTTTATTTCTGCTGTACATGTGCAAGAAACAGAGTTGGAGGAGTACAAGTATCTTGGAGGGGTGGAGAATATTATAAAGGTACGACGTGAGGCCCTGAAATATATTTGAAAACAAGGATGATAATTTTAAAACTGAGACATTTCTCTACTGAGAGACAATGTTGGCTAGCAAGCATAAAGTGATGGGTGAATAGGAGTTGGTGCAAGTTGTAACGGAGGCAGCAGTGATTAAGATAAACTCAAGTTTATGAAGGGGGGAAGGTAGGTGACTGGTGGAAATGCATTGGAAAAGTCAATTTTAAAGGTGATAAAGACATAGGTATGTATTTCAGTAGTAGCTGAGCTGATGTAGAGGTGGAATTAGGTGATGTTCATGCAATAAGGCAATCTTAATGATGGAGCAGATATGAAGTTGGAGGCTTTTCTATGGGCCAGTACAACACCAAGGTTGTGAATAGCCTGTTTCAGTGTCAAACAGTTAGTAGAAGAGAGTAATGGGACAAATGACTCCAAAAAGACTGGGGCAAATAGACAATAGCTTCAGTCTTTCCAGTATTTTCTTGGAGAAAATTTCTGCTCATATAGTACTGGATGTCAGACAAGCAATGTAACAAATTAGAGTCAGTTGAGGCAGGGGGGATTGAAAGAGATAATAAAGTGGTGGAATTGGTGTAATAAGCATACATATGGAACCTGTTTTTGGATGTTTTCACAAAGGGGCAGCAGATAGATAAGAAATGGGAAGGAGGGCCAAGGATAATTCCTTGGAGGCCTCTAGAGATAACAATGTTTGAGAAGGAAGAGAAGCCATTGCAGATGAGTCTCTAGTTATAACTGAATAGATAAAAATAGAATCAGGCAGATGCAGGCCCACCTAGCCGAACAGCAAAGGCTGGTAAAAATAGGGAAAATCCCAAGATATCCTATATCAAAAGGAAGAAGATAACTAGGGAAAGAGTAGGGCCCATTAGGATCTAAGGGAGCTACCTGTGGGAGGAGCCAGACAACAGAGTGTTGAATTCACATCTGCCTTCACCCAACAGAATTCAGGAAAAGGGACAGAGGTTAACAAGTAATTTAACACAGGGAAGGCAAGGTATTGGAGCTGCTGGCAGCCTTAAAAGTTGATAAATCTCCAGGTCCAGATGGATTGTGCCTAGGCAGCTGTGAGAGACAGGGAGGAGATTTCAGGGGCTCTGATCCAAATTTTCAATTCCTCACTGGCCACAAGGGAGGTGCCAAATGACTGGAGAACAGCTAATGTGATTCTGCTATTTAAGAACAGTTCTAGGGGTTAACCAGGGATCTACAGACCAGTGAGTCTCACATCAGAGGAAGGGAAACTATTAGAGAAACGTCTGCAGAAGAGCATCTATCTCCGCTCAGAGAAACAATGCTTGATTAGGGATATCAGCATAGCTTCATCAGACAGAAGTCATGCCTAACAAATTTGATTGAATTTTTTGAAGAGGTATGTAGACGAGGGTAGTGCAATTAATATAGTTTATATGGGTTTCAGCGAAGCCTTTGACAAGGTTCCACAAAGGAGACTTATAAAGAAGATAAATTCACATAGGATACAAGGTAATTTGATAAAGTGGACATAAAATAGACGTGGTAGTACTCCAAATCACACAGATGTATATTCACAATCAATCCACTATTCCTCTATGAACAAATATCTGACAATCATGGAATATGATAGTTTAATTATCATTGCCCTTATTTTGTCTTTTGACTACTAGCATTTCTTCTGGAAAATCTACAGCAAGATCAGGAGAATTACAAGCACATGCAGAACAACAATGTATTTAAATACTAAGTATTACAAGCATAAAATAATCCAAATGTTACAAAATTGGAGAAATAGCAAAATATAGGCTTTTTGATGTATTATCTTGTATGTAATATATGCATTCTTTTCTACCAGCCTATGTGCAATATATTTCAACTTCTGTTTTCTTACCAGGCAGCTAAAAGACAGAATAAGTATTACTATTAATCTTCTTCGGGATGAAATACACAAGTATACCTACAGGATTTCTTTTCATCTTTTGAAGAAATTAATGTTGTGGTGATTTGTGCATATTTAGAAATGTACACTGATTATTTTTGTCACTTCTTGAATCCCATTAAAGCTGCAGTTCAGTGTGTTGATGTGGTGTTAATCTGGAGTTTGGACACAGCCCAGTTTTGGGCCCCATGCTGCTTTATGAGATCCGTCTCCAGGGAACTCACTGTCAGTACAAGCTCAGGAAACAGTTGCACTGTTCACTTTCAGAGAACGTTTTGAATTAGGAAGCCAAGCTCTCCTCTATTTTAGTTTAAAGTGTATCATAAACTTAATTGTTCCCAGGTGATTCTTTCCTTGCATTGTGGAATGTGCAGAATATTTCAAATATGTTATAAATCTTTGTGTATAACTGAACTAGTCAACACCCTTGCCAATTCAAAAATATCTTTACGACAAACGTGCAGTTAAATCCTCCAACAAACCTTTGATTGTTCATAAGGTCTTGTTTTCTTTAAGTTGAAACAATCAGGAATTATTTTATTTCTTTCCAGCTATTCTGTCCTGAAGGTGGTGACTCAGGTCAAAGTACAGTATCGCAATCCAGTGCTAATTCTTCACATTCGTCAAAACAGTGACTGTGCAAAAAAGGGTGGGACAATGGCACAGAGTTTAGCATTGCTGCCTGACAGTGCCAGGGACCCAGGTTTGATTCTCGGCTTTGTTCACTGTCAGTGTGGAGTTTGTATATTCTTCCTGTGTCTGCGTGCATTTCCTCAGGTGCTCTATTTCCTCCCACAGTCCAAAGATGTGCGGGTTAGGCTGATTGGCAATACAAAAATGCCCCTTAGTGTCAGGGGATTAGTAGGTCAAATAAGTAGGGTTCTGGGGATAGGTCAGTATAGACACAATGGGCTGAATGGCCTCCTTCTGCACTGTAGGGATTCTATGAATCTAGTCTATTCCAACATTGGGGCTTCAAAGTTAGTTCAATCTTGTCCCCATGAACATCTACACATGACCACTTATGAAAGCAATTCAGAACAAGGAGTCCAGGTGACTTTTACTTTTCTATTTCACCAATATTGATGCCAATTTATTTCCCAAACACTGGCTTGGGCTGAGATCAACTAACTCCAAACAGAGCAATGATTAAATCTGAGTTTTGTGGCCCTTAAGTCACAGTGAGACATTAAGCAGTTCACATACCCACTGAAATACTGAGGAAGTTTCAATAATTGTTCAATTTCTGCTTTATAACACCCCATTTATTCAGAACACAGAGAACCCAGCTGTGTTGAATCTAATACCAAGCAAAGTTAACTGATAGAAATCATATGGAAGTATGATTGTAAAACCCACAAGGTTCGTATCAACCCAACCGATTTTGAATGTGGCAGCTCACCTGCACTTAATCTTTTTCATTAACTGAAGTGCACTTCTCTAGCCAATGTTTTTTTTTCCTGCATGCCTGTGTTTAAACTTTAATGATAAAATATGATTGCCTTTTGGCAGTCTTCAGTGGAAATGTATTTTAGCTGTTAACAATATCTGTTTCTTGTTAGAGTTTATACAGCTCTAAAGAGAATGAAATTCCTTACTGATGACAATTTAACATTTTATATATAATTTTCCCATTGGGTATTCTAATTATTCTACTTAAGAATATAATGTACAGAATATACAGAAGCTATGGAATTCCCATCCAATTATGAAAATGTTCTCAATATCACTTGCTTGTCCAGTTGTATTGTTCAATATTTAAGATCATACAGTCTCTGACATAGGTGATATTTAATGCTCCCCCCCTTGGCTTGTTTTAGGTGGGGAAAGCATCTAATCAGGCAGGATGGTGCAGGTGGGGAACCCACCACCTTCACTCTGATTACATCTGTGTCATGAAGGATCCTGGAAGACCTACCTTCCCCCTCCAATAGAGGCACTGAATTGGGCAATTAATGCCCAAATATGAGCCTGATCCTACCAAACGCATGCAGGATGTCACCCCTGACAGCTGATGAGCAAACCTGTACAGGTTGCTGATAGTCTCTGCGAGAAGTGGGGGAGGGTGGTGTTCCATTGTTCAAAGATACTGAGTGCCTGATCAAGGGACCAAGCATTGATAAGAAGATTGGAGGGGGTCACTGAGAGTCACACATCTGACTTGCTGAGCCCCCCTAAATCTGCTTCCCCTACTATCTCCCATTTTGTGAAACACATCCCACCATCACTCACCTGAGCCCAGGGATGCAATAAAAATCCAGGCCTTGGGTTGGTGTTTTACCTGTGGTGGGCCATAGAATTCATAGAACCCATGGAATCCCCATAGTGCAGAAAGAAGCCAATCCACTCATCGAGTCTGCACCAACTCAGCGTCTTACCCAGGCCCACCCCTCTGCCTTATCCCTGTACCCTCACACATTTTCTATGGTTAATCCTAATCTACACATCTTCTGACATTAAGGGTCAACTTGGCATGGCCAATCCACCTAGCCTGCACATCTTTGGACTGTGGGAGGCAACAGAGCACCCAGAGGCAATAGAAAAAACATGCAAACTCCACACAGAGAGTCATGCACGGCCAGAATTGTACCCAAGTCCCTTGTGCTGTGAGGCAGCAATGCTACCCACTGTGCCATCATGCCGATGCTGATAAGCCTCTGATTGGTTGGCAATTCTCAGCAAGCAGGAGTTCCACCCTGGAGTACTTGATCCCAAGGAAAGGCCCACCAGTCACTTCTCAACTGCCTGATTGGCATTTAATGTTGGCAGAGCTTCCCAGGAGGAAACAACACATAGGTCTCGCCAGCTGTCCATCCGGAAGCTGAGATTCCCATTGCAGCCATTAAATTGCCCCAAATAAATTTCCAAACAGTTACAGAAATATTGCCAATGTTTTAATAATTAAGTGACCATAGAAACTTGTGAATGTTGAGTTAATCAATTTCAGCTGAGATGATGGCTAGGGCATTATAATTCACATCATGCCCCTATCAGAATCTGTTTTGTTCTTTGTTCTTATTACAGAGCAGAAAACTCAGGAAGAGTTGCTGCTAGAAAGAATATATCAATAAGTATCAGATGAAGACAAGATCAGACTGAACTGTGATATTCTCCAAATTCAACCAGTTTGCCAAATTTAGCAGCAAATTTAATTGTTTTTCAGTCTGTGCCTCCCTGCCAGTTGTCTCTTGCTATAGTATTTTGGCTCTGTGCAGGCACTCAAAACTCAAGTCTAATATAACATATCTGTATTATTTAGATAATAATAGGGATTTGACAAAGTAAATTATGCTTCTGTGCTGTCCTGTGGGAATGGTATAACATTGGAATCAGATAAGTTGTTAAATTGAGGCTCCATTTTCCCCCTCAGGTGGGCATCTATGATCCTAAGGCAAAGAGCAGGGCAGTTCTCCTCATTGACCTGGCAAATATTTATCCCTCAATCATCATCATTTTATTTATTTCATTTTATGTATGTGGGATTTTGCTATGCATATGTTGGCTGCCACATTTCCTGCAATCAAAAATACTTAATTGGTTTATAGTTCATTTTATTTTTAATTGCACTAAATGAAAACTAGTTCATTTTATAAAGAAATAATGTCTGCGCAGTTAGGCTTCATAAAGTTCATAGTGCAGTGCTATGAAACCCCTGAGGGAAGAAAATGATGCATGCTTTTTAGCACTTCAACCATGGTCTGTACAGTGCCCCAGGTTTGGAAAGGGGAAGAGTGCTAACAATGCTACTGTGCCATGCATTTGACAGAGGTGTTTGCAGTAATCAGATCGTGACATCAGTCAGCCATTTTGGCTAACTTAATGCATATAGCTGAAACTTGGAACTGTGTAGGCCCAATAAACATCATTGCATTCACTCAGCTGGATATGGGAACTCCTCACCTGACCAATGTCATTCAAGGGGCCAACTATCCATCTTGCAGGTGAGGGGCTATTGTGTAACATCTGTCTTTGTAATTTATAAAAGTATTGTGACGTGTTTTTGCAATGTTTTGCTGAATTGATATGTCCATACAGGGAGAGCAGAAGATTTGACCACCATAGTCTTATTGCTGTGAGGCTGAAGGAGCGGCACAGTTCTGTGACTTATTCCTTGTAGAATCTGAGGCATCTCAAAAGTTGTTCCTATCTGAAAATGCTTGATAGCTTGAGCTTCTGTTGACAATCCTTCATGCAGAGAGCTGTCCCACTCTCCAAGCTCTTCCATTTGGCAAACCCAAAGATGCAATAATTACAATCGGTAGTAGAATTCTCCCAAAAAATTCTAAATATCAAATTTCTGTGAAAAATGAACTAATTCACACTTAACAGAGTTCAGAGAGCTCCCTGCTCTGCAGAGGCCACCATCGTGAATATCATTGAAAGTTAGGGGCCTGATTGCTGGCACCTGACCATTTCTGGGTCTAGATCTGACCCCCCCCACCTCATATCACCCATCCCCCTTAGTCTCCAGCAGCACTACCACCTCCCCCACCCTCCCAGAAGGCTGACACCCCTTCACTCTTGGCTGAACCCTCACCTTGATTATTGGGCCCCCTGCCTCCCACCGATTGACCCAAAGGCCCTGCCCCCTTAGTACTGCCATATCCCCGGGCAGTGCCAAGGCCACTGGCTGGCAGTGCCAAGGTGCCAATGCCCATGAGGCACCACCCCTCTGCCATCCATCCCTTTGGGGTTCCTCAATTGCCCCCCCCCCAACCTTCATCTAGCAGGGTCAGGCCATTAGCTCCCTGAAAGTGGGGAGCTACTGTAATCCCTGCTGGAATGAAATACTGTGGCAGAGTGGAAGAAGCTAGCAGGCCTGGAGATTACAATCCTAGGCCTGCTAATCAAACTCAAATAATATTGAAATTACCATTCAAATAGTCTGTGCTTCTCTCCGCCAGCTGCTGGAAATCCAGCGCTGGGAGATGCAAGCATGGCATGAACACTTGCGCAAACCCCACAAATCAGCCACTATGGGATTCTCCTAGCCTGTTGCACTAAAAACTTAGTGCGGGGGAATGGGAGAACCACAATCCCAATATCTGCTATTTGATCTCTTGCCTACTCTTGACTTCCATCATTAAGGCTTGCAGTACTATATTTGTTATCCTCAGAGTTCTATCTCTTCCTTGGTGCTTTAATTTATTTTGCTTATAGTACCAGCCAATTCTACCACAGGTAATCAGTTGTAGTTTCCTTCTAATGAGTGTAGCTCCCCTTTAAAAAAGCAGGCTGACTTTCAGTGCTGAAAACTAGCTGGAACATGTGATAATCTTACATGTTGTTGGAAACCAGTTGCATGTTCACCTAGCCTGTCAGCAGTGCAGGTTGCACTCGACTGAACATTACAATTATGTTAATCAATAGACAAGACAAAGTTGGCATGCAGCCTGCTTCAATGGAACTGGAGGCAGTGAGATTGCAAATCATAACTTCTGTGCTCGAAGCAGGAATAGACAGTTTTCAAATCAATTTTAATAAAAATTTAATTCCATTCTAATTCACTGCTGGAATTAATGGGCCCTGAACATTCTTGAGAATACCAGTACTTCAGAAATTTGTGATTCCCAAGTGTCATTCATGGGAGAAAATAAGTGATCACCTATTTTCAGAGTCATAGGATAAGCTGCTCCAGGGGTATTGGGTTGTTTGTTAGTTGGATGTTTACTTGCATTCAGATGGTAGACATGAACTAGGGGTTCACTTGTGTTCATGTTTAAGAAGAATAGGCTAAAACTGTGGTTATTAGATTGGCTATCTGGTGTTATAGCAAGCAGTAATGCTTTTAAGGAAAAGCTGTGCTGTGGGGAGTGGGGATAGACATTGGGAATGGGTGAAGTCAGAGAACAGTGCAGAAGAGGAAGTCACAGATCCTCAATATTGAAGACCTATCACAGCGTTCACTCACACCCTCCATCACTGCAGGAATACATATCTCAGTGGGACCTAGTTTTATACCAGCCTTGGAGTCACAATCTAGTGAGCAGAGACCCACAGCAGGTGGAGGCTGGCTGTCCCAGGTTGCTGGCACATGGAGGATTTTTGAAGGCCAGGAATTTGTTGAGTTTAAGTCAGATGATGAACTTCTGGCCTTGGTCATGCATAGGTTGCTACAGCTCCAAAGGCAAACTTGAGAAATTCAGGAGGGAATATCTGGTACATTCATCAGATTGAACAGTTGCATCGAGTCTGATCGCTTTATACTGGACATCAGAGTGCCAACATTGCAAAACAATTAGATCAAGCACTACGTGTTAGCCACCATGGAGACTTCGATGCAAGACTTATATCTTGGACTACTGCAGGACATGTACTTATTGGAATCCATGAGTGCAAATGCCAGAGGGCCTCAGACTCTCTTGAGCTCATTCCAAATGCCTCTCCATCCAAAGAATGAAGCCAGAGACCCCATCAAGAGGAGCATCAGCTGGGACACAGCCTAGGACTACCCACGCAGATGATCCGGGAGTGTCCTGCCTATCTGAATCCCACCTTCTTCTGTAATGTTTCCAGTCCAGCTCTGCATGACAGGATCCTTATCACAGAGACTGTCTGCTGTCATCAGTCAAATGGAAAAGCAATGCTCACAAAAAGTATGTAAAGATAATGAGATGTCCCCACTGGAACTCTTCATCACCCCCCATGAATTTTGCAGCAATGAGCATGTCCCAAGCTCGTCTGCCCCATCTGGACATCAGTAAGAGTCTGGCAACACCAACTCTTACTGAGTTTACCCCAGTCCAACGCCGGCATCTCCCCATCTGGACATCACCATTGCCTCCTAGCTGACATCTTCTTTCTCCCAACAGCCTTATCTCCTTCAATGTCTTGCATATCAGAGGAAGCGTGCCATCCGCCATCTCACAGAATCACAGAATCCTACAGTGCAGAAGGGGCCATTTGGCCCATCAAATCTGCCCCAACCACAATTTCGTCCAGGTCCTTATCCACATAACTCCATGCATTTATTCCAGCTAATGCCCCTGGCACCAAGGGTTAATTTAGTATGGCCAATCCACCTAATCCACACATCTTTGGATATGGAAGGAAACCGAAACATTGGAGGGAACCTATGCAGACACAGGGAGAATTGTAAATTCCATACAGACAATGACCCACGGCAGGAGTTGAACCTGGGTCCCTGGCACTGTGCCATTATGACAATCCTCCTGAGGCAGTTCCTCATCTGTCGCAGTCAAGTTGTGCAAAATGCAGGAAGTGACCACAATGCGTGACACTTTCTGCAAATTATGTTGCAGGACTCTGTGAAACCGGTCCAAGCACTAGAACCTCATCTTCAACATCCATATGGTCTGCTCTACCAAACTGTGAATTGCAGAATGAGCCTTATTGTACCTTGTCTCTGCTGCACTCTGTCGCTGCCACACAGATATCATCAGCCACCTCCTCAGTGGATATGGTACCCCTTGTCCCAGAGGAGTCCACCCTGCAGTCCCTGTGGACTCTGAAACATGTCAGATCTGAGAGTGGCTCAGAATGTATGACTTGTGCATACTCTCTGGAAATTGAATACACACTTGCGTTTGATGTGGTTGCAAACCAGCTAAACATTGGAACGGCTTTCACTCGTTGAATTTGTAGTTCACTGCTTGGTGTCCCAGGGATGTGTGCCACATGAGTGCAGTTGATGGCACCCTGCAATTGTGGAAAGCCAGAAATTAGTGTAATGCCATTGATTTTACATCCTGGCTTGCCCAATCCCAGTTGAAATGGACAAAGTTGTATGCGCTTATAAAGATTGCTTTCATCACTTTATAGATGTATTTGTGTGCAGAGGCTAGCAAAATCCCACAGAGGTCACCTATGAATACCTCCAAGTCCCTATAGCGCCAAATCGTGCAAAAGGTGGCAGATGTGACCAGATGTTTTCCTGGACATGTGTTTTCTTCAGCGACACTTGTTCTCAGATATCTGCAGGTTTGTTGGGTGCCATCTGAGACTCTGAATCTGGAGATGTGCCTCTGACTGACAGCTCTCAGGACATTCATTTTCTGCGAGCAAAGACATTGATGGGACAGATTTGCTTACATAATTTTTGATCCTTAATCTTGTTCTGCTTCTGCTTTTGGCATTGACATCTTCTCTCCTGCCTTTGAGCAAGAAGAATGATAGTGTGTTGACTAAGCTCCATATTTTGTACGTTCTTCTCACTGCAATATCAAAGCAAGAGACTGGACTGTTAGCATTTGTCTCCTAAGGATCATTCTTTTCACGTTCATTATTTGAAAGTGCCTCTCAAAGCCCACTGACTCATGTCCTGGTTATCACATTGATGCCCAGTCCATCATTCACATGATGATTTGGAAAAACCCCACAACCATTCTTGTCCCACACCACATGACTGAATGGCCATAATATTGGCCATACTACTGCTTCCAGGGCTCTCATCTCATGAGCAGGCATTATACCAAGCTTCATTCCAAAGCCTTGAGCATGGTCTGATCTATGGAGGGCAGCTGTAAATATTGTTAGAGTATCAGATCAAAAAGAACTAAGGTGTATTGTGAAGCCAGATTAGACTCCAACAATTTTCTATTTTGTTGTTAGTGTCAAAATAAGATGTTTTAATCCAGGTGCGATTCTACTGACAAAAAAAAACTTTATTTAACAATACAGTTTTAACTATAACCAATGAATTAGCTTAATTTTTAACAATTGAAGAATATTTAATCATAACAAGATACGTCTTAACTGCTAATCTATCACTATGAGATCCAATTCAACAATATTCCTCTTATAGATTTAAATTCCTCTTTAAAATTAGTTAGCAAAACACAAGTATACTTGCTAGTCTTAAGTGCTGGTGTGTCCAAAATACATCTGGAGAGAGACAGAGAGAGAAAGACAGAGAGACACGTTGGGGGCGATTCTCCCAAAATAAATTCTAAGTGTTGAGTTTGCATGAAGACAGGAGTAAATCACACCTTTTTTCAGTGGGAGTTCAGAGGAGAATCTCCCACACTATGTGCACTGCTGAGTGTACCAGCATAAATCACATAACAATCAGTGGGCGGGGCTTATTCCCACCTAGGAGGCCGGCAGCAGAGTGCCTTGTGGGCCACTGCACATGACCCAATCCATTAGCACTGAGACTGATGCATTTGTACTGGCCCCTGTCTGCCATCCTTCCAATTCAATCATTGGCCAGCAGCCCACTTCCCCTCCCCCCCACCCCCACCTCCCGGTCCCGGGCCCATTAACCATATTTAAATATTAAAATGTCCTCCTGAATACATAATGCAGCTCCGTGCCTATTTCCAGCACAGAGCTGATGGAGCTGGAAATCTGGCACTGGGAGACGTGCTCAAGTCAGACGCCTCGTGCAGATCGCACCAATTCAGCCCCGCTGAAATCTCCCAGCCCACTGTGTTAAAAATTAGTGCAGTAGAATGGGAGAGAATGTGCAAACTCCACACAGACAGTGGCCAAAGCTGGGAATTGAACCTGGGTCCTTAGCACTGTGAGGCAGCAGTGCTAACCACTGTGCCACTATGCCGCTCATGTCTTGTCATTTGTCCTTGTCAACATCCCACCTCCAGAAGCTCCCCTCCCCCAAGATTTGAGTAGCTGTCAGTCTGTGATGACTCCCCAGCCATTGCTGTTACCCAGGCTTCCCTCCCATATGTGAGGCCCTTCCAAAAAGCCTGTGGTCCAGTAACAGAAGACAACCTGAGCAGTGGTGCTTTTCACATTTTGCAGTTTTCCCCCTCTTCCCCCATTGGTTTCTCCCAGTGTTCTCCAATTGGATCCACGTTTCTCTAGAGTCTTAATCTCTATATCTGACATCCAAGCCCCAGTTTCCCCCATTTCTACTCCCAGTACTCTGGAGTCATTCCCTTGGTCTCTTCAGAGTCTTCCTCCAATGTCCTGTATTTATCTTCCTCGTCTCCCACAACTAGACCCGTGATATCCTTCAAATGTTACCCTGGTCTCTCCGTCTCTGTTCCCAGTATCCTTTCAGTGTTACCCCAGTCTCCAAGTAGACCCCAATATGCTTCCAGTGTTATCCCAGTCTCCTCTCACTAGCCCCCCAGTACTCTTCCAGTGTTACCCTAGTCTCCTCTCACTAGGCCCCCAGCACACTTCCCTGACTAGGCCCCTGGTACTCTTCCAGTTTTATGCCGGTGTTCCCTAATTTCCTCTGACTAGGCCCTCAGTACCCTTCCAGTGTTATCTGGATCTCCACCAACTAGCACCCAGTATCTTTCTTGTGTTATCTCGGTCACTCTTAACTAGGATCTGATATTTTTTCAGTATTACCCCAGTTGAGGCAAAGGCCGGTCATCCCTGAGTCATGCTAGTGTCCCCAAGGCTAAGGCTAGTTACCCCCACCACCACCACCACTACCACCACCTTTTCCATTCCCTCCGCCCCAATCACCTCAAGTTGAGCTTAGGGTGCATGCCTTTTGAAATCAGTCATGATTCGTGCCATTCCAGCATACAGGCTCAATAATAAGAAGCAAATGCATTATTATGATATTCCTGATTTTCAATGGTGGGAAATGCATTTCACCACTGATGGGGAGGAAAGATCACAACAAATTTCACACCTACGTAAATTACAACTTTTGCTTTCTCGCAATATTTACTGCTCCACCATTGAACATTCCTGACAATAACAGAAGTGGAAATTTTCAGCTGATCTGTGCCTGTAATTCACAGAGTATGCATATTTACTATTGAAAATCATACAGAACACACAAGAATGTTTGCCTCATGCAACAACTTGAAGGGTATTTTTCTGCAATCTGTAACAACATTTATGTGTTTGTTTTTATAAATGATTTCAAAGCTAGCTGGACCATGAATTTTATAACTTTTTCTAGGTTATGTATTAAGGGAAAAAATATTTTCAAATGCTTATTTTTACTTGCTAAGAAGGTTAGAAGTTGATGATAAGACCACCTGTGTTTTATTTTATTCAAAGTGAAAATCCAGAAACAATCAAAACTTACAAAAAGATTTATTTATTTTTCTCAGTGCAAATCTCAAAGTGTGTCAATTCTTAGGACATAACAGTTTTGATGAGAAACATAGAAACCTTAACACAAGAACCTGAGATATCTCTTTTTGCAAATGATTTGAAAACAAACTGGAGAATGAATTTTAAAAGTGTTGTAAGTCATAATTTCCCTTCAAAACTAGTGTCAAGTTCTTAAGTCTAAGAGTGTAAAAGATTTAGGCTCAAAGATAGAAATAATGAGGAATGATTAGATCCCCTATGGATTTTGAAAATTGTGCTTAACGTTTTTTTAAAACTACTTTATTCTTTCATGAGATGTAGGCATTGCTGGCAAGGCCAACAATTGCTCTCCAGCCTAAATTGGCAAGTAGGTTCTTGCTGCGGAAGCCTTTTGATGGCATTGTCAACGACATCTTCTATCACTTTGCTGATGATTGTGAGGATGCTAATGAGGTGCTAACTGGCTGGTTTGAATTTGCTCTCTTTTTATGGACATGACATACCTGGATGCCAGTGTTTTAACTGTACTGGAACAACTTAACAAGGGACATAGCTAGTTTCAGAGAACAACTATTCAGTCCTACAGGATATTGTCAGGATCTGCAGTGTCCAGTACCTTCAACTGTTTCCTGATGAGTGAATTAAATTGTTTGAAGATTAACATCTTTGATCCTGGGACCTGAGGAAGAGGCCAGAGTGGATCACTGATTTGGCACTTCTGGCTGAAGA
Organism: Sphyrna mokarran; assembly: GCA_024679065.1. Classification (NCBI taxonomy): domain Eukaryota; kingdom Metazoa; phylum Chordata; class Chondrichthyes; order Carcharhiniformes; family Carcharhinidae; genus Sphyrna; species Sphyrna mokarran. Next base: position 58,258,851 of record JAGIQG010000009.1, read on the forward strand.
TACTTCAGACTTTTGCACTAATATGGTGGGCTCCCTCTTCTTTGAGGATGGGGATATTTTTAATTTTGTAATAGTCCACACCAATTCACAATTCAATATAGCAAGACAGCAAAGCTATGATCTGATTGTGGCTGTGAGATTGACGATGATTGCACAATGTTCAGCAAGATTTGTGACTTCTTAAACACAGAAGTAGTCCATATCCACATGTAGCAAGACCTAGATAGTTTTCAGACTTGGGTTGATAAATGATAAGTAACATTCGCACCAAACAAGTGTCAGGCAGTAATCACTTCCAACAAAAGAGAATCTAAGTATCTCCAGCCGGCATTCAGTTTTGTTGCTGAAATCCCCACTATCAACATCCTGCAGTTAACAGGATGAAACTAATAAATCAGAAACTAATTATAATAGCAGATCAGAGGATGGGAATCCTGCAAGTAACTCACCTCCTAACATTCCAAAGTCTATCCAACATTTACAAGACACAAGTCAGGAATGCAATGAATATTCTCCACTTGAAAAGTTAGCTCCAACAACAATCAGAAGCACAACACCATCCATGACAAGAAGCCCACTTGATCAGCACTCCATCCAACACCTGAGACATTTACTCCCTCCCCCATTAATGCACAATGCAGCAATATGTATTATCTACAAATCACCAAGGCTCCTTCCAAACCTGCAACCTTCACAACCTCAAAGAACAAGGGCAGCAGATGTACGCGAACTTGCAAGTTCCCCTTCAAGTAACGTTCCATCCAGGCTCGGAACCATATTGTCATTCCTTCCCTGTTGTTGGATCAAAATCCAAGAACTCCCTTCCTAATAACACTGTGGATTTAACTACACCACATAGACTGCAGTAGTTCAAGGCAGTGACTCATGCCATCTTCTCAAGGATAATAATTGATGGGCAATAGATGCTGGCATTGTCAGCGATGCTCAAATCTGCTGAAAGAATTTTTAAAGACAGGTAACATACCTTTAAATATTGCTGAAATCCATTACAATGGGAAAACTTTTATAGCTCCTCATCAGCACATTTGAAAATAAAGGAATGGCACATAAAATAAAATAGGTGGTCTGTTCCCTGCCTACTCCCAACCTGTCCAAATATTACAGTGGGCAGTTAAGGCATCCAGCAGTTGACTTTTCTTTTAGCTCACCCATGCCTGCCACATGGCGATTTACCATTTACTATGGTGGGATTCAAGCCTGGAATCCCAGAACATTGCTCCAGATTTGTGGTTTATCAAATCAGTACCTATACTACTGGGTAACATGAAGGCCAACCCATAGAGCTATTGAGACTCTTTAATGGATAATTAGCTGTCACTTAAGAGCATCATTCCACCTCTCCCCAATTTTTGGTCTTCAGGGGAAGTCAGAAATAAGTCAGACAGCTTGGGAGCTTTGCCAATGTAGGCAGAATGTGGGAAAGTGGGGTTGCAGGGGGAATACTCTGTGCCCATCAGGGAATGGATGTTAACCCCAGCCTCTGTAACCTGACACCCCACCCTTTTCTCATTTGCTAGGTTTCCTATCCTTGCTCACCCAAAATCTCTGGACTTAGTCTACAAGGCATCTCCATTGGGGCTGGATGCCTGTAATCCCAGCAATAGCAATAGCCACTACTGTTTTCTGGTGCTGTTGGGAATGGGACTACAGAGCTACCTGGCTGGCAACTCTCTGAAGTATGACTTCCTATCCCTCAGAATAAGTCATCCCACTCTGCACTAAGACCACAGCCAATGATTTGTAAGGCGGAGGGGAGTTGATGCATCCTCTCTTAAAATCTACCCCAATATTTACTTTATTCCTAATTAGCTGTTCACTGTTCTGAAAAGACATTAGATAAACTCTAACAAACACAATACTGTGCAGCTGCCTAATTAGTGTGTATAAGCAATAAAAGTTGTAATCAGCTGTTCAATGATCCTCCATCAGCCATCCCAAGCACAACGTTCAACTGTTTTTCCAAGATGGAGTCTGCACTAAATGTGAGCTAACCAGCATTTCAACTGAAGTCCCCATCTCGGTCATCTGGCAGATTCTTAAGCATGTAAAATTTCTTGAGAAAATTACCCCCAGGCTGCTCCCCATTCCAAACTCATCACTGGAAGGGCCATAGTATATAGCTGTTCCAGCAGCTTACTGCATTCAGCCTTGCAGATAATGTTGATATTTTGAAGGAATCAGAAGATAAGCAACTCATTGTAATGTGACCAGCTTCTACCTTGCTCTTGAAGTCAATGATGTTGATACATCTGACCCAGCTAAGTATCTGGTAAGTAGGGATCCCCATGAGATAGTGATGAATTTAGCAATGATGGCACAATGAAGGTCAGGGAGGAGAAATACCTGAGGATTAGACAACTGGCAATGTAACATCCTTATTCAAAAAGGGAGGGAGACAAGAATCAGGTAACTATAGGTGAATTAGCCTAACATCTATTTTTGGAAAAGTGTTGGAATCAATTATTAAGGAAGTGGTAGCAGCACATTTGAAACATCATAATCTAATCAAGCAGAGTTAGCAAGGCTTCATGAAAGGGAAATTGTGCCTGACTAATTTATTAGACCTGATTTTTGAGGATGTCTCAACCAGAGTGGATAGAAGAGAACCAATCAATGTCTTGTACTTGGACTTACAGAAGGTATTCAACAGGGTACCTCACAAAAGGTTAAGTCATAAGATTAGGGCTTATGGTGTTGAAGATTGGCATGGATAGAGAATTGGTTAATGGACAGAAAACACTGAGCGGGGATAAGGAGTTCTTTTTCAGGTAACCAGTGGGGTTCCACAAGGATAAGTGCTGGGATAACAACATATATATTAATGATTTGAGGAAGGAAATGAATGCACAGTAGCCAGATTTGCAGACAACACAAAAATAGATGAAAAGGCAAGTTCCAAGGGGGATACAAACTGTTTACAAAGAGATATGGTGGATTAATTACATGGGCAAAAAGTTGGCAAATGGAGTATAATGTGGGAAAATATGAAGTTGTTTGTTTTAAAAGATTAAAAGACAGTATTATTTAAATGGAGAAAGACTACAGAAAGCTAGCACACAGGTACAGGTAATCAGAAAGGCTAATGGAATGTTGGCCCTTACTTCAAGGCAGTTGGAGTACAAGAGAAGGGGAGTCTTGCTGCAACCGTACAAAGAAAAGGTGAGACCACATCTGGAGTACTATGAGCAGTTTTGGTCCCCTTATTTAAGGAAAGATATTACTTCATTGAAAGCAGTTCAGAGAAGATTCACTGGGATGATCCCAGGTATGGAGGGTTTGTCCTATAACGAAAAGTTGTCACTCGACTCACTGGAATTCAGAAGAATGAGAGATGATATCACTGAAACATATAGGATTTTTAAAGGACTTGACAGAGTACATGCTGAGAGGATGTTTCCCTTCATGGAAGAGTCTAGGACCATAGAGCATAGTCTCAAAATAAAGGGGTGAGATGAGGAAAAATCTCTTCTCTCAGAGAGTTTTGACTCTTTGAGTCTTGCCACAGAGGACTGTGGGGGCAGACTCGATGTGTATGTTTAAGGCTGAGATAGATAGATTTTTGATCAATAAAGATTTTGTATAAATGGCAGGAAAGTGGACATGAGGAATGTTGGATCAGCCATGATCCTAACAAATAGTGGAGCAGGCTGGAAGTGCCTACTTCTGTTCATATTTCTTATGGTTGCATTATAGTCTTGTTTTCCTTTGTTGAAATGTCCATTACTTGGCGCTTAAATGTTTCTTCCATATATGTCAAAAAATGGATATTATCCCCATCCAAGTGTAGGCTGTCATATGCTGCCTTATTTTAAAAATATTATGAATGGAGCTGAACAGTATGGGATCATCAACAAACTTATGGCAGAGAAAGCATCAATGAAGCAATGGAACACACTGTTTGAGGGATCCTGCATTGGCATCCTAAGATGTGATATCTGGACTCTGTCAACCATGCCCCATTTTCTTTTGTGTGAAGTAAAACTCCAGCCACTGGAGGATCTTTTCTTTAACTCACTTGATATCATCATTGAGTTCCACTTTGATGGCGATAGAAGCTCCTCTCATTTCTATGCCAATAATCAGCTCTTGTGTATATAAGGTTTAGAATTAAATGGCTCTGGAGAAGCATCTTCTGGGTAAATGCCAACAGCATAGCTGCACATCAACAGATAGGTGGGTTCCTTCTGTTCCTGATGCTGATCCAGTTAGTCAGGCATGTATACCCCAAGTCCAGCATGGTTGGTGCAGCAGAGCCATTTTTAGCATTGGTCACTGAAGTCTGTCATCCTTTTTTCAATGTTTCCTACAAGTAATGTAGCACTTGGTGGAGAACTGATTCAACAATTGCAAGGCATAGTAGGTGGCAGTAATATTGGGTTTCCTTGCCTTATTTGCTCTGTAACCATTGGCTTTAAGGGTCAATCTAGAATCACTGCCACTCAAATTTATAAAATCAGTGGGGCTATTTTGCTAGTAGAATGGGATAAATTAAGGGATGGTAGTGGAACAGTCTGAAACATTGCCTGATATGTTATTTTTACCTTAAGCCTCTCCAGCAAATGTTTGTTTGGTGTCTCATAGTAATGTGATGATCTTTGACCCAGAAACAGTATAATGAGGACAATTTGAATTTCTTCAAAAAAATCTAAGGGATCCATAATTACTTTTATGAATATTTGAAGGTAACTTTTAAGAGTTTGCATCAATTATCAAGGAAGCAATAGTAATTTTCTCGTATAATAATAAATAATGGTTGATGTGACCTGGTGATCTTTAACTTGGAAGGAGTACCAACATGAAGGGAAGTTACAACTCAGTGTGGGCAAAGACAAAGGGCAGAGTGTTATCATTTAACTCAGTCAACTCAGGCAGGAAAAGCTCCACTATCAGCTTTACATATTTTATCTTTTAACATTTAAAAAATATTCAGGATGTGGGTCCCACAATGTCACGCTGGCAAATGGGTTCTACATGACCCTGTAGTGCCAGCAACCTTGGTTTTCAAGAGATTGGGATGCTTTTTTAAATGACAGCCCTATTTTTTAAAAAAAATAACCAAAAGAAGGATTCCTACGGATTTGGAGATGTCTCCCTGTATAACATTCATGGGGACTCCACCCCACAGATATAAGGAACACCTCCCACAGACACGGGAAATACTGTCCCCCCCTGCTCAAATAGAACCCCAACAGAAGCTCCTTTTTTCACTATTGCCACCTGGCACTGCTGCTGAACAATGGGATACTGATAGGTAGCTGCTCGGGCATGACTCTCTCCCTATGGGGGCTGTATTTAACTTTACACCCCTCATGGGTTCTCTTCAGCAGGTCCCGTTTGTCAGGATCTGTTGTTAACCCCAAATTCTAACATTAATTCTGGTACAAACAATAAATTACACATGGAATAGCAAGTACAAAAGATTACAAGCATTTGCATCATTTCCCACACAAATGTGGCACCATGTGCAATGTTACAGCCCTTTTCTTTGGAACACTGGAATTTTCTTCTTTTGTTACAGTGATTAGCACCTCATTGCGCCAAGGGTCCAACTCCAGTTCATGGCTTGAGTCACTGTCTGGTGGAGTCTGCATGTTCTCGCTGTGTCTGTGTGGGTTTTCTTTGGGTGCTCCAATGTCCTCCCATATGATATGCTGGTTAGGTGCATGAGCCATGTGAAATTCTCCCTCAGTGTATCTGAACAAGCACTGGAGCATGGCAAACAGGACATTTTCACAGTAAGGTAAGCCTACTTGTGATAATAATAAATAAACTTTAAACAATGGTCCTTGAGTCACCTACAACAGCTCCATTTCTTTAAAGTTTGGTCATCACTCAAATAGCAGACTCTAGCAGGAAAGTTCTAGCCAGGTCCATGCAGTCTTGATAATGAAGATTCCTCAAAGACTGCTTTAGTTGACTTCTTTAATAAACCTCATGAAACAGTCTGGTTGGCTTTGTCAAAACTAAAGCAAAGCAGTGGAATTTTTCATTGCATAATTGCTGCTCTGTCTTCTGCATTCTGTTCTTTTTAACTGTATTATACACAAACAAACATAGAAGTCCTTGTAAATGTGCCTTACCTATTCTTCCGCACAGCAGTTTCTTTAGCCAGGATTCTCCGTCCCATTTTCAGCAGGTGAAAAAGTCAGTGGGGCCAGGGAAGCCAATGGGAGTCCCTAAATGTCTTTTACACCAGTGGTATTTTCTGTTCTGATTGTTTCTGCTCATGATGTAATGGAAATTGAACCCCACTAGCATAAATTTACATCTAATTAGTGGGCTTCCACACTCTTATTATTCCCCCCACATTAGTTAATAATTAACGAATTTTACAATAGGTTCTAATGAATGGTGACCTGGTGAACAAACCAGTTGAATACAGTCCCTGGGGAGAGAGGATCATATCCAGAGCTAGTGGCTAAGTACTGTAAATTCATGCTATTACGTCTGATTTCAATACTGAGGCTATTAGTGAGGATCATAAATGCACGCCCTAGGGAAGACCTTCTGGATTTCAGCATTTAACTCCATATGCGCATTTACCAAAGTTACTGTCAGATTTACCTTGTAATAACAGTGTCAATATCTTTGCTATTATTATTACAACAAAATCTAGGCCATAATAATGCCTTACCAATATCTCTATCCTATATTTTTAACCCTGCATTCTACTTAATTATTCAGTTATTTCATCACATTGTCTTCTTTAGACATTACAATTGTTATATCTTATCACTATTAATATTACATGAAATTCCAAAACATTGCTGATTTACCAGAAATGTAGATTTTCTACTCCTCAATAAATATTTGGCAGTAAGTCATTCTACATCTCTGCTGTAATTAAAGTTATGAAAACTGAATCTTGTGCATAAATTTGTTTTTTAACATGCGGATGCAGAAGCAATCTTTTTTTTTAGCCATAAATCTTTTGCCTCAGTTTTGATAAGAGTCGTAGAAGTGTACAGTATGGAAATAGGCCCTTTGGCCCAACTTGTCCATGTCACTCTTTTTCTTTTAAACCACTAAGCTAATCCCCAATTGCCCACATTTGGCCCATATCCCTCTCTATCTTATCCATGTAATTGTCCAAATGCTTTTTATGAGACAAAATTGTACTCACCTCTATTACTATACTTGTCAGCTTGTTCCTAATACTCACCACCTTCTGTGTAAAAATAATTGCCCTGCAGACCCTTTTGTATCTCTCCCCATCATTAAAACCAATGCCCTCTAGTTTTTGACTCCCCTATCTTTGGAAAAAGATGTTGACTATTTAACTGCCTATGGTCCTCATTTTTTTTTAGATCTCTATAAGATCACTCCTAAGCCTCCTATGCTCCACGGAAAAAGTTCCAGTCTATCCAGCTTCTCCTTATAACTCAAACCATCAAGTCCCAATAGCATCCTAGTAACTTTTTTTTGCATTCTTTCAGATTTAATAATATCATTTCTATAACAGGGTGACTAGTAATTGTACACAGTATTCCTACCAATGTCTTGTACAACTTCAACAAGACGTCTCTACTCCTGTATTCATTAACCAATTAACAAACTAATATAAATACCTAAATATATTTTCTTGGAAAAATGTAATCCTTTTCATTTTCAGATTAACATCATTGAATTGGTATGCCTGGCTCCTAGTTGCTGTATTCGTAGTGCATCATGAAGAGCATCACTGTAAGCTTCTCAATCCAGCCAGTGTAAACAAATTTGGTAATGCAGACAGGATTCTGGTGCTGTGTTTCCAAGCAAGCTCAACAATTTTGTAAAAATGTTTAAATTATCCTGGTTAAAATCATTTGGGAGCAACAAGCCCTGCATTGCATATTGACTTTGGCAAATGTGCTGCATCAGAAAACTTTTACACTATTAAATCAAATTTGGAACCTCTGTCAATTATGCTTTAATTCTGTACCAAAGCTAAGCCAAAGGCTGATCTTTCAATATTCTTCTATTTCTTTTCAACAGTTTCTACCGCTTCCTCGAATTATCCTTTATAGTCTTTTTGACTGTAAATGGCAAACAATAATTGAATTTGAACCTTTCTTCGCCAACATGCATATTACATCACAGATCACTGCATAACAATTATGAGCGGGAACCCTGACTTTTTTTATCCCAGTCAATAAACCACCCACCCATACTTCACCCAGGTGTTTTAAGGTCAATCACAGTACACCTTCCAAGTCCAGCTAAGAGCAGAAAACTCAGTATAGGTCAAGGACTGAACCTATGACTTTTCCTACTCAGTATGAAATAATCATTTATTTTAACAGGGTTTAATCAATCATTACAAAAGCACATTGGAAGTTTCATGAAGTCCCATTTCTGAAAGAATCTGCAATTACAACTTGATAGGAGTACTATAATAACTTGTAGTTAATTATGCAGCTATAATAATTCTTTCCTGGTGTAAATGGTTCAGAGGAAGGTCACAACAATGATTCTCAGTTTAATGAACCATTAGCTACCTAAATAGGTTTATGGAACTGGTTTATTCTTGTTAGAAAAATACAGACTGAGGAATGATTTGATTGTGGTTTATAAGATAGTAAAGGAACTAGATTGTGCACACACTTACAGATTATTTCAATTAGATATAGTTGGGGGAATCCAGGTTCAAGTGTATAAATATGAAAAGAAAAAAATTTGTTGGATGTTAGACAGCTCTTCCTCACACAAAGAATAGTTAATCTGTGGATCAAAATGCTAGCTTGTAAGGTGGGTGCTGATTCATTGTGTACCATCAGTAGAAAGATGGACGGGTTTCTGGACAAGGCTGAGATTGCATCATGCAAGAAGTCTTGCTCAATGTAGTCCTCTAGGCTAGTCACTTAGAAGAAACAGAGAGGACTTTTTTGGATTTTGTCCTCCTAATTAGCCTTGGATTTCTGAATTGTTCTTTTTTAACTCTGACAGGACACAAAACAACACTTGGGAGAAGGGAGCTTTTTGCCACAATGTAGAGAACAAGATTGTTCCAGTGACTTTTCCTACCTGATGCTTTATTTTGTTCATTTATGCAAGGCAGCTGCTAAGTAAACCAACTAGACAAAGGGCTTCATTTCAATTACATAGTAAGTTCATTTTCACTGCTTTGATTTACAAATAAATCCTTTCTATTCCACATAGAGTGCTATCATTTTCCAGAGTGATTCTCGAATGTCCTGATCAGGAAAGAAATCTGTGTTACAACTGTTGAGAAACCTCAGTGAAGAGCCAAATCCTGTAAAAAGGCACTAAGGTAAGAGAAAGAAATACAAACCTACAGATAATGGTTAGACAAGAATGTACGAAGAGAAGATACAACAAGGTAATGATGTAATGATGCTAGTGCACTCCAGGTAGTTCATAGAACATAGAACACTACAGCACAAACAGGCCCTTTGGCCCACGAGTTGCGCCGATCACATCTATACCTACCAATCCACAGACCTATCTATAACCCCCTATCCCATTCATTCCCATATACTCATCCAGAAGTCTTTTAAAAGACCCCAGCGAGTTCACCTCTACCACCTCCGATGGCAGCCGATTCCATTCACTCACCACCCTCAGTGAAAAACTTACCCCTAACATCCCCTCTGTATTTGCTTCCCTGCACCTTAAATCTGTCCTCTCATAGTGACCATTTCAGCTCGGGGAAATAGCCTCTGAGAATCCACCCTATCTATTCCTCTCAACATTTTATAAACCTCTATCAGGTCGCCTCTCAACCTATGTCTCTCCAGGGAGAAGAGTCCCAGCTCCCTCAACCTATCTTCATAAGGCATGCCTCCCAATCCAGGCAGCATCCTTACAAACCTCCTCTGCACTCTTTCAATAGCTTCTACATCCTTCCTATAGTGAGGCGACCAGAACTGCACACAGTATTCCAAGTGGGGTCTGACAAGGGTCTTATAAAGCTGCATCATTACCTCCTGACTCCTAAACTCAATTCCTCGATTAATGAAGGCCAGTACACCATACGCCTTCTTGACCACTTCCTCCACCTGCGAGGCCAATTTCAGAGTCCTATGAACCTGGACCCCAAGATCCTTCTGCTCTACAACATAGCTAAGACTCCTACCCATTACTCCTTCATCCCATTATTCTTGCCAAAATGGACCACTACACATTTATCCGCGTTGAAGTCCATCTGCCACTTCTCCGCCCAGTCTTGCATCCTGTCTATGTCCCGCTGCAACTTTTGGCATCCCTCCAGACCATCCACAACACCACCGATCTTTGTATCGTCAGTGAACTTGCTAACCCATCCCTCCACTTCCTCATCCAGGTCATTTATGAAAATGACAAACAGCAGGGTCCCAGAACAGATCCCTGGGGCACTCCACTGGTTACCGACCTCCATGCAGAACAAGACCCATCCACAACCACTCTCTGCCTTCTGCCGGCAAGCCAGTTCTGGATCCACGAGGCCAAAGTCCCTTGGATCCCATGCCCTCTCACCTTCTCCAGAAGCCTTGCATGTGGGACCTTATCAAACGCCTTACTAAAGTCCATGTACACTACGTCCACCGCTCTTCCTTCGTCAATGTGTTCAGTCACATTTTCGAAGAACTCAACTAGGCTCGTAAGGCATGACCTGCCCTTGACAAAACCATGCTGACTACTTCTGATCAGTCTAAACTTCTCCAAATGTTCATAAATCTTATCCCTCAGAAGCCTCTCCATCAGCTTACCAACCACTGAAGTCAGACTCACCAGTCGGTAATTTCCTGGACTATCCTTGTTCCCTTTCTTAAAAATAGGAACCACATCCGCAATCCTCCAATCCTCCAGAACCTCTCCCGTTTCCATGGACGATGCAAAGATCATTGCCAGGGGCTCTGCAATCCCTTCCCTCACTTCCCACAATAACCTGGGGTATATCCCATCCGGTCCCGGCGACTTGTCTATCTTGATAGAATTTAACAGATCTAACACATCCTCTTTCCTAACATCCACATACTCAATCTTTTCTATTTGCCTCAAACCTGCAGTACAACCTCCCAGATCACTTTCCACTGTGAATACCGAGGCAAAGTACTCGTTAAGCATCTCTGCCATTTCTTCCGGATTCACACAGACTTTTCCCCCTTCACCTTTTATAGGTCCTTTCCCTTCTCTTCTCATCCTTTTACTTTTCACATATTTGTAGAAGGCCTTGGGATTCTCCTTAATCTTACCCGCCAAGGCCTTCTCATGACCCCTTCTGGCTCTCCTAATTTCCTTTTTAAGCTCCCTTCTACACACCTTATACTCCTCTAGATCCCTAACACCTCCTAGCTCTCTGAACCTTTTATACACCTTTCTTTTCTTCAAATTCTTTGCTTGTCCAATGCTTTTGCAGAAAACCTATTTTTTCTACAATCCAAAACATGACCTTGTATATGAAGTTATGTAGGATGATGAGTTGCAGGGCAAACAATGAACCATATGACAAAAAAAATACATATTTAAAATAATAGGTGATTCCTATAACCTTGTTACATTGCTGACTGACAAACAAATCACACTAGGACAGACTATATATCAGGGTAAAAATTAATTGAAGAGGAACAAACCAGGCAAGTTGTGTCATAATACCTCACATTGCTCTTTTTAGAACAATTAGACCACAAAATGAAGCTCCATAGCAGCAGTACGAGTACCATTTTGATTTTTAAAGTGATGTCTGCAATATTCACTTCCAATGCCACTCACTAACTTGGTGAGGATGTTAACATGAGCGTTGGAAGCATGCGACGGAGTTATGCACCATGTGAGGAATGTTCTTTATACTGCTGAAGATTAGCTGGAATGGCGAGGTTGAACTTTGCAGCACTGGCGTCAACTCCACACTCCACTACTGATATTTAAAGGAATCTTCAACAATTCTGGATTAGTTGTTGATTATTTTCTACTAGCTCTGTTCAAGTTCATAGAAATATTGGGTGTTTTGAGAAGTTAGTGAAGTCAATAAGGAGTGGTGTAGCACATGGAGAAGGTCTTGACCATGACTGCAAATTGAAATGTAGGAACAGTGGGCTGGATTTAACAGTTGTTTGCAATGGGCTTGTCCACCACTTGAGAGCTGTGGCAATACTACCATGGTTAAAGGCCAATCATGCCTCTACCTGGTCAGTGTCAGGTTCTAGGTCCCGTGGAGTGGATATCCTGCCTCTGAGAGCTGCCAGCCAGAGTTTGGCAGCTGTTCCGTACCAGCAGCACCACCAGGGAAAGTGGCTACTGCAGGAAGGGAAGCAGCCGTGGAGCCTGAAACACAGGTAAGTAGTTGTAGGTTCACTGGGCCCAATCAGGCAGACCATGACAAGAGGTGGAGTTGAGAGGAAGGTTTAAAAGATGATGTTTTATTCCCACCAGAGCTGCCCCTGTCATAATGAGGTTGGAACTCCTCTCTCTTCCAAATCTCTCTTGTCTCTCAGTCATGCAGTCCAACATCATTGTTACATCAGCATCATTTATGCTTCTGGTGTTAACCCTTTATTCTACAGAGAGATCTTATCCCTCTATGGCCACTGGCAGGCCTGCCAGAGTTTTAAGTGATGCAACCTTTCATGAACTTGGGTCCCCTATTACGATATGCAACCACTTAATAGTGCATTCTGCACAGGGTTACAGGCCAATATCATTTAAATTAGCAGGCAGCAGAAAGTTTGTGCCCTACGTGCAATACTTAGAACAGGAATGGGTTACTTGCACAGCTCTGCGTCCTGATTTTTAGGCCATAAAGTCTGTGTCTTTTTTAGGTTTCTAAGTAATTTGCAAGCTTATTGAAATATTTGAATATGAAGTAACGAATTGGAAAAGTCTCCACTATTTATCTCTCTGCTAGGCAAGGTTCTGAACATTACACTGTTTATTAGCACCAACCTCTTGGCTGAAAAAAGCCACTGTAACAGATTCTCACCGCCTCATATAACAGTGCCTAACAATTAATCATTTTCTATTTCCATTGAATCCCTACAATGCAGGAGAAAACCATTAGGTCCATCAAATCTGTACTAACTCCTGCATATCCCCATAAACATGGCTAAATCATTTAACCTGCATATATTTGTACAATAAGGGGCAATTTAGCATGGCCAACACACCTCAGCTGTACATCCTTAGACTGTGGGAGTCTGGTAATCAAGTTTATTTTAAATCTATTATAACCAAGACACCATGAAAAGCAATTTGTTCGTCCTCTAACTTTTAACAGACTAAATGTCAGACTAAGCAGGCACTTGCAGCACACCCCATTGTGGTATAATAGATGCAAAGCTGTCACTTCCTATGTCTTTACTGTGGCCATATAATGTTTCTTCCAATATAATGAAGACACCAGGGAAAAGAAATTCATATTATTCTATTTACATAGCTATATGATATAGGTTTTGGTCTAGATTCCTGTTGGGTTGGCTGTTCTTAGGCATACAGTAACCTAGTGAAAATGGATATATTACAAAACATGTTTCTGTAAAATATTAAAATATGGAGCGGAATGTTTTCATTTTGTCTTATTGTAACCTCAGTAGGAAAAGCAGAGTGTAGCCTGCCAGCTCTTCTGACAGGCTGAGGCACCTTTTTTAAAGGATACCCGGTGTAAAGATAAAAATAGAAAAGGGGAATCTCCACTCAGTACAGACCCCTCCCCCACTAGCATGGAATTCCCAAGTTACATTGGCAGGATTTACAACAGAACCTGCCATGAGTGCACTGCTAAGGCCAATCCTGGAAGGAGTCTGGGCAGTACCCTGGCACTAGCCTTTCATTTCCCTGAGATGAGGGAGAAGACAGTCAAGTGGAGAACTCCTGCTAGCGTATAGCTATTTAGGGATTCCCCCATGATTTCCACTTCTGCCATTGACTCCTATTGAAATTGGGGGCATAAAATCTGGCCATAAGAATCTTTTGTGACAAACTTCTGACTCCATAATGCTGATCTTGGGAAAGAGTGAGATAATTAGGAGGTAATGTATCAAGGCTTTATTGCAATACTGAAGATGCAGTAAAAAAGCAGGACAATGTAGGGGAACTTAATACAATCAGGAACATTTAGACCAGCTCTAAGGAAAAACCCAAGTGAGGTTTTAGATTGCATTTGCAAAGAGAGAGAGTAAAAATAAAAGTTTATTTATTAGTCACAATTAAGTAACACTGCAATGAAAGTGACTGGAAGAGACAAAGGAGCAGGTATTGCCCCTACTGTGACTGTATGGGAAGGTGCCATGAGTGATGGGAGAGGTGTTGGATATAATGGAGGAATGGACTAGATTATCCTGAAGGGAACAATTTCTGCAGAATGCTGACACAGGGAGTGAAGGGAAGTTGTGTTTAGTGGTAGCATCTTTCAGTTTTGGTCTATTGCATTTGCTGCTCCCAGTGTGGTCTTCTCTATATAAGAGAGACCAAATGTAGACTCAGCAGTCATTTTGCTGAGCACTTTGGTCTGTGCACAACCAGGACTCTAACCTTCCCATTGCTTGCCATTTCAACACACAATCCTGTTCCCATGCCGACATGTCTGTCTTTGGCTGCTGCAATATTCTACTGAAGCTCAACACAAACTTGGAAGAACAGCATTTCATCTTCCGTCTAGGCATGTTACAACCTTCCGGTCTCAACATTAAATTTAACAACTTCAGATGATTAGCTCTACCCACTTCAATCCCTTTTGTTTTGATTTTATTTTATTTTTTACTGTTCTCTACTTTTTATTTATTATTTTTCTTCCCCCCACTTACTTCCCCTATTTTATCCCCCTTTTATCTTTTCTCCCCTTTTGCTTCCCTTTTCCCCCCTTTATGCAATTTTACTTCTCTCCACTACCCCACCTTCACCCACCTCCCCCCTTTCCTCACCCACCACATCTTCATCTATCACAGTTTACCCTCAGATTTCATCCTGTCTGTCATTTGGCCATTCACAGCTTCTATTCCCTCCATGGTCTGCCATTAGCACCTCTTAGCCTTTTCCTTGTTTTTGTGGCTATAACTCATCTTTCGTTCCCTCACCCTGCAATATAAATATTTCACACTTTCTATGCCTTTTAACTTTAACAAATGGTCATCTGGACTCAAAGCATCAGCTCTTTTTTATCCTTACATGTGATGCCAGACTGGCCGAGATTTTCCAGCATTTTCTCTTTTGGTTTCAGATTCCAGCATCTGCTTCTGCACCTGCGTGCTACTTTTATTTTAGCAAGTGAACAATGTTTATTCATGAATTAGTCGGCTGCGGTTACACTCTAGTTCACCGTACTTTGAATCTGTAAGGCATTCTGCAAACCTTACCCTTGTCTTGAGTTCTCCACTGTAGGCAGTTGTGCAAGATGACCATGTGGACTGTGCAAGTCCCCTTCAATGGAAGGGCAATCAGAGGATGAACTTCGGGTAAGATGCGGAGATGATAAAACAGTTGCTGCTGGCCCACTATGGCTCGTAGAAGAGCAACTGTACATCCCTGAAGAACAAGAAAAGCATCAGCTCATTGAATCAAAATAAGAAGTACTTCTGCTTTTTTTTCCACAAACTGAGGCGATTAACTTAATTGATTTGATTTATTATTGTCACATGTATTAACATAGTGAAAAGTATTGTTTCTTGCACACTATATAGACTATACAAACCGTTCATAAAGAAGGAAATGCAAGAGTGCAGAATGTTTTATTACAGTCATAGCTACAGTGTAAAGAAAGATCAACTTAATGCAAGGCAAGTCCATTCAAAAGTCTGACAGCAGCAGGGAAGAAGCTGTTCTTGATTCAGTTGGTACGTGACCTCAGACTTTTGTATTTTTTTTCCTGAAGAAAGAAGCTGGAAGAGAGAATGTCCAAGGTGCGCAGGGTTCTTAATTATGCTGGCTGTTTGCCAAAGCAACCAGAAGTGAAGACAGAGTCAATGGATGGGAAGCTAGTTTGTGTGATGAATTGGACTACATTCACAACCTTTCATAGTTTCTTGTAGTCTTGGGCAGAGCAGGAGCCATACCAAGCTGTGATACAACCAGAAAGAATGCTTTCTATGATGCACTTGTAAAAGTTGGTGAGTGTCATAACTGATGTACCAAATTTCCTTAGTCTTTTGAGAAAATAGAAGTGTTGATGGGTTTTCTTAACTATAGTTTCTTAACTATAATTGCCCATTATGGAAGATAGATGTAATCCATTTTGTCAGTTTCCAGCCTTTTTTAAGAGGATTTTATTATCCTTTAAATGTAAAAAGGCACAATTTCATGTTATGTCAAAAGAAAGCCTACAGTGAGAATACCTGTAATTTTGATTTGTTGTGAAAAACACAACCGCTCAGTTGATAATACTCCCATCTCTGAGTCAAAAGGGTTTACTAGACTCAGGACCCCCTCTCAGGCTGACCACAAAAATCAAGGTTGATACTCCCATACATGGGTACTGTCAGAGATTTCATCTTTCATAAAGACATTAAATTGAGGTCTTATCTGCTGGGGTCTTGTGACACTATTTTCAAGGAAGAACAAGGAATTTATTCTTGGTATTTTGGTCAACATTTATTCCTCAATATCACAAAATAGATTGGTCACTATCTTGCATAAAACAAATAAAAATGGAATTGATAAAATACTGACAAATAAGCCATTAGCATCTTTCAAAAAGAAAACAATTAGCTTTTACTTGATCTGAGAATATTGCAGTTCCTTCTTAGCAGTAGAATAAAACATTACTCATTACATGAGCCCTTCGAAACTAAATGTCTGTTCTGTCAGCAACCTGACAGGGGATTTGCTTGGAGATTTGAACATATTGCACATACTTAACATTTAATTTTGCACTTCTTTCATGACTATATACAGCCACCCCAGGAAGAAGGCTTTGCATAGTGATGTAGCATCATTTTGGTGATTTTAATGAGGATCACAATTTAAGAGTAACCTGGAAGCCAATCTAGAGCCTGACCCAGAAAAATATATAGCAGCTGCAAAATATATTATATACACAGGTACTATCTTGTGTTCCTGGAGTCACCAGTTCCAATTGCCTCAGGCTTCACTGAAATCTGTTGCAAAGAGTTGGTTTAGTTGACATCACCATTATGGACTACTAGCAGAGATTAAGATAGTTGGTATTTTTTTTTATAATCAATTATTTATTTTTCAATAGGCAATTGAAAGTACTTTGAACAAAAATTTTCTCCCTAGACTTTCCTTCATCTTTAGTCTTACATGCAGTTAGCTACTTTACTATCGCAAATACCAGGATCAATTTCTGTTTACTCATCCAAAGGAATAATATGTATTATTAAGCATTGAAGTGCTTGTTAATTTTTTTGACTGTTACACAATCTTAAAAACATTCCTATATCCGTAAGTATTTAACATCATTGTAGTACACTTGGATCATCAATCAAGATTATAATTGGTTCACTATTTGGCTCCATTTGCGAAAAAACTGGCTAACATTATGCCTGCGATTATCACCATGGTACCCGCCAAATTTGAAAAGCAAGTAAAGTGGGGTCCAGAAAGTGCACAAGAGACATACTGGCACCAAAAGTGAAGCTACATTAGTTGAAGAGAGGGGGGAGATCTGGGTAAACCCTTGTAGTAAACAATCTGGAATTTTTGAGGTTTACTTTGTGCACTGTATTGTAATCTACAAGATGTAAACACAGCAAAGTCATATGTTAATCTTCATCACAAACACACTTTGTCTCTTGCTTTTTCTTCCATCACACAATATTGAGACCTGTTAGGACCTGTTCTGATGTTTCTCTCAGAATGACAATGCACAGAAAAGTGTCAGATTCAAACTGAAAATCAGCGTGATTCTCCCCAGAAACACAGTAGGAGTTCACTCCAGATCTTCTGATATTTAGCAAAAAAAAGCAAGGGGCCTATTTTGTGCCATCATTCTGGTGAGGCAGGGCCTGATAGAGTTGGCAAGGCTGGCATTCGAGATCAAAGCACCATTTTAAAATGATTCCCCAATCTCAAAGTAAAGTTAACCCCTCTTCCTGCAGACTTTGTAGTCCCCAGCAGAGAAAGGGGATATCTCCAATCAATCTTTGAACATTGCGGGACCAACGACACTCCCGTCACTCAACATTCAGGTTAAGACCACACCACACAGTTGTCATCAGGATGACACCTGCCCCACCACCATCATTTATTGGCATTGGACCATTACACCCTATTCTCAGTGTCAGCTCCCCCAATGCCACCATGTAGGCACAACCCCTCCCCTCCACCATTCACCTCCCTCCACAAAATGGGAACCACTCCGCCCCATGAGATTTTGTGTCAAGGAGCAATGCCCAGCCTTGTATCTCAACATCTAATAATGATATTTTAATGTGGCAACAGTGTAAAGCCATTTAAATGACTTTAAAATTCATTTTAATATGTGACAATCAGATTCATACCTTTTACAGCCCTTTTATGAGATTTAGTAGCCATAAAGGAATTTGCGCACATGATGAACTGGCCCAGAGATTCACAGCCAGTATTTAGTTTCTTTACTTGTTCTGCTAGCTGCAGAAATCCTACAAACCTCCAAGTTATATTGAACCAATATCAGCTCCCTGACAGCTCAGTTGGTAAAGTGCATTGACAAGTCTTTCACAGGAGCTCAAACTCCCTATCCCTGCCTGTTTCCCACTTCCAAATTTTCTAGTCTTTAAAAGCTGAAGCCCGGCTTCATCTAATGACAAGTTCCTGATTTATCTCAGGGGTGATTCTCCCAGTAGCACAGTGGGCTGGGAGACATCAGCAGAGACCATGTAGTGGACTTCCCACTGGGCGTCATAACCTCTGCATGTCTCTGACCATTGGATTTCTGGCCTCGTCAACTCCATGACAGAAATTGGCATAGAGATGAATAAATTATTAAAACAATTATTAGCACATCATTAGTAGGCCCGGGACTAAAGTCTCCAGACCATCTAGTATCTTTCTCACCCTCCCCGCCCACCAGAAGTTTTTCACTCCAGCGCTGTTTACAACAGCTCCACCCTAGTTGTAGTGTAGGGGGGGCTGTGGAAGTTTCTTAGGAGGTCGGGGTAAGGGGAGTATCCCCAGGGCATCTCCAAGCTGGCAGTGCTGCCCTGTCCCTTGGCACTGCCCAAGAGACAAAGTGGTGCTGCTCACTGGGAATTGGGAAGTGCCAAGGGGACGAGGTATACAGGAGTAGAGCCTCCAAGGGGGGAGATTGGTGGAGGTGAGGGATCCAGCTGCCTTTCTGCACTGGATCAGTGACAGAGATAGTCAGCAGTTGGGCCTGGCCATCAGTGTGGGGATAATGGGGGCAGGGAATATTGAGGTAGGGTGGGGGTGGGGGTGGGAATGGGGGGAGGTGCCAAGGCTGGCCTAGACATGTCTGAGAGGCCAGCAATCGAGGGTGGGGGTGTCGGAGGGGCCACAATGTGAGGTTGCAGAGCAGGCCAGTGATGGAGCTGACCAGCGATCGGAGGCCAATAGAATGGGACAATTGCATATGTGCCAATCTCGGCGCTGACAGATTTGCACATGCACAGAGGCCCACTCAGCACCGTGGGAGTACTGGAGAGGCCCACTGGTGATTCATGCAAGGACACTCTGCTAGAAGATAGCAGAACTAGAGGGCACAGTCTCAAAAGAAAGGTGGGGGGCAGTTTAAATCGGAGTTGAGGAGGAACTTCTTCACTCAAAGGGTGCTGAGTCTCTGGAATTCTCTGCCCATTGAAGTGGTAGAGGCTACCTCCCTGAATATATTTAAGTCAGGAGTAGATAGGTTTCTGATAGACAAGGGAATTAAGGGTTATGGAGAGAAAGCGGGAAAGTGGAACTGATCCACTTCAGATCAGCTGTGATCTTGTTGAATGGTGGGGCAGGCTTGAAGGGCTAGATGGCCTATTCCCGCTCCTATTTCTTATGTTCTTATGTTTGTGGAAGATTCATTTTGAAAATGCCGCTGAAAAAAAACTGTAGGATATACTCCAGTTTCTATGATAATTCAGCAGTTAGAATTTTTTTGGGAGAATCCCACCCCTTATCTTTTCAATCTTGCTGATATCCTTTACCTGCAATCAACAACAGGTTGCATTCTTCATACACAGGACATCGCAAAGGGAAGGAACTAGAAATCAGAGAAAAGGGCAAATGCCAAAATTCAGATACAGAGGAAAGGAAAGAATTTTGAGGTCATTCATGGAAGTAGGCTGATAGGTGAGAAGATGAGAAATTAGATAGTTCCAGAAAGCAAGAATATAGAATTGTAAGGCTATACCTTATACAAGTTTCTCAATTTAGACAAAACATTGTGGTGAACGAGGTTTAGAAAGTTTTATTTTAAAATAGTTGAAACATACCTTGATAAATCTCATGATTGACTGCCAAAGTTCTTCCAATGGTGTTGCTTGTTACATTGCAAGGTGAAGTCACTGGCTGAAGAGATTGAATAGTCAGGCAATCGTTCATCATACCTGGTTCAAGTTCAGGGCCTAAACGCAACTTCAAATTAAAGGGAAGAAAAAAATAAAAAAGACTCCCATCAACTAAAGTCAGATGTCACCATAGCACATTATCATAAAGTCTAAATATTTACTTGGAGAGGTGATGGCCTGGTGATATAATCGCTAGACTAATAATCCAGAAACTCAGCTAATTTGTTCTGAGGATCCAGGTTCGAATCCCACTACAGCAGATAGTGGAATCTGAATTCAGTAAAAAATCTGGAAATAAAAATCTACTGATGACAATGAAACCATTGGCAATTGTCAGAAAAACCATCTGACTCATTAATGTCCTTTAGGGAAGGAACTCTGCCATCTTTACCTGGTCTAGCCTACACGTGACTATGATTGATTCTCAACTGCCCTCGGGCAATTAGGGATGGGTAATAACATGATGGCCAGCAACATGAATGTCCCATGAATGAATAAAACAAAAGGAATTGTTAGCAAACAATGCATTGACTGTCAGAACATAACAATTCAGTTAGAATTAGTCACTCAGGGCTTTTGAAGTTTTGTTTTATTTACTCGTGGGACATGAGTGATACTGGCTGGCCAGTATTTATTGCCTATCCCTAGCTGCCCTTTGAAAGTGATGGTGAACTGTCCTCTTGAAACAAGTGCTGTGGGTTGACCCACAGTGCCATTAGGGAGGGATGGTGAGTGGCTTGGAGAGGAACTTGCAGATGGTAACGTTCCAATGTATCTGCAGCCCTTGTTCTTCTAGATTGAAGTGGTTCTGGGTTTGGAAGGTGTTGTCTAAGGATCTTTGGTGGATTGCTGCAGTGCATCTTGTAGATAGTACATACTGCTGCTACTGAGCATTGGTAGTAGAGGGAATGGATGTTTATGGATGTGGTGCCAATCAAATGAGCTGCTTTGTCCTAGATGTTGTCAAGCTTTTTGAATGTTGTTGGAGCTGCACCCACCCAGGCAAGTGGGAAGTATTCCATCACATTCCTGACTTAGGCCTTATAGATGGTGGACAAGGTTTGGGGAGTCAGGAGATGAGTCACTCACTGTAGTATTCCTAGTTCTGACCTGTTCCTATTATGTGGTGAGTTTCTTTTCAATGGTAACACTAAGGGATGTTGACAGTTGGGGATTCAGTAATGAAAACATCATTGATATCAAGGGGCAGTGGTTAGAGTGTCTCTTATTGGTGATTTAGTGGGTCCACTGCATCACCAAAGTGGTGGAAGGGGTCATCAAAAGTGTAGTTAAGCAACACTTGCTTAGCAATGATCTGTTCAGCTTGGGCTCTACCAGGATCAGTCAGCTCCTGACCTCACTACAGTTTTGGTTCAAACATTAACAAAAGAGCTGAACTCCAGAAAGGAGGTGTGTGAATGCCCTTGATATTCAGGCATAACTTGACTGAGTCAAACTGATGGAACCCTAGCAAAACTGGAGTCAATGGGAATCAGAGAAAACTCTTTCCTAGTTGGACTCATACCGAGCACAAAGGAAGACAGTTTGCCGGATGTCAGTTATTACAGCCCCAGGAAATTACTCGGGGAATGTCCTAGGCCCAACCATCTTCAGCTACTTCATAAATGACCTTCCTTCCATCATAAGGTCAGATGTGGGGATGTTCAGTGATAATTGCACAATGTTTAGACCCATTTGCAATTCCTTAGATACTAAAGCAGTCCATTTCCAAATGTTACAAGTCCTGGACAATATCCAGATTTGGGCTGACAAGTGGCAAGTAACATTTACGACATACAAGGGCCAAACAATGTCCATCTCCAAAAGGCAAGAATCTAACCACTACTCCATAATGTTCAATGACATTACCATCATTTAATCACCCACCCTAAACATCCCTGCGGTTATCATTGACCAGAAACTCTATTGGACTAGCCATATAAATAATATGGCTACAACAGCAGGTCAGATGCTTGAAATTCTGTGGCAAGTAACTCCCCTCCTAACTCCTCAAAGTCTATCCACAATCTAACAAGGCACAATCCAGAAGTTTGATGGAACTCTCTCCCCATGCCTAGATGAATGCAGCTCCAACAACAGTCAAGAAGCTCCTCACAGTCCAAAATAAAGCAGCTTGCTTAATTGGGGCATCCCATCCACAAATATTCACTTTACCAATACACAATGGCAGCAAATGTGTACCATCTATAAACTGCACTGCAGAATTTCAAAAAGGCTTCTTAGACAGCATCTTCCAAACCCATGACCACTACCATCTAGAAGGACAAGGACAGCAATACAAGGAAATATCACTGTCCTGAAGTGCCCTTCCAAGCCATTCACTATCCTGACTTGGAAATATAACACTGTTCCTTCACTGGTGCTGGGTCACTGTGTGCTCCCTCACAGCACTCTGAATATACCTACACTATATGGACTGCAGCCGTTCAAGAAGGCAGCTCACTATCACCATCTCATGGGCAATTAGGGCTGAACAGTGAACACTGGCCTGTTTAGCAAAGCCCTCATCCCTCAGCTGAATAAGAAAGATGTATGAAGCTGATCTCCATTCATGCAATACAATATGTACTATGCAGAGTTCTGCACTGCAAACACTAATTTGTAAAAATTATAAATTGCATTTTAAACATATTGAAAAGATGTTTACAATATCAGGAAACATTTTGCACTACAAAATTCTTTCCTGTATACTGAATTACACACCAATTTTAATGCATGTTTGGGTACAAAAGCTTAGTCTTAAGTTACTCGTCAACCAGAGAATCAGATGAGATTGGAAAAGCGTTTTGTTTCGCAGTCTCTGCAAATTACTGATATTTATTTTCAGTGGTTAAACACAGCTTCAAACAAAAGTACACCCCCAGCTGCCAGAAGAGATTGGCCTTCTTATATTTTTCTGAGGTAAGTTAAGATAGTGGGAGACAGCAGCCACTTGTCTTTTCCCTCGCACCTTGTATCCTCCCTCACCAATACCATTCCTAACGAGTGGTTAAGTTCAATGACCAACACAATTCTGGACTACTGTGTCATTGTCTGCCTATGCTAAATTAGACTATTTAATTCTTGTAGCAGTTGCAGACTCTGCAACCCTGTGCTTGGGAAGGTTAAAATCTGAAAAAAAAGGTTATCTGCTCCAATTGTAATCCAATCAATCCTGCTAGAAAATGCATACATGTGGGTGTTGTAAAACATAATCTCAATAACAGGAAAAAGCCAACAGACAAACTGTGATTCCACTTTTCAGAAATCGACTCCCATCTAAGTTCTATGTCCCTCCATCTTTTTTCTTTAGAAACACATCATATTGTCTCTTGAGTCCATTTATACATGCATCTCTTTAAACTTTACATTCATAAATCTATTATCCTTTGAAAAGATTCCTTTAGTTTTCACATCTTAATTTTTAACTTGTGTCTCATTGTCATAAAATTCTGCCCAATGATTTTAAGCATCTAACTAGCATAAAAATGGAAGAGCTCCTGATCTGTTTTTTGGGTGCATTTTCATGACTAATCTTATGGACTTAGTCATTGTAAAAATGGTCCAGATCATTTCCGATTGCTGCAGGCGAGTGGGCAGTGCCAATATGCCAGTGTAGCACTGCCAGGCTGACACTGCCCAAAGGCAACCGCCCTTTGCCTTCGGCCTTCCCAGAGGGCCACAATAGCCTCCAGTTCCATTGGTGAAACAATTTGGGCATTGCTTGACCATTCTTTCAATCTTCTTTTTGATGCCAGTTCACTAGATATAGCTTCAGACCAATGTCTTTATGCTGTTCTACCCAGAGTGTGTTCATGCAATTCTTGCAGTAAAAACTGTTGGCTCTGGGTTGGCATTACAACATGAGTCCCCCACAATAAAATGTGGGGGACATCCTCACATGTTACCTCCATCCTATGCTGTAGATAGGGTATGATCTGTCACGACTTGTCATATGCCAACCTTGTAGCACCACCTTTTTAACTTTGGAGGGTCAGACTTTATACTGGTAGCTGCGATGGTAATGTCCCTGGTGTATGTTGGAAGAAATAGTTGTGCATAACCAACAGCAAGGCCCATCTCTGTATCTTTGCAGAGATAATTAGTACAGTATCATCTTCTTGGAGTAGTGCCAACAGTGCCTTGTGATCCAATACCATATATATAATGGTAAAACTTCACTGCATAAACTACCAAGACTAGTCTAAAAAGGGACCACGTTAGCACACTTAGATATAGATTTTCTAAGTGTGAAAAGACGCTCTTGCACACCATTATTTTAACAATGTTCATGCTGCCCTTTAAATTAACTTCATCCTTACAGTCATGCTCATGTCAACATTCTCTTGTGTTCAGTGAACTGATATCACGACTTCCACCACTGCAACCATATACCAATGTGATTTCAATACCTGCTAATGCTAACTGACCATCACTAACAAACAGCTGTTCAGACACCCTGTCAACCTCCATTGGACCCATGTGTTTTGGCCAGGCTGAGCCACCCTATGGCATCTCTATGGCATCCTTCAGTCTTTTTGACTGAAAATAAGGTGAATTTATCATAGCTTGATTTATAGTGCATGGAGATACATTGCACTGCAGTGCAACTGAGCATCACTGTCCTCATTCATATATGTTCTTAGGATACACCAATATGACTGTGTACACGTACAAGTCTCAATGCTGAAGCAGAGGTATGTGGCAGGTGTCATAGCTTAGCTGCAGTATGCAGATATGATCCTTCTTTTGGAGCTCTGTGTGGATTAGCCTAGCTATGTCTCGCTACAACGCATCAGGCCATTAACCCCTTTTTGACACTGAATCCATGAATATTGACATTCTCCTGCTGCACTCACCACAGCCCACAATTTGAATCTAGGACTTCTGCTCTTTCTTCCTCTTTCTACCACTGCACATCTACCTTTTTGATTTGACTTATTATTGTGATATGTATTGGGATACAGTGAATAGTTTCTCACGTGCTATACAGACAAAATATACTGTTCATAGAGTCATAGAGGAGAAGGAAAGGAGAGGGTGCAGAATGTAGTGTTACAATCATAGCTAGGGTGTAGAGAAAGATCAACATAATATAAGGTAAGTCCATTCAAAAGTCAGATGGCAGCAGGGAAGAAGCTGTTCTTGAGTTCCTAGGACAGATCAAGTTCTGCTGAAAGGCTCTTGGCATTGCTTCTGTTATTTAGTTTATGAAATATATATGTGAGCAAGCCTGCAATCAATCTTCATCCAGTCAGTCAATCTGTCTCATAGAATCCCTACATTACAAACAGAGGCCATTTGGCTCATCGAGTCTGTACTGACCACAGTACCATCCAGGGTCTATTCCCATAACCCTCATTTACCCTGCTAACCTCCTGATACTAAGGTCAATTTAACATGGTCAATCAACCTAACCTGCACATCTTTGGACTGTGGGAGGAAACTGGAGCACCTGGAAGAAACCCACAGTCACAGGGAGAATGTGCAAATTCCACACTTACAGTAATCCAAGGCTGGAATTGAACTGGGTCCCTGGTGCTGTGAGGCTGCAGTGCCAACCACTGTGCCAGATGGTGGTGACAGGATGATGTCATCTCCACTTGAGAATCCACTTCATGGGTAGAATTTTAAGAATGTTAAGTGATTGGTATTCGGCATCCAGACAATTGGCACTATCGCACTACTATTGATTCTTGGAGGCCCACTGCCATTTAATGCTCACTCAGTAGGTGGTAGTTCTGTCCACCCTTGGAAGAAAGTCCCATTCTGATAGTTGTGGCCAATCTGTTTAGCAAACACTTCTGTAATCTGGCCCAGCATAGTGCTGCAATGGCCAGAAGCAGTGTTCTGCATGGAACTAAGTCCCAGGACTGTAGTAAAGTGAACAGGAGGGTGGGGAACATCCTGGGGGTTTTGGGTGGCATGTGACTGGCGATGAAGGGTAGTGGGATAGCTGACACTCCAAGGTCCCAAAACAGAGAGTGTCGCAATGCTGAAGGGCCTTCAGATTGAAGTGCCCCCTCACACTTCCCTCCTGAGGTGGAAAAAAGTTTTCTTCTCTGTTTCCACCCTAGTTACATACACTTACTCCAATCTAAGAATTGAGGTTGGCTGCAAAGGACAGGTTCCTAGCCCAAGACCCTGCTTGTCCAAGCCTAAAATTATAGGTGGCTTGGGGTGGGCAG
Organism: Sphyrna mokarran; assembly: GCA_024679065.1. NCBI lineage: Eukaryota > Metazoa > Chordata > Chondrichthyes > Carcharhiniformes > Carcharhinidae > Sphyrna > Sphyrna mokarran. The sequence continues at coordinate 58,285,426 of JAGIQG010000009.1, forward strand.
CTGTCCGGAGGGAATTTCGTCCATTCAATTTTAGGCTAGCCAGCTACTCCCCAACCCCCTGGGCTCCGAACTGTCTTAGGGTGAACATAAAATTCTGCTCCATGCTTTGACATTTCTTTCCTAAGTAAAGCCCAAGATGGATCATCCATAGCTCTATATGATCAGCTAACAGGTGGTCGACATTTACAGCTTTGACATTCAGCTGACAAGGCATAATGTCTCTTCGAAGGCACAGGGACTTCAGAGTTTTAAACCTATCTTTCAAATTAACCTTTTAAAAGGTCCACTTTTTACCTGGCCCAAGAGCCCAAACCGTGCCTGGCTTGCCATGATACTCACTACTTCCAAGATCGCCTGCCCGATTCCTATACTAGTCTATTCCCTAAAACAAAAATTGGAAGTTCAGGCAGATCTTTTTAATGTCAAAATACGGAACCATGTGTCTCTGCACACCTGACCTGGGGGCGAAAATCTGGGCCTGTCTCTGATTTACCATACTGGGCTTGTTTGTCCTTTATTTTGCTTTAGAGTTACACGTTCGCTAACATTTCCTTAAGTACTTTTCATTTTCTACTGCAAAAGATATATTTTCTTACCTTCACTATTTTTACTGAAAACTAGAATAGTGAAATTATTTCATATTATAGAAACAGTGCAGTGCTGTGGGATTACAGTTTAAAATCAGTTCTGCAACCTTCTGAAATGTCTGTTCACAGCATGTAAATAGTTCTATTGCTCTTTTGATTTGTTGTACCCAATTAATGAACCAAATGTTTTCATCTTATTTATTTACAGACTTAGGTAATCAGGCAAGATTTGAGATTTAAAATAAGTGAAAAACAGGGGATATAATTGCAACATTAGATTGTAATTACTGATATAAAACCATTTACAGTCTAACAAGAATTCAATTTCTGTTTTCATTTTCTGAGTACAGCTTGTAAAAATAGTTTTAAAATTGTGTTTTGGCAAAATTGACCACAGATCCAAACCAGCAAGGAACGATAGGGAAAAAGTCCAAATAAGTTTTCAACACAGATGCATTTTTCTTGTGCTCACACTAACGATTGAGAGAAAACAAAAGCTAAAGTAATACTTATAAACTTATGAAACTTATAGTTTTAATCAAGAACTTTTGCTACTGCCAGTAATGCTGGGACAGCCCCCATTTCTGTAGTGATGTCCTGCTCTTTCTCTGCATAACACTTATATTTTTGTTATTATCAACTGTTTGTATCTTCATATTGGAAATCTTTGCTTAGCCTTCAAAAATCTCAACTGAAAGGGTAGTATCACTGGATCACCATATGGGCTAAGAGTGACACATGAGGAGGAACTTCACTCGGTTTTATTCTTAGCTGTGAGAAGTATGAAGGAAAGAGGAGAGTTGGAAAATTCAAGGATTACAAATCCTCAAAAATGAATGTATCGGTTTGGTTAGTATGATTTTCCGACAGAAAGGTGTCGGTGTGCTGAATCAGATGGAAGTCACAAATGACTTATGGTTTCAGGCAAATTAATGAACTTGTACAATGCCATGTTTGTGCAGCAGCTGCCTTCATTTAATTTGAAGTTTCATAAATTTGTGTAATTCTGTTGGCCAACCTGTGAAGTACTATTTCTTGCAATTTTACATTATCTGGCAACCATGTGGCACAAAAGGAGCAGCATGAAGCACAAAAGGCCTGTTGAGAGGAATAGATAGGGTGGATTCTCAAACGCTATTTCCCCGGGCTGAAATGGTCGCTACGAGAGGACACAGATTTAAGGTGCAGGGAAGCAAGTACAGAGGAGATGTTAGGGGTAAGTTTTTCAATCAGAGGGTGGTGAGTGAATGGAATTGGCTGCTGTGGTGGTGGTAGAGGCGAATTCGCTGGGGTCTTATTTGCATGCTGCAAAACCAAGCAGGCATACATATCTACCTAACAAATAACATTAAAGTGCTCATTTGCAATGTGATCTGAACAGTAGTATTCTTCTGTATTGTTCCCTTTTTCAGTATTTTGATTCTCTCATATATATATTTTGTCTTCAGAAGCACTGTAACAGCATACATTTGATGGGTTCCTGACTTGTTAAAAAAATCCAGTACTTCCCAAGAACAATACATGGATAATTCTGTAATAACAACAAAAAATATTGGAAATAATCAGCAGCACAGACAGTATCGAAGGACAAAAAGAGGTTATGTTTCAGTCCTATTGAAAGAGCAATGACCTGAAATAATGTTGGAATGAGTTATAACCATCCCCCCACTGCACTGGTAGAAAAGTCAGTCAGCAATTTGCAGACTTTAAAAAGGGCTGCCATTGAATGATAAGACGCAGCGGTGACCTCAACAAGATGAGAGTGATATTTTCACCCCTCACTGACAAGAAGTCTTGCCCTCAAGTATTACTGACCTGTCTGATCAGAACACAGTAGTGGCCTCAGCTGGAACTTAAAAAGAGTCCGGAGAAGAAGACCATGGATACTGGATTAAAAGGCAGACAAGTCCAGAGTTTTTGATTGGGAAGGGATTGCATCACCCATTGGGAATTTAGGTTGGAGAGGCAGTGGTAGAGAGTAATCCAAAGACCTGGCATAATGCTCTAGAGACACAGGTTTGAACATCACCAATTTGGATTCAATAAAAATTTGGAATTAAAAGTCTAATGATACCCATGAAACCACTGTCAATTGTCATTAAAAAAACATGGTTCACTAACTTCTTTCAGAGAAGAAAATCTGCTATCCTTACCTGGTCTGGCCTACATATGATTCCTGACCCATAGCAATATGGTTGACTCTTAAATGCCATCTGAAAAGGCTGAACAAGCCACTGAGTCCAAGGGCAAATAGGAATGGTCAATAAATGCTGGCCTAGTGATGGCCACATCTCATGTAAGAACAAAAAAAAGCAGGGATAAGGCACAAAAGAGTATCTTCCCCAAAGAAGGTAAGGAGGTACCCAGCCAATAATTGAGGGCTGTTCAGTATACAATGAATGCTCACTTAAGGGCCTCATTCCACCACCAGTTGTATTCAACCAGTAGTAAACAGAACAGCATGAAGCACAAAAGGCCTGTTGAGAGGAATAGATAGAGTGGATTCTCAAACGCTAGTTTGCCAGGCTGAAATGGTCGCTACGAGAGAACACAGATTTAAGGTGCAGGGAAGTAAGTACAGAGGAGATGTCAGGGGTAGGTTTTTCCAATCAGAGGGTGGTGAGTGAATGGAATCGGCTGCCATCGGTAGTGGTAGAGGCAAATTCGCTGGGGTCTTTTAAAAGACTTCTGGATGAGTATATGGGATCTAATGGGATTGGGGGTTATAGATAGGTCTATGGCTTGGTAGGTATAGATGTGATCGGCGCAACTTGTGGGCCAAAAGGCCTGTTTGTGCTGTAGTGTTCTATGTTCTATTTCAAAGGTATTCAGCATGTGATTGAAGGATCTGATATCTGCAAGAGGGGGGACTGCCAAGAATCACCATTCTGCCTTTGCTGCCAAACCCCTTCTCTCCTTCCACAACCCCTTTTCACCCTCACTCTGTGGCCTGAGTCTTTCAGCAATCCTATGCCTCTTCCTGGGTGCATTACCAGCAACTACCACCACTTCCCTCGATGGGTGGTGCTGCCTGCAATGGGCAGTTGCTGGCTGGTGATTGGCTGGCAGCTTTTGGCAAAATCAACCATGGAAGGGGGCATGGTCCTTGATTTGGAGAAGGCCTCCTGCTGGTCATTTAAGTCCACTTAATACAGCAGTTTTCCCCAAAGGAGGATTCTCATTGGCTCTCCAGCTAGCAGACAAGACCACCATTACCTGTACTAAATACTGCCCCCTGTGACCGGCTTACATGTAGCAAACCTGATACTGTAGTCATTTTAAATTTTATTCTTTATCTTTGGAATATTACATTCATTCAATCAGATGCCAAGGAAATTATTAAGTGTCATTTTTTATACAGCTGTAGGAAATCAGCTGTCCAGGTTCTACGGCGAGTGTTTATCAGAACAACTGTTGAAATGATATATTGCAAAACAAATATATTGTAAACAGCAGAGACATACTTGATAAATAAAGTATGATTGTGGTTGGAATTTAAGTGAAAGTAAATGAAAGACGTGGCAAAATAGGACCAGTGCAAATTAATGAGGCTTGGATCCCCAGGTTTTCTTTACCTCATATTGGTTGTCATTGCGATTCCTGTGATATAATAGAGCAAGTTAAACTAGTTACCATAAATAATTAGAATCGTAGAATCATGGAGTCCTTATAGTGCAGATGGAGGCCATTCAGCCCATCGAGCCTGCAGCAACAACAATCCCACCCACGTCCTACTCCCATAACCTTGCTAATCCCCTGATACTAAAGATCAATTCAGCATGGCCAATCAACCTAACCTGCATATCTTTGTACTGTGGGAGGAAACCAGAGCACAAGTGGGAAACCCACACAGACACAGGAAGAATGTTCAAACTCCACAGTCACCCAAGGACAAAATTGAACCCAGGTCCCTAGCGCTATGAGGTAGCCGTGCTAACCATTGTGGTACCATGCCTCCCAGACTATAATAGTCCGTGATATCATAGGACAGAGTCACATATACTCATAAGATGTGAGATCAGAGAATTTAACATGAACGTAAAAGGAAAACAAGCTTGGTCAGAATCTTGTAAAAGTGTTCACCATTATCTGTAGATAAGTTAAAATAAATGATCAAGTGATTATAGCTACCAGTCTTTAGGAATTGTTGAAATTATTCCAACCCAACAACACAAGAATATAACTCTTCCTGAAGTTCTGCTGAATAAATGGAAACATAGTTAAACCGATAGCTAAACATTAGAACCAGTGGCTTCTAATCTGTTACGTCATCAGCCAGCAGAAGCAAAACATGACTGGAATAAAATGGAATTACTGCTATATTAATATTTACATGTAAAAAGATATAATCAACAAATGAGAAACTTACAAATGAAATTGGTGAAAGAAAGTTGCTTTCTGCTTTTACAAGGTCTCAGAATTCAGAACTGATACATAGATTGAGTGAAAAGTAGAACTTATGGTAGAGTAAGACTGAGCATAATTTTTGAAAGGGATAGACATGATAGACAAATGACACCTAGTTCAGTGTATTCTTGTGTTAAGACTTGAATGTGTTTTAATTACTGGTTATAAGAGATAAAACTCAGAATTTACATAGAGACTATTCTGCTCACTCGCACAGAACATTGTTAGAAAATGAAAATTAGTACCTCTTAAACAGTGTTATATGCACACAGATTTAGAGCACAAACCACTAGAGTCCCTTTTTGTTTATATCAAGCATTATGTGAATTAGCATTTTTCTACAATACCTCTTCCAGTGAACAAAACAAGTTGATTTGTAAAAGGTCCAACTTAAAATAACTCCCAACAACAGCAGAGTAGATCATGGTAATTTAAAGGTTGCATTCTTAGCACCATGTTAAACTATTCTGTACTCAGTCTCCTAGCAGCTATATATGTCATCTACTGAAATACCAATCAAAATTATTTGATGGGCAGATCCTACAACATTAAGAAGGTCTTTAACATAGCTTTATTCATTGTATGAAAAGACTTATCTCATACAACTAGTGGGATGCAAAAAATTCCAACAATGTACAGAAAGAGTTTCTGTGATTTTGTGAGCTTTATAAAAGGGGAACACAAGAGCTGAGTTCTTTTAGTTGATGAATCTGAGTTTTTTAGTAACAGAAAACACTTGCTAGGATTGGAGCAAAGTTGAGCCTGTTCAACACACTGTAGCAAATCATCTTGACATCTATCTTATAACTAGCAGAATGAATGCTCTTGGCAATACTGTGTGAGACATTTACTTCTTAAAACACAAATGGAGAGGAAGATTAAAAACAGCAGGAGGAATGAACTCAACAAAGCAGAGTTATTCTAATCTTCAATTTCAGATTCAGAACTCTCTGCCAACGCACTGTCACCAAGCATAAGTCAGTTCGCATAACAACACGGCATAAACATATAGTTCACTCCAAAATCATTGATAGTTCAGTATACATTCCATTACTGCTTTTTAAAATTAGAAATCTGGTAAATCAATCCTGCACTATTTAATTTGTTACTGGTATATATTATTTAAATGTTCACATAGAATTGCAACTCTGCCTTTACAGAGAAAACACTTCACTTCAGCCTCTGGTTTCTGGTATCTTGTTCAATGGCTTTATACTCCACCATGTTCAAGTGATCTTTCCAAAATGATCAGTTTTCATTTATTAACAAACTCTGTCAATGTCAACAAATTATCACAGTCAAGCCCAATGTTACCCTCATCCAAAAATCCACACAACCAGACTCACGCGCAGTGGTCACTTAACTGAGATTATGCTAACATTGAAATATTAAAACAGGTGGAGACAATTCATTCACCTTCTTACTTGTACCAAATAAATATGGCTTAATTAAAAAGTTATGTTTTCCTGCCTTCTTCCAAAACACAGCCTTTTTCTGCCTTCTTCTGAAACCTTTTTGTATTATTTTTCTTCAAGCAATTATCCAGTATCTTTCAGATGATAGTCAGCACCCATCACCACTTGTCACAAAGCATTCCACATTGCAGCAACTATCTTTATGAAATAGGTTTTTCTATTCGACTCCTTATATATGTTTCTTATGTCACCTTCAATGCAAATAATTTACCTATATTTACTTTGTAAATTTCCTTTAGCATTTCTGACACCTTTTGCCATTCTTTCAAATTTCCCTTAACCTTCTTCCTAAATTGTTATTCTTAAATTCTCCCTAAATTATCTCAAATTTGGTTTTTAATCCATAGATCTATAAACATGGACAGGGATTGCGTGTAGAAGTGGGAACATCGAGGTGGCGGCGCAGGCTCGTTGGGCTGAAGGGCCTGTTTCCCGTGCTGTTTTGTTCTTTGTTCTTAGTTTGACAGAATATCGCTCTTGTTGCCTTAGTTATACTTTGCAATTTAGGTCCATTATCACAATAATTAATAAATCCTTGCTACACTTTTCCAGAATTATTGTAGTCTTTGTGTATTCAATCTCTTTGTATAGAAATTTCAAAATCTTATTGCCTCTATTAGAGCATTTTCTTTACCTTACCGTCCACTTTTCAAGCTTTATGTATGTATTATTCATTTTCTTCACCTTACCTTTCAATTTTCAAGATTTATGTTTCTTCACATCTAGATCCCTTTGGTCCCACACTACATTAAGAAATGTAATATTTAAAATGTTTTTCCGCTCTTTATTCTTGCTCACAAAATGCATTATCTGATCAATAGCAAAATCCACTGCTGATATTACTACTGAGAAATGTTGTAGCCAATTAGCACTCAGTTGCTGTTTTGCCTTAGAGCAGCTAACAGTACAAAACTGAAAAACAAATCTCAAGAACTGGTCTCTATGGCTTAATACCATATCATGTAGCCATTAGCAATTGACCCACTTGGGCAGCTGGCTAAAATCTATTTGAATCTGCTTGAGTTGATGTAACGTAATGAGTGTTTGTATTACAAGAAACCCGAATGGAGCGCTATCCCCAAATTGTGACCATATGTGTAAACAATTTCATGATCTGAAGGGTGTCCAACCATCCTTTGAATTTGAGTGAAGTTACTGTAGCCTGAGCTAGTGTACCTTCATGAGGCAGTATGGTCCAGTTCGGATTTAATCATCATCACCAGACTTTGGCAGAATTAAAATCAAAATCAATAACTTTCTTGTATATTAAGGGAATTCCTTTTTTAAAGATTGAATAATATATTCAATACAATAACAGATTGAAAAGTTATTACAAAAAGTGGAAGAAATTGCCAGAAGAAAACACATGCAAACATACTCTCATTTATCCATGGTTAAATGAATACCAAGACTGTTAAAGCAAGCAATCAGTTTTGAACTTTGCAATATCAATTGGTGTCATGTTCAACAAATCGGTTTAATTCTATGCCAACCAAACCCATACTAACTGCAGTAAGACCATAAGACATAGGGTAGGCCACTCAGCCCATCAAGTCTGTTCCACCATTCAATCATGGCTGATATTTTTCTCATCCCCATTCTCCTGCCTTTTCCCATAACCCCTGTTAGAATGTAACCAGTGACAACTTTGTATTGGATGTAATGTGACCAATGGGAACAAGATGTAAGGGTCAGCTGACCCAGTAAAACATGGAACCAATTACAGAATGATGTAATAATCAACTGACCAGTTGATTCGCTATAAATAAGGAAGAATATAGAATTGTGGGTGGCTTGGAGTGGTGCAAGGCAAGGCCCCAAGTTTGGAGTAATTATATTTCTTTATTAAACCCTTTCTTTGATTTATAAGTTGGAGTAATATTTGTTGCATTTTCATTAGCTGCATTTTGAAAAGTCCCTTCTGAAGAAATACTGACCCCTTTATTAATCAAGAACATATTTATCTCTGTCTTAAAGACGCTCTATGACTTGGCCTCTACAGCCTTCTGTTTCAAACTATTCCATAGATTCACCACTCTCTGGCTGAAAAATTTCTCCTCATCTTTGTTTTAAACCTATAGCCTGAGGTTGTGCTTTCTGGTTCTAGTTTTTCCTACATGTTCCTTGTGGAAACAAGCTCTCCATGTCCACTCTATCTAGACCTTGCAATATCCTGTAAGTTTCAATAAGATCCCTCCTCATCCTTCTAAATTGCAATGAGTACAGACCCAAAGTCCTCAACTGTTTCTCATATGACAAGCTCTTCATTCCAGGGATCATTCTTGTGAACCTCCTCTGTACCCTTTCTAAGACCAGCACTTCTTCCTTAGATATGAAGCCCAAAACTATTCACAATACTCCAGATGGGGTCTGACCAGAGCCTTATACAGCCTTGAAAATATAGCACTGCTCTTGTATTCTAGCCCTCTCAGCATGAATACTAACACTGCATTGCCTTTCTAACTGCCGACTGAACCTGCACATTAACTTCAGCAAGGACTCCCAAGTCTCTTTATGTTTCTGATTTCCTAAGAGTTTTGCCACTTAGAAGATAGTCTATGCCTCCATTCCTCCTTCCAAAGTGCATAACCTCACACTTTTCCACATTGTATTCCATCTGCCACTTCTTTGTCCACTCTCCTAACCTATCCAAGACCTTCTGCACCTCCCCCTCCACTTCCTCAATACTACACATATCTTTATATACTACCTGTCCCTCTTCATATCAGTAGATGGAGTAATTGACAACCATTTTGTGATATAGCAGGTTATGCCAACCAAATTCAATTCTTTAAGTTGGTTTGCTATCTATGGCAAGTAATCCAATATTCACTATGCTGTCCAGTGTTTTTTAATTTACTCCAGATGTGAATGACACTGATGTGGATTGCCCATCCCTAATTGTCTTTGAGAAGGTGATCATGAACCAACTTCTTGAAAATTAAGTGGCTTACTAGGCCATTTCAGAGGGTATTTATCAGCCAACTATATTGTTTTGGATCTAAAGTCACATATAGACTAGACCAGGCAAGATCTTTTTCCGCTAAAGGACATCAATGAATTTGATCAGTTTCATTATGACCATCTTGCTGGTAGTTACATAGTTACCATTACTGACATGAGCTTTGTATTCTAAATGTATTTAGTTAAAACAATTTAAATTCCCTAACTTAGGGGAGGCAATGGCCAAGTGGTATTATCACTATATTATTAATCCAGAAACTCAGCTAATGCTCTGGGGACCCGGGTTCAAATCCCACCTCAGCAGATGGTGGAATTTGAATTAAATTTAAATTAAAGGAACCAAAAGGCAAATGATAAACATGAAACCCATCTGGTTCACTAATATCCTTTAGGAAAGGAAATCTATCGTCTTTATCTGGTCTGGTCTTTATGTGACCCCAGAGCCACAGCAATGTCGTTAACTCTCAATGTCCTCTGAAATGGCCTAACAAGCCATTCAGTTCAAGGGTGACTAGGGATGGACAATAAATGCTGGCCAGCCAGCTTTGACCATGTCCCACAAACTAATAATAATAAAAAAAACTTCAATGATGGGATTTAGACTCTGATCATTCATCTGGATCTCTGGATTACTAGTTCCATAACATAACCACTATGTCACCCTTCTGATAATTATCTACTACAACTGAGCTCACATTCACTATGCTGAATGGCAGTCTGAATCAATTGGGATTGCATTTTGTTTTTACATTAGTTCATTGGATGGGAGCTTCACTATCAAGGATTCATCCCTAATTGCCCTTGGGTAGTTGGTGAACTGCCTTTTTGAATTGCTGTATCCACAATGCTGTTAGGAAAGGAATTCCAGGATTTTGACCCAGTGACAGAGAAGGAATGGGATATTGTTCGAAGCCACAATTCCAAATGTGACTTGGAATTTGTAACCACTAATCGTCCCCATTCTTTTCAACAATGCCAATATTCAGTAGACCGGGTCATCATCATCTAGCATTCTTAAAAAAAAGCATTTAGTTCTTTATAAATAAATTAATATTTGGAAATGACATCACTATCCAGTACATGACATATTGACCTATCTGATTATTTCTTACCTTCTTACGCACCTGTTGCTGTTTGGCAGAGTGTGCTTTGACATGCTTCCTCAGTGAGCTTGGATCAGTGTAGCGCTTTGTACACCCTGGGATCTGGCAAGCATATGGTTTCTGTAAAAGTTTAGGAGAGAGAAAGGTTTTACACTTTGCAATAGCTGCTGAGTCTCATTAAGACAATTCTGCACTGACTGTATATATGTGATCCTTATGCTATGAGATGATGAATTATTATTTCCAGTGTACAAGCACTTTCAAACCATAATGTGGTTACTAAATGTAGAAATTTCTCCTTTTAAGATATTTCACTCAAATAGCTTAGTTCTGGCACTTGACCAGTATAATGTGGTGTCAGATGATAGCCTTGTTCCTGGATTTGATCCAAAATCAGGAAACAGTTTTCACAAATGTAGCTGTTGATAATTATTATTGGTGGGCAATCGCATAACTGTCAGGAAACTGCAAATGTAGAATATTTGACAGCAATAACTTGTTATAAAGAGAATACACTTAGTTTAAGAAAGCTACTTTAGATAGCCCAGTTATATATATCATGTGATATTAAGAATCATTGTAATTACATTATTACAAGTTGGACAGTATAATATAGTGAAGTGTATTTAGGTAAGCTTATGAGACCAGTCTAACAAGTAATTGCACAATGCAGGATGATTGGACTACTGTTAGAATATTTTTAAACTTCATTTAATTCTGCTAACCCATTGATATAACTGCTACATTGAACTGCTTCAGAGTTCCATTGTCTGTAGGCAGAGTGCCATGAAGCTCTGATCTGGTATCTCGTGTCAATATCACCAACTTCATGGCACATTTAAATACAAAGTACTGTCATAAGGTAAAAAATTTCAACAGAGTAATTTTTTGTCTTTGCTACATTAACAATAATTTAGGAGAGCGCACTCTTTCCCATCAGATTGGACAGTCACACTGTTGATTTCAATGGAATGAAAATTGGGTGGTCTCTGTAATGGGCAAGCATTGCACTCAACAGATTATTAGCAAAGTGAAGATAAAAATTTGCTGCAATTATGTACCAGACTTGTCTCTATAATTATCCATTGAAATCATTGAATGAATAGTACCTGGGCTCTGAAGACAGAAATTCCTTGGCAAAGAAAGGAAAGCACAAAGGAGAAAAGGAAGAATTAAAAGTTTTATGCTTATGCAGTTCACCTATTAACACAGTACAGACATTAACAGTTGAATATTACATTGTAAGGTGAAGTAATATCTTCTGTATCCCATGACAAATGTTTATAAATTCAAACAGGTTCAGCATCTGTTTTATTTTACTTAATTATAATTCCTCCAACAGTCCAAAACACATGTTTTATATATTATCTGGCTCGATTATGTAAACTATTGTACAATCTTGCTGGCATACATTTCCTATCAGTTTTATCTCCAACTTTTAGCTGAGTGGAGATCAATGTAATTTAATGGCCTGAGCACCATTCTTCGTGTGTGCCAAGGCAAATGAACATTGGCTAATCCTCCTTGAGAAGTACTGCAGTCAATCCTTATTTTGCCTTTCTTTGATATTTACATTAAAAATTTTTCCAACAGGAGTCAATCGACATTAATTCTTTTCACCTTCCTAGACAGAAAAACTAAGGACAATGGTATTGCTTCCATAAGTATTTCTGCCAAGATTCGTGAACTCATGACAGATAAGATATTGTATCTGGTCTTTGCTGATCTGTGTACCATATCCCAGAAGTGAATTTACTGAATTAAAGTTGGGGCCAAATTTTATACTCTTAAAACTGATAAAGATAATACAAGGATTCAAATAGTGTGAAGTAACGTATAGCAAGTTAACGAAAGCCACTGAACACATCTCTCTGAAAGCAAAATGAACATGTATTTTACAGCAATTGATAAGGAGTATAATATCAAGGACTCTTAGTGATGTAGAGGATTAGAAGGACTTGGGGTCCAGGTCCATAGGGCTCTTAAATCGGCCTCGCAGATGGAGGATGTGATCAAGAAGGTGTATGGTGTACTAGCCTTTATTGATCAAGGGATTGAGTTTAGGAGCCGGGAGATAATGCTGCAACTTTATAAGACTCTTGTCAGACCCCACTTGGAGTACTGTCTGCAGTTCTGGTCACCTCATTATAAGAAGGATGTGGAAGTTATTGAAAAGGTGCAGAGGAGATTTATAAGGATGTTGCCTAGATTGGGTAGCATGCCTTATGAGGATAGGTTGAGGGAACTCGGTCTTTTCTCCCTGGAGAGACAAAAAATGAGGAGATTTATAAGATGTTGAGAGGTACAGATAGGGTGGATTCTCAGAGATATATTTCCCAGGGCTGAAATGGTCGCTACGAGAGGACACAGGTTTAAGATGCTGGGGATAGGTACAGAGGAGATGTCAGAGGTAAGTTTTTCACTCAGAGGGTAGTGGGTGAGTGGTATTGGCTGCTGTCAGTGGTGGTGGAGGCGAACTCATTGGGGTCTTTTAAGAGACTTCTGGATGAGTACATGAGATTTAATGGGATTGAGGATTATAGATAGGCCTGGTAGGTAGGGATATGATCGGCGCAACTTGTGGGCCGAAGGATCTATTTGTGCTGTAATGTTCTATGTTCTATGTTCAATTATTTTTCAAATAAAGAGGCAGAACAGTGTAACAATGATGCTTACATTTATATTATTGCTATTCAATAACCTCTGTTTTGCTATATATTTTCATATCACAGTGGGTTCAGTAGAATTCTAATACGTACACACAACAGGAAAGGATACAAGCAGGAGAAATAATAGCCCTAGATGGTTTTGTGGAATTTGGAGGAACTTCCCCAATTCCCCTATCCCCACTAAAATAATTTGTTCCTTTTGAGCTTCTCTTTGAATGGATTGCTGACTGATACTGATTGAAAGGGGCATGATGCAGTTCCAAAAATGTCATCAAGGTCATACTGATTTCAATTTCTAACTGGATGATGTGCCCTTTAAAGGTGTCTGCATTAGTCAGATAAGCTCAGCAAAAATGGAAACAACTATAGTGATGGGGCAATAGGTTTCTCTCCACCATTTTCAGGGTGTTATTGGCCCCTTTTCATCACTGGAAGCCCTGAATATTCAGCCCAATGGGTTTGCCTTGAAATTGCCTCCTCAGAAGACAGTTAACCTGGAATCAGTGCTGCAAAAACTCCAGATACAAAATCACCAATGTGAAAACTGTTATTCTACAGTCTCTCAGTAAGTTACTGTAAATTAAATGAGTAAAATAACAACATTGAATAAAATAATTTTCATTACACAAATGGCATTATAATCAAATTTTGTCTTGGCTCTATCAGACACATGGTTGATTGTACTTTGAGATCAAAGTTTTTGCAGATTGACTATATATATATATAGTGAACTCTATATAACATGCTGAAAATGCAAGCCAGGAGCGACATGTCATGGCCCAGTCTTACCAACATTACTAACTTGGTCAGACAGTCTGAGTTATGCCAAGAGAGTCCAAAACTCTCCCCCTAGTCTCCCTACAACTATGGAAGTGGCCCGCTGAGATTTGGCTGCAAATACATGTGGACTTCTCTGGGCTTTTTATGGGTTCCATGTTCTTAATTATGTTCAATGTGTATTCCAAATGGCTGGAAATATATCACAAGAGATCCAGCACTTCCCATGCTACCATTAAGAAACTACGAAAAAGATTCTGCACAGGAACTTAAAGTCCTGGCCTTTAAAGTACTGAATTTCAAATCTTCAAGCTATCCAATGGAATAAACACATGAAGACAACACCCTATCACCCGTCATTGAATGGGTTGGCTAAATAGGTGGTGCAGACCTTTAAGCTCAACATGAAGAAGCAATCCACAACCAAATTGGCACAATTCTTTATTCAATTATAGTGCTACCCTTCACACAATGACAGGAGTTGCTGCAGTGACATTATTAATGGGACAAGGCTTTTGGACAAGATTAAGCTGACTGTTCCCAAACCTGGCAGAGAGGGTGGAGACACAATAAAAGAATCAGAAAAAAAGCAATGATTTGGCAAGGACACAAAGGACATTCAAAACCGGTAATCGAGTTTACATAAGAAATTCTGGGGATGGTCTCAGTTGCTCACAAAGGAAAAACATGGCCCATATTTTATAAGGCCTAAGTGCAGAGCAAAATTGTCAGAAAGCACCTGGATCATCCAGGAATATGGAACTCATGTCAGTGAGGCCTCATTACAGGCATGGGGATGACCACTGTCAGCTTCGACCCTTCGCTTCTCTCTCCAGGTGATGAGTACACAGATTCCAAGGGTAGAAGCGGAAGAGACCAGTGTCCCAAATGAAGACTCAGGGAGAACCAATGCTAGTAGCTTCACAGTGCTTCCAAAGGTCTCCAATTCACTTCACACCCACTGATCTGGTTGTGCCTCCAATTGACTCCAGGTAACTCCCCATAGTGGAAGTTTAAGGAAGAAATGGACTTGAGGAGGGATGTTATGATGGCCATGGACATTGCCAATTCTCCCCATGGGCCTTTAAAACCAGCTGGGTTCACTTAGGCTGGCAGTCGAAGGACTTTGCGGTGGACTTGTACACTGTAGCAATACTTTATGCACCTTGTAAGTAAAAGATGATGGTGATGGTAGAGTGGCCTTGGCATGATTATTACAGCCTCTCCCCACCATTCTCCCACACCCCCTTCCTCCAACCGCCCTACATACATCTGGACTTCCAGCAGATAAGGGAAATACCTTCAACTCCAGAACACAGAGGATCAACCTCCTCCCACACTGTTTAATGTTCAAATCAAATCCTCACATCATGCAGGCTCTAGGGTGACAAGACCCCCTCTATCATCGCTGGCATTGGGGCATCATGCCTGGCCCAGTCCCACTGCAATGGAGATACAACCCATGCCTCTGCCATCACCCTCCTGCCACATGGCGTCACCACATTGCCCTGCTCCAACATTGCTTCCTAGCTGTGGCAAGTGTCAGGTTGGCAGCACCAAATCCTCTGGGATCTATACTCACTTCTGAGACCCCGGTGTGGTTATCACAACTGGTTTCTATTTCTGGATGGGGGGGTTGGAGCGGGGGGGCAGTGAAACATTGGAAGCAACAGGATTAACTATTTAAGAATATTTAAATATATTCAAATTGACGGTAATCAGGTTCACATCCTCATTGGGTTCAAACCTGTTTACATCACCAGTAGGGGCCAGGGAACATGTCAAATAATTTTGCTATCACAAAGCCCATTTGGCCCTATCATGAAAGTTAGCATAACTGGATTTGCACCTGTGGCAAATAGGCCTAGAAAATATAGTCAATATATTTTTATTTCAGATTTTCAACATTACTTTCCTTTTGCTAGTTCGCCTTGATTGACTTTATCAATAAGAGAAAAGGCAAGGTACTGAATAATCATCAGTTACAATATAATGCAAAACTTGCTGTGTAGTTCTTACTGTATCCAGGTGTGTTCGTTGGTGTTTGGCACGATCACTGGAGTTGCTGAAAGCCTTCTGGCAGCCAGTGTGCTGGCAAAGGTAAGGTTTTTCTCCTGTGTGGCTTCGCAGGTGGATTTTGAGATTTTCTAGTCGAGAAAATGCCTTATTACAGCCTTCGAACTGCAATAAAGTATTAAAAAAATACATATTACCATGAAGAAATAGTTAATAAAGGCAGTTTAGCTACAAAGGCTACAGTGTAAACTAACAGCGCTCATCCAGTAAATCACCACAGTGTAACATCTGTACTAACTCAAGGATGAAAGAAAAAAAAGTGCCATTAATTTAATCTTTCAACACCAACATGTCTTAGAACAGTACAAGATTGAATTGGTTTCTTTTTTGCTGAATTACGCTTCATCAACTCTTTCAAAAACATACATTACCTCAGTTGATTTAAATTACATACATAGAGGGCATTTTATTCTCAAAGTGATCTTTCTGAATGTCACTAAAGACAAATTAATAACCTTTTGGGATTTACTTAAATTGGTAGCCACAAAGTTGACAGTTAAACTTGTCTGGGTTGATTTAGCCTATGTGCTGTTTATACCAATTAATAAGTCATTCTGTCTTCTCCAAACTGCGCTCTGAATTTGGTATGAAAACATCCAATAGGTTATTTAAAAGAAACTGATTATTGTAATGTGATAAATAGTGGGCTGGAATTTGCTAGAGTAGGGCATCTTGTGGTTAGACATAGATGTTCTTGTACCTTGGAGCTCAAACCTTTTATCTATGTCAGTTGCTGGAAGTGCAGCGAGGGCTTTTGGGACATTGGTGAATGATGGGATAGTGTATCTCCATTTTATTGAGATCTATGAATTGAGAAATAAACAAAGACTGAAGAGAGTCAATTAAAGGGATTAAGTTCAATTTCAATCAAGTACAGAAAGAAAATAAAAAAAAAAGATTGAATTAAGAGAGAGAGAAAAAATTCTCAGCTCCTCTTTAATCCTTTTGCCAATTATTTTACATCTATGTTCCCCGACTATTGACCTTTCTGCCAAGGGAAATAGATTTTTCCTATCTACTCTATCTCAATCCCATGCAGTTCAATGAAATTTCCCCTCAGCCTCCTCTGTCCCAAAGAAATTAATCCTAACCTATCCAAACTTTCTTTACAGCTAAAATTTTCCATTCCTAACAACATTCACATAAGTATCCAATGTACTCTCTTTAATGCAATCAAGTTCTTCCAGCAAGCAATGAGCAGATCGATTCATAGCATTTAAACTGCAGTCTAACTGGTGATTTATACAAGTCTAGAACAAGATCCTGCTCATATACTCTTTGTCACGAATAATAAAGGACAATATTCCATAGGCAACCTTAGCCATCTTGTCTACCTATACTGCTGCATTTAAAGATCTGTGAACATGCATGTCAAGGTTCCTCTTCTCTGCTACATTTCTATATATCCTATCATTTATTGCATATTCCTCTACATTGTTTATTCCCAGTTTGAAATGCATTATTTCACATTGTTCTGGATTGAAGTCTGTTGGCCAACTTTCTGCCTACCTGATGAGTCCACTGATACTTTTTTGATGACCACAGCTTATTTCCTCATTATCCACCACATGACTAATTTCTGTATCACCTGCAAACTTCTTACTTTTTCCCACATTTAAGTCTAAATCATTTATAGAAACTACAAAAACCAAAAAACAAAGTACTGAGCCCTGCTGCACCCCATTGGAAACGGCTTATAGTCTTAAAAACACCCACTGACCATTTTTTTGCTGTCATTAAACTAATTTTGGATCCAACTTGCCACTTTTCCTTGGACCTTACGGGTTCTTACATTTCTGACCAGTCTGCAGTGGGACCATGCCAAAAGCCTTGCTAAAATCAATGTAGACTGCATGAAATATGGTCACGACCCTCACTGTTGCTTCCTCAAAAGTTAGTAAAACACAACCTTCCCTTAACAAGTCCATGCTGACTGCCCTTGATTAATCCATGCTGTTCTGAATGTCAATTCAAGCTGTACTTCAGAATTTTTTCCTATAATTTTCCCATTACCAAGGTTAGGCTGACCTGTGTATAATTACTCAGTCTATCCCTTCCTCTCTTTAAATCAATGAGGCAATATTATCAGTCCTCCAGCACCAATTCTACTACAGGTCATTGAAAAATAAAGGTCAGAGCTTCTGGTATTTCCTCCCTTGCTTCTCTTCACAGACCAGGATACAATTCATCTTGTCCTGGTGATTTCTCTTCTTCCAAAAATACTAAACCTCTTAGTATTCTTAAGGATTGGCTGATTATATTGTTAAAGTACACACATGATTGGCTGATTATATTGTTAAAGTACACACATGATGGGCATTGTTTAATTGAGGACTGAAAGCACTTACAAAGAAAATGGACCCTGGCTATCTCAATCAGGATGTAAAGATGCTGACATTGGACTGGGGTAAACACAGTAAGAAGTCTCACAACATCAGGTTAAAGTCCAACCAGTTTATTTGATAGTAATCCCACAAGCTTTTGGAAACATTGTTCCTTTGTCAGGTGTGTGGAAGGTTCTGATCAGCGTTTGACTTTATATGCCCTTCAAATAAACTGATTGGACTTTAACCTGGTGTTGTGAGGCTTCTTACGACCTCAATCAGTACAACATCAAACTTTTAATCTTCAGGTTTAAAGTTCCAGTCCCTGACTGGGTGCTGCTTTTTAAGAAGTATTCCATTCACACAAAACCTCAAAATATGAACAATTTGCTCCGAATTCTCCAGTTCCTTAAACAGAAGTGAAGGAGTTGTTCCTTCATTTTATTTCAGGCAAGACAATAGTGGACTGGTATTTCAAAGGACCATGACAAACACCGGTTCCGATCCTATTTTTGTGTCAGAGGACATGACATAGTGGTATTGTTGCTGGACTGGCAATCCAGAAACCCACGTTTGGATCCAGCAGTTAGTGAAATTTACATTCAATAAGAGCCTGGAATTTAAAATCTAACGATGACCATGAAACCAGTGGTGCTTTTTTTTCCCCATTCCCTGGTGATGTACTGGTTAGGACTCAATGCTTTCACCATCATGGCCTAGGTTTGATTTGCACTCAGTAAAGTGCATTTAAAAATCAAGTATAAGGAGTGTCATTTGGGACACTGAATTGATAATTATTTAGACATCTGAAATGCTGGATCCTGTGAATGAACCTACTATCATGGGAAAGAGCATTGTAGGAACATTTGTTATAAGTCCTGTCTATCTTCTCCATGAATTTATCACACCAGTTTCATATTGATTTATCTTCAAGTAATTGTTTCCAGTTTATTTTGCCAAATTACACTACAGTTTAGTAAAAGTGGCCTTCACTCAATTTAAGATTTTTATTCTTGGTTTATCTTTGTCCTTTCCATCTCATGAATGCAACAACAAATATTGCATATGCAAATACAGCATTGAAGCTCAATTCTTCTTCCTCTTCAACATTACAACATTTTCTTCAAACCAACTACCATGACTGTCAGCTCTCCCCCACCCCTGCGATATCCACGTTGCCATGTTAAATTTCAGGGAAGCACTGAGATCAGTTAGCTCCCCATCAGTAAGAATGGAGGGAGAATCAATGAGCTATCCAAAAGGCACCTCCATGGAATCCTCAGAAGATGAGATTTGTTGATCATGTGAAACACAGCAAATGCATGAATTAGAATAAAGCAAAAGAAAAATTTACACTTTTAGAATACCTTATTTAATTGAAAAAGATATTAATTGTTTAATTTACTGACATTTGATTTTAAATATTAAAAAATTATAAATTCTGATTATCTTTATTTCCAAAAATGTATTACAATGCTCCTACTTCTCAGTTTACTTCGAGAGACCAACCAAAATAAATACATGTTCTTGAACTCGGACCTAATCTGCTTCCAATTCCATATTTTGACTGGATGATATGTGACAAAAGCCAGATTCGTCTTCACTAAAGTGTTGGAAGAAGAGCCGTTAGTCAAGACTAGCTTGGAATTGTTTTCCCCTCAAATAAATTAGAAAACTTCATTTTGAAAATTGGCAATGGCATAAGTAGGATGCAAATTATAGATTATTTTGTAATTATCTTACAGGAGCCTCCTGTCCAAATAATCGATTTCTGGGGAACTATAAAATTCAACACATTCTTAACATTAATGTATCATTATAAAAACGAACATAAAACTGGGAAAACCATGACTGTCTTAATGAATATCAATTGTAGCCCTGTGTAACGTTTCTGGGGGAAATGAGCTGTGATGGAATAAGTGAAACTTTTTTTACCATTATGAAGCTAAATAGCAGCAGTGTGCTGCTCGGCAACCTTACTAATATCCATGGTAGTTGCTGTCAGGTCAGATAAACAAAATGGCCTTTATACAACAGTAAGGAAAGAGCAGGTCATAGACTACTGACATTGGAGACAGACAACACATGGAAAGTCTTAAGATTTTCAATCCAAACCATTTTTTTTTTGTTTTGTACTGAAAAATCTACAGCTAGAGAGATGGTGTCAGGTTTTGATTAGTGATTTACGTAGAACTTAACATTGTTTTAATAATTTTACAAAGCACATCTTTTTCTTTTGACAGCACCTGGTCAGAAAAAGTGGTCAAAAGAAACAGAGTTTATTTCATGTTAAACAAGCTTTGGAAAGTCAAAGCATAGTTTATTCTCTACTGTGATGTTTGAGCAGTTGGTATTACTGACTGACACTATCAATGCTTTGATCTGATAGGAAATCCTTTTCACACGGCTAGTCCCCAATCTCATTCTCTCTCTCTCTTTCACTTGATTGTAGCTTTTCTTGTTTCTCTATATTTTATTGGTTCTGTGATTATTGCTTATCCAACCTTTACCTTGCTTCTCCTAGAATCCAAACATGTGTCATAAATGTTTACCTCATGTATGAATTCAAAACTAATTTGACCAATTCAGTGGGGAAACTATTCTTTCCAAGATTCTTAAAATGATGAAGCTTCTTGCCTTCCTCAGTCTTTGTTTTCTTCCTGCAATTTTCAGGTGTGCTTTAATTTAACTTTGGGGCCACCTATTGCTTCCTAATTTATCTAGTCTTTTCCAATCTTGTTAGTTAGCTGCAGAGGCCTTGGATTTTCATGTTGCTGTATAATGTAAAATAGATGCAACATACATGCCCAGAGTGTCATATAATGCATTGTCTCTTTTGATGTTAATTGAATTATTATTATTCTTGACTTATAACTTAAAAGTCACTGTTCAGAACAGCTCATTGTTATATACAGAGCATTCTTTGTCCCAGTAAAGAGAGTTTTTCATCATTCCACCAAGTACTGACATTTTTAAATATTGTTGCCACCCACAATTACAGTGAATAAATAGATTTCATGATCAATGTTTTGGTAGAATGAGTATCCATTCAAATAACTTTGAACCTTTTTAAAACCATACGTACTTCCGCAATCTCCAGTAATGACTTTCAAGATACAGGCTAATATTGTTTTTCTAATATGAACTTATTTTTTTCTCCCTCAAGAATAAGTAATGCTGTAGAAATTTGAATCCCTCAAATCTGATAACCTCTAGACAGAGGCCATGCCAGATTTCAGAACTTGCTGGTTTTAGAGAAAAAATGGAATTTCTTAATTCAGCACATAGGGGAACAATATGATCTGGATGGGGTTAGGGTTCACCAAGTCTCTGGGAGTATGAGGAAGAAATGTCTGGTTTTCAGACACTGCCAGTTTTAATATACTCTAACAGTTATCTTAAATAAGAGATGTTGTTTACCCCTACAATTACCTTCCTTCATTTTCTGAATTCATTATGATCCCATAGTGACTGCCACATCTGTGGCCTCTTTTGAGTGTACTATCTACAGCAATGATGTGGACAGATTAGTGAAAGGGATTTGACAATCAGTCATGAATCAACATTTACACATTAGTAGCAAAGGTAGCAAAAGTCATTACAAAAACTCTTGTTCACGTTTTAAATCGTTTGTGGGTGAGAGGGGCTCTCAGCCAATTTTGCAAAACTCTTAGTTCCATGTTGGTGTGATCTAACAATTCAGTGTAGACCAATGGGTGAACCTGAACCCTTCCTTTTCTACGATGCAGTTGATATATTTGACCACTAATTTCTTATCCACTGTGTCTCCTTTTATTTTAGATTTAGGATCTGGACATAAGTTATAGCATATAAGATGTTTCTCCAAAGTAAAAGTTGGGTATCAGCATTAGCTCAGTGAGCACTCTCATTTCCAAGTCAGAACATGGTTTAAATCTCATTCCAGAAACTCAAACACATTAGCTAGGTTGAAATTCCAGTGCAGTTCTGAGGTAGTGCTCCATTATGGGAGATGCAATCTCTTGATTACAATATTAAAAAAGAGCATTTTTTACCTATTCAGATGGACATAAAAGATCCAATGGTCTTACTGCAAAAAAAAAGTTCTTCTGATCTTCTGGTCAACATTTATCCCTCATCCCATATAGTTAAAAACAAGTTATCTAGTCATTACTTCATTGTTATTTCAGTTGCTGATTAGGCTGTAACTGGTGTATTGTGAGCAATTCTGGTGACCACGTTATAGGAAGGAACTGATTGCACAGAGAGAGTGCAGAGGAGATTTTACCAGGATGTTGCCTGGGCTGGATGGTCCAAGCTATGAGGAAAAATTCGATAGGCTGGAGCTATTTACCTTGGAGCAGAAAAGTTTGAGAGGGGACCTGATAAATGTACGTAAGATCATAAGAGGCATAGATGGGGGAGACGGGAAGACACTTTTTCCATTAGCAGCGGGATCAATAACCAGATTTAAGGTAAGAGTTAAGGTAAGTTGAAAAAAAATTTTTTCACCCAGAAGTGGTGGGAGTCTGAAATTCACT
Source organism: Sphyrna mokarran (assembly GCA_024679065.1). Classification (NCBI taxonomy): domain Eukaryota; kingdom Metazoa; phylum Chordata; class Chondrichthyes; order Carcharhiniformes; family Carcharhinidae; genus Sphyrna; species Sphyrna mokarran. The sequence continues at coordinate 58,308,328 of JAGIQG010000009.1, forward strand.
GCCTAAAAAGTTAGTTGAATCAGAAACTCTTGTAGTATTTAGGAAGTATATAGAAATTCACTTGTGCTGCCTACCTCAAGGGCACATTACTTGCAGAAGAGATCCTCTGACCTCTGAAAGAAGGCCCCAATCTGGCAGTGACCCAGTGGACCCAACACACAGAATGATCACCAGCTCATCCGCGATCCCAGAGGCATCATCCACTTACAGCTTTTGACCCGTCCAAACCAAAGTGTGGTCTGGATATATACCGTCCAATGAAGCCAAACCACAGATGACAGCAACCTATAACACCTGACCTCGCAGATCCATCTATCAATGGAAGAATCATAAGCAAGGCAATAAATCCTCCATCCACACACTGTCCAGAATGAAGTACCTCAGTAGACACAACTATATCTTAACGCCACATACTACACTCACTGTCTCCCAGGCACGAAAATAAGCTGTTGTCCAGGAAGCGCAGAAAATGTGTAGGGCTGCAATAAGAGTGAAACAGCATGGTCTCAAAACCCCCTCTCCAGCTTACTGCTTGGAAATGTCAAATCTCTGGAAAACAAGCTAGACGAACTTAAAGCCAGATTCACTTTCCAAAGAGAATTGAGGGACTGCTGTGTGCTTAGTTTTATTGAGATATGGCTCACTCCTACTTCACCGGACTGTGCCCTACACCAAAGAGCTTCTCAATCCATCCTTTGGTCCGTACAGGAAGGGCTAGTGGAGGTAGGGTTTGCTTCCTAATCAACACCTTGGGGGTGCCTGACTGTAGCATCTGCTCCCAGACCTATAATACCTGACTCTAAAATGTCACCCTACTAATTTCCATGGGAGTTCATCTCCGTTATCCTGACAGCAGTTTAAATCCACCCCATGCGGACATGAAGATCATGTTGGATGAAATGTACACCACTACAAATAACCTTGAGATGAAACATCCCGATGCCTTTTTCATCATGGCCAGGGACTTTATTCAGGCCAAACTCAACAGCGTACTAACAAGTTACCATCAACACGTCTCCTGTTCCACCAGAGGCCTAAACAACCTAGACCACTGCTATACAAATATCAAACATGCCTACTGCTCTATCGCCTGTCCACACTTTGGCAAATCAGACCACAAGGCTTTGCTCCTGCTCCCAGCTTACAAGCAAAAACTGAAGTGGAAGAATCCACCAAAGAAAGTTGTGCAATGTTGACCTGAGGAATTAGATGATCAATTAATTAAGGACAGTATTAAATCAAAAGCTGAGGCGTTCAGAGCGGCTAAAAATAGTGGGCGATCAGAGGATTGGGAAAGTTTTAAACAACAGCAAAGAACAACTAAGAGGATGATTAAAAAAAGGAAAGATAGAATATGAGGCTAAACTAGCTCGAAATATCAAAAAGGACAGTAAAAGTTTTTATAAATATATAAAGAATAGGAGGATGGTGGATGAGAGGGGGATTTAGTGGTGGACGATAAGGATATTGCGGAGACCTTGAATAAGTTTTTTGTGTCAGTCTTTACAGAGGAGGACATAAATAGCTTGCCCGAAATTAAGGATAGAAAGGTGGTAGGAGATGAGGTCCTTGATGAGATTATAGATTATGAGAGGTGGTGCTTGATAGGCTAATGGAGCTGAGGGTAGATAAGTCCCTGGGACCGGTTGGAATGCATCCCAGGGTTCTCAAGGAAATGGCAGAGGTGATAGTGGATGCCTGGTAATTATCTTTCAGAATTCACTGGACTCCGGGAAAGTGCCGGAAGATTGGAAAACGGCTAATGTTACGCCCCTGTTTAAAAAAGGTAGCAGACTGAAGGCAGGGAATTATAGGCCAGTTAGTTTAATGTCTGTAGTAGGAAAAATGCTTGAATCTGTAGTCAAAGCAGAAATAACGAGGCACCTGGATACAAACGGTTTGATCAAGCAGACGCAGCACGGATTCGTTAAGGGGAAGTCGTGCTTGATGAATTTATTGGCGTTCTATGAGGAAGTAACTAGTGCGGTAGATAGAGGGGAACTGGTGGATGTGGTGTTTTTGGACTTCCAAAAGGCATATGACAAGGTGCCTCACAAAAGATTGCTGCAGAGGGTTAAGGTGCAGGGAGTTGGGGGTAGGGTGTTAGACTGGACAGAGGATTGGTTGTCTGATAGAAAGCAGAGAGTAGGTATTAATGGGTGCTATTCTGATTGCCAGCTGGTGACTAGTGGAGTACCCCAGGGACTAGTGCTGGGGCCTCAACTATTTACCATTTACATAGATGATCTGGAGGAAGGGGCTGAGTGCAAGGTGACGAAATTTGCTGATGACACGAAGATGAGTGGAAAAGCAAATCGCATTTAGGGTGTGGAAAGCCTGCAGAGGGATCTGGATAGGCTGAGTGAGTGGACGAGGACCTGGCAGATGCAGTATAATGTTAGCAAGTGTGAAATTATCCACTTTGATAGGAATAACGGTAGAAAGGATTACTACTTAAATGGCAAAAAGCTGCAACATGCAACAGTGCAGAGGAACCTGGGGGTCCTTGTGCACGAATTGCAAAAACACAGTCTGCAGGTGCAGCAGGTGATCAAGAAGGCAAATGCAATGTGGCCTTTATAGCTAGGGGGAATAGAACTTAAAAGTAGGGAGGTACCTTTGCAGCTGTATAGGGTACTGGTGAGGCCACAGCTGGAGTACTATGTGCAGTTTTGGTCGCCGCATTCGAGGAAGGATATATTAGCCTTGGAGGGGGTGCAGAGGAGGTTCACTAGGCTAATACCGGAGATGAGGGTGTTGGATTATGAGGAGAGACTAAATAGGCTAGGTTTGTACTCGTTGGAGTTTAGAAGGCTGAGGAGGTATCTTATAGAGATGTATAAGATAATGAAGGGGATGGATAGGGTAGAGGTTGAGAGACTCTTCCCGCTTAACAAAGATAGCAGGACTAGAGGGCACAGCCTCAAGATTGGGAGTGGGCGGTTCAGAGCAAAGTTGAGGAGGAATTTCTTCACGCAAAGGGTGGTGAATCTTTGGAATTCTCTGCCTGTTGAAGTGGTGGAGGCTTCCTCGCTGAATATATGTAAGTCAAGAGTCGATAGGTTTTTAATTGACAAGGGAATTAAGGGTTATGGGGAAAAAGCGGGAAAGTGGTACTGAACACTGCAGATCAGCCATGATCTTACTGAATGCCGGGGCTGGATGGCCTACTCCTGCTCCTATTTCTTATGTTCTTATCTCCTACGAGACTGCTTGGAGTCAGTGGAGTGGTCAGTATTTTAAAAATTCTGTGACTAGCCTGAATGAATACGCTACTACAGTAACTGACTTCATTAGTAAGTGAGTAGAAGACAGTGTGCCAAAGAAGCAAATCTACGCGTTTCCCAACTGGAAACCATGGATGAACAGGGATATCCTTGCTTGCTGAAGTCCAGGTCTCAGGCGTTCAAGTCAGGCAACCCTGACCTATACAAGAAAGCCAGATATGATCTAAGGAGATCCATCAAAGATGCCAAAAGACAGTATCGGACCAAGCTAGAATCCCAAGTTAGCCACACAGACCCCACCGATTAAGACAAGGTGTGCAAGACATAACAGGCATCAAAATGAAGGAGTGCAAAATTACCAGCTCCAATGCATCCTTTGCCCTTTTTGAGGACAGCATGCCCTCCAACCTGAAAGCCTTGGATGAACCTATATCTGAGTCACCACTGCAGATGCCAGAGCAGCTTTCTCAAAGGTCAACCCACAGAAAGCAACTGGCCTGGTTAGGATACCCGGATTGGCATTGAGATCGTGTGCGGATCAGCTGGTGGGGCTATTCACAGACATCGTCAACCTCTCTTTACAACAATCTGAGATCTCCATCTGCTTCAAGAAGACGACCATCATCCCAGCACCAAAGAAAAGCCAAGCAGCATGCCTTTATGATTATCTTCTAGTGGCTCAGACATCCATCATTATGAAGTGCTTTGAGAGGCTAATCATAGCACAAGTCAATTCCAGTCTCCCGGACTGCCTAGATTCACTACAGTTTACTATTGCCGCAATAGGCCCACAATAGATGCCATCTTCCTGGTCCTACACTTAATCCTGGAACGCCTAGATAATAAAGACACCCATCTCAGACTCCTATTTATTGATTACAGCTCAACTTTCAACACTATTATTCCTACAAAACTCATCTTCAAACTCTGTGGCCTGGCCTTCAGCTCTTCCTTTTTTGACTGGATCCTGAACTTCCTAACTCTCAGACCACAATCAGTAAGGAAGCCAAACAACACCTTCTCCATGATCATCCTCAACATCTGTGCCCCACAAGGCTGTGTTCTCAGCCCCCTACTATACTGCTTTTATACCTATGACTGTGTGGCCAAATTCCTCTCGATTTTCAAGTTTGCTGACAACACCACCATAATAGGTTGGATGTCAAACAATGATGAAACAGAGTACAGGAATGATATAGAGAATTTGGTGAACTGGTGTGGTGACAATAATCTCTCCCTTAATGTCAACAAAATGAAGGAGATTGTCATCTACTTCAGGAAGCATTGAGGAGAACATGACCCTGTCTACATCAATGGGACAAAGTAGAAAGTTTTTGCAAGCTCTGGCACTGATAATTTTTAAATCCTTTCATCCTGATGCACAACTCATAATAGGATTATCCTGGAGTATATGCTCCATGCTATGTCCTTGGAAGAGTTTTGGTGAAGTTTTGGTGACAAAGTGCTAAGGAGTGTCAAGGAAATCCCTGATAAAAAGAAGCATTTGAACACATCCTGGATGAAGCTCAGCCCTCAAAATGGAGACCTGGTTGGAGAGCAGACTGTAGGTCTGGTGCTCTCAAAGATGTTGTCGGTGATGACTGCAAACATTATCAAAGTTTTTGATGACAAACTCGGCATTTTGACACAGAGTCCAATGAATAATACATACCAACTCTTGGTATTTTCTGTCTCTTCGTACAAAAATGATCATACTGTTCTGTTCCAATTTCTGAAGGTTTGTTGCATTATTGATAAAAAACGAAAAATTCTTAACAGAAACCTATTTTTAAAATAATATTGGTTGAATGTTCAGATTGATGGCTAAGAAGCAAGGCCCACAGACTGGCAAATTGGGATGAAAAGTGGAGAGTAAGAAAGTTTTTTGCAAGTATTGGCTTTTTTGTGTTAGAAAACAATTATGTATTGTAAGAAAAGCCTTCAGAAATCAAAGTGCAAGTAGAGGTCATAGCTTGAGTAGATTACACAATGAAATTAATATTCCAACAGTCAATAATCAATAGTCTCAGAACAGAATTAGAAACTGAGGTCCTCATGAATATGTTTATGATATGCCAATAAATCTGGAAATAAGCTAATACAAGAGACAAAACGAAGGGAATTAGATGGTTGGGGAGGTTTTGGAGTTGATTCTGAAGTACCAGATAAGAATTAACCAGCTTTTTCACATAGATGGATTTGTATGAAAGAAGTTCTTGCAGATAGAATATGTATGGCAAAAGTAAGGCTAATTGCTAGGCTTTTTGAAGAGTGACTGATGATATGGATGTTAGTAAGAACTCTAACACAGCTAGAAAAGTAATCTTAAAATCTTTTGGCCAGATATTCATGAAACTGTAAATTTTAGAAATTAAATAATTGCATCTATGGTCTGAATGATGCTCCTGAAGTACGGTAGTTTTGGTGATATCTGTTTTGTTGAAAATCGGCTGTGTTCCAACTGAAAGAGGAGTTGATAGTGTAGTGTAATTTTCCTGGACTTGTAACCCAGGAACTAGGCAAATGCTTAATAGCAGCTGTGGAATTTTTTAAACACCTGAATTTAACAAAAAGCTAGTCTCAGTAATGATAACCATGAAACTATTGGACTGTCATAAAACCTATTTGACTCACAAACACTCTTTAGGGAAAGAAATTTTTCATCCTTTCCTGGCTCAGTCTACACATGACTCCAGATCCATAGCAATGTGGTTGACTCTTAACTGCCCTCTGAAATGGCCCAGCAAGCCACTCAGTTGTTCCAAACCACTACAGAAAGTCAAGAAAGAATAAAATCCACAGGCCATCTGGCACTGACCTAGGTAGCAAAAACAACAATAGCAGACACTGTAAAAAAAATTAGTACAAATTGTAAAAATTATTCCTGCAGAAAGACAGTAGGAAGGGGTTACTTTTTTTTATTCTAATAAGAAAAACTAAAATCCTTTCATGCCTTTACATGGAATAAGATAATTGTGGTGGAAAGCTCACTTGTTTTACATTGCATTTTTTTTAACATGTGGGGCCTTGTACCAAAATTGGGACTTTTGACCCTCAAGCAACAGCCTGACAGGGTCATACTCAACAAATCGTGCATTACAGCCTATGACCTCCATCATCATCAACCCTGGATATATCTTGTACACCAAAAGGACAAACCTTCCAGACATAGTAGCAAAGTGATATGCAGTCAGAAGGAAGTTATTCTGGAAAGCATCAACATTGACTTCTGTCTTCATGAAATTGTATAGCATAAGATCAAATATGTGCAAGGAAACTATTGCTAATTACCAGCTCAGCTGATGAGTCAGTGCTACTCCATGTTGAATATAACTTGCAAGAAGTTCTGAAAGTAGCAAGAGTATAAGTTGCAGGGTGGGAATGGTGGCATAGTGGTCAGCACTGCTGTCTCACAGTACCAGGGACCCAGGTTTGACTCCACAGGTGACTGTGTGGAGTTTGCACATTCTCCCCACATCTACATGGGTTTCCTCAGTCCAAAGATGTGCAAGTTAGGTGAATTGGCCATGTTAGATTGCTCTTTAGTGTCCAAAGATGTATATATTAGGTGGATTGGCTATGGGAAATGCTCAAAGTTGCAGGGATAGACTGGGGGTGGGCCTGGATAAGGTGGTCTTTTGGAGAGTTGGTGCAGACTCGCTATTCTGAATGGCCTCTTTCTGCACTGTAGGGAATCTATGGTTCTATGGTAGTGCGAGAGAGAAACATCAATACTCATCACCAAAATGGGTTCAGTAGCACCATTACTGATCAAATTGGCTGAGTGCTGAAGGACATGCCTGTGGCATGTGAAGTCCTCACCTGCTACCAAACGCGCCACGGGGGAGGGCGTGAGATTCTGCCTGAAATTATATCAAAAGAAGAAGCATGGCTATTGCAAACCTTGATCAGTCAGTTGAATTCATTGAGCACTCAGACTAGATCACATTCTAGTTTTCATGTGTTGGAGTTAAGCACTAGGGTAAAACATGTTAAATCGACAATAAAGTATTTTAAAAATTAAATACAGAGACATGCATTCCCATTTCTAGATGAGTCAAAGAATATAGAACGTGTCATGTTTATGATATTATACATGCCAATTGTTATGACTGGTGAGGAAGGTTCAAATGGCTGTCCTCTTTGTCCTGTCCTCATTTAATCACAAACAAAGTTTGTTTATTTGAAAAAGATATACTTGCCAATTCAATGAATGTTTACGTGCTGTGATCATAAAAGAACCAAGCTGTGACCAATTTTCTCAGCATTTAATCATAGGACAAGCTCCTCATCCCACAGACCAACTTAGTGAACCCTAGTTGTACCATCCCTAATGCAAGTATATCTTACCTTAAGTGCGGAGATCAAAACTACACACAGATATGGTCTCACCAAAGCCCCACACAGTTTTAGCAAGACTCTGTATTCCTGTTCTCCAAACCCTTGCAAAAAAAGACCAGCATACAATTTTCCTTTCTAATTGCTTGCTGAACTTGTATTTTACGTTCTTTGTACAATCACATCCAAGTCTCTTTGAGTTTAACAAAGAAAGAGATCAGTTTTATTATACTTCAACTAATCAAAGTAAAATAATAAAACATGGACCGGCACACATACTCGAAGTTCTCACACACACAAATATAGATTACTGAGTGAGGAAGGATAGACTGTCTAAGAGGCCATTAAGTAACCGTAAAAGAATATACACTCTGTAGTTTGGCAACTTGACTGGCTTCTGGCCGAATTTGGCTCGATACATCCAATTTAAATGTGTAGGTAACTGATATGATTGTTCTTCAGGTGGCAGTGTTAGGTTGTGTTCTTTTTAAGAACTCTCTGTCTGCAACAGAGTGTCCCTGGATGATCTCAGTTACCAAACAGGACTCAAATCTTACCAGGTGTGTTGGAGAAAGGAGATAGGAGCAACCTCACTTAGGTTACTCCCTTAGTTGTTTGTCCTCAGTTTTGCTGGGAAAACATGCTTAAAACATGCAAAGGATTGGCTTGTCATCTGACCTTCCTTCTGCTAGGGAAATTAAGAAAGAAGACGTTATCTGTATATTGCAAAGGTGATTAGTTCATGTCTGCAAGCTAACAGCCAGGGTCCAAGCAATTAGTTTTAATAGTCCATCTCCAACAGTTGAATACCTCAGGTGATTGCCGTAGATGTCTTGCTAATGAGACAGCAGATGTCAGACCTTCACATTCCCTTGAAGTCACAACAACACAAGAAATACGTGGAAGTAGACCATGTAGCCCACTGAGTATGCTCTACCACTCAATATGATCAGGACTGACCTTAAGCTTCATCTCCACTTTCCTGGCCATTCTTCATAACCCTCGATTCCCTGACACACCAAAAATCAGTCTATCCCAGCCTTAAATCACTACATCCTTGAAGCATCCACAACCTGCTGGGGTAGAGAATTCCAAAGATTCATAACCCTTTTAATGAAGTAATTTCTCCTATCCTCAGTCCTAAGTAATCAGCCCCATACCGGGATGTTGCCAGATATGGAGGGCATTAGCAATGAGGAGAGTTTGGAGAAGTTTGATTCATTCTCATTGGAATAACAGAGGTTGAAGGGCGACCTGATAGATTATGAGGGGCATGGTCAGACTAGACAGTCAGAAGCTTTTTCCCAGGCTTGAAGAATCAATTAAGGTGCGAGGAGCAAGGTTTAAATGAGATGTATGAGGCACCTTTTTATACAAAGGTGTCTGGGACTCGCTGCTAGAGAAGATAGTGGAAGCAGATATGATAGTTACTTCTAAGGAACATCTTGACAAATACATGAATAGGATGGGAATACAGTCCCATACTAGGAGGATACAGTCCCGGAAGTGTAGGAAGTTTTAGTTCAGTCGAGCAGCATAGTCAGTGCAGACTTTGAGGGCCGAAGGGCCTGTTCCTATGCTATAATTTTCTTTGTTCTTTGTTCATATTCTGAGACTGTGCCCTCAGATTTTAGATTCTTGGACCAATGGAAACTTCCACCAGCATCTATCATATCACACTAATTCAAAATCGTGTGCATTTCAATGGGATTGCTTCTCATTCTTCTTCATTCAAACTCTGGAGAAAGTAGACCCAATTTTCTCAGCATCTCATCATCGGAAAATCTGTTCATTCCACAGACCAATTTAGTGTACCCTAGTTGTATTGTCTCTAATGCAAGTATATCATATTTTAAATGTGGAGACCAAAACTGCACACAGGTATGGTCTCACCAAAACCTTATAAGCTTTAGCAAGACTCTTTATCCAATTGTTAACCAATTGTCCATCTATGTTAATATATTACTCCAATTCCATGCAAAATGTTTGGAAATCCAGATATATGACACCTACAGGTTCACCTTTATCCACCTTACTAGTTACATCCTCAAAGAAGTCCAATAAATTTGCTAAACAGGATTTCCCTTTAGTAAAACCACGTCCCTTAAGTTTCACAACATTTTTTCACTTTGATATTAATTTCCCTAATTTCCTCACTCATTTTGAACCTTAAATTACTGCCTATTTCTAAGTGAAGCTTGTGTTTTTCCCTGTGAAAACAGACAAAAAATATTTGTTCAATGTCTCTGCCATTTTTTCATTCCACATGATAACTCTCCTGTCTCTGTTTCTAATAGAGCAATATTTGCTTTACTAATTGTTTCCTTCTATACACTGATAAAAGCTCATACAATCTATTTTTCTCTTACTAGTTTGTTTTCTCCCAATCTATTTTTTCCCTTTTTATCAACTTTTTTTGTCCTTTGATAGTTTATTTAAAAAAGCCCAATCCTCAAACTTGTTACCTTTTTTCCCAAATATCGTAAACCTCTTCTTTCAATGTAATACTAGCCCAAACTTTCTGACCGAGCCACAGGCAGATCTTTTTTGCTAAGTTTTTGTTTTTCATGGAATGCATTTTTATTGAACATTTTGAATTATTTCTTTAAAGTTTCCTACTGTTCATTTATAGTCATGCCTTTTAGTCTATTTATCTAATTTATCATTGCCAGTTCTTCTTTCCTACCTGTGTAACTGGCTTTGTTTGAGCTTAAGATTTTTGTTTATGGTTAGAATATGTCACTTTCAAACTTAATTGGAATTCAGTGGCATTATGATCACTATTTCCCAGTGGATATATTTAATGTGACATTACTCATTAACCTTGCTTTATGACATAATAAAACTAGAATACCTTCATCCCTGGATGATTCCACATCCAAGAAACTATTATAAAAACATTCCACAACTTCAGCTCCTATACCAGTCTCACCAATATGTTTGTCCCAGGCTACACGAAGATTAAGGTCCCCACAATTCCTGTCATTATCTTTGATGGGTTTTGCAGACAGACTGACTCTATTCAAAAGAATTGGAACGTGGAATGTGTATTAATGCAAATTAAGGTTAGCCACCTTGGGCTTTGAGTTCAAATCATTTTAGTCCCTTGTTTTTAAAAAGTCTGTTTTTTAAAGTTTGGTTCAGATTTCCAGCCAGTGCAAATCATTATTTGGCATAAAGCATATCTTCATGAAACAATCTTCCTGATGGATATTCTATTGTAGCTGGTTTCATAATATTTGTCACATGTGAAAATGAGAAATGTCCCTTTTGTTGTAAAGATAAGAAAATACGTAGGATTGTTAAATATGCTTTGTTGAAACACTGACCCTTGTGGAGATATTGAATATGGGATCCTATCTGCAAATATTTTAAGTGAGTTTTATGCAATGGATTTACTAAAGCTAGTGTACCCATTGAATGTTAGGTAGATAGTCATTCATTGTAGGTTAACATACATTCTGTGAAATGTATGACTGAGAAAAGGATCCTGACTTATAACAAATGATGAAGAGAAAGAAAATCTGTAAAATTAAATGGGCACATGTAAGTCACCAACTGTCTGATAGTTTTACAAAAGAGATGCACATAAAAATAAATTAAGTGTTTCAGAGGAATGGTATCTTGCAATTTGATGCTTTTGAAGAATTTTGAAGTTTCTGATGTAATTTGTTTTGAAATTTTGATTGTACATACAAATTCTAACTTCTAAAGAGTGAGAAGGAAACATTGTATATTATTGTATTTAATTGTATCTTAGTGAGGGGCATTAACTAGGGATCATTTGTGCCCCTATAAATAGACACTTACTGAACTGTGGTTGTTGGATGAGGAGGCGCTGACTCTAATCTGTAAATAAATGCTTATAAAAGTATGTAAAGATTGGCTTCAGTTCCATCTTTTTAGATTATAACAATAAAATGTGTTATCTAAATGCAAGTACTTGATTTATCTGTTTAAACTTTGATTCTGAACAATTTTGAAATTCATTTTCTCCAGGTCTGTGTATTACAGAATATTATATATCAAAATTTTGATGATTATGTTAAGAATAACATTTTTCATAAAATATAGATATTGGGAACTTATTGTTTTAAAGAATATTGAGAGCAAATATAAAGCTCAACAGCATGACTTCTGTTCACTGCATAGCCCAAAGAGTGTTTTAAGTTACTGGGTCCAAGGTGCCACAAGAATTAGATAAAAACAATTTGAAAGAAATTGTTGGATTTGTTCCAACAATATTGGAATATGAGAGAAATTTGGCTGTAACAATTATATTTTTCTTGACTAAACATCGAGAAGTATAAAAGGAGATTTGCAGAGAACATACTTGCAATTAGAAACAATTCAATTCCTCTCTGTATACAAGTTGTATAGAAGAATTATATTATTTTGTAGCACAATATTTTTCTTAAAGATAAAAATCTATGTTCTGCCCATTTCCTGTGGTCACTCTGGACTATATACTTCCTAAGGGCAGGAAGAAGAGCTGGAAGCCTGTTGCCAGACATTTGTCAATGGTGGTTTCAAGAAGCTATACATGTGTAGCCCTAGGATGAAAAAGAAGTTGAATACATGTCTGGTTGGCAACAAAATTGCAAATGGAAGATTAGATGTAGATAATTAACATGCTCCACAAAACAAAATGATCTCTCTGCTCCTGAGGCCATGATTACAACAATGTTCATTCGTGGCAAGCATTAGGCAAGGTTCTATAAGGGAACACAAGAATGGATTATTATTGTTAAGATTATCTTTGTAGAGTAAGAAGTCTGCAATACCAGTTTTAAATCCTACCGATTTATTTGATAGTAAACTCGCAAGCTTTCGGCTTTATAGCCTTTGTTAGGCGAATGAGGTGTTCTGGTCTCCAAAAGCACACATATGAGCCCAGACAGTTTACAGATTACTGATTAGAATGTAAATCATTCGCTACGACAGTGGATGAATGAACATCACTTGACAATCACCAGGCAAAACCCTTCCTGTTGGCGAACACTTCAGCGGTCACGGGCATTCGGCCTCCGACCTTCGGGTAAACATTCTTCAAGAGGGCCTTCATGACACACGACAGCACAGAGCCACTGAGCGGAGACTGATAGCCAAGTTCTGCACACATGAGGACGGTCTTAACAGGGATCTTGGCTTCATGTCACACTATCTGTAACCCCCATGACTTGCCTGGGTTAGCAAAAAACCTCACTTACTGTGCTGTCTGGAGATAATACACATCTTTTTAACCTGTGCTCAGTGCTCCTTTCACTTACATTGTTAGCCACTTTAAGACTTGAATGGCAGGTTAGGTGTAAAGATTCGCATTCTAATCAGTAATCCGTAAACTGTCTGTGCTGATATGTGTGCTTTTGGAGACCAGGACACTTCATTCACCTGACAAAGCTTTAAAGCCGAAAGCTTGTGAGTTTACTATCAAATAAATCGGTTGGATTTAAAACTGGTGTTGCAGACTTCTTACTGTGCTTACCCCAGTCCAACGCCGGCATCTCTACATCAAGATTATCTTTGGCCATGGTGATTGAACTGCTCATATTGCCACTGCAATGAAGGTTTATAATTTCAATTGAAGCATATTCCTCACCAAATGTTTGCTCCAGAATGCCTCCATCAGGTGTCTAAAATGTAAGAATAGTATTGCAAGAAAATACTGAGAGACAATGATAACGTTTTAATTTAGAACATTTAGATTCCCCTTTAAATCTATATGAATTTTGCAGTTAAAAAATACATATGGCATGCTGGTTTAAAGGGGGATTGTTTTTATTAAGTATCATTTTTTAGTATTGGATTAGGATCCAGAAAAGATATAACTTTTAAATTATTTTTATGCATTCATGGGATGTGGGTTTTTCTGACAAGGCCAGCATTTATTGCCCTTCCCTAATTGCCCTCTGAAAAGGTGGCTGCTTGAATTGCTACTGTCCATGTGGTGTAAGTACACCCACAATGTCGTTAGAGGGGGAGTTCCAGGAATTCGACCCAGCAACAGTATATAGCCGTATATTTCTAAGGGAGGATGATTAGTGGCTTGGGGAGTAACTTCCAAGTGTCAGTGTTCCCTTACAGCTGCTCTCCTTGTCCATCTAGATGGCAGAAGTCATGTGTTTGGAAGCTGCAATATAAGGAACCTTGATGAGTTCCTGCAGTGAATCTCATAGATGATACACCCTGCTGTCACCGTGCATAATTGATGGAGAGAATGAGTGCTTGTGGATGGGGTGACAATCAATAGGGCTGCTATGTTCTGGGTAGTGTCAAGCTTCTTGAATGTTTTTGGAACTGCATTTATCCAGGGAAGTGGACAGTGTTCCATTACAATCCTAATTTGTGCCATGTGAACATAGAACATAGAACACTACAGCACAAACAGGCCCTTCGGCCCTCAAGTTACGCCGATCATACTCATACCTACTAGGGCATAGAACTATCTGTAACTCCCAATCCCATTTAATCCCATGTACTCATCTAGAAGTCTTTTAGAAGATCCCAGTGAGTTCGCCTCCACACCATCGATGGCAGCCGATTCCATTCACTCACTACCCTCTGAGTGAAAAACTTACCCCTAACATCTCCTCTGTACTTGCTGTGCAGCACCTTAAACCTGTGTCCTCTCGTAGCGACCATTTCAGCCCTGGGAAATAGCCTCCGAGAATCCACCCTATTTATTCCTCTCAACATTTTATAAACCTGGAGTCGGGAGGTGAATTACTTGCCACAGGATTCCTAACTCCTGGTCTGCATTTATAGCTGCAGTATTTATATGGCTAGTCCAGTTCAGTTTTTGGTCAGTGGTAACCCCAGGATGTTGATAGTAAGCAGTTCAGTGATGGCAGGCAATGTTATTGAATGTCACTGAATTATGTCACTTGTAACAAATGTGTTCACAGGTTTTGGTACAGTTTACATCTACAATTTTGTAGAAACAATATCTGCAAGGAATGGAACAGGCCATTAAGCATAAGCAGTATATTGTTGTTGACAATTCTATTTGCCTCTCTGCCTTCTTACCATCTCTCCCACTCCCTTCCTGTTCCAGAAATGGTCCACCATTCAATTATTCCTTTTTAAACATGTTCCTCCTGGCATGCCTTCTTACTTACTTCATAATAATTAGTGTTTGTATTAAGGTAAAAGTCATCAATGTAGGCACAAGTGCTTCACACAGTGAATTATGCAGTTGAAGGGTCCAGTACATGATTCCAATTTTCAATCTGACAGGTTAGATTTATAAGTACATTTTTCATGTAATAAAGTGAACCTTGCACTGAAACCCAGCAAAACATTCAACATGATCCTAAAATCACATCTCATTCTCCAACCACAGCCAACTAGGAAATTTCAGAAAAAAATTCAAATCACAACCCAGTGGGAAGTAAACGTATTAACACATACAATCCAGAATTCTATTTAATGGTTTAAAGATTGGTTGTTGGCAGCAACAGAAGGTTCTTTTTGCTATTTATTTTGGCATTTATATGGACAGTATCTTCAAATAATAGAATGATTACAATTCATCTGCAAGTGTGAAATCCTTTTTCCCTTAATATCTCTTAACATTTTATAAAGTTCAAGTCCATCCAATGCTTCTAGCTTCAACATCCAAGATTCCTCTATCACCTTGTATGTGCATTCTACTATATTTTCAAAAACATTGTATTGTCTGACAAGTCATCTTCCTCTCATCTGACTTCTAAACTTTGCTTCTGTTGCAAGTTGTGTGTCTCTCTCTATCGGTACTGGTAATGGTCATTCCTTTCTCGAAGCTTTCATTTCTCTAAGCTTTTATTTCCCCCAAGAATCTCCTTTTCCCTATAACAACACACTGTCCCAGTGCTCAAGCTGAGATCCACACTACTGTCTCCTAACCCAATACTTTCTTTTCCATTATCTCCACTATGGAGATAATACTACTAATCTTCCACAGCCTTTCATTTTTTTCTATATTTTGCAAACTTTGAATAGCCAAACTTGGAGTAGCCAAACCACCACATCTTGATCTACATTATTATCTCACTTTAGCCCTTGAATTAGATTTTAAAAAACACAATGACAAAATAACATTCTGAACTCATTTGATTCTGTTTCCTTTAATAGCACAATGTTGCTACTTCATTTGCATGTTAATTGAGGCTGCCAATGGTACATTTTATTGGATTGTACAAGGTTTTGGACAGCAGTGCCAGCCTGCTCATGGGTTAAATAATAAATGTTCTGTGACCATTTATTTAAAGTTCAGTCTGTCAATTTATCTCCAGGATTATGTGACTGTATTTAACATTGGCCATTGGTATGTTCAATGTGTATTATTACTTTGTCACATTGCTAAGATTGCTTGAACAATGACAGACCTAAAAGGATATGATGTATCCTGTAAGCAGTCATAACCTTGCTCCCAATATATCAGCTGGAATTACTTTTGGGTAAATGCACTGTAGGCTGAAGTACTGAGCTGTACAAACGAAAGTAGTTTCAGGTTTCATCAACCATGCACCAACTTTCACCAATGACTGTATCTGCTACAGCAGCATTTCCAACGAAATTAAGATCTAGTATTGAAACACTCGTTCTGCCTTTGGCATCTCCAGACTCAATAATTCCAACCTCCTCGACAACATTCCTTGAGGAAATTCAGCTAATCTAAAATGCAAGATAAAGCTGCCATAGTCCCACATAGGCTGCTCTCCCTTTTGGTTGGGAGAACTGACTGGTGATAATTTAACCTGAGGATCACAGCACATTCAGGTGAGGAGCAAGGATGAGAAAGCCTTCATGGATAGCCTCAGCCATTGTGGGAAATGTCTCCTGTATGTAAACTTACACTAGGTCCCTCTCACCCATCACTTGCTGCTTAATGGCTCCTGGGATTCAGCAATGCCTGGATTTTTAAGTTCTCATTCTCACATTGAAATCTTGTCATGACTTTTTTCCTTGCCTATCTGTGTCACCTCTTCCAGCTCTGCAATTTTCCAAAAACTCTACATTCCTCCAGCTGTGACTTCCAATCTATCCCTCTCCCTTTCATCATCACCTTCAGAGGCCTTGATTCTAGCCTCCTAAGGTCATTGCTTTGCAATTCATTCCTTAAGCATCTCTATCCTTTCAATTCCCTGTCTTCCTTAAAACCAATCTTGTTGGCTGTAGTAATTTAGCCATTTGCCACTTTTCATCATCAGTGCCGTTTACTGTGCACCAAAGGAAAAGGCTGCTTCTGTGGCTTACAGTTGAGTGGTCTTCACCTCAGGGCCTAGGGCTCCATCTGGGCAAAGTTATAGGCTTAAAAACCTCTACTAACTGCTTCCCATTGGGTGAGCTTCCACTTGCTCAATAAGGCAGCTCATACTTCATTCTATTAACGATCACCCGTGGCTTTCATAGCCATCATAACATTGGCCAAGCTTGCAGTTATTCCATCAAATATTTACTTCATTGGGTCAGTGTTCACTTCTGTATGACTACATTTCTACATAAAAAGTGTTATATAAAGCTGAGTTGTTTCTGTTGTCAGGATTAATTTATTGTTATCAGGTCTGGCAACCAAAATATCTTTTTCTGCTTTAAACTTGCTCATGACCTCTATCAACATGCCCATGTAGAAATTCTCACCCAAAATAACAAACTGTATTTATTCCAACAGTTTGTCTTTTAAACACTTTCTTTACACACCAGTATAAAATATATTAATGGGGATCTGACAATCTATCACATGGAGGCATAAAGAAGTTTGCAGTGATTATATGGAGGAAATGATAGAGCACCATTGAGTTTTAAGGGGACAAAGTAATGCTACCACACTGAGTTACTTAGACAACAAGAAGACCTCCCTTGGTGGGTCTAGGAATTACTTGAAGCATAACTGAAAACTGACAATAGTTATATAGTATAATATTTAAAATTACCTACAAAATTATAGAGAATTATCAGTAGAGAATTGATAGTGATTATGTGCAAGATAATATAGAGCTGTTAGAGAGTCATATAGAGAATATTATAGGAATGGCAGTGATTTACATAAGGGTAACAGTTACAAAAATCTAATAATCAAATGCACTATTGAGTGTTATCAGTAAGCTGTATGAACAGATGGTAGTGAGAGTAAACAAAAAGGAATACGATGGGGAAGATTTTCCTTCTCTGCAGCCAGATGCACTGGATGGTCAGAGTCAATGAATATAAAGTGGATCAGAGCCTACACCAATAAAGGAATCTACTTGAGTGGCATCCACTGAAATGAGTGAAAGAAAATTGTATGTGTTCCTCCACAGTTTAGTACTCCCTCACTTTCTGATATTCAACATACCCAGATGATTCAGTGCACTTGGCCACAGACCCAGGGGAATATCTCCCCTTTTGGGCCGGAAAATAGTCACATATAGAACACAAGGCTGACAGTAAGCTACTCAGAGGATGATATAGATGAATGGCACAAAAAATGATGAGACATTGGCAGGAAGTTATATAGACAGGAACAGTGAGGTACCAATGAATTACATCAAAGATAATGGAGAGCTGGCAGTAAAATAGAGAAAAGGATAGTGGAGGACTGGCAATGAGTTACATAGAGGATAATTTAGAGCTAGCAGTGAATCATTTAAGGATAATACAGAAGTATCAGTGAATCACATTGAACATATCTGTACCCTTGGGAAGGAAGGGCAAAAAACAGCCCAGGTCTCTGCTTCATCAGACAACAAAACTGTACATTTTATTTGAAATGTATGGAAAATACAAAATAAATTCTGTTCGCTCCTTATAGTTGTGTGATTTCACTTTAAACTATTAAAAGAAACAACCTCTTCATGACTGCCTCCTTCGTAAATATTTCTGAAACAATAAAGACATCCTTCAGTTTTTGAGGGTTTTGATGCTGACAGAAATCTTTACAAATGTAATTTTAATTTTGCCAGCAATACCAACATTACCCCTCTCTTAGCATAGCGAAGTACATTGCATTTAGTTAACAAATGTAAATGTTTCTTAATATTTTCTTAAATGTTAATGAAAAAAGAAATGTAACAGCAGCCAGGCATGACCTGCTGTTTCCTAAAATTACTTCATTCCTTGTTTTCCCTTTATCTGAAGTCAAATATACATTCTGACAAAGCTGAATGAAAATTAAATGAGGACTTCTGCTTTCATCATTTAGACATGATAGAGGAATTTAATTATCTGTCTTTGAAAGTTAAACTTGAATCTAATTCAAAAAAGGGAAAAATATTTAGCCCTTTAAACCAACTAAGAGGCTAGGCCAGGTGTGTTATATTAATTCATCACAAACATTTGTAGTAACCAAAGAAATCTCTACCAATTTCAAAATCCATCCAGATGATTGAAGGACATATGATATTATTGTAGTTTTCAAAAGACTTGCATACAGATATTACTTCATCTTAAGATTTGTGAGAGGCAAGGTCCTCAGTATGGCACGTTAACAAGATTTTAAAAAGTAGGGCAGAAGATTGCCTAATAAATGCTTCTTTATTTGCACAATGTCAGGCTTGGGTTTAAACAGCCTGTACATTGTAAGATGAAAGAAAGACACAGCTAGATTTTTGTGAAGTCAAGACTTCTCCAGGCACTTTTAAAATTGGCAGGTGGAACCAAAAGTGGAGGTCCCACCCCATTTCAAGGAGATACAATTTTTGTTAGTTAGTAAGCAAAAGGGGTGGTATGTGATTCACACATACACAAAATACTTCTGTTGGGCCATTTGAAAATAGTGTTGAGTTTAAACAGATCCTGTTTTCACTATCCCAATTGCCTTACTTAACCTGCAGTGTGGGAGTCATGAAATTATAAACACACTTGAAGGATTGTATAGATCTGTTTAAGTATCATGATTTGGAGTTATTTAAATCCACAGTCCTTTAGAAACTAAAAATAAACTAGGCTACAGCTATGAATTAGAATTAAAAAAAACCATGCTGCTGGAGTCATTGAATCACAGGTTATCTGACATAGCTTAGAAAAAAACCCATCACCAACTGCATCTGCAGGGTTCAGTAAACTTCGTTATTGATATTTCTTAAGAATTGTTATTACAACTGTGCACATTATGAATGATTGACTGACTTTCAAAAAGCATAGGATCCCTATAGCGCAGAAGGAGGCTCTTTGGCTCATCGAGTCTGTACCCACCACAATCCCACCCAGGCCCCATTCCTGCAACCATTTACCCTGCTAATCCCCTTGATAAAAGGGTCAATTTAGCATGGCCAATCAACCTAATCTGCAGATCTTTGGACCGTGGGAGGAAACCGGAGCATCTGAAAGAAACCCATGCAGACACGGGAAGAAGTACATATCTTAGTTTGGGGGTGGCATTCAGCTCGCATTTGACTGACAGTTTTAATAGGCTATTACAGGATTATTGGTCTTTATGTGTACTGGTGGAAGTTTGTTTCTTAATAACAAATTGATCATTTCAGGGTATTTAAAATCTTTCAATGTGTTTCATTAATGAGTATTTTTTTCTATATCAAGTTGATATGAGTGAGATTGCTGTTAGATTGTTAGAAGGTCTTTTTCATCTTCACATGGCTGTTGAAGTCTGCCAATTGAAAATAATGAGTGTATGGTTCGGAAAATGGCATAGGGTTATGAGATGTCATGCAGGTATGAGGGTGTGAAGTAGCATGCAGGTGTGAGGTAGTATAGAAGGGCATGGGAGAGATGCATGTGAACATGAGGAGTGAGGGCTAGAGGGCCTAATAGCCTTTTATAAAACTGGGTCAATATCTCAAGAAGTAGAATGGTTCTTCTAACCAGTCTGCTTTGACACTCGCCAACTTACACGGCCATTTTTCAACTTCCTCAGCAACATCCAGCTCAATGTGATCATATCCTTAAGGAAATGAAAATGCCACATGCTGAAGCCCTTTAATTCAATCCCATAGCAAAAAGTCCAGCCCACAAAAACAATTTTGGAAATAATCAACTGGACTAGAAAAGATGAAATGAGGACTCATTTCAGCAAGCAACCTCAATGATATAGGAACATATTTGGATAGAGTTAAATACAAGAGTTGATGAAGGGAAAATAAGTATTTGGCATGAAAGTGGAAACCAATCTTTTTGGATGCCGCTTTAACAATGGAGGCGAGATGGGAGTTCCACTTGAGATCAGAGGAGACAGTGAGACCAATTTTGAGGCCAAGAACTCTGTGCAGCATTCCAAAATGTGAAAAAAAATCACAAATGGAAGTAAATAGGAGGATGGAAATAGAATACTCTGTAATGTCTCCTAAATCAATCACTGTTATTTGTTTAGTATTAGGAGTACTTATTGAGAGCTTAAAGTGCATATTATATTTTATATATATATGTATATATATATATAAAATAATTCAGAAGGTGTTCTTTTGCAGCGCTGAACACTCAAACTGGTAAATCTTTCCTCATGTCTTCCAACTTCAACTGTTAATTTATTTGCTTTTTTTTCTTATATATTTCATTTATTCTTTTTGCTCCATCATATAGATGATTTTTTTTCATTTATATTAGCTCAGGTTTTCCTGAAGGCATAAGTTTTTGCTGAGCTAGTGACACCCTTGACCCTGAATCAAAAAGTTTTGGATTCAAATTTCACTCCAGAGATTTGAACAGATAATCTAGGCTGACAATTCAATGCAGCAATGTTGGCAATGCTGTCCTTCAGATTACATATTAAATCCCAGTCTTTGGTGGACATAAACAAAACCATGGTATTATTCAAAGAATAGCAAGGGAAGACTCCAGGTGTCCTGGTCAATATTTATCCATCAACCAACATCACTGAATGTGATTATCTGGTTTTCTATTGTATTGCTGTTTCTGGCCTTTGCTGTATGTAAATTGGCTGCTCTGTTTCCATTCATTACAACAGGAGCGACACTTCAAAAGTACTTACTAAGCTGTGAAGGTGACCTTGGGTTATCTCAAGGTCATGAGAAGTGTTATAGATGCAAGTTGTTTCTTTTCTAGTGCTTTCCTTCTTGAGCAGCAAATTTTCAGGTTTATTTATTATCCTCATCCATTCTATCCCTGACCACCAGCTGATTCTCCACTACTATGGAGATCTAGACGTTACTGTCCTACGAGCAAAACTACTGGGGAAATCACAACTATATTACAATACATTCTACATTACATCGTATAAAAATCTAGCCCATCATCAGCAGTACATTCCTTGAATCACTATGAACTATAACGCACATTTCTAGTTTTAGCTGAAAAAAACAATTTTCATTAGCCTCACTCTATTTTCTCCAATCTTCTTTGTCTTTCTCTACACATCCTACATGCACATATTCAACTTGAATTTTTGCTCTTGATCTACCTGAATCAGCTACCTTTCCACTTCTTTTCCACTAACACAATAAGCTTAAAAGCTTTTACTTTGTTTGTTTCTTCCTTCATATGATTTCTATCTCAAATAATGATTGTAGGTGCAACTCAATTAGAATCTGACTTTCCATTTGCTCAAAAATGTTTACAAGACCATGTTTTACAGCTCAACAAAACCCTTATTGGTAGAATTTACTTGTTCATTGCACGGACGTGTCCACCAATGGTTTACCCAGTATTAAGGCACAATTTCAGGAAAGGGAGAGATTGCAACACTGACCTTTACAAAATAACACGATAATTCAAGGGCAGGTCGTGCCTCATGAGCCTAGTTGAATTCTTTGAAAATGCGACTGAACATATTGATGAAGGAAGAGTGGTGGATGTGGTTTACATGGACTTTAGCAAACGTTTAATAAGGTCCCATATACAAGATTTCTTGAGAAGGTGAGAAGGCATGGGATCCAAGGGGCTTTGGTCTTGTGGATCCAGAACTTGCTTGCCTGCAGAAGGTAGAGAGTGGTTGTGGATGGGTCTTTTTCTGCATGGAGGTCGGTCACCAGTGGAGTGCCCCAGGGATCTGTTCTAGGACTTTTGCTGTTGTCATTTTCGTAAATGACCTGGATGAGGAAGTGGAGGGATGGGTCGGTAAGTTAACCAAAGATACGAAGGTTGGTGGTGTTGTGGATATTTGGAGGGATGTCAGAAGTTGCAGCGTGACAGATATAGGATGCAAGACTAGGCGGAGATGGACTTCAATGCAGATAAATGTGTAGTGGTCCATTTTGGCAGGACCAATGGGATGAAGGAGTACAATATCAAGGGTAGAAGTCTTAGCAGTGTTGAGGAGCAGAAGGATCTTGGGGTCCAGGTCCATAGGACTCTTAAATCGGCCTCGCAGGTGGAGGGTGTGGTCAAGGAGGCGTATGATGTACCTTCATTAATCGAGGGATTGAGTTTAGGAATTGGAAGGTAATGCTGCAACTTTATAAGAACCCTTGTCAGACCCCACTTGGAGTACTGTGAGCAGTTTTGGTCATCTTACTACAGTAAGGATGTGGAAGGTATTGCAGAGATTTACATGGATGTTGCCTGGATTGGGAGGCATGTCTTATGAAAATAGGTTGAGGGAGCTAGGTCTCTTCTTCCCGGAGAGACGAAGGTTGACAGGCAACCTGATAGAGGTTTATAAAATGTTGAGAGGAATAGATAAGGTGGATTCTCAGAGGCTATTTCCCAGGGCTGAAATGGTCGCTACAAGAGGACACAGGTTTAAGGTGCTGCGAAGCAAGTACAGAGGAGATGTTAGGGGTAAGTTTTTCACTCAGAGAGTGCTGAGTGAGTGGAATAAGCTGCCATCGGTGGTGGTAGGGGCAAACTCACTGGGGTCTTTTAAAAGACTGCTGGATGAATACATGGGAGTTAGTGGGATAGGGAGTTACAAATATTTCTATGGCCTGGTAGGTATGGATATGATGGGCGCAATTTGTGGGCCAAAGGGCCTATTTGTGCTGTAGTGTTCTATGTTCTATATATTCTAATACATTGGAAAGAAATAAATTTATAATAGATTTTGATGTTCAAATGTTAGACTTTAAATTAAAGTTATAAAGTGTTGTACATTAGTTTGTTCTTATGACATTGGATGTTAGGAACTTAATGTGCAAAATATTGAAACATCTTAATTTGATTAGAGTCCTCTTTTCCACCAAGAAAAACATAAATAAAGAAAACACCATCAAATTTATTATTTAAAAACTTACAATTTATTTACTTACATGTATATACTTTATATTGCAAATTGGCTGTGCCACTGGTATATAGTAACATAAATTCCATGGAGTGGCCATCAGCAACTAATTCCTACTTAGTTTTGTCTTACATGTTCTTAAAGTCTAAAGTGCCTCAGGCCAGGTGAGACTCAGGCAGCAAAGCGCTTTCCTGAGGCTCCAGCACTGAAGTGTAAAGGTGCAGAGTGAAGGAGGACACACCTCTTCTGTTATGATGGCAGTTGCCATAACGCAGGTGTGTGTGGGGAGTCATATGTTTGGCAGGCAGGGTGGAATGTCAGACATGGGCAGGGAAGAGTCAGACATCGAGGTGGGAGCTGGAGGATTAAGAAGGATAGTCAGGCATTGTGGGGTGTGGGGAGTACAAACACTTGGGCAGGTCATTTGGTCAGCTTGGAAAAGGTGGGGAATCCCATGTGAATGGAGAGGTGGGGAATACTCAGGTGAGGTATAGCTTATTTAGGAGGGAGTCCTTTGGGGAGTCACCCTGTACCATTTGGGCTCAATCTAAGTCTTTAAATAGTTACAATGAAATTAGAAGTGCTTTTATTTCTTCTAATCTTTGCAAAGCAACTATTAGTGTAAAACTGGTAGAACCACTGGTAGAACTATTGAACTATTTAAATTGGTTTTTTGGATGGTTCCCAATCCCAGTCAAATTGTCCAGGGAAATTTTGCCCTTCTAAGTAATGATTGAGCAAACTCTTACCTGGTATCTTCTGAGACAGATTTTCCAGTTCATCTCTGGACTATCCTCCAAAGCCAACACTGGGAAGCCAGGAAATTATGGGCCGCATAGTATTAAACCTCTTCTGAGTTACTGCATATAATTTTATTCATTCAATCGTCACAGAGATATTGGGCAGACTATTCATTCTGGAGTTTTAATCCAGTGATGGGCAGGAAAGTTGCCATCGTTCCTGCTGGGTGGATGAATGGCTGTGGGATCTTGTGCTAATCAGCTCATTAATTATGCATCTGCAAGGAGCTTGGTGAATCTTATGGTGGGGCAAGTAGGAAGCCACCAACCATCAAGAAATCTGATTTTGAAAGTTGGAAGTTTATAGTTTATCCCACAGTTGGGAAACACATATTTTGCTCCCACTAAATTAAGTGCTCCCATTGTATGCTACTGGCAAATGGCAGGATGGATAATTCTGCTCATTATTTTCCATTGCCCTTGAAAGATCACAAAGCAGAGCAAATTTGACAAGTTCCAGCATTAGGAATCTAAATGATGAGGACAAGTTAAAGAAGTTGTTTATTTTCCTTGGAAAAGAGCAACATTTCAGATGACCTCACTGAAATGTTCATGAATGTGAAGGAAATTGATCAACATAAATGGACTGTGATAACGACGGTATTAATTATCAAAGAACACAGCATTAAGCTCAAATATGACAGAAAGTTGGATTACCTTTTTTCACCCAAATGGTAATTTGGAATAAATTACATAAGACAGCCACAAAAATGAACAGCACAAAGGGATTCAGTGACAATTAGATTTGTTTCTGAAGAGGGAAAATTGATGGACATAGTGAGAAGACAGACTTTATCTATAAAAAGGATAGAGGCAATTCTCCTATTCCGCTGCACTGATTTTTTTAGTGCAGTAGACTGGGAGATTTAAGTGGGGCTGGATTAGTATGATATGCACTGGGTGTCTGGACCTGAGCACATTTCCAAGTGCCGGATTTCTGGTGCTATCAGCTCTGCACCAGAAATAGACATGAAACTATTACATATCTACATCTTCATTGAAATCGCCAGATCTGCTAGCCTTCCCTGCCACCTCTCAGAATATTTCACTCCAGCAGGGATTATTATAGCTCCCCACTTGCAGGGAGTTTGCAGCCAGACCCATTGGAATGAAGAGAGGGCAATCATGGACTCCCAGAGGGTCAGGCAGTAGAGGAAGAGGTGCCTCCTTGGTATTGTCACCCCCTGGCAGAGCCAGCCTGGGCTTGTAAGTACTGCCCAAGGGGCAAAGTGCCAATGCCCAGAACTGCCTGGTGGTCACCCATTTCTTCTCTCTTGCATTTCCTTAAGCTGCAGAGTGACCACATCTACAAAAGTGTTATCCATGAAGCTCTAAACTTCATGGCTAAAAATGTTAACCCAATGCAGCACATTGTTGTTCATTATCCCATTCTTAAGGAAAGTGCATTTTCATTAACATTTTTGCTCAGAACACATCTATTATTCATAACTCTGATAACTGATACAAAAATGTCATAAATCAATCTAACATTATGAAATAAAAGCAAAAACTATAGATGTTGCAATCTGAAACAAAAGCAGAAAATGCTGGAAAATCTCAGCAGATCTAACAGCATCTGTGGAGAGAGAATAGAGCCAATGTTTTGAACTTGGATGACCTTTTGTCAGAGCTAAGAGCAAAGAAAATCAGAAAAGATTTATTCTATGGGATGGAGGGTTGGGGACTATAATGAGATAAAGGGAATGTAAATTAGGAAGGAGGCTTAGAGAGGTGCTAAGTGTCCACTAAGTGATCAGAATGTGTGAATGATAGAGCAAAGGTATAGATGGTTGCCCTGAAAAAGAGAGGGGGGGGCCAAAAGATGGAGAGCAGGAATGGAGAAGTGAAAAAATGGGAGTGAAAGAAAAATAATAAAAATGGATGAATGCAATGAAAAGAAGAAACAGAATGAAATAAAATAAATGGAAATGGGGGTAGGTAGAGAGAGAGTTGGTGTTCTGAAGTTGATGAACTCAATGTTCAGTCCAGAAGTATCCATTGGAAGATGAGGTGCTGTTCCTCCAGTTTGTGTTGTGTTTTACTAAACTATTGCAAAAGGCCAAGAATAGACATGTGAACAGGAGAACAGGATGGTGTGTTGAAGTAGCAAGCATCAAGAAGGTCTGAGTCCTGCTTGCAGATGGATCAAAGATGTTCAGCAAAAGTGGTCACCCAGTCTATGTTTGGTCTCTCCATGTAGAGCAGACCACACTGGGAGCAGTAAATGAAAGAGACCAGATTGAAAGAGATTCATGTGAAGCAGTTGCTTCACCTCAAAGAATTGTTTAGGATCTGGGATGGTGAGCAGAAGGAGGTAAAGAGTAACATTAAAGAGAACATTACAAAAGATCTCTAAGAAAGTGAGTCCTGATCCCATACTGTGTTGGATGTGGTTACCTGGCATCAATTTGCCTTAATAGTGGACAGTGTATTGCTCCATGGTTCTTGAATTTAGAGTGTCTGTTAGAAGCTCTCTAGCAAGGAAAGTGCTGCAACCTACTGCTGAGTGCAAGGGAAAGAGAGAGAGAAAACATGTGTGTGTATTTTCATTTTGCAGGACAAAAATATGAACTAAAGGTTGACTGCTAAACCACCATTCTGGAGAGAAAGCTCCATAGCTACAATTGTGACTAGATAAGGCCTGTAGCACTACCCACCCCTGTTGGCAACAGCTTCCAGGCTTTTAATCATTAGCCTTAATTTGCCATTTAATTATCTTAAACAAGCAACCTGCTGGTTTGTGAGCTACTCCACCTCTGATCTGAAATTGCTTGCCCGTGTGCTTCAGTTTCTGTCTCCATATTAAGGCCAAAATCCTGCTCCTTGAGACTCCAAGTAGGAATTGGTCCATGATGTGCCAATGTTCAAGTGTAAAATGGGCACAAAGCATTCTAATTTGGAATGGTTCTAATGATACAGAATCTATACTTGCATTGGTTATATTACTAAATTTGCAAGACCATGTCCAGGTATTTCCCAACTATTAGGACCTTTGAATAAGAGAATAAGGGAACTTATACCCTTAACAAGTACAAGGGTACTTGTTAAAATACTCCTTGCTGAACTTAGTACTGGTTGAGTGGATCAACCAACAGGTACACCTGACTCAATAATCCTCAAACTGTCAACAAAAGGTAAACCTAATTATTCCCTTTCAAAAAAGGGTGACTCAGTAGCACAGTGATTAGCACTGCTGCCTCACAGCACCAGGAACCCAGGTTCAATTCCCACCTTAGGTCATTGTCTGTGTGGAATTTGCACATTCTCCCCATGTCTCCATTGGGGTTCCTCCCACAAGCCAAAAATGGGTAGGTTAAGAGGATTGGTAATGCCAAATTGCCCCTTAGTATCAGAGGTACAAGCTAGGGTAAATGGGATTATAGGGATAGGACCTGGGAGGCTTTTGGTTGGTGCAGACTTGACGGCCAAATGGCATCCTTCTGCACTCTAGGATTCTATGATTTTTAAATCATTCTGATAGAGCAAGAATGAACAGGAAGATCCTCCAAATCCACAGGAGTCATGATCATCAATAACCTCCCATCTTTGTAGCTCGCTCAAAAGCCTTCTCCCGCAACTCATCCGAGGGCTGTCACCATCTGGCAGTGATCATCACTTGGATGAGCTGTCTTTGGAGGTGCGACCACTCACACTCTGAATCTGGTGAGGAAGGAGAGTCAAACTTTCATTGATCCTTGGGCCTCTCAGTTCAGGACGTGCACTTGTCTCAAAACTGGACCCATACCAGAATCTATCTCTCTTTAAATTTTATTACCTGAGTTTTCTCCAGCGATGCTTAGCATCATTGTAACCAACCAGTGAAACTACTACTGACTTTGGTCTTTTACAAGTATATATCTTAATCCTTTTAATACCGAGAGGGAAAGTAAATCATTTTTTCCTTGTTGGCATTTCATGATTTATATATATTAATGGGACATTGAAATATTGGTTTAATCTAACTAAACCACGTTCCTGAAATTCCACCCTTTTCCAGTAGACTGTCCTGATGAAAGACACTTTGTTGTCTGAAAGAACTTTAAATTTGAGTGAACTGTGGGTTCCAAAGGCTTCTCTGCAAGCTATCCCTGCAAGACAAACATGAGTTTTCAGCTTCCATAATTGTGATTTACTAATGCAGTCATAAGTGTTTAAAGTTTAATTATTCAACATTTTACTGCATGGTGGGAACAGCAGCTCGCTCTGTCTACTGGATCAACAATTTTCACAAGTGAACTGTGACCACAAAATGTAAGAAGCAGTGAAATTAAGATTATTTGACATGTTAACTAGGTGCTAGCAGATGTAACCACATCGGCAAAGAAAACACTTGAAAGCATAAAGCAAAGAGCTCCCCTGATAGCTTCATTGTTGAGTGCACTAGCATCAGCTACATAGATCAGAAATGAATGGCACGTTACCAAAGTATCCTGGGCTAATGAATGGAATATTTAGTCAGATCTCCAACTCGGGACCATTGTTCAGTGACTGCTATTGGAAAATATACTCATGCAGATAAAGATAAGAGAAGGATTGGGTTAACTGGTGATATCCTTTAAGATTGAACATGCTGTTGATGCAGTCTAGCTTCACCTGACATACAATGAGTGCAATTAAAGCCCTTGGAAAAAGGAAATAAGAGAAAATTTGGGGGAAAACCATCAATGGAATAACTCTCGGATCTCTTGTGTGATACCCATTAATTTTCAGATAGGAGAGAGCAGTGCAGGGTTTTTGCCAATTTTGTTCTGTATTGACATTACTAATATATCAACTGTGAACATACTAAAACTCCTTGAGCTTCATGCTAAGGTGTTCTAACCAAAAGCATTGAGTTAGTTTTTAGAAATCTTTTAGGGAAAGATGCTAATGGATTTGGAATTTTCAGTGATGCCCATTTGTTAAATCCACACTGGTTCACCACTGCAGGTAGAAGCTCCCAAAAGTGCCATTAAGAACCATAGAAAAATTTTTTAAAAAAGATATGAACTGTAGAGTTATAGTAAATAAAAAAATGATGGTAAAACAAATTCTTGCAACCATTTGGACTTCAGGCTCATGGTCTAGAAATTCATTTGCTGTGATTTTAGGTACTGAGGGCTATGACTTGTCCATGCCAATTGTAAACAAAATTGGCAGCATGTAAAAATCTTTTCTCTGTACCTATCTCATTTCCCTGATTGTTGGATGGCCATGGGCAACTCCTAAGATGATTTAGTCTCCATTCCACAGCTCAAAGCTTCTGTGCAGAACTGTGGGTAAAGTACTATTCTGAAGAAATTATATTCTCCAAGCAGCCTTCCCTTTTCAACAGTCACAATTCTTATAAAAATGGAAGTTGCATCAATGACCTGCAGACTATCAGATAATCACATTATGGCACTGGAGGAACAAGGAGGGTGATACACAACACCAGGAAAAGGACTCCCCCTTTCAGTGGCACCATCCAAGAAGTATTGGTCAAACAGGTGGCGACTAGGAAAAGGGCCACGTTTCCATCAATGGGCAGGAAGATGATAAATTATCACACCTCAGAACTTGTCACATCCACCTCTCACCCTGCTGAATTCACCACACACACACACTGCTCACCCAGTAGCTGCCTCTTGCATTCAGGATTCTGCAAAGATATGGTAGGTATATCACTAATTTATGCATCTTCTTCACTACACCTCATCCTGGAAGATGTTATGAAATGGAAACAGTAAATGGGAGTGACAGTGCAGCAGTGTAGTGGTAAAAAACAGATTTCTGAGTTAAAACTGGTGTTAAAAGGGGATTTTAATATTTAAATTATTTCCAAGATAGGTCCATTTAGTCCCTTGCATGTCTACGTGGTCAAACCCAGAGGTAGGCAGGATTATGTTGGGTTTCTGAAATGATGCCACTTTACGGCCTTTAATGCCCACCTGCATCCAAACCAACACCACCATCAATCACCCCCTCCCCCATCTTCCCCCCATTCTTCCATTCCCTTGGCAATTAAAATTCTGCCCTATCTGTGCTATGAAGATGGGAAGATACAGCTGAGATCAGTGAGGAGCTATGAGGGTGACCATGGCAAGATTGGCATGGCACCTAATGCTCTATGCATTCAGGCAACCCAATTATTGTAACACAACAATACACACATTTACAGCAACAGGAACCTGTAGAGGAACATATGTGGAGAATGTCTTCAGAGTTTGCTATGAACTGCAAACAGTAGAACCTTCCTCCAGATGTTTTGAAGTGAAATGTACATTTATTTCCTGTTACAAATCTTTTTGGCACTTCTATTAAGTTTCAAGGTTTGGAATTTAAAAAGAAATGATGCAATTCCCAGGGCATTGTTTTCAAATCCAGATGTATCTTCAGCTACATAAAACACTGTTCTCCTTAGAGAAAATAAGGTTGAGAAGGAATTTGATAGAGGTGTTCAAAACCACATTAAGTCTGGACAGAATTGATTGGGAGAAACTGTGCCCATTGACAAACGAACCGAAGACTAAAGAGCCACTGCTGCTGTGTAGCACATGTAGGCCAGACCAGTTAAGGACAAAAGGTTTCCTTCCCTAAAGGACATTAGTGAATCATGACATTCGATAATGGTTTCATGGATATTATTAGATTTATAATTCCAGATGTATTTTATTGAATTCAAATTTCACCATCTACCATGATGGGATTCAAACCAGGTCCCTAGAACATTACCTAGGGTCTCTGGATACTAATACAGTGTCAATACCACTATGCTATTACCTGACAAAAACAACAATTTTGGGATCTGAAATGGGTTGCGTGAGAGTGTGAAGATGGCAGGATCAGTTGAGGTTTTCCAAAGGAAACTGATTTTTTTTCTGAAAAGAAAAACATTGTAGATTTTAGGGAAAAGGCAAGGGAGTGGTAGGAAGTGAATTACTCCTTCAAACGGTCAGCAAAGACATGATGGGTCAACTGGCTTCCTTGTATGTTGTAAGTATTCTATGACCTTCCTCCCATTGCTGTGCCTTTTTGTAGCCTTGTGGTGTCCCCTGTCTGCTATTATACTGACTGCCACCACCTATGTTTTTCTCACACCCTGCACGTCTCACTGATACTGTTTCAGTTTTGTTGTCTCCATTGCTTACACTACACTTCACCTGTGTTCAGTGTCTGTGTCATGCTCTAATGGGCTGAAGACAGCTCACAAACACCTCAACAGGAGGAGCTGCATTCAGGTACCAGGATGGGACAGAAACATATGCATCCAGGCAAAACCGTCTTTGTAAGAGGAAGCTAGGTGCCTTCATTGTGTAATCAATACCAATCAGTAAGAAGGCCTGAAGAAAAAAATTACTGTAAGGAAATAGGGAGTCTGGATAATCAGATGGTCAATCACAATATCCCAGTTGAATCATTGAACTTCTTGGGTATGGCAGTTTAATGGTTATAACTATAGTGGGAACACTCAGCCAACTTGAAGATTGGCAAAGATGAAATGGTGCCAGGTGGGAATGGAGCAACATTCTCCCCGTGTCTGCGTGGGTTTCTTCTCACAATCCAAGGATATGCAGGTTAAGTAGATTGGCCATGCTAAATTAATCCTAGTGTCAGGGGATTAGCGGGATAAATATGTGGTGTAATGGGAATAGGGCCTGGGTGGGATTGTAGTCAGTGCAGACTCAATAGGTCAAATGGCCTCCTTCTGCACTGTAGAGATTCTATGAACTTCAGACCATTCTATATTTCAGATCTTGAGAAAATTATGACTCTAATCTGATGGTCACAAACATCTGTGCACTCTTCAGTATGGACATCTGCAGCATCTCACAAGCAGCTGCACACCATTGAATTACCCAGGTAATGGGGTAGCACGTTGACAGCCATTTGATTGGTATGAATTGGTACTTCCATCTCTGCAAACTGGCTATGTGCCAGAGAAGGGGCCACTGATGGTACTGCAGGTAAGCCAATGAAGTGGTGTTTAACAATGACATTGAACATGCAAGGATCTCATGGGGCCAAGCTAACAGCTTCGGTGAGGAGAAATGAGGGACTGGGTGTTGGAGGGGCGGCCAGGTGGTGGTGCACATGTAGGTGTGGGTGAACTTGGAGAGGCCAAACTGTGGGGAAGGCTTTACATTGGCATTGGAAGACCTGCATGAGCCCCCTCTCCTCAAACGGACCAGAAGCCTGCTGGATTAAACCTATTGAGCGCTGACCTCTCCTATTATCTGTTAAATCAGAGTAGTGGTGGGATGAGTTTCTTAATTATGCAGGTGACCAAACACCTCCCAAGCCATTTGTAAACTCATGGCGGGGATGGAGAAAAGCGGGTAGGTCTCAGACATGCTACCAGTAGCCCAATGTCCTAAATTATTGGTCCATCTACCTGCTTTCCCACCCACATGTAGGCTGTAAAATTCAGTCCTACAACTCAGTCTCTCACCAGGAAGTACCTATTAGTCACTGAACCAGAGGGGACTCATATAATTCTTTACAACTATTGTCAAACATCATTGTTAATTGCCCACAAGCACAAGGAACCCATCCATCTCCCTTTTCAACATTCCTAATAAAGACTCTGAAATAATAGTGTATATGCACTTCATACATGAACTGTTGGTATAATAGTTTAATTAATATTCTATATTGTCATTTCACTGGCAAAGGCTGAAAGTAATTCCAAGAAAGGGTAAGTGCCAATGGGGAGTTGAAGAATCAGAATACTGCACACTTCTTCTTTTCCTGGCTTTTTTTTAGATAAACTAGATTTCCAGTGGTAGTCACTGCCTATGCACAGAAGTTATTAAATCTTGAACAGAGCAGCCCAGGATCATGGTATTTAATTTGGTACATATCCTGAAACAGGTGCCAGGCTTCTCATTTACATAGGTTAGGGACCTAATGCCTGGAAAATGGTATGACCCAATGTCAAATAGTTACCTTTCAGGAGTCCTCACAGGAGATTGGTCTCCAAAATTAGACTTTTTTGCACCTGTTCACACCTAAAAGATGGGGGCAAAGCGTTACTTTGTGATGTTGACAGAAAGTATTGTTGTTCTGTAGTGTATTACCTAAGGGCTAGGATGTAATCACATAACATCTGTAGATACAGTGGTGACTTTTAAAAAGTATTTTGACAAATATATGAATATGATGGGAATAGAAGAATATGATCTATAAGGATATGGTCCCTGGAAGGATATGGTCTAGGAGGGTATGGTCTAGGAGGGTATGGTCCCTGGAACAGTAAGAGGATTTAGTTCAGTCAAACAGGCTGAAGGGCCTGTTCCTGTGGTGTAATTTTATTCGTTCTCTTTGTTTTTGACATGCAAAAAATCTTGACAAACACATACCATTCTGGACAAAGTCACAAATATACTAAATGATTGCACATTACATACTTTGGGTCCTATTTTACCATTTTGAATCTAAGTGCTGGGTGAAAGTGAAACTGAGGGCCCAATTTTACCAAAAATTAAAATCACGGTAAATTCGGGCATCTGCATCCAAAACCAAGCAGATCACACCTTTCCTGACACCCGATTTGGGCACGGGTGGCCTGATGATTTAAATGCTAATACAGTTAAATCGATTTAATGAACCGGGCGCCCAACTCTACTGTCAAAACGGATCCGAGCCTGTCTGTGCACATGCACAGTTCAGACATCTAATCGTTCCGGCAGCATTAAGTCCTGCCCCACGCGGACCGGACCAGACTGGAGCTGGCAAAAAGCATATGGGCACGCTGGAACGAGGATTCCAGGCTCGGATCCGTTTTACGGCACTTAGCCTCCGATCGGTAAAATCTGGCCCTGAGTTTCAGATCTGACTTTTAGACCCAATCTGAGATGTCCCATTCATACTCTGCCTGCAAAAATATCAGCAACTCCGAATTGCACTGCACAACCCTGAGGATGGGGCTTAACTCTTCCAAAACTCTGCAATTCTGTTTGGCATCTCCAACTGCATATGCACAGAAAAATAAATAATAGAACACTGCTCCCCTGCCATATTGCAACCCGGCCAGATAATGCCTCCCTTTGGCCCCCATAGACTCTGCCCCACCCCCACAACATTACTGACCCCCTTATCCCCCACCCCCTCTGCTAGCCAGACCCATCATGGGCCGCCCCCACCCCCCCTCCATTTTACACCCTCATTGATCTCAGGCAGAGAGCCATCAGACGCTAGGCACTCACCTCCTCACTAACACTGATGGAGTGCCCAAATAGGACTTTATGGAGCACATCTGTTTCATGCAATTCCAACTGGACAAACGTGGTGGAAAAGAGGGAAGTGCCAGTAAAGTTGGGTGTGCAGCCCATTAAATCAATGCATGCAAATTTATTTAAATGGCTGTCACACCCATTTCAGGTGTGGTCCTGATCACAGCCGTTTTCGGGCCTTGATAGAGGGGGAACTGGCTCAGAGGCGAGCACACACTGCGGTACTCAACTCATGCCCAACTTAAGTTTACAAGTCTGAAATAGAGCCGAACTAACTGTGAAATGAACATATAAATAAGATTACATAATTCAAACAAATGAATGCATGGGATTATATTTTCTAAAGTACTTCTGTTGGAATTATATGTTTTAACCTTCTAAATTGGGCACACATTACAAATGATGGTGCAAATTTGAACAGACAATAGGGCAACTCCAGAATTCCTCTTACACGGTTATTTCAGACACAACAGTGTTTAAATAATGATATTTTCTTGCTGCAGTATTATGAAAATGTCAATTATTTCCAAAGGCATTTTAAGCAACGTTTCACAATATTTGCAGAAGCTTTTATTTAAGAATGAAAGCATTGGCATGGTTGCTAATTTATCAAAAAAGCAACTGCTATAAAATCAAATGGTCGCAGCCTTGTGCAATGATAGAGGTTTTTTACTAATGATCATAAAAATTGACCTAATTTATTTATATACTGGGTGAAATGGTAGCACAGTGGTTAGCATTGCTGCTTCACAGCTCCAGGGACCTGGATTCGATTACCGACTTGGGTCAGTGTCTGTATGGAGTTTGCACATTCTCCTTGTGTCTGCATGAGTTTCCTCTGGTGCTCTGGTTTCCTCCCACAGTTCAAAAATGTGCAGGTTAGATTGATTGGCCATGCTAAAATTGCCCCCTAGTATCCTGAGATGTATAGGTTAGAGGGATTAGTAGGTAAATATGTAGGGATATGAGGACAGGGCCTGGATGGGATTGTGATTGGTGCAGACTCGATGGGCCAAATGCCCTCTTTCTGTACTGTGGGGATTCTATGATACTGCCTTAGCTGCAATCTGACCAACCAGCTGTCAGTTTACCTTGTAAGGAAATTGACACACCTTTTTGAGTCAAGAATCCTGGAGTTTAGCTTCCTGTTTTGAATATCTGTTAACAAATTATTAGAATGTGAACTCCAATCGCTCTTTGTTCCCCTTATTATTGCCTTGGTCATGTCCTTATAATTCCAATCACACTGGACTTCACTAAAATTACCGTATCTTTCTCTATCAGATGTTCAGCTGTCTCAAGCTAAGTGTCGTTCAACAAGTACAAGGCAGCAAAGAAACTATCTATTTTCCAACTCCACCAGAAAGCTTGCAAGGCCACAACATCGACTGACTGAATAAAGTTGAAAGTAGTCAGGTGCCCTTTAATTCAAGTTAATTTGAATGAGAGTCTTTTAAGTAAATAATTAAAGCAATAGCAATTACACATCACTCTAGTTATTAGAGCAATGTCCTTTCTGTGAGCCAGACCTAAAAAAGAGATACACAACATCTCATTGAAGCTATTTGTCTGTATGGTCAGAAATAATCAAACATCTGCCTTAATCTAAATAATTTAAACTCAGGATCTTGAAATTCTGCATCTTCTTATTCCACTGAGTCTATCTTTCCTTTAACCATTTTTATAGGTTTTAAAGACCAAATTTTCTATCATAAGCCATTACTTCCTGACATAGTTTGTTTTCTTCTTACTGTTCTCAAACTTGAATGCTTCCTGCACTGTGATCCTTGGTCTTTCATCTAGACATTTCCCACCCAAAAAGTTATTATATATTCCATCGTCTAGTAGGAAAGAGCAAAAATGCCCTATATGTTATCATTCCTGACCTCGCTACTCATTGGTTCAAATGATGGACAGTCCAACAAACTGGCAGGCCTAATAGAAGGGTTCTGCAGCAAAGACCTGCAGACAACCACTCCAGGATAGGCAACCATTGCTGATATAGGGCAGATAATGAGAGGGTGCCTCAAGATGGAGATGCCTGGCACAGGGAAATCTCTCTACAGAGTGGCCTTCAGCCATAAATGTAGCCCTCTGTCCTGGGATAGATGCTCTCCAACTCCTAGCTCCATCAACCTGCTCTAAGGAGGACACCACTTGGCAACATCTGGGCCCATATGCCAGTAGGAACACCCCAGGTATCACCCATTTGAGCCTAATCAGGGACTTTAAATTGAGTCTTATTCCAGTTGTCAAATAGCTGTTGTCGATCAGCAAGGTGATCTGGGGGTGGCATCATACTGAGGAGCTGCTCCAACACAAGAATCTCTGATTTTGCTCCCTATCATGTTTCCAAACCTGTCTTTGTGGCACCAGGCAATTTGGTCCAATTTCCACCCACAGCCAGCATTCCTGTTGCTTGTGGGGTGTGCCTCGCAAGGTAGATAGCATCTCCTGCTGGACTGTTGGGTGCTTGGCCAGCTTGTTTGACTGATAAGATCCCATTAGTTTTCTACTCCACATCTCCCCTATTCAAGCCTAGCTCCGTCTCCCAGAGTCTTTAATCTATTCTGATAACCACTTAAACATCCTTGAGCAACTTTTTAAAGTTTTTAAACCATAGCAGCATCTGCTGGATTTCCTGGAAATCCCTCTAGACAGCCAGATGCTTCTGAATTTGTTGTAAGCTGCAAGTAATGAAATCAGACCACTCAGCAGAATTGCATCAGACACTTCTCATTGTAAAGTTATTCCACTATGTGACTTTATTTCTTGTCTGAAATGCGGTATTTTGCTGAAATAAATCAGTAATCCCCTTTCTTTATAAAATAACCAAGATAAATCTGGTGATATAGCAACAGTTACAAAAATTACATTAGATCCATCCCAAGTTATTAACTGCAGAACAGCGCCTGCTCTTGATATCTATAAATTCCATTCATGTCAAGACGGCCAATGGCTTGGGTACTGAAATGGAAACTCTTCTATCACTCTGCACATCTGACCTGTGTGCACACCTGCACCTTAGAACAATAGATCTTCGATTGCTATTTCTGTGAATGTGGCAATGATTCAGTGGCAGATATCAGAGAAACTATTTCCAATGTTATTGCTACTTCAGAGCCAGAAAACAGTAACGTTATTCACAAACTTGATCACCAGCAGCACTGAACAAACAAAACCACATAGATTTCTGTAATTATACATTGCTAAACATTCCAGGGTATCAGGACATTTTTTTGAAGAAAAGCAACCAAAATAAACACTACATTTAGGAAAATTCAAGTCAGTTAAAAATACAGCAACATAGTTATCACAAAGCACTATTTTATTCATTCGGTGAAAATTTCCATATTAATTAGTCTCC
This sequence comes from Sphyrna mokarran, assembly GCA_024679065.1. NCBI lineage: Eukaryota > Metazoa > Chordata > Chondrichthyes > Carcharhiniformes > Carcharhinidae > Sphyrna > Sphyrna mokarran. The sequence continues at coordinate 58,346,343 of JAGIQG010000009.1, forward strand.
TCCAGGGAGGTCATTGCATTTGCCATTTGAGTGCTTTTTGTGATTAGACACATATTAAGATTTGGTGCCTTGTGATGCTGAAAGCACGTTGTCCCGCGCTGAAGAAGGGTTGATTACGTTTTGTGTAAATATAAATCATTTGAACTGAAAGTGCACAAAGTTGTTATTTTCAGACCACAAATCTTAGAGTCTTGCTGACTCAGTCATATAAATACTGCTCAGTCTGGTGTTAATCCATGCACAGAACACAAAGTTTCCAAGTAAGGCCATTTCAATAATGCAAGACATCACCATCATTTCAAAGGTAGGCGAGAAGATAATGTGAATTAAGTGGACGTGGGCAGTTGGTGCCAATTTTGAGGAAGGTAGTGGTTTCAATGCCTTGGAAATGAATGAGTTGGAATGGAGAAAGCAATCTTGCAATTCATCTTTCTTTTCAGCGAGAAAGTTACGTATTCGGAAACATGGGGCTTAAGAGGAACAAGAGAGGAAAGATCAGGATGCCATTGACAAAAATATTGACCTACAATTGGACACATTCTTCAAAATAAAAAGGGAAACAAACCTTAATCTGAACTTTGGATCCATTGACTCCCACTTAAAAATGTAGAGACAGGCATAACGTGGGGCTTGATCTTATTGCTGATGCTAATATGTTTAAACATCTTATAATGTCACATATATACAGAATGAAACCCTGGGAATCAAGCACCAAAATATGGCCAGTGGCTGTGAAATCACATTTCAGGATAAGTCAACAAGAGTAGAGAAAATTAATACAACAAAAAAAAGTATTTAGAATTAAAGTGCTGAAAGACGCCATTTAGCTCATCAAGTCTGACCACCAACAACCCTAGTAAGAAGTCTGACAACATCAGGTTTAAGTCCAGCTAATTTATTTGATCATAAACTCACAAGCTTTCGAGGTTTCCCTCTTCGTCAGGTGAATGGAGAGTTCTGGCCTCAGACAGAGCATATAACAGCACACACAGTTTACAGTTTACTGATTAGCATCGAATCTTTACACCTAACCTGCTATTCGCATTCTAATCAGATTCACATACTAATCAGTAATCTGCAAATTGTGTGTGCTATTATACGCTCTGTCTGAGGCCAGAACTCTCCATTCACCTGACGAAGAAGGAAACCTTGACAGCTTGTGACTTTACTATCAAATAAATTGGTTGGACTTAAACCTAGTGTTGTCAGACTTCTAACTGTGTTTACCCCGGTCCAATGCCGGCATTTCCATGTCACCAACAACTCTACCCAGACCTTATCCCTGTAACCCAACGCATTTACCTTGCTAATCCCCTCAATACTAATGGCAATTTATCAAGGCCAATCCACCTAATTTGAACATTTTTGGAGTATTCAAAGGAATTTCTTATCATGTGTATCTGAGTCAACATATACAGTAGATACTGGCAATTGGAATTATAATATCAAGAAATATTTGTGTGTGACTGTGATTTCACAGATCTGGATCACAGGAAATTATCTAATATTAGCAGGAATGTCAGATTCAGGGTGGAATATTCTGTTCTCACTAGGCATAATGGTAGCATACCTGAACCCCACCACACCTGAAACCCAACACGCCAGAATTAAATTCTGGATAGGAAGTCCATGGTCAACCTTCTTGTCCTGCCACCGGTTGAGGCCCTTAAGTTGCTAATCAAAGACACTTAAGGGTTTCATCCCCCCATCACTGCTACTAACCCAGCTGCAGGCAGGCTTGTCACCATGCAGCATGCAGGGTAGCTAATTCTGCAGCCAGCTTGTCACTCAGTGCCTCAAGCTTCACGATCCTGGGACTCTGGAGCCTGTTCTTCTGCCAACAGCCATAGCCTCCACCATAGCTTTCAGTAGATGAGACGTCTGCTTCCAAGGTCTAGATTCAAGCACCTCTATTGCTAGCTTTGCGACTGTCTGATTGGCCTTCTCAAAAAGAGGAGATATGGATGTCTCGCCAGCTGTCCAGCTGGCAGATTAAATCCCCACACATACCAAGACAGTACAGCAACTGCCAAATTATATAGTGAGCAGATAAGGATCCTTGCCACCTCAGAAAATCAGTCCATTTTTTATGTCCAGTCGATATCTGGTAGTCAAAATGGTAGGCCCACAAAATTTCCATTAAAGTGGCAGAAGTTAAGCCTTTTGTTAAAGATAGAAAGACTGAATATTATTTAGAAATATCAAATTAGTGCTGGATATTACTGCAAACATAAAAGAGCCCATGATGTTATTTATGGAAGGAAAGAGAGGCTTATCCCTCAACCAACATCATTTAAAACAGATTATCTAGTTACTTTTCGTCATTTTTTGAGGGGGGGGAGATTTTATCCCGCATTAATTGGTCACCACACAACATTGCAGGAGTGAATATGCATTAAGGGCACTTTACTGATCTTCATTGCTTCACGATCTCCCAAGGTCACTAAAGACATTTATATAAACTCAATTTCTTTCTAACAATCATTATCTCCTACACTAAGTTATTCTTTCCCATGCTATTGCATTTAGACTTTGCTCTTGCAATCTACAGGTTTTTAAAACCCAATCTTGATGTCAGTACTTGTGATTCTAAAAAATATTTCTTATTATTAATGTAAATGGCCACAAGTTCCAGGGCTGCCGGTTGCTTGAGTAGTATTCAAACTCTGTTCAGCCAAACATAACAGAACAACAAAAAACAGAACTTCTTTGTTTCAAAGTGGCTCACAACCACAACGATTCCAAAAAGACAATTTGTGGAAAAAGAACAAATTCTGTCAAAGCTCTATGGGGTTATAACTCATTTTAAAATCAGATTCTTAGTCTCCAAAAGTGTTTGTTGCAAAAAAAGGCTTTTGGATATAAACACCTAATTATTCTTGTCTAACAAAAATGGACTTATGTATTGTGCATTGCTTGGCGCTTATGTTTTAATCTCAGTTAGTCATCTTGATAAAAAGTTTTTAATGTAAATTCTAAAAGCGACCATGAACTGTAATAGCAAAAATGACTAATGGTTCTCCATGGCTTGTGCCATGATAATAGTTTTAAAATGTTGTTGTTCTTTTTCTTTTTCTTCCGAATTTTCTCCCCACCCTGCCTCCTCTCTTTCCTAAAAGTTATCAATTCATATTATGGCGCGATTTCATGGGCAGTATCAACTCTCCAGTATCTCATCTAAATGACTATATTTCATGTGTAACCCAAAATAACATAAGAACTAGGAGCAGGAATAGGCTTTCAGACCCTTGAGCCTACTCCGCCATTCAATAAGATCATGGCTGATCTCATCTTGGCCTCAACTCCACTTTCCGGCCCATTTCCATAATCCTTCAAGCCATTACGAATTAAAAATCTGCCTATTTCCTCCTTAAATTTACTCAATGTCCTAACATTCACCACACTCTGGGGTACTGAATTCCATAAATTCATCACTCTTTGAGAGAAGTAGTTTCTCCTCAACTCTGTCTTAAATCTGCTACTTCATCCTAAAACTATGATTTCTTGTTTTAGATTGCCCCACAAGACGAAGCATATATTTCACATCTACTTTGTCAGTAATTTTATCATCTTATATACTTCAATTAGATCTCTCATTCTCCTAAATTCTAGATCATAGAGGCCTAAACTGTTCAACTCGCTCTTCATAAGTCAAACCCCTCATCTCTGGAATCAATCTATTGAACCTCCTCTGAATTGCTCTACTACTACTGATAGTGGCATGATTGATGATAATTGAAAATCTCTTGTACTCTGAGGGTGGCACAGTTGAACCTGATTCTTTTCTGACACATGCACATTTTTCAATAATAGTCATTGGATTGAAACAAAAGGAATAAAACAAGATGAATTTCCTTCCATTGTAAAGTTTTCTTGATCAAGAATTATTGCATTATCCATAGAATTCTCAAGATTGGTTTTGATTCTTGAGCACTTAATAATTACAATTCTCTCAACAGTTTGAAGAACAGAAAGAGAGGAGAAAAGGGGAACAATATAATAAATAGGAGTGGGCGCAAACCATACTACCCATGAAGCAGGAATAGGCCATTTAGTCCTTTGAGTCTGCTCCACCATTCTATAAGATCATGGCTGATCTGCTATCTCAACACTATGCTCTCCCCATACCCTTGACACCTTTAGAGACTAGAAATCTATCCATTTTCTTCTTAAATATTTTCACTGACTTGGCCTCCACAGCCTTCTGTGACAGAAAATGCCACAGATTGAGTGAAGAGGTTTCTTCATTTCAGTCCTATATGGTCTACGCCGTATCCTGAGACTGTGATGCCATGTTCTAGACCTCCCCACAGCCAGAGCAGCTTTGACAAAACGTCACCTAGACTAGAAAGGTTAGCTCTTTTCTCTCCTTACAAATGCTGCCAGACCAGAGATTTTCCAGCATTTTTTCTTTTGATCCCTGCATCCAGTCTGCCCAGCCATGTCAAAACTTTTATTAATGCAAGCCCAGTTGACTCAATCTTTCCTCATATGACAATCTAGCCATCCCAGGAATCAGTCTGATGACTTTCTCTGCACTCCCTCTATGACAAGTATGTCCTTTCTTAGATAAGGAGGCCAAACTGCACTCAATGCTCCAAATGTGGTCTTACCAAGGCCCTGTATAGCTGCAGCAAAATATCCTTGCTCCTGTACTCTAGTCCTCTTGTGATAAAGGTCAGTATATCATTTGAGTGAGCTTCAGTTTCAACTCAACTTTCCCAACACTCCACACATTCTTTGACTCCTGAAGAGACAAAAAATCTCTCCATCTCAGTCTTAAATATATTGAAGGATGGAGCATTCATAACTTTCTGGAGTAGAGGATTCCAAAGATTCACAGCCTTTTGAAGAAATTACCCTAATCTCAGACCTAAAATATCATCCCCTAATCCGAGACTATGCTCCCACGTTCTAAGTTCCCCTGCATCCCCTGATGTCAATGGTCTTGGCAGGGCAAGCTAAAGCTCGCCCCCAACTCAAGACTACAGGGGAAAAATAGTGCAAGACTGGGACCTGACACATCCAGTACCATCTAATTTGCAGCTATTCTGGTGTATTGCTTTGGGATTAACAGCGGATACCCATCAGAATAGCACCAGCATATTGGGACACTTAACATTTATTGTGTTTAGCTAGTTAGTCAAGGGAACCACTTGGTTAGTCAAAGAGATGTTAAAAATTGTTTGCATCCACTCACCACACTTCTGGCTCTTGCTTATTATGTGTCCTTTCTCTCCTCTATTAGCTCTCAATCCGTTGCATAACTTTCGCTAACGCTTAAACCAATCTGGAATCTTTCTGCAAACCCATCCAACATTGTCATCTCTCCCACTCTCAAGAGCTTCCATTCTTTACCCATGGCTTTTGACTACCTCCTCTCACTTAAGCTTGTTCAAAAGCATTACTCACACCTATGTTTTTTGCATTATTTCCTTGATTGCTAAAGTCCAGATTTTTAAAAAGACTTTGATTTGGTGAAAGTTGACACAGCTGTCTAAGATAAAAAGTCACGGGCTTGCCATTTGATATCAGAATGGACAACAAATAAACTTTCCAAAAACTGCTCCAGCCAAATAAAACAATTCATTTCAGAACTCACACACATTAGAAACAATAGTCAACTCATGAGGAATTAAACATAGGATTCGGTAACTTTATTTCATTCTTTTGCTTTTATTCTTTTCCCACTTCTCCCCACCTAAATTAGATTCCTTTGCTCTGGAGAATCGGTCTATTGCATTTACTGCCAATTACTTTAAAGCAACGTTACTCACTAACTCGTTACCAAAGCAAAAATCCCAAGCATAAACTTGCTGGAGGCCACTTTGGGAATGCACCATATAGCAATGGCACATGGTGTCTGTCCCTGTGATTCTCCCACACAGTGAGCTCCTGATTTCAATCGTACCATCTTCAGCACTGCCAAGCGCTGGCTGCTCCCGTTTGAAAAGGAAGCGGAAAAATAACTGCAGGACCAATTATTCTAGTTTGATTAAGTCCTTCCACTTGTCACCTTATACAGCAAAAAAAGACAGAATCAGACAAATCCCCAAACCCTTCCATCTTTAAGTATCCCACAGGCTGTGAATGGAAATCCAAAGGTACATAATGTGACAGCAAAAAATTGAGTACAGGTCTCAAAATATAATATGTACCATTGAATTAAATCACAACTTCATAAACTAAAATATATTTACTATTGTACATTTTACTGTATCCCTTACACAACACGTGACACTGAAACCGTATTCTGTACCTAACCTATGCCAGTCCTGGCCTTTTGTGTGGTTCATGTTGACACCAAGGTGCTTGAAATGGGAATGTCCCATTTTTCAACCCAGCATTATGCAGTTGAAAAAAACAATAAAGTAAAAAATCCCTTCAAAGCAAAAAAAGAAATGAAGTAATTGCATAGGGATTCTCACAGAGAAGGCACAGGTTTTCTCCAACGCAATGCATCAATTATTTTTACATATTGATATTTCTCTCAGGTTAGGAAGCAAATAGGTTCAATGTGGGTCTCAAATAAGATAAGGTCTTTATTTCTTAGTAATTATCTTAAATGCCACTATTTTTGCTACCATTCTAGACGAAAAAGATCAGACCATCTTCTTTCCCAAAAAATACTAGTCTGACATCAGTCAGGCGGAACACAGTGTTGGAAAACAGTAAATAAAACATAGGAATTAAAATGGCCCAGTTCTGTACACCAAGATCTCCAACACTCACCTTTGCCTTTCCAGAACACGATCCTAGTACAAGTTAATAGCAATGTCCTTGGGAGAGGAATGTGGAGGAAGGAATGGGAGCAAATAAACAAAAATAAATTCTACTAATATATTTTGCGTATTAATCTAATCAGTCAATACTGAGTGAATTTCCAGACTCTGTGATGTTGGATAGTGGACTGCTATGTACAATGTTCCTCTGGTGCTTAAGCAGGTCTGGGTCAGTGTTTTGTGAACACAGTCCATCTCCTCTGATGTAGGCTGACAGAAAGTGCTTGCCCTGCAGCAAGCGTGCCTTAAGTGAGCTGAACTGGGGATAGCAGTTGGACAGATGCCCACAACTCAAAGGCCTGCCTGTCAGGTCACACAAAAAAGCAGGGGGTGAGAGGGAATAAACAACTCTTAAACAGGAAGTGGGAGGGGAGGTGGTATGCTGAACAAAGAATTTCAGCCAGTAATGAACTGGAGGAATTGCAACACACTTCTGTTCTCAAATGGGATTAAGCAATAACATAGTTTAGATTAACAATGAACCAGAAAAAATAAACTGCATTTTCCTTGCAGAATCGTGGTAGCTGCAGAGTGCTTGTCCCTTTGACACTTTCACAATCTATGAATCATTTTGCTTGGTTGAAGGCTATCACAGATCTTGAATAGACCCTAGTCAGGATCCCGACTAGGAAATGGGAGGTCCCTACTGGATGGCAGAAAATTCCTGCTGTAACACCACAAAACATGGCTGAGTTTTGTAATTAGTAGATGTCACTTTCAAACCTTAGCTGAAACCGAGGGCTTAAAATGTTAAGTAAGGTTTCAATTTGGTATCTTCCCTGCCCCCCTCCAATGGGGGTTCAGAACCAGGAAGGAGGCAAGTCTGATGTGCATACATTTTAATATAATTAGCAGGCCTCATGCTGCTATTTCTAGCCACAATGTATCTTCCCATCAAGCTGCTGTGATATCATGTTGACACGAATCAAAAATGGAACTCAGTCATGATGACCACCCCTGGGCGCAGAGGTAAATATAGCCCCCAGATTGTGAGGGACATGTTGAGGCAGTGCGAATCTAGAGTGGGCGGATTTCTTTTGTGCAGATTGAGATGTATTTTAAAAATGGCACCCCAATCTCTATGGAGCTAGCCTTGCCAACTCATTCAGACCCCAGCCTGCCAGAGTGATGGCACAAACCATGTCCGCAGATCTTCTGTGCACTGTCAGAGAATCTGGAGAGAAAACTAGGCTGTGCAGCTGGAGAACCGCAATGCCCATTTTCAGTCTGAAACAGACACTCAGACAAATTTTGGGATAATTCCACCCAGAATCTTTTTTTAAGATAGAGATAGATAGTTTATTAATAAGTAAGGAGGTGTTAGGTTATAGGGAGTAGACAGGAATGTAGAGAAATCCTGATTTCTCAACCCTGATCAACCCTGATCTTATTTAAAGACAGAGCATGCTTAAATTCCTACTCCTAATTCACATGTTTGCATGTTTTAGCCATTCCTGATTAGTCTGACTGAGTAGTCAACTTCTGGAAATATGGTTCAATGTATCCAAATAGCTCCACATGCAAAACAGCAACTCCACAATATCAGTTAACATAAGAATATAAAAAAAAAGGAGCAAGAGTTGACCACACAGCCCATTGAGCTGCCATTCAACACCATCATGGCTCATCTTGGGCTTCAACTCCATTTTAATTAAATTGATTTAATTAATTCATTTAAACGAGATGTTAAAGCAAGGTTTTAATGTTTTATCAGCAAGATGATATTGAATCATGGAGGCCAAAGAGTATCTTAGCTTCTATTCCTGGTCCAGCCTGACCATTTTGACAGGGAGATGCACAATACATTTCTTCACAACACCATTGGATTAAGAGAGAAAAATCGTCCAGTGTTGTTTCACCTGTTGGACAGTGGAATCATTCTATAGCCTGCAGAAATAAGTGCAAGGAAATGTGATGTACGATCAACCTGCATCCATTAACTGCAACTCAGACAGCACCCCAAAATCATGTCACCTACTCATTTTACAGATTATAGCCATCAGCTAGCACTAATTGTGATGCTGATTGGTTGGGTACATGAGCACAGGCTCAAGATTCTGAAAAGCTAGCATCATTAAAACTATCCTGCACCACTTAAAAAAGGTGTACTGTGGCTGGGTTAATCATGCAGCAAGTGAATATGGCATGGCAAACATTGAAGAAGGGCACAATACAGGACAGAGTATATGCTGAAGTTCTCGAATACTGCATTGATGGAGGAGAGATATCCTCTCTCAGCAGGGGACAAGGAGGTCCTCAAGACACATCCTCACAAGGCAGTAAATGCATTGCGAGTAGACAGCTATGGCAGGCAATATCGGGGGCGGGGGGGAATTCTCCCATTTTGAGATGCTGCGTGGTGGTGAGATACGCCAGGTTCAGAGCTTGGAACCTCATTAATTATGTAAGGTAAGCTCCTCTCCAATTGTCCTAAAAAGTTGTACAATGGCTTAAAGATAAATAAAAAAGTCAAAGGCCCAAGATCCATTTTCTACAGAAACCAAGGGCATATCCTGTAGGAAAATCTGCTTTTCTGGTCAGGTTATCTGTTGCGTATTTTAGAATCAACAATAAACATGGGCAATGGATTTTTCATTTAAAATTGAAAGGACTTTGCTCAATTTTATTGAAAAATTATAGGTTTTCAGTTAGAAATAGTCTACTTTTCTTTATCATTCGATACCCCTTTCTCTCAGCAAGAATAGATAATCTGCAACTGGAGGATAAAAAGTTTCCATTCATTTACATGTTTCTTAACTCCCAAATAGAAAATATAGGTGTCAGATAGGTCTTACTGAATATAAGCCCATTCCTGTCAGTGCTATAGGCAAAAAGTTTGAACATCTGTATGTACACACATTCCAAATGCTCCCTCTAAGCACCGCCATCAACCAACAACCTTCACTCCCAACACTTCTCCACTCAACTGCTCTTACATTTTTGGGGTGATTCAGAGGTTATGCTTTCTTTTACTTATGTAATTTACTTTGAAGTAATTGTTCATGTGCACTTTTTCTGTGGTGTTAAATATCTTGTCTACATCCATAACATCATTTATTCAGCATCTCTTTTCAAGGCTGTAATGTGCAGCTTTATGCAGTGTTTCAATAAAGCTCTGACTCTTCAATACCTGAAATGAGGCTTGTGACTCTTTCTCCGCACCACGTTCAGCAACTGATTATTTTCCTTGTGTCTCAGACAAATGGTGACACAGTGTTTAAGACATAATCTGATCATTTGAGTTAATCCAAGTATAGAACTACTCTTCACAAATTCCTCTGACTCATATTCTACTGTTTTGGCTAACTAAACCATTGCGAGACTAACCCCTTCAGGGAGTCCCATGCTGTTTCTCCCTGGACTCTGGATTTAAATTACAACTTTATTGTCTCAGCAAGGCAGAAAGCCTTGTTCTCAATCTCAAATAAAAACATGGAAAATCTCAAAATAAAACTGCCATTTATTTGGTATCTTGAAAAAGGCAGGGGCAATTTACTGAAATTAAATGTCTGTGGTATTGTAGCTTGGTTTTGATTTAATTTGTACATATTGCTCCACTGGATTCTATAAAAATGTGAATTTACCAGACATATGTAGTGATTTTCTGTACTGATAATCTTTACTCCATTTCTTGGATTATGTGGTTTTAGTTCTAGAGTCGACTGCCAGTGCTGTAACTGAGCCAATGGCTGCTGCCATACTTGTTTCTTTTAGGATATTGTTTAACTTAAACTTATTACACGCATGAACAGAAACCTCACTTGTTTTTGCTCCTCTTGCCAAACCCAGTGAAATATGGTTACACAGGGTGAAGTCTGTTTATTAAGTTGAAGTGTTTATTCTTCCACTAGTTTGCATCAATCTTTCAGGATCTTATTATGAATTTGGCTAAATGCAACTAGTGCTTCTGCTGCTGGATCTCTAAAAATAATTGCCCAACAGAAAGATACATCACTTAAAGACATTCCGCAGCATGCACACAAATGGGAGATCCAATGAGTTAGTGATGTTGTGGAGGGAGCTTGTGGTATGTAATGATGATTAGGTAAGATCATAGTTATTTGCAGGAGGAACAGATAAGCCTCCAAGTGTGTCTGAGTGAGGGTCTGACTAAGAGGTCAGGAAAGAACATTTGGAGATATGCAATGTTGTCATTGGGCCTTGAGTACAATCGAGAAGGATGTGTAAGGAGATCCAGGTCGGGGCTATGGGCAGTGCAACAGTGTGCCTACATGTGGGAATTGAGAGTGAGGTCAGAGATGTTGGGAACACGAATGGAGGAATGAATGTAACTAACCATTTTTTCTCATTTTTTGATGCTTAGCACTAGTTTTTCCAGAGGCATGCAGCATGGGTGCTGGCTGCTTCAGGTGGCTACTAATGTTGCAAGAAACAGAAGCAAGTGTTAGGTCATTTACTTGCATATGTTCATAGCACAAGGTCTGCTTTTGATAAGGATAAAGGAGTCCGCTTATTAGTTCCTTATGAAAATAGCATCCAGCAGAGTTCTCACCAAAATGTTGTGTTGGAAGAACAGACACCATTTTGGACACAAAGCAATATCCATAGTACCAAAAATCTTAAAGAAAAAATGTCTAGTCCTTAGTCTAGAACGTTTTGTATGGTCATCAACTTTAGACTTTCCTCTTATCCCTACAAATGCCTGTTCTTTCTCCTCATTGCATTGAGAATAAGCCTTATCAAACTGCCTCCTAATCTAACTTGCTCTCTGCCCAAGGAGTCAACACAGCAAAATACTTGAGTTTGCTTATATTTTTCCAATCTTCTATCAAGTAAAGGTTTTATAGCCTGACCATGCATCATCAAATCACTGCCTTTTGATTAACCTCATCTTCTCTTCAGATCTGCTGCTCTTTTCTATGAAAGGAGTCACTTGAGCTAGGATAGAGTTCCAGGGGCACCAACTCAAGTATTTTATTTAAATGGTCATTCTTCATGGGGAACCCCAGCTTTGTGCCTTGTTAGCCCAACATTCAGGGGATCAAAGCAAAGGCTATTGTTGTCCTCATCAAATGTCAAATTACTTTCACTGGCTATGAATCAGGAGCAGACATCTTTGCCAGTTTTCTCTTTTCTGAGTCCAGGGCTGCATTTTCAAATTCAGGTTTTCTTGGAATAGATTTCTTACTCAACAATCTTTTCTGAAAATGTCAATTATACTGACAGCAGTTAAACAACAAGTTACATTTCAAGATGAGTGTTAACATACAGAGAGTAAGAAAATATGTGAACGATCTTTTTAGGATGATGTAAATAATACTTTGGAGAAGTTAAGGAAATCATCTGATAGTTCATAGCTAAAATCTGCACTTTCTGTATTTCAACTTTAATATCAGGTTACTTCAGGATGTAAGTATTTTTGAGATATAATCATTTCAATGTACACACGATATAATGTTTTGAAATAGCTTGTTTTAATAATTTGATGCAGAGTGTGATCCTATCACCTCTGCCACACTTAGCTGAAGACGCCCATTATAGCAGAGGATTGTGGTCTGACAAACTGTCAAACAGATATCATGTAAAATGTGGTTAGCATTCTGGAATGTGTACATGACTAACGCATTCTTTTTCAACAACCAGATATTGGAGGAGAAATCCATTTGCTTCAATCAGCACCAGACAAATTTTAGTCAATTCTCTGGGGTCAAACTGCGCCACTACCAACACAGCATTCTTCTCCAATATATTTGAAAAAACTCCTTTTGCACCACACGGGTAGTGACCGTGGCTCTGCCTGCCCCAGCTAATTGATAATTTGAGTAAATTTCCCCCCCTTCTATTGATGATGTCACATGATGCCTTACAAAGGAGAGAAGTACATTTTAAGAATGAATGTTGAACCAAATATGGAGATGGAATAACTATTTAAGACTTTGTTCAAGAGGTGGATTTTAGAGAAGTTGGTGGCTGTAATAGTGGTAGAAGGTTTAACGAATTCAGCTGATGGTGCGTAGGCACAATAAGCTTCAACTGGAGGACTACAGGATGCAGGATGGGCAAGTCACCCAAGAGAAGTTTTTTGCATCGCTGCAGTCCCTGAGATATAGGTACACCCACATTGCTGTAATGGAGGGAGTTCCAGGATTTTGATCCACCAACAGTGAATGAATAGCAATATATTTCCAAGTTAAGATGGTGAGTACTTGGAGGAGAACCTCTAAATTGTGGTGTTTCCAAATCTCTACTGCCCTTGTCCTATGGTAATGGATTTGGAAGGTGGACTCTAAAGACCTTGGTGAATTCTTGCAGTGCATCTTGTATCTGGTGCACACTGCTGCAGGTGGTGGAAGGATTGAACATTTGTGCAACAGGTAGCAATCAAGTGGGCTGCTTTGTCCTGGAGCAGTTGAACTTTGTGTGTTGTTGGAGTTGTATTCATCCAGGCAAGTGTTGAATATTCCATCACACCCCTGACTTCCCCTTGGAGATGGTGGATAGCCTTTGGGGAATCAAGAGATGAATTACCCACCACAGAATCCTAGCTTTTGACCTGCTTTTGTAGCCACAGTTTTATACGGCTAGTCTAGTTCAGTTTCTGGTCAATGGTAACCCCAAGGATGTTGAAAATGGGGGGTTTGGCAAGGATAATTGCATTGAATGTCAAAGGACAAAGAACAAAGAACAAAACAGCATGGGAAACAGGTCCTTTGGCCCAATGAGCCCGCGCCACCACCCCGATGTTCCCACCTCTACCCGTGATCCCTGTCTATGTTTATAGATCTATGGATTAAAAATCAAATTTGAGACTCTGTACATAAACCCATGTTGCATTTTTAGTTACACAGTCTTCATTTCCCAGAAGAAAGGTTTGTTCATGGCGATCTTTTTCAGCTCCTTTAGCTTGTCGGTAAGGGTAGCACTGAACAGAAGCATTTGCCTTTGGGCTGGAATGGCCTCCATGATCAGCTCCAGATCCTGTATGAAATCTGTGCAACCTTGATCCAACAGCTTATCAGCTTCATCCAACACCAGAAACTAGGCTGATGGTTAGATTCTTTCTTGTTGGAGAAGATCATTGCCTGGTCTTTGTGTGACATGCATATTGCTTGCCAATTGTTAACCCAAAGCCTGAATGTTGTCCAGATCTTGCTGCATTTGGACTGCTTCTGAAGAATCGGAAATGATGCTGAACATTGTGCAGCCATCAGCGAACATCCTCAAATCTGACCTCATGATGGAAGAAAAGTCATTGATGAAGCAGTTGAAGGTGGTTGAACCTAGAACACTACCCTGAAGAACTCCGGCAGTGATGTCCTGGAACTTTGACTAATGTAATCAAATCTCAGTATGAACCATCAGGGATACTAGCAGAATTGAACAGAAAATTTAACACCCTTGCTCCTATCATCCAGATTCAATCCTTATCCTACAATCTGCTTTTGCAGAGTTCTGTAAGCTACAATTAACAATTAGCCTGTCCTCAGCAATCTTTGCAATAATTGGAATATATTCCACGACTGAGAGGCAGTACTCATTTCAAATCGGCAGATATGAAACAAGTTAAGATATTATAGGTTAAAGCAATTACAAGTGACTGAGAAATTTACAGTGAAATGAATATCCACTAATTGATTCAGATAAAAAGAACTGATTTACATGGATATAGCAATTAGCAATTTAAATCAGCAATCTGAACTGAGCTGAAATTATTAATTTTAATGTGTACAGCTGGGAACTAATATCTGAATTTTAATTATATTACAATCCCCACAGGGATACCTTTGACCAAATTAACCAAATTTACTGAATAATTCCACCAATGATGAAATTATTTCTGTTTCTAAGACTTGAACTTTAACATGAATCAGAATCAAGGGAAATTAACAGACAGATCATGATCAGTATAAACTATAAATTATACATGTGATAGCAGTCCTAGACACAGCAGAGACTATCTCACTTGGTAACCATAGTCCACGGCACTTGTATATCCCCATTTCTTTTACACAGGTCTTCCAACCAGATTTTTAGTCTCCTTTTGCAGGTTCTCCGTGGACAGCAGCTTCCATGTAAACAGGAGTCCACCCATGTAATCTTCAGTGAATGGTTCACTTCCTTCTGGAATCCCCTTAACTCCTCTCCAGCCTTTTTGCCTCTCTTTCTGTTTGCATCTATGTGCTTTTTGCCTTCAGCTTCCAACTTCCCTGTCTTGCAGTTCTCCTTTGTGTCTGGCCATCCAGCTTCTGTATCTTAACTTCCTTCCTGTTGGCACTATTGCCAGGTCAAGGATCGCCAGGTTACACAAACCAGTATTTATTATCCAAGGAAATTACAATTGACATAAATTCATTAAACCCATGTTCAAACATTTTTCAAACAATTCCAGATTCCAAAACATTTTAAAGTCATGACAAATTTTCCTTATTGTTGCTGGTTCCAGTCAAAGGCCATCACAAATAAAATTAAACAACTAGACATATCTTTCACAGGCACTGAGACTGATTAAGACTCCTCTGTCACAAGGACAAAAATCAACTAACTCAGCACAGGTTACACATTGAACCTGGGACCTGTTGGTCTATATGGTTTATTGCATAAGGTCCACTGACCCACTGAAACCTCATTCCCCACTGTTTTCAACCTTGTCCCATTGCCTCGCATACTCAATTACTTCTCTGGCAAATCTTTCAGAGAATAAAAGTAATTTAAACTGTAAACAGTCATTTATCAAATGAGTAATGTTTGTTATGGTACAGTAAGCAGCCTCTGGCAGTATAAAATGAGACCTGTGTACTTCATGAGTAAATGATATAATATATATCATTGATTGTCGATATTTGACAATGTCACAGGTAAATCTTTGTCCTTAAATAATAAATGTTTAAAAATGCAATTCCTTGTGGCTAAGGAAATGATAATTGGCATTGACATTTTGTTACAGAAAGAGGTCTTATGATCATCCACAAAGTATCACTAAGAAAACTTCACATCTTGCTTGTACTAAAGTCAGAGAATGAAAGTAAAATGTGTTTACAATGTCTACAATACTAAATAGCAGTTATCTCAAATTTAAACCTAGGGCACAATTTGTTGAGGTGTCAGGGTCTTGCATGCTGACTAGAGAGCGAATGTAAGACCCAGGCTGCCTCTTTCCAGGAAGGCCTGCCGGGCTATAAGCCAATTGGGCAGTGGTGAGGCTACCAACAAGTGTACCCTCGAATCAAGACTCCCACAAATGGAACTCTCATCTTCCCAGAGGACCGCCAGCACTTGTACTCAACAATGTCTCAGGAGAGGCCATAGTTGCTGCAGAAATAAAATACTTTCCAGTATCCCACAATGTGGAACGTCCAGGCCACGGGTAAATAATAGGGGCGGGGGGGTGGGTTCTGAAAGGTGGGCTTCACAGGCAGAGGATGTAGGGTGGTCAGCAGCAAGTGCAGGGTTTGGCTCGCAGCAGGCCCCTCTCGATGTCCAATCCCTCAATGAGGCACCAAGGGGGAATTGGCCATCCTGCAGAGGTATCAAGCTGACTACACAGTTTAGTTATCATGCACTTTGCATGCTGCAGATCTGCCCACATCTGGCCTTAATGCCAGGGGTGGTGGGACAATGCCATTAATTGGTCACTTAAGGACCTCAATTGGTGGCAAGACATTAACTTTCCTGCCCAGAATTTAATTCTGGTGAAGGTGGGAAACCTGCAGGATCCAGTAAACTACCATTCTGCCCTTGCTGTTTCTAAGCCTTCTATCCATTGTCCACACTTCCACTGTCTTGGCAAAGCAGCCAGCATATTAAGATCCTATCCATCCTGGACATTCTCTCTTCCACCTTTTTCCGTCAGGAAAAGGATTTAAAATCTGAGGTCACGTACCTACCGACGCAAGAACAGCTTCTTTCTTGCTGCCATCAGACTTTTGAATGGACTTACCTTGCATTAAGATGATCTTTCTCTACACCCTAGTTATGACTGTAACACTATATTCTGCATTCTCTCTTTTCCTTCTGTATGAATGGTATGCTTTATATAGACAAAGAGAGTGGCTCTTTACTAAGAGTGGTTGGGATGTGGAATGGACTGTCTGCTGTGATAGTGGAGTCAGATACTTTAGGAACCTTCAAGCGGTTATTGGATAGACACATGGAGCACACCAGGACGACAGGGAGTGGGATAGCTTGATTTTGGTTTCGGACAAAACTCAGCACAACATCGAAGGCCAAAGCACCTGTACTATGCTGTACTGTTCAATGTTTCTACAGTGTGCAGAAATGATACTTTTCACTGTATGTTAATACATGTGACAATGATAAATCAAATCATAAGTGAGAGCAGAATTAAAATTCTTGCCTTAACTTTCTAATCTAACAGATACAGAAACACGTTGTGGTTTTGTTCACACTATAATAAAGAGATTAAGGGGCAGGTTATTTTGAAGTGTTTACACGCTTTACCTCCAACAGACATGATAGTGTGCAAACAGGCAAATAGACACCAATAACAATGTTTTCCTCTGTCAAGTACTTTGAAAACACAGTTGGAAGATAAATTGCTAAAAGATCAGCTTTATATAATTGAAGGCACATACCAGAGAAAAGTTCATGATTGAGAAAGACGTAATAGTTGCAGTACTATAATTGACCAAGGCTGTGGAGATAATATTCAGCAATCTAACAGCTCCTATGCACTTTAAGAAACTGTGTTGACAGCTCTTCTGACCTGAAACAATTAATCAGATAAAGTGCATTCTTCATTTAGGGCAAATAAATACGGTAGCTACTGCCAACTATTGGGAGAAAGCATGAGGCCACTTTAGGAACGAGCATTCAGTTTGCATCCCTTCCAATATCTATTTCATTGGAGCGCTGAACAAGTACTGGCCTAACACTTCTTAAATACATTTCAGGGATACAGTAAGCTTTGCCAGCACAGACATTGAGAAGTACAAAGAATACATAATCATATGTCAATTACGTCACGTGCACATTCAGGTTCAGTGGGCCAAATTTAAGCTGTCAAAAGGTCGCATTATGGACTCCATAGTGTACAAAGGAATTACTGTATTCACATGATATTTTTCTGTCCATTGCTTTGGCTGAGGCATATACTTATCAGGAAAGATTGAGAAAGACAAATTTTCTTTGTCAGAAAAAGGAAGACTGGACGTTGATCTGATGGAGGCCTTTAAGGCAATAAAAGACTTTGATGGGGGTAGATGCAGAAAAAATATTTCATTGCTCAGCCTTCCCTTTTCTGATGAAAAACATCTTAGCTTGTTTGATCTTTCCTGATGTATATTCCTCTGCTAAAATAATGGACAAAATAATTTAACATGTCTACATTAACTCCTTTGTCCAAATGTGAAAAAATCCAAAAAGTGACATTGTAAATATAAGATAGTCACTAATAAATCCTCTCTATTTCTAAGTTCATCCAAAACTTTAGTGTCTGTATCCTAATTTGCACCAAGTTCCATCAAACATTTCTCTGTGCTTGCTGACGTATGTTGGCTCCCAGTGCAGCAACAGCTCAACTTTAAAATTGTCATCCTTATTTTTAAATGCTCTCAGTCTCAACCCTCATTTTAACTTTCTTACACACTTTGAGATTTCTGCCCTTCTCCAATTCTAATCTCTCTTACATCTCTGATTTCAATCATTCCATCCTTGTTAGCTGGGCCTTCAGCTGCCCAGGTACTATGCTTTGGAATTCCCTCCCAAAGTCTTCCCACTTTCCTCTCCTCCTTTAGGAGTCTCCATAAAATCTGAGATCCAGCTATTTCTGCCTTTTTGTGGGATATGGAGAACATTTAAACTCCAGTCTTACTCAGGCTCCTCCCTCATTCTTTTTTACCTCATTGACTTTGGACAGAATTCTCCCACTCTGAACATGGTGGGTTTGGTGAAGATCAGACACAGAAAATTTGATGGGAGCCAAAAAGTCGCAAACATATCAATGTAAAATTACACTGAATTCTCCCAATGGTAGGTCAGTTATTTCATTGACAGATGGCATGAATACTATTTGAATATCATGAATGCTCATTGAAACAACTGTTCACCAGTGTCCTATCACGTTTTTCAATCTTGCATCGCATCTGTGGGAAATCACATCATTATTAAATCCAATTACTAAAAAGTGGCACACACAAGACGGTCCTCAGTTCACCAGAGATTTCAAAATGAGTGCAACAATGCCTTTCTGCCATAGTGCCACATTGCTCCTGTTGTGCTGTACACCAATCTGCCAGGTTTCACCCCTCAATCTCCACACTGTGCTGCTCGACCCATGGACTCTCTGGTGTCAACGTCTTGGACCAGTACAGCATCTAGGATTGGAGAGTAAAGGGACCTCCATCAGTATCTATCTGGATAGCATATGTTGCAGGACTCACGCAGCCACTGTAACAAGGTCCAAAGTTCGACTGAAGGCAGAATGCGAAGTGAGGAATGGTGAAGGTTGGTGGTCTGACAAAGACAAGCAGGGCACTGTGGAAGGACGGCTGTGCAATGGTGTGGGGGAAATCAGTAAGGGCTCACAATGGCAGGCAGAGGAACAAGGAGGCAGAGGGAAGACCAAAGAGAGGGAAGCTGATCCCAACAAGGCTGCCTGAAAAACTTAGAAAGAGGTCAAGCGATGCCACATAGTTTACTGGAAGGTGATGGATAAAGACTCCTAATGCAGTAGGCAAGTTCAAAATGGGGCATGGGTGCCTTGTAGGTGATAGACTCAGGGGAAAGGAAGTTGAATCGAGGAACAGGCCTTCTTGAGGCTGCTAGCCTTTTCCTCTGGATTGCTGACATCCTGAATGTAAAAACAGGTGGGGTTGGAGAGAGTGATAGGAGTATGCTGGACTGGTATTTAAATATAGCCCTAGAACTTTCAAATTTCCAGCTGAGGGTGGGCAGACAAATCAGTTTCCAGTCCGCCTGGACAGTTAGGAGGGGAATTTACCTGTGTGTAATTAATGAGGTTCCAAGCACAGAATCTGTCATGAAATCCCATCATTCTGGTCAGCTTGATAGGCGCCAATGCAATCACCCACACTGCAGCTCCAAATGGGAGAATTCTACCCACTGTTTTCAATTTGCACCCTTCTCTCACCATTAACTGTTCCATCTTTGATTCTTCTGTTCTTCAACTTCTCTGACCAAGAGTCATCTAGACATGAAACATTAGCTCTGTTCTCTCTTCACAGATGCTGTCAGACCTGCTGAGATTTTCCAGCACTTTCTGTTTTTGTTTCCGATTCTAGAATCCGCATTAATTTGCTTTTATCAAATTCTCTAACTCTATTTTTGGAGATAGGCTGCCAATTAATATTCAATACAAATCCATAGTCTCCCACAGCTATCTTGACTATACTTCCTCTCATCCTGCTTCCCATATGGATTTCATTCACCCAGTTTCTCCAGCTCTATCGTATATGTTCTGATGATATAACAAAGAACAAAAGAAAATTATAGCACAGGAACAGGCCCTTTGGCCCTCCAAGCCTACACTGACCATGCTACCCTACAAACTAAAACACCCTACCCTTCTAGGGACCATATCACTCTATTCCCATCATATTCACATATTCATCAAGACGCCCCCTTAAAAGTCACCATCACAATGCTTCCACTACCTCCTCAGCAACGAATTCCAGGCACCCATTACTCTCTGTGTAAAAAATTTGTCTTGTACATCTCCTTTAAACCTTGACCCTTGCAGTTAAACCTGTGTCCCCTACTAATTGACTTTTCCATGCTGTAAAAAAGTCTCAGACAATACACTCTGTCCATGCCTCTCATAATCTTGTAAACTTGTATCAGGTTGCCCCTCAACCTCCATCGTTCCAGTGAGAATAAACCAAGTTTCTCTAACCTCTCCTCAAAGCTAATGCCCTCCATACCAAGCACAATCCTGATAAATCTTTTCTGTACCCTCTCCAAAACCTCCACATCCTTCTGGTAATGTGGTGATCAGAATTGAACATTATATTCCAAGTGCGGCCTAACTAAGGTTCTACAAAGCTGCAAATAATTTGCCAATGCCTCGGCCAATGAAGGCAAATATGTCGTATGCCTTCTTGATTACCTTCTCCACCTGCATTGCCACTTTCAGTGACCTGTATACCTATACACCCAGATCCCTTTGCCGATCAATACTCTTAAGGGTTCTGCAATTTGCTGTATATTTCTTATCTGTTTTAGACCTTCCAAAATGCATTGCCTTACATCTGTCTGGATTAAACTCCATCTGCCATCTCTCCACCCAAGTCTCCAACCAATCTATATCCTGCTGTATCCTTTGATGTTCCTCATCACTATCTGTAAATCCATCAACTTTTGTGTCATCCACAAACTCACTAATCAAGCCAGTTCATTTTCCTCCAAATTTCCTTCTACATGAGTGGTTTTGATATATCTTCCTTTTTCCTCAACCGAGGATTCTCATTCTGCATGGTTGGCAGGGCCTTCCATCATGTCTGATCCATTTCATGCACTCCTACTCTCCCTCTTTGCCTCCATCCCAGAACCATGTTAGAGATCCCCTTGCTCCTCGACTTTTATCCTCTGTATTCAACAGATCATCCTCTATTATTTTGCCAGTTTCAATGTGAAGCCACCACCAAACATATTTCCCACTGCTCTCTCCTTTGAACATTTTGAAGGAACTGTTCCCTCCATAACACCCTCATACAGTCCTCAGTCACCCTTAGCATATACCCCCTTCCCTACAGCACCTTTACTTGCAAGCACAGGAGATGCAACACCTTTCACCTCCTCCTGTCCCACCATCCAAGACCACAAACCTTCCTTCCAAGTTAAACAATGATTTACCTGTACTTGGAATTGGGACAGGTGAACCTGAAATAAATCCACTGGTTGCCTAGCATGGAGATGGACTGTGCACAAGGCCTGATACTGTACTTAAATAAATAATAAAAGAAAAAACATCCATCGAGATCTCACCCCTCCCACTTTCACTATCCCCCTCCCACTCCTAGCGCACAAACTCCCTCTGTCCAATCCAAATCAACCCATGCCCCCATCCACCCCTCCATCCCCCATGACCCCCACATATCTATACAAACCTACTCATCATTAATGGCCCCTCACACCCCATGCCAAATTATTGACCCTCTACCCAGTCCATTGCCTCCATATCCCCTACGTTAACTTAGTCACAAATCTTGTCAACCCATGCCCTCCTAGTATCTTCTGCCCTTACTCTCTCCATGCTAACTTGCCCAATATCCTTGGACAGTTCCTGGACAGCTTGTCATCTCCTTTATAGCTTGATA
Organism: Sphyrna mokarran; assembly: GCA_024679065.1. Taxonomy (NCBI): domain Eukaryota; kingdom Metazoa; phylum Chordata; class Chondrichthyes; order Carcharhiniformes; family Carcharhinidae; genus Sphyrna; species Sphyrna mokarran. The sequence goes on from JAGIQG010000009.1 coordinate 58,368,379, forward strand.
GTTCCAACACATTTATGTCTAAACTGTGCATCATCATCTTCACTTTGATCTCAAAGGGTGGTACCTTACCTCTCCCAAAGGATGTCCTGAAATGCTATCCAAAGGGTATCTTCCTCTCAAAGAGGCATTTTAGCTATCCAAACAAATCCACCGAATTCAAACCTCCTCTCACTTGTTCAAAACTGCATACTCTAAATACCACACTCCTATTCTCCCAAAATCCCACTTCAGTGGGGGCAGCTGATGATTTAAATGGCCAGCTGGACATTTAATTGTACCCTGGTGTGACTCCAGTCCCATCCCCTTGGAGATCAGAAATGCCAGGTGGGGGTGGGATTTAGAAATTTCAGCCATTTCCAAGCTTTTTGTCAGACAGCCTCAGCATCATGCTAAAAATCAGGCCACTGTTTCTTTCCACAGATGCTGCCTAACCTGCTGAATATTTCCAACATTTATTGTTTTTAATTCCTTGAAGCCTACTTCTTTGATCAAGTGTTTGATCATCTGTTCTAATATCTCCTTATATGCTACAACTTTAAATTTTGTTTCACAATACTCCAGTGAAGTGCATTGGGGTATTTTGCTGTGTTAATGGTTCTATATGAATATAAGCTGTTGTTGGTGTTAAAGGGGGTAAAACACATGAGGGCAACAGCAATAGAGGAATATGCTAATATAGTTAGATGAAGTTGGATGGAAGGAGGCTTATGCAGGGAATAAACACTGGCACAGATGAGCCAAATAGTTGTTTCTGTGCAGTACACTTAATGTAATGCAATAATACAGTACACAAAAGAGTTTCAACAAATTTTAGCAAATGTGTGTGAAAATATCACACGGCATGATTTCACCTCATGCAACTATGAAAGAATAAAAAAACCAAGATTATACATGTACAAATCTACGAACTATTTTTCAATAATAAACTATAAGCCAACTGTTGCAGAGATCTGAGAGAACGCCAAGAACTCAAAGGGTCTGTTGGCTAAATGGCTCTTTCTTGTCCCTTATGTCCTTGCGTCTATAACTGGCTGTGTTTCTGGTTTGGACTCCAGTGTTGGATCGCTGGAAATTCTGCACAACATTGAAAGGAAAATATTTTAGAAGTTTTTTTTTCTCTCTCTCTCTGTAAAAACAAAAAGTTTTTAAACTGAAAACCTGTTCTATTTCTGAAACAGATCCAAACAACCACTCTCAGTTCTGAGATTCTGCAGAATGGTCCCAATTGACACAAAGCGTAAGAAAAACTGCTTTTTATAATATTGGCCTTTGTAGAACTCTAAAATAAATAGTGTAACTTTTATTTTCTATGTAGATCCATAATAAGAATATGTGAATAACACAGTTCAACAACTTTTTTTAATTCACTTGAGCTGAAAATAGCAAAATAAGATAATAATCAGAAAGTAATTGTTACTACATGACTTTAAAATAATTATAAAAATAATCGAAAGAAATGTCAAGGTTTATTTAGGAATTGAAATGTTTAAATCAAAATAATCAGAGAAATTATTATCTGAGCTCCCTCTAATGTCTCTGTTGGTAAGTGCACTGATTAGTGCAGAAATGGGCACACAAATCTCAAAATGTCCAGCTTCAGTAAATAGTCAGTGCAACTAGCTGAGGTCAAGCAAGGCAGTATATGACTTGGCAAATGAATTGGCAATTAGCACTGCCATGCTAGGGAGAGAAAAAAATTCAGCCATAGTTCCAACTCCCAATATTCTGCTATAAGGTGAGGGCTGCAATTGAAAGAGAATAAACTCTTCTAATTACATGGCACTTTTCATGACATCATGACATCTCAAAGTGTTTGACAGTCAATTAAATACTACTGAAGTGTAATCACTTCCATAATGCATGAAATGTGACAGCCACTTACGCACAGCAAGCCTCCAGAAACCTACAATTATAGACAATTTACCAGATATCACCATCACCATCCCTGGGTATGTCCAGTCCTGCACTAGTAAGGAAGACCCACCAGAGACGGTGGCACAATGGTATACAGTCAGGAGAGCATTGCCCTGGAAGTCCTCAACATTTACTCTGGACCGCATAGAGTCGTCAGATTTGGACAAGGAAATCTCCAACTTGTTACTAACTAATATCTTCCATCAGCTGATGAATCAGTGTTGAACACCACTTGGAATGTGCACTGAGGGTAGCAAGGACATAGAATGTTTTCTGGTAGCACCTCTTTAGCAATTACCTGCTCACTGACCTTCAGTTTAGGTTCCGCCAGGGCTATTTAACCTTGGTCCAAACATGGAAAAAAGAGTTGAATGCAGAAGTGAGGTGAGAGTGGCTGCTCGTGATATTAGGGTAGCAATAACCCGAGTGTGGCATCATGGATATTGAGCAAAATTGGGATCAATGGAAATTGAGAGAAAATTCTCCTCTACCTGGAGTCATTGCTAGCACAAAGGAAGATGGTTGTGGTTGTTGGAGGTCAATCATCTCAGTCCAAAGACATCTCTGCAGGAGTTCCTCAAGATACAAACATACATATGAACATGTCAAACAGGAACAGAAGTAAGCCATCTGGCCCCTCAGCCTGCTCTGCCATTTGATAAGACTGTGACTAATCTATTTATTTTTTAAGTTCCACATTTTCATCTACTCCCTATAACATTTGATTGCTTTGCCTTACAAGAATCTATCTATCTCTGCCATAAAAATATTCAATGACCCACTTCCATCACCTGCTGAGGCAGAATTTCAAAGTTGCACAACCCTCAGTCAAAAAATTCCCATCTCAAACCTATAAGGATGACTCATAATTTTAAAACACTGCTCCCTAATCACCCACAAGAGAAAACATCTTTTCCACATAATGTTCTAAATCCAGCCATCTTCAGGCTTCATCAACAACCTTCCTTCTATCATGACGACAGAAGTGGAGTTGTTTGCAGATGATTGAACAATGTTCAGCACCATTCGTGACTTCTCAGATCCTAAAGTAGTCTATGCACATTTGCAGTAAGACCCAGATAATTTTTAGGCTTGGGATGATAAGTAGCAGGTTCCAATTGCTGAATCTTCACTGTCAACATCCTGAGTGCTACCTCTGAACTGAATCTGGACCAGTCAGGCCATATGAACACTGTGACTCCAAAATCAAAGACTGGAAATTTTGTACAGAATGACTCACCTCCTGACACTTTAAAGCCTGCTACCATCTACAAGGCATAAGTCAAGATTGTAATGGAATACTCTCAACCTGCCTGGATTAGCGCAGCTTCAACAACACCTAAGAAGCTCAACATCAACCGGGCTAAAGCAGTCTGCTTAATTGGCACCCCTTTCCTCCACCTTCAGTGTTCAATCCCTCCATCATCACTGCACAGTATCATCAGTGTGTACCATCTATAAGATGTATTATAGCAATCGTTGAAGCACTTTTTGACATTATCTTCCAAATTGCCGACTTCTACCATTGAGAAGGACAGTGCCAACATCTGCATGAGAACATCACGGGGTTTTTGTTTTTTCTCTCCGTAGTGGAAGTTAGGCACAGAGGTAGTCGGGAAGGTAGTGCGGAAGTATAAATCAGGTACTCACCCGAGGATCCATCTCATTGTTCTTCAGAGCAGTGTATTCAGAAAGTGCTGGTGGCTGGTGGTGAGTGGCTGAATAACTATTTATTTTTTTTCTCCTTTTCCAGTTCACAAGGTTTTTGTTTGTTTTTTTCTTTCCATAGCAGAAGTTAGGCACGGAGGTAGTTGGGAAAGTAGTGCGGAATATAAAAAGAAGACCACAGTAGACAGCGGGCAGCGTAAGGGCTGGAAGGGCTTTGGCTCACTGGGCTTAAGCAAAAGCAGGCGTAGGCAAGGTGGGTGTTTCTGTTACTGTCTTTCTTCTTTTCCCTTTTTGTGTTTTGATCCCAAAGGTACTCAGGTAAACGGCAAATCCAACTGGGAGATGAATTAACTGCATTCGGTGTCATATGTGGGAGTTTCTAGAGATAAGTCATCTCCCAAAAGTCCACATCTGTGTTAAGTGTTGGAAGCTGCAGCATCTGAGGGACCGGGTCAGGGAGTTAGAGTCAGGGAGATACTAGGGCCTAAGGAGGGGGGAACAGGTGGGTAAGGAAGGGGAAAAAGAAGAAGAGTCATGGTCCAAAGGCTACGCCAGTGGTAGCCTCCCAAAACGTCAAGGGAAGGGCAACAAATGGGGGAGGTGATCTTTCAGAGGGAAGACAGGAAGACCGGAATGCCTTAGAGGGAAAGAAGGGGACTAGAAGTGAGATAGTGGTGGGGGATGGGAGGGTTAAAGGAATAGATAGGCGGTTTTGTGGGCAAAAGTGAGACTCCAGGATGGTAGTCTGCCTCCCTGGAGCAGAAGTACAGGATGTTTCTGAAAGGTTAGAAGGAATATTGAAGGGCAAAGGGAACCAAGCTGATGTAATTGTGCATATAGATGAGAAGGATGTAGGAAGAAGAGCGGGGGGAAATACGTAGGCAGTTTAGGGAATTGGGTGCCAGGCTGAAGAGTAGGGCCTCCAGGGTGGCAATCTTTGGGCTGCTGCCAGTGCCTAGTGGCGATGGGGCTAGAAATACTGAGATCCTTCAACTGAATGCGTGGCTAAAGGATTGGTGCAAGATGGAGGGTTTTACATTTGTAAATCATTGGCAAGTGTTTGTGAGAGAAGGGCATGTGTATGGGAGGGATGGGGAACACTTAAATGGGAAGGGCACGAATATCTTAACTGGGAGGTTAGCTGGAGTGTTTTCGGCAGGGTTTAAACTAATGTGGAGAGGGGGTGGGGATGAAACTGATAGCTCAATAAGCACTGGGATTGGAAGTGAGTTGGGTGACAGGGTAAGATTAGATGAGAGGAAAATCATCTGGGAAAAGAAGGATCTGAGTGGGCCTGGAGGTCTGAAGTGCATCTGTTTTAACGGAAGAAGCATAATGGATAAAACGGATGAACTTCAGGCCTTAATGTTTGCAAGGAATTTAGATGTGGTTGCAGTGACAGAGATGTGATTAAAAGAAGGGCAGGACTGACTACATATTCCTGGGTGTAAGTGTTTCAGGCATGACAGAGGAGGGTCAAAAAGAGGAGGGGAAGTGGCATTGTTAGTTATGGAGCACATTACAGCAATACAGAGGGACGATAATTTATAGGAGTCAGAAAATGAATCACTGTAGGTGGAGTTCAGAAACAGAAAGGGAACAATCACTATGCTAAGGATATACTATAGGCTACCCAATAGCCAGCGGGAAGTGGAAGAAAGGATATGTAAAGAAATTTTGGATAGGTGTAGAAAAAACAAGGTTGTTGTAGTGGGAGACTTCAATCCCCCTGAGATGGATTGGAAGGTGCCTAGGGCTTGGGGGTCCGGACGGGGAGGAATCTGTAAAATGTGCACTGAAAGGGTCTTTAGAGTAGTATGTAGCTAGCCCGATTAAAGAGGAGGTATACTGGATTTAGTTCTGGTATATGAGCCAGGTCAGTTGATCAAGGTTGCAGTTGGGGAATATGTGGCAAACAGTGATCACAATTCTATCTACTTCAGGATACTAATGGAAAAAGATGAATGCTGTCCGGAGAGTGCTAAATTTGGGGAAGGCTAGATACAGCCTGATTAGGCAGGAACTTGTAGATACTGATTGGGAGAGGTTGTTTGAGGGTAAGTTCACATTCGGCATATGGGAGTCTTTTAAAGAACAACTGAAAAGGTTGCAAGAAAGACATGTGCAGGTTAAGAGGAAGGATGGGAAAGGTAGGATCAGAGAACCGTGGATAACTAGGGAGATTGAGGAGTCGTTAGTGTACACTTAAATTGGACCATCTGACAACTCAGGCAACATGACAGCTCAATGATTATCACTGTTTGTTGTGCAGATGCATGGATTTGGGTCAGTGTCTGCAGGAGTTTGCACATTCTCCCCATGATTGCGTGGGTTTTCTCCAGGTGCTCCGGTTTCCTCCCACACTCCAAACGTTCTCTTAGGCTGATTGATGTGACAAATTGTCCCTAAATTAGTCTTCCCTCAATCTTCCCCAATAGGCATAGACAAAGGTCATAGGTAGAGGAGGGCACTCACAATGTTAAAATGGCAGTGCGGGCTCGTTGGCTGAAGAGTCTGTTTCCCGTACTGTATTATTCTTTGTTCTTTATCACTACCTGTACATTTCTCTTCAAGCTACATACTATCCTGATTTGGAAATATATTGCTGCTCCGTTACGTTACTGAGTCAAAATCCTGGAATTTCCTCCCCAACAGCATTGTAGATTGTAGCAATTTAAGAAGGCAGCTCATTGGCACCTTCTCAACAGCAATTAGGGAAGGACAATTAATGCCAGCAATGCCCATATCCTGTTAAAGAATTTTAAAAAGGCAATGAAATAAATGACTCAGATGATGTTTTATATGATTTCGGTTGGAGAGTAAGTAGTGATCAGAGTATATGCCAACACCATTCATTTATATTTAATATTCCCTCTTCTATGTACAACACCCCTTCCTTTACTTAAAACACTGCTCAATACAGCATCCTGCAGTTATATATATTATGGATTCATTTATTCACAATATATTCTCATCTATATAGTGCTCCCTCATTTATATACAATACTATGACAGTGCCTCCTCATTCATAAGCAGCATCCTATAATTTCTATAATACACCTCGTAATTGATATACCTCTTATTTATATACAGTATCATCTCATTTCTGTTACTACACTGTCTCTAGAAGTGAGTAATGAAAGTGAGTTAGGCAGAAGATACTTATATGAGACTGCTTCATATTCAACATCAGAGGAGAGATTAGAGATTGAAGATTTACATCAAAAAGCAGGAGAGAAATATAGAAAACAAAGTCTCTGCAAAATAAGCATATTGTGACTCATTTTAAACAATAAGTTTTATCAATGTTCTACAATAGGAAAATATGAAAAAAGTAGTGAAAGAGAAAAATATCCTAAAATATAACATGATATGGTTTATCATGACAGCTTAATTTCTGTGAAAAGGAATCCCAATCAATATTTTTTTCTCCACTAAATCAGGACACTCCTTGTCCTAAATCACATCAAAAGTATGATGTGTTTGATGTGATATGAATCATTCAGATACATTTTATATTCTATAAAGTATTTGCAACAATATTAAGAAATTTACACCTCATTGCAAATTGGCTTTCCAACACGTAGCTTTTAAATATTTTCCTTTTTGAGCTGGGACTTAAAACAAGCTTGTAAAATATCATCGAAGCACTCCAACGTTTTCAACTTACTGCATACGCCAAAGATAGCAATTCTAGGACAATTTACAATGGCAATCATTCACAGATATAGTAAGTGTTTTTATGCTGTCACAATTGTGAGATTTACTGCTTGTGCAATGAAATCATGTGGAGCTGCTCAAACCCAGCCTGGACAGAGAAGTCAACATCAACAAAGTTTCTTTCGTCTCTACATTTTACTGATTTCATGAGTACAGGTTCAACAGAATGATTACTAACAAGGCACTATAAAACAAAAGTTCTAAGTCTGTGGTGGGGGTCAGAGGGAGGATGCAGGCAACCCTAATGAGGAGGATGGAAAGGATTCCATAGATAGATAATGGAGGGTACAATACCAGATCAATAGTTTGATGGTTGGCAAAATAGGTGGATGCAGTTTCATGGAATAAATGTGTGGGGATGCCTTATTTGGTATGGCATTACCCTCTACAGTGAGCTGTCTCCTGGAAGTAATTAGTGATCAGGCTTCTAGGAAGAGATACATAAAAGGATTTTGAAGCAAAATAGCTTTATTGGGTCAACATCTCAAAACTCCTCACCACTGTCTTTCCTAACTGCCTTTTCCCATTTACTGCCTGTCCATGCCAGCCCCTACTCCTTGCAACTTTCCACTAAGATAAGATAAACAATTGAATTTACCTTTCAATATATTTGATCTTGTTAGTTTTAAGCTGCAGAAAGTTCTGCTTCATTGATAATTTGACATTGAACGAGGAGCTGAACAGCATAGCAATTGTCAAGGTGATGACAGAGAGAGAAAACGGAAGGAATTGAAACTGGGCGTGTGGGTGAGATGAGAATAGCTTTATATAACAGGATATACGGGAACTTTAGAAAGAACTTTGTTTACAAAAACTTCTTCATTATGGTTCATGTTGCAATCCATTTTCCAATTTAAAAAAAGATAGAATTTCCAGGGTGGTTCCCCAAGCTTAGTAGAGATGGCCATGAATGCATTTCCCTAAGGAAACATGCCAAAGTTAGAACAGTTGGTCAGGAAAACAATGCCTAACATCCCCCCCACACCCCCACCCTCAACACACACACACACACACAAACATCACTGTCCCAATGTCAATAGAAAATTCCAGCCTCATTTCTTTAAAACAACATAAGTTAACTCAAAGAAGTTGTGCAAGATTGTAAGATCTTAAATGTAGTTTAGTATATTATGTCTTTCCTCAACATTACTCTATGCCCTGAAGTATTTTGCATCCATCTGAAAGGGCAGACTGAATCTCAGTTTAACATCTCATTCAAATAATGCATGCAAAACCTCAGTATTGCACTGGAGCACTAACCTGGATAAGTAGTTTTTCAGTATTGGGCACTTCAGTGGTGACCAAGAGCAAGAACTTTGGGATACAGAAGCCAGTTGTTATGTTCAACTGGTACATATCGTGAGAACAACTAAGTCAGCACATTTGAGGAAATAGATCTGTTACTGTTTGGGTTTAGAGTGAATAGTACCTCGCCACATATAGTTTCTAATCAGTGAGTTCATTTTACCAATAACTTTAATGCTGGTAAAATCCCCTTGTCAAAGCAAACAGAAGTAGAATATTATAAATTTGAGAGACAAAATGAGAAAGTAAAACAGACAACAGGCAATTTGCAATGCAGAAAGCAAAGTGACAGAGGAAAAACAGAAAGAGCAAAAAAAGAGGCAAAGGTAGTGAGAAAGAGGCAACCACAGGAGCACAGAGTGAGTAGACAGCAGAGCGAGGAAGAATAATAGAAAGAGAAAAACAGAGATAATGCATAGAGAGCAACAAAGTCAGATAGAAACAGCAGAACATAAGGAGGCAAAGTGCAGGAAGAATCACATAAAAAATAAAATATAACAGGCAGAGGGAGGTACAGAAATATGGAACGAATGTCATAGAATCAGATGTGTGTACAAAACAAACTGCAAAGTGTCAAAACGCTCGTCAGTGACAGGTTAGCTGTTCTTAAAAATGCTTTACAAGTTGCCTTTTCATCTCATGCTGAAACCACAATACCACCCACCTTTCACCAAGATGAGGTTATTTGCAGCTTCATAGGGGGTAGTTAGACTGGAAATTCTGAACCAAAAACAAATACCCAATTCACAAGGAGCAAAGATTTGGAAATCATGCCACTATCAAACAATTTCACATCAAAATAATTTATTTAAAGCTTAAGGTTTAGGATTTATAATTCCATTCTTACCTATCCAGTTGTACCCACAGAGGTACTTGCAATATGGCTTCTGTTTCCACTCCCACACCATTATTTCTGGTGTCTCCCAAAGATTTATCCATTACCCATCAACATGCCATCTCTTCGGGAAAGCAGACAAAACTATGTCCATTTCCACATGTATGGAAACACCCAGCACTACCTCATCACCAACTCCCTTGACCTGTCCAATATCTTTAATTATTAGAATGCTTGACTAATAGGGATAACCAATAGGGATAAGTACAGATTTCCTCAATTTCACAAGTGGAAAGTCTGAAGTTATTGTTTTCAGCCCTCACTATAAACTCTGCTTCCAGCTACCAACTCTATCCCTCATCTTAGCAACCTTAGTGTCATACTTGGCCCAAAATGTATGTGTGATATATATTCGGATAATGAAGAAGAGCCCATATTTCCATTGCCATAACGTCATGCAACTCCATCCATGTCTCATTTCATCTCCTGTTGAAAGCTCCTCATCCATACCTTTGTTATCTCCAGGTTTAACAATGCCAATTCATTGCTGGCCAGTGTTATAACCTCCAATCTCCATTATCCTGAGCTCATCCAAAAATCTGATGCCTATGTCCAAACAAAATCTCATTTATCCATCACCACGTGCTTGCTGAGCTACAGTGGTTTCCAAAAAAAGTACTGATTTAAAATTTTCATCCTTGCTTTCAAAGTTTCCCATGGCCTCACCACTGACTATCTTTGCAATCTCCTCTAGCCCTTCTATCCTCTGGGATATTTAGACTTCTCCAATTTCAATCACTCCAGCACCACAGATCATCATGCTTTGAGCTACCAAGAGCCTAAGTTCTGTAACTTCCTCCCCAAACCTCTCCTTTTGTTTTCCTCTCTCATTTAAGAAGCTCTGTAAACAATCACTTTAAGCAAGCTTTTCGAATGCTGCATGTACAAACTTCAAAGATGTGTGTGAAATGCAGATTGCCAACTGCATGCCTCTTATATCCAGCCATGAATCAGACTGGTCTAATTAGACAGGGGCAACAAGATGATGGGAAGACATGATTCTGTTGAGCTGGGTTTTTAATGAGTATTCATGAGATGCAAAGGGATGCAAATGTGGTGCTATGGCATGGAGCTGTGGAAAACTCACCCTATCATGAAAGTTGGGAGGGGAAAATTCCAAGTTGTTTTCCTGCTGGCAGAAATCTGACTTTTGCCACCACACCAAATTTTGTGTCTCTGCCCACCATGATTTCTCCTCCAGCAGGAATTAAAAATCCCACCCATTGTTCCCGATGTCAGAAAGAATTCAGAGGTGATCAATCCTGCAGGGTAGTAGAGGAGATACCTTAGGGTCTTTCATGAGTTAGTGCTGCAGTACTGGAATTATTATAGACTTTTCTTGAAGGATGCATAATTGATGGGTTGAATCTATCTGATTATCACTGTCTGAATATTTCCTAATCTGGATTGGGTTCAAATTTTGTTTAGTAACAAAGTCTTGGGACATTTTACTATGTTACTGGTGCTATATAAATGCACCCTGTTGTTACTGTAATCAGATCATCACAGATACAGAGAAAACTCAAGTTCAATAAAGATATATAGGCAAGAAAGGCCATTCAACCCATCAAATTCATGCATCCTCCAAAAAAAGCCTATAATAATTCCAGTACCACAGCCACTAACTCATGAAAGGCTCTAAGGTATTTTTCTACTACTCTGCAGGGTTGATCACCTCTGGAGTAAGAAATTCTTCCTGACATCAGTAACAATGGGTGTGATTTTTAGTTCCTGCTGGGGGAGAAAGCATGGTGGCCAGAGACACAAATTTGGTGTGGTGGCAAAAGTCAGGTTTCTGCCAGCAGAAAAACAAATTGGAACATTCCCCTCCCAACTTTCATGATAGGGTGAGTTTTCCACAGCTCCATGCCATAGCACCACATTTGCATCCCTTTGCATCTCATGAATACTCATTAAAAACCCAGCTCAACAGAATCATGTCCTCCCATCATCTAGTTGCCCCTGTCTAATTAAATCAGTCTGATTCATGGCTGGATATAAGAGGCATGCAGCTGACAATCTGCACTTCACACACATCTTTGAAGTTTGTACCTGCAGCATTCACCTACCTTTCACTGCACTGTTCTTGTGAATGCTCCAACTCAGTGCCAATCCAGTGCTATTCAGGCAAGACTAGTGAGAAGGGATGGAAGGGAGAGGCATATGGGGGAGAGGGACAATTGGACAGAGATAAGGGAAGGGGGTGGGAGGCAGGTGCATGACACAGGGAGGGCAGGGGTTGATTGAACAGAAGTGAAGGAAGGGGTGAAAGGCAGGTGCATGACTAAGGACAGAATATTGTGATTGAAGCCCAGGAGGGAAAGAGTAGACAGAACCACCTGACCTCAAGGAAATGGAGGTGATGAGGAATAGAGGAAAGGGGTGGACAAAGACACATGATGGGAGTGGGGGAGAGGCAAGTTTAAAGGAAAAGAAAGAAAAAGTGTGAGTCAGTTCTGGGGAAGTACAGAGTACAGTGTTGGGGCTAGAAGTCAAAGGCAGTTCTGGACAATGCAAATAACTTTACACCGCCTTGCAGGTTTTAATAGAAATAGATAGAACATAGAACATTACAGCGCAGTACAGGACCTTCGGCCCTCGATGTTACGCTGACCAGTGGAACCAATCTTATGACCCTCTAACCTAAACTATTACAATGCTATCCATATGCCTATCTACTGACCATTTGAACGCCCTGAAACTTGGCGAGTCCACAACTGCTGCAGGCAAGGCATTCCGTGCCCTTACTACTTTCTGAGTAAAGAACCCACCTCTAACATCCGTTCTATAACTACCACCCCTTAATTCAAAGCTATGTCCCCTTATGTTAGCCATCTCCATCCAAGGAAAAAGGCTCTCACTGTCCACCCTATCTAACTCTCTGATCATCTTATATGCCTCAATTAGGTCATCTCTTAGCCTTCTTCTCTTTAATAAAAATAACCTCAAGTCCCTTAGCTTTTCCTCATAAGACCTACCCACCATTCCAGGCAAAATCCTGGTAAACCTCTTCTGTACCCTTTCCAATGCCTCCACATATTTCTTATAATGTGGCAACCAAAACTGTATGCAATACTGCAAGCGCAGCCGCACCAGAGTTTTGTACAGTTGCAATACAACGTCTCGGCTCCAAAATTCAACCTCTCTACCCATGAAGCTAACACACTGTACGCTTTCTTAACAACTTTATCAACTTGAGTACCAACTTTTAGGGAACTATGCACATGTACACTGAGATCTCTCTGCTCATCTACACTACTAAGAGTCCTACCATTATCCCTATATTCTGTACACATATTACTCTTACCAAAGTGAATCATCTCACACTTTTCCGCATTAAACACCATTTGCCACCTCTCGGCCCAGCTCTGCAGCTTATCTACGTCCCTCTTCAAACTGTAACATCCATCGTCACTGTCTACAACAAATAATCTCAATCCAGGAGGTGGAAGACCCACTTCTGCACTGTTGTTTATGTTCAATATGATACGCAGGGCATGATCATTCCCTCATGTATTTGGACCCAAAAGGTTGGTGGCTTAGTACAAGGCAGCAAATGACACTGTCATGGTCAGAGGAGGCACCTGCGCCCTGCAAGTGGGAGAATTGGTATATAAGATGGTATGGTCGATGGTCTTATAGAGGGTAAGGGGTTCCAGTAGGCCATTCTACATAGGGCATCAAGTTGGAAGACATGAAGCTTGCGGACATTGACTGAAAACGTTTCAGGCATGAAATCAGGGCTATTAACTACACAAACAATGAACTCCAGGTTAAAGGGGGAGATAGAAGAATGATCTGAGAGATGAGCATCGAGAATGATAGGAGAAACCAAAAGTGTGATTGCCCTTGACATCAAGGCAGCATTTCACCAAATTTTGACATCAAGCAGCCGTAGCAAAACTGGAATCGGTGGAAATCAGGGAAAATTCTCCATTGACTAAAGTCATTCCCAGCACAAAGAAAGATGGCTAATCATCTCAATCCCAGGATATCACTGCAGGAGTTTCTCAGGGTAGTGTCCTAAGCCTAAACAGTTTCAGCGTCTTCATCAATAACTTTCTCTCCATCATAAGATCAGAAGCGGGGTGTTCATTGATGATTGCACAACTCCTCAGATACTGAAGCACTCCTTGTCCATACACAGCAATAGCTGGACAACATTCAGGCTTGGGATCATTAGTGGCAACTAACATTCACACCACACAAGTGTTGGTCAATGTCCTTCTGCAACAAGAGTGAATTCTGCACATTCAATGGCATTAATATTGCTGACCACCTTCTTTGTAATCCTCAACATCTCAGTGAAGACATCAATCTCAGAACGTGTAGTCACAATCTTGTGTAATGTTGACCTTGCCTAAGCAGCCTATGGAGTATGTGTCCATTCTGTAATAGGATAAGAAATCCACCAGTGCTCAATTTGAAGCTAGTGGACATTTTGCAGTCCTGTAAGCATTTCACCAACATATCACTGCCCCATGATAGCTTTCAAGAGGCAGAAACAACAACAACTCGAACATCAGTGTACTCATGGCAGCATGTCAAAGAAGACAATAATCAATTGGCAGTTATCGCTTGACCATGTAAGGACTGAACTAAATTCAGACAGCAGCATATTTCCATAGGCCACCTGTCAAGCATGAATAATGTTCAGACCTCATTCTGTTACTGAGACCCCAGGATGACTTTAGTCTTCAAGACACTGACCAATCACTCTACAGCATGGAGGCAACCTTGCGAGTCAAGTGACCTTTGGGTGCACAGAGTGAGCTTCAGCAGACCGTCATCTGATCATTGACAAGCATTTATGACTCTGCCTTGATTGGGTGTTTCCCAAGTTCATGTCACATGGGCTCACCAACCTTCAGCTGCCTTTTTGGTTCTTCGGGGCTTCTCTTTGCTCACTTCTCTCACAGTTTGCATGCTAAAGCTATTTCTTTTCATTTGAAGGCAATGTCTCTGCTCTTTTAACCTGACTTAACCAGACCTATTTCTGTTCCCTATCTTTTAACCCTTGCCTGGGGTTTCCTATTGAGACCTCTCCCTGTCCCACTCCCGTGTTCTGCTTTCTGGGATGCCTCATACCAGTTAACCTGCATTTCATGCTGTTCTTCTTTCTTCTGCACAGGAATGCTGGGCTAATACAACCAGTTGCAGTTGAGCCAGCAAACTAAAGGGTGGCAAGGACTATCCACTGATGAAATAGCTCATGAGTTTGATGCATAACCAACATATATAATATGCATCCAGTACAGTCACATTATACACAGAAGATGATTCAGCTGACCAGTGTTATGCTAAAACAATGCTTCTGTTGCCTGTGCTGCTCTGGAGAAACTCTACAGTATTAGCAGAGTTGATGTCAAGGTCATAGCTGCATAACTTCACCATTATGAGGAGACAGGCCTTCCTGCTGTTATATGAGATGCTGCTGAAAAGTAGGAGCATAAGGAGGAGGAAACGGAAGAGAAGAGGCAACCTACTAGTTAGGCTGTCCATGAAAAACTCATCTGTGTGCTACTCTAATAACTGTAACCCCAATTCCACTTTTACCAACATTCCCACACCTTACCTGATCTCTACAGCATTTACTTTAGCTTCAATCTAAAAATAAAGTCATTAGAAAATAAGCATTGCAACCCAAATTTGTAAATGAAAGCATAAATTATACATAAAAAATGAAATAGTCACCCTTGTGCACTCCTTTAGTGCCTGCCTTTCAGGGGTCTTTGCCTATCCAAGTGTTTCTATGCAGTGCTATCCCAGTGGCTGCAGCATAATTGGTGGGAAGCTACTGATATTTAATGGAGGAGACTGCAGGTGGCCTTGGCCGATGGCCTTGTGCAGCTTTGAACCTAGAAGAAATGACTGCGGGCTGCACTATCTCGACAAGATAAGTAAGATAAAGTTAAAGTCCATAGTCCCAGATGAGTGCTGACTGGTGGTGATTTAACCTGAGGATCCTGCATGTCAGGTGAGGGTCAAGCTTGAGTAGGCGGACCTTTATGAATAGTCTCAGCCAGTCCGGGAATTGAACCTATGTTGTTGCTGTTGTTTGCATGGACAACTATAGTCTGGGCAGGCTCATAGGTAACAACAAGGGCACCTGCAAACTGGTAGGGGTAGAGGTTTAATGCTAACTCCCTGAGAATGGCCATTGACTGAGAAGCTACAATGTTCATTTGTTCTGTGTTTGACTATGTGAGCCTGTTTATTATTTGTGCTCACTGTGCTTGATTAATTATACTTGGGTGCGGACTCAGAGAAAAGAAAACACAATACAGAAGTTGCTGGAAGAAAAGCCACAAGCATGGAACATACAGACACTTAAAAAAAGCTCTTGCAAATGAAATTCCTAAGCGCATAGAAACTGGTGTATCCTCTCTGCATTGTTCTGAGATATAAAATACACAAGTATCAATCCTAGTAAGCTATTGGAGGACAGATTGCAAGACTGCCTCAGACACTGCAAGCCTCTTGATGACAACAATCTGAGCTTCTAAGGATGGCATGGTGACTCAGCAGTTAGTACTACCGCCTCACAGCACCAGGGACTTAGGTTTAAATGCAGCCTCGGATCTCTGTCTGTATGTAGTTTGCACTTTCTTCCAGTATTTGTGTGGATTTTCTCCAGTTGTTCTGGTTTCCTCCCAGAGTCCAAAGACTCTAGTATCAGGGGGATTAGCAGAGTAAATGAGAGCTATGAGAAAAGGGCCCGGGTGGGATTGTGGTAGATACAGATTCGATGGGCCAAACAGCCTTCTTCTGCACGGTAGGGATTCTATGATTCTAAGGCAGCAAACTGAGTTTATATGAATTTAATCTGAGTTTCCACAACAGAACACAAACTTAAGTTTGATCTGCAATGGAAGCTCTCATACAGATTATCATAGTTCAGTCCACAGATGTGCATATGGAGTTGGCCTGATCTCAAGTTGGTGCTGCACTTCTTAATTCTTCTTGACAATAGCCACAGATTTTCTGTCAGGGGGCCAGATACACTAAGCATTTTGTTGTGAATTCCCATCAGTGTTCTGTATTTCCTTACTGAAATTCTCACCTGAAACCACTGCAATGGAATGCATATGTCACCTCACCCTATAGGAGCTGGCACCAACAACATTCTTATCCTCTCCCCTGTTGCAGCACAATGTCTCTGCCCATGCAGAGCCCACCTTAAATCACGAGAAGTATCCATATTTCAGTTGGTAGCTGCGAGTGTGAAATCCAATAATGATTTGTCTTCAACATCACAGCCTTGTTGTTGTTCCTCTACTGCTTGGGCCAGGTTACATTTCTTGGGAATCTGAAAAGAAAAAGGACTGTAATGCAGGGAGGAGGGGAATTGTAAGAGGTCCATATTTACACCATCTGCAGCTAGTAAACCAGAAGTGAAAATGTGAGAAGGAGAATTATACATGAGGAGACTGACATTTTTAAACCTTTGCTGGCCTCAGTTTCAGGAATGGCCATCCCAATAATAGTCAGCACTATTTTCTCCATAAGGATGTTCAAAAATGCCAGTTAATTGCTTCTGCCTCCAGTTGAGCAGTACCATCAATGGGTGATAGTTGGATTCTCTCTTGTGAAGATGGTCATTGCGTGGCACTTGTGTGGCAGATATCTTATTTGCCATTTGTCAGCCGAAACCTGTTGTCCAGTTCTTGCTGTACATAGACAAGGACTGCTTCAAATCTGAGGAGTCACAAATGGTGCTGAACATTGTGCAAACATTTGTGAATATCTCCATTCTGACCTTACGATGAAAGGAAGGTCATTAATGAAGCAGTTGAAGATGAATGGGCCTGAGGAACTCCTGAGAAACCTGAGTAACTCTTGTTGATACAGTAAGATATTTGAGGATGTATTTACTGACTTTGACCACTCGCGTGAGGACAACAAATTCCTTGCAGTAATCCTCAGATCTTGATTCCTGATACTGACTGTCATAGCTTTTTATTCTCACTATTCTCTGAGCATGTGTCTGGATGGTTTCCTGGCCACTGTAGATATACAAAATCTTTCCTTTCCACCTTCTCCAACAAAGTCTACAATGAAGCATCTGAAAACTTTGACATCAGCTCTCTTTCATGTTATGCCATTCTCCAATATTTCCCAGGTGGGATTCACTTTCTGCATGACTTCTAGCATTGTTCCAATCACCATGCAATTCCTCATTAAGATGTGCAGGTTAGCTTTAGGTGGTACCAGTCATTCACAATATTGGCCTCCTTGCTGAACACTGAAGCTGTTGAAAGGAGCAGACAGCACAAAGTAGTATGCTAACTGCATTGCAATCAACAGGCCCAAGTTAATCATGTATTGTGGTCCTTATGCCCATTTTTGTATGTTGTACATTTAAACTGCTATCAAGTACAGGGCCAAGTTTTGGACAGAGGCTGAGACCAGCAAATAAGTTTCTTAATGAAAACATTAAAATACACAAAGTCAAATTAGATGGATAAATGTATTATAAACAATTATTGTAATTTTCATTTGGTTTATATTATTTTGTATGTGTTAACAGTTTTAATTACCTTCAAAAAATGGCAGCAAATTTTTTCAAAAGCTTTCAAGTGATTCAACTGGTCCATCAACAATGTGTAACAATCAAATGTTTATTTAGCATTTCCATTATAATTTTTCGATTTGGAATTTCTACTGAAGATGTTGACAAAGCACTACACAAATTTGTAAATGTGAATTTGGAGTATGCCTATACGTCCAACTTTTAATAATACATGCGGACACTTAGATATTTGTGTGTTCTCACTTTCAAATGAAAGATGTGATGTAGTCAGAGTTTTGATTGTCTCCATAGCAATAGTGAATCCTTATCCACAAGTAGCTAGTAGACACTTGTGTGAGGGGAATATGTCCTAATGGTTTTCTGTCCTTGTTGAAATGAAACAATTTAGCTTTTGTTTAAATGGTACTTGTGACAGATGAGGAATAAATAATTCTTTCCCAATAGAAGTGAAAATTCAACTCAAGTTAAGGCTGCAATTTGAATTCTAAACCCCAAGGATTGCGATAAATAATCCCTGTAAGATTTCTGGCTGCTGCTCACATCTTGGGCTTTAGAGTTGAACAAGACTAAACCTTGTCATTTGTGTATATTTTCAAAAGGAAAAGAAAATACTTCTGGTGCTTCTACATTTGTGTCCATCTAGGATGAAGGCATACTGGAACATATCATTAAGTCCTTGTGTAGTCACACTTCTGGTGTTAGCTGTTTGCATACTCCAAACTCACATTGACAAATTGTTCATTCTCACCTTTCCTAATTTGTAAATTGCTGTGACAGTATAATTAATAAAACCTAGCTCTTCTGTGCATTGATTCATGTTTTATGCTAAATTCAGCTCAGTGCTGCAGTTATGCAGTAATGTTCATGAACGTGCCTCATAGACCTTTCTTACTTATGTGAGTCAATAGCTGTGATTGCAAGACTTTGCTGTGCCTGTTTTATGCTCGCAAAAGACAACTGAAAATCAGCCAACCCAATATCAGGTTGGGCCACTTCTCTGGCATTTCTCCATCTCTGATTCAGAATGCCTCTGCTAAACTAGATATCATAGACTAGAACACAAAACAAGCCTATTCGCTCCAGATCCATTAGCGGCTGCTTGGCCCAAGTAAAGGCCACTAATCACTGCCAAGCAATAAAATGTAAGGATTTTAATAAAAATACGTTTTAAAAAGTAACCGTGTTTAAAAGTAGTGCTTTTGTGAACCACTCTCCTGATTTCATAAATATTCTGATTGTGCACCTTCACATATCAGCTTATTTGCTTCCCCACTGTTCCATTCCCTCCCTTCCATTACCTTCACTAAGACTGTCTCGATTTTGAAATGTAACCAGACTGATTTGACTGGCTTTCCATAGTCATGTGACTATACCATGAAGTTGCCTCTGGAAGCAAACATCTTAAGGTCAGTTTCAATAAAGCCTTTCACTGAAACAGACCCTAAAGAATACTTCTATGCTTGTACATTAAAGGCAGCATGGTGTCACAGTGGTTAGCACTGCTGCCTCACAGCACTAGAGATGCAGGTTCAATTGCAGCTTTTGGTGACTGTCTGCATGGAGTTTGTACTTTCTTCCCATTGTGCATGAATTTTTTCTGAGTGCTCCAGTTTCCTCCCACAGTCCAAAGATGTGGATAATTGGCCATGCTAAATTGTCCAAAGAAATGTGGATTAGGTGGTTTAACCATAGTAAATGCACTGTGTTGCAAGGATAGGACACGGGATGGACCTAGGTAAGAAACTCTTTTAGAAAGTCAGTGTACACTCGATGGGCTAAATGGCTTCTGCATTATAGAGATTCTATGATGAAAATGGGGCTTGATTTTACCATCAATTTGGGCCCATTTTCAGGGGAAAATACTTTGTAATGTTGGGTGTGAGGTCAAGTAGCGTGATCCCCCTTTACCAATGGCCTAAAATGACCACTGTTGGCACTGCACTCAAAATGGGCACAACATCAACTTAAATGAATTTGCATGTATTTAAATTAACTTAATGGCCTGCAGCCCGAAACTTACCTCCTTTACGACATGTTCACCCATCCAAATTTGGCGCGAAACAAATATGGTCTGCAAAGGTCTGATTCTTGCACTCCAGCATCTGAGAAGGTAAGTTCAGAGCTTTCAGTGGCTGTCTGACTCAGAGTAATGGTGGGGGGAGGAAGGAGGTGTGTAAGATTGCTGTCTGGTTGGGAAAGGGTGGGGGTAACGAAGTGCAAAGAAGACACAAAGAACCTAGGAACACAGTTGGTTCAAATCTGCAAAAAAGCAGCTGAAATGAACAGAGCAAAACAGAAGGAGACTGCAAGTAAGACACAGCTCAGAAAGACGCACAGAAAAGTACAAATCTGCAAAAAGGTTGCTGAAAAAGGAAAAGAAAAACAAGTGAAATTTCAAATGAAATTATGGGCTGCAGAGAAAAGGCCAAAGGAAAACCACAGACAAAAGGATAAAACAAAGGATAAACAAGAAAACTACTGAGTGAGTAAAAATGGCCACAGTAAATTCTCCAGTCTCATTTCCAGTAACATTGAAAAATGATACGTGGCAAAACTGGCAGTGTACCTACTTATAATGGCAAAATAATGAGATTGCAGCAGAATTATTGAACATGTTTGAACCAATAAGTGTAGCCGCACTGTTAATGCTGCTAGGGAAAGACTGCTACAAGTATGTACCACTCTATGTTTAACAAACTAGTAAAGGAAAAAGACAACTGATATTTTGAAAGCCTTAGATGCATGTATTTGCCTGTATGAATGTTACATTAGAAAGTTATGCATTCAACCCCAGAGTTCAGAGTGAAAACAAGACAATTGAATGATTCATAGCAACCTTAATGGAGCTTGTAGAATCATATGAATTTGGACAGATAAAAGATTATCCTATTAAAGCTGTATTGGTTTTAGACATATGATATGCTCGGTGAGAACAAGTCTACTAAAATATGAGAAACTGATAATAAAGAGTGTGTTGAAATGCAAAAGTTGGTGAGAAGTCAGCTAGAGCATATGTATGGCAGAACTGACCAGGAAATACATTTTGCTGAGAAACATTCCAGGCCAAAAGAGTGGAGCAACCATGCACAAAAGGAAGGACACAATTATTGCTAAAGACAGCATGGTCAGGAAAAGAAAAACTGCCCAGGTTTTGATTGCAGGTAGCAAAGTCATTTTGCACATAAGTGTTTGTCTAGAAAAGAAGCAAAAGAAGACAATACAGATAGCTATTAGAAAGTTAAAAACAGATGTGAAGAACTATACATGACAAGACAGGTTTGTTCCATTAAGTCAATTGGATACAAATAGTTTGAGACTATTACAATGATGCCCCAGAGATAGCGTTTCAAGTAAAGAAGAAATGCCACAAATCTGGTGCATCATGCAACATAATGACCTTCACAGGTCTGTGTGAAGTGGCTCAACATGACAATGTTAAAATGAAGCCCTTGCTCGTAAAACTGAGGCTATATGATGTTACAATATCATACAAAGAGAACAAATGAGTCTGATAACCCAATGCAATGATAAGACTGAAGATCTGGAGTTCCAGCTTATAAATGGGACACAACAGTTACTCATTTCAACAAAATCAAGTCTAAAGCTTGGAATGATAATCATAAACATGCCAACAGAGATTCACAATATGTCGCAGCACACAAAACCACTGATAGAAGAACAGATCCTAGAGGAGTACAAAGATGTATTTACAAGATTGACATGTCTGCCAAGAGGATGTCATTGAGAAATATTTGAGAATGTAAGGACAATTCAACATCTGCCAAGAAAAGTTCCAGCTGCCATCAAGTCCAGCCTAAAAGACAAGATAGATGAGCTGGGAAAGAGGGATGTAATCAAGAGGGCAACAAGGCACCAGGACCAGATGAGATGCACCCAAGGATACTGAAGGAAGTGAGAATGGATATTGCCAGGGCACTGACCTTGATCTTCCAGCCTTCTCTTGACTTAGGGAAATGCCAGGGAACTACAGAATTGCAAATGTTAGGAAAAGGGGAATGTCTGTGTCTTTTGTTCAGTAATGAAAAGGGGGACATTTGGGTTCTGAAATATAACCAGTCTGATTGACATCTCTGGTTTTCCGTAATCACGTGACAATGCCATGAGACATAAACAGACATTTTGTGATCAGTTCAATAAAGCATCTCACTGAAACAGGCATTGAAGAAAACTGCTGTCCTTATACATGAAACAGAAACAGTAGTAAGGCAAAACTGTCCATGCAACAGCCACCTGCAACTCTTTCAATTATTATTAACAAAGCCCATCTACACTGGCTTCAAGGCCCCTAGGAGCATGGGAACTTGCAATTCAACACATTGAACGTATCCTGCTATTCAAGAAGATCATAGTTAATTTGTGACCCACTTCCATATACTCCTTTTGCCCCTTGTCATTTAATTCCTTTAGTAGATTCTACCAATCTCATATTTGAAATTTATAATTGATCTAGGATCAAGTATTATTTATTAAAGAGAGTTGCAAACTCCATGTATTGCAGAATTTCCTAATTTTATTCCTGAAAGGAGCACTTTTTAGATTATGTGCTTTAGTCCTAGACTCATCAATCTGCGGAAACTGTTTCCTCCTATCCATCCAACCAATTTGATCCTTTAATATCTTGAAAAGTTCAATCACATCAACCTTGACCTTCTAGATTACAGGGACACTATCTTCTACAAATTCTCCTCTTACTTTTAAATCCTGAAGGTTTGAAAAGGTGTGGCAGGAGTACTAGATGATATTCTTTGGCAGACATCCCAACCCTGTAAATATATTTTTGCATCTCCTCTAGAGTCTGTTCTCTGGTCAATGGTTTGTGAGGGGAGATCATGAAACAGGAGAAAAAAAGAGAGGAAAGGAAAGGTCAAGGGAAAGAAGTGAAGAGTAGAGCAGAAGGGAAATAGGGAGCAGGTTGGGAGAGGAATGGGAGAGAAAATAAGAGAAGAAAGGAGAGGGGAGAAAAGAAAAGAGGATGGTGGGAGAGAAGGGAGAAGAGAAGGAGATGTGAGGGGAAGAGAACAGAGGGTACAAGAGGGAGTCCTGATATCTGCTAGTTACCAGGTTCATGGAACATTAGTCCTAAGGAAGCAGCAAAGTGGGTGCTTACTACAAACTAATGATACAGAAAAACAAAGGACAAATGCTATATGCCCAAAAACATAACTCAACAGACAGTAAAGTACGATATGAACACAGTTGACTGTTAGCTCGATACATGAGCTAGATGTAATCAGCAAGCTCTTAAAAGGTTGCATAATATTTTTGGAGTCAGTCAGTGCTTTCTGATTGCACTTGGCTCCAGAGGTCCTTTTCCCAGAAAACGTTCAAAGACTCCTGATTACTGTCATGGGAATTCAGGATATCAACAAAATTACCATTGACTCAATGATGTTCTGTGATCAAAACACCAGGTTTATTACTGCAGATGACAAATATACAGACAAGACAACCACAAAACAAGATAATATATTTACAGTGGGGAGATCCTGGAATCATTTCCAGCGCATACAATAAAGTAAAATAAATAAAGTTTATGTATTAGTCACAAGTACGCTTACATTAACACTGCAATGAAGTTGCTGTGAAAATCCCCTAGTTGTCATACTCCGGTGCCTTTTCATGCAAGTTTAGCGTGGCCAATGCACCTAACCAGCATTTTTTTGGACTGTGAAAGGAAACCAGAGCATTCAGAGGAAACACACAGATGGGGAGGACACATAAACTCCACACAGACAGTGTCCCAAGGTAGGCATCAAACCCAGGTGCCTTGTGCTGTGGGGCAGCAGTGCTAACCATTGTGCCACCAAACTGCCCCCATACACATGCATTAAAATTATAAAATAGCAGAGCATTAAGTTGTTCTACAGTGTAAGTTGTCTTAAACTTTGTGCAAGTGCATTGTGCAAATTATATCAATAACATATTAAAAATGGCTTTGGTTAAAATTCAATGATATGTTAACTCCTTTGAGCAAAGAGAGTGAAGAACAAAGAAAATTACTGCACAGGAACAGATCCTTCGATCCTCCAAGCCTGCACTGACCATGCTGTCTGACTCAGCTAAACCCTCCTATCTTTCCAGGGGTCATATCCTTCTTTTCCCATCCACTCATGTACTTGTCAAGACGCCCCTTAAAAGTCACTGTTGCATCTGCTTCCACTACCTCCCCTTCCAGGCACCCACAAATGATGTTGTTTTCTCCAATTGTCAGTACAGTACAGTTGGATACTTTACTAGTTTGGCACACAGTACAGGATGAAGAACGCAAGCAAAATTAGAATAAGACACCCCCTCCCCACCCCCATCCC
Organism: Sphyrna mokarran; assembly: GCA_024679065.1. Lineage (NCBI taxonomy): Eukaryota > Metazoa > Chordata > Chondrichthyes > Carcharhiniformes > Carcharhinidae > Sphyrna > Sphyrna mokarran. The sequence continues at coordinate 58,392,743 of JAGIQG010000009.1, forward strand.
CCACATACATCAAATACCAACAACTCAAATAACATTTCAGGGCAGGATTCTCCAACCTTGTTGTCCCCACTACATGTACAGCCAAAACTCATTCACTGCAGGGGGACTAGAGAATCCCAGCTGCAAGCGAGGTTAAAGATTTCTGGTGATATAGTGTCCACATTAGCTCAGGAACAACTCCCTAGTGGCACAAAATCTGTGAGAAAGCCAAACCAGAATTAGTGCTGCCAAGATCTTGATTTAAGATCTTACCCACCCCTGCAAGTGACATGACTGTGAACCTGACGTTTTTATAAATTAACATTTACTTACCAGCTTTGATGTAACATACAATGTTGGCATGTGTTGGAGAGTGAACTAATGTTTAAAGGGGGGATAAGGGATGGTCTTAAATAGGGCACCTCAATCTCAGGATTCCTAGCATTGCCAGCATCTTAAGGCTGTGAGCTTCATACCAGTTTTCTCATCTGAGCCAACCCTCAGTGCATTTTTGGGATGATTCTGCCCTATGATGTAATTATCTCATTGAGTTCATCCTGTTCAGATGCTGATCAGGTTGGCTGGCAGTCCCAGCAGTCCCAGAATCAACAGCACGGTTTCCCTGAAGCAGGATAAGTTGGGCCTTTTGGACAGGGATGAATCACACCTCTAGGAAGAGGGGGTGAGGGGGATTTGTGTTGGTGAAAAATGGACAACCCACCCACCAACATCCATCCTTGTCCATCTGCCCATGCCAACTCGCATTATGATGTGGTTAGCATACTATTTGGGTAAATTTGTTTAACAAGGTGAATTGCCTATTATTTTGAATTCCAAGCCAGCTGCTGACCATCTATGAAAAACCAGCCCGACATCATCACACTGGATTTTACACATACACAATAGTTAGTCCTGAATTGAAAATGTAAAATCCTGTCTGTAAGTAGATACCATTGATGTATAAGTTGACCTTTGAAACCTTAGAAAATCTCTCCAAAAACATGGGTTGGCTTTAATACCAAGTATAAAAGTGAACCTTTGGCATGGGTGTGGTTGGTCAATATTTTGAAATGTCATCTTATCCAATGTAAATGGGCTTATCTTAAAGTCCTGTGCATATTCATAACACAGCCTGTATCACCTGCTTGATCCCTTCCACACACTTATACAGTACTATTAAGTAAACATGCATTTGTGCTGTCAAAGGATTGACTACTATTGCAAATTTAACAAGTCATGGCTGAGAGTATTTTTGGGGGTGGAAAAGTGCCAATCGACGTACATGCCATGATTTATGTTAGTTAAAGTTAAGTGGTTATTCCTCTTTAAAAGTGTCTGCACAATCAATTTGCTGTTCTCCAAAGTGCAATGTTACTTCTGTATTTCTGGCTTGAAACAATATTTTGAAGGATCCACTTGATCTTTAGCAGCTTGTCATTGAATATAATATCGTCCAGGTCAAAATTTGTTTGCACATAACAAAATGGTCCTAGTGCTGGCATGGGCAAGATGGCCCAACTGGCCTCTTTCTGTGTTGCAATGTTGCTATGGTTCTATGGCATAATGGTGCACTAGCTACACTTTCTAAAGAAGGGAGAGAGCACGTTGTGCTTCTAATCTCTATCTCATTTACAAATAATAGATACTGACACTGAATACTTCTGGGAATATCTTTCACCATGATAAACTTAAATTAGAACATTTTGAAGACCCAACATCCAACATAGCTTTGAAACCACGATGGGGAAAATGTTAATGAAATAAAAACAGAAAGTGCTGGAAAGACTTAGCTGGTTCAACAACATCAATGGAGAAAGGAAAAAGATTAATGTCTCAGCTCTTTGTTGGAATCTAAAGATATCACAGACATTATAGGAAGTTTATATGGATAGCAGAGCAAGGGCGAAAAGAAATGGCTCAAAATAATGATTGTTTCACAAAAATAAAGAGGTGTGGTGATTGATGCAGAACAGGAGATGATTAAACAACAAATGAGAATGGTGTGAAACAAAGGGAGGGATGATGTGAATAAATAAATTTATATCCAAGACCCAGAAAATCTATGCATGGTGGCAACAGAATAGCAGAGGCAGAACAGAACATGAAAAATCAGGATGGATTTTTTAAAATTCCTGTTGTCCAGGGAAACAACTCCCTACCTGTCATGTGAAGATCTCTAGAATCTACAACTTCCTCAATCCCTGGAAACACCAGTGTAGCCTTTCCACGTCACCAGCACCTACTCTGTAAGAGTGAACTGTGGTTATGGTCTAAAGTCATTAAAATCAATGTTAAGGTCCAAGATTTGCAATTTTCATTCAATAAGCTCAGTTTCTCTGGCATTGGTATTTGCACATTATTAAAAGTATCCATTAGTTTGAAATCACATCCATAAAATGCTCTTCTTTAATCCTGATACTTACTCATTCAAACACTTTCAACAAAGAAGTACAGCTACATGTTACATGACAACCTACAAGTGAGAGATTTCCAGACATCTTTTTTACATACTTCCAGCCAAAACTCCAGCCTAAATAGAAACAATTCTTCATCTGTCAATACCAAAGTTTACCTTCATCAATTAATTTTATGGTTCTCTGATCCAATTTGATCTCATTTGATACTCCCACACATTAGCTAGCACTAGAGCTACCTCTACAAAGTACAGTCATCCTTCTGTGACAAGTATTTTCCTCCTCTCATTTTCAACATTAACCTCCTACCCATTTCTCTACCACAATTTGTTTCCTATTTTTTCAGTACAGACTTGATTCTGTAATGTACTTTTTTTTCTCAATACTAAAATGGTTAATTCTTCTCTGAACTTGTTTTTTTAAAATTCCTCTAGCATACCACACATGGGGCCCAATTTTACCATTGCGTCGCTCCTGTTTTCAGGTGGAAGAAAATGGCAAAGTCGGGTGTGAGGTCATTAACCGTGCCTGCGTCTGAGCAAATTGCCACTTTACTGAAACCCCAAGAATGATGGCAATCTACCTCATGCCCAAAACGGGCACAATGCGGATTTAAATGTATTTGCATGCATTTGAATTGAATTAATGAACTGCCCATCCAACTTTATCAGCATTTCCCACATTATCATTTTCCCACTTTTACGCCAATCCAGAATCATGCTGAAATGGACCTGCTGAACAAAAGTCTGAATACGTAATTCTAGCTGCTAAAGAGATGACTTCAGAGTTTCCAATGGCTACCTGACTCAAATCAATGGCAAGGGGAAAGAGGGAGATGGGTTGGATCATTCTCTGGTTGAGGGGGAGAGGAGGGGAATGTAGCCAGGTCATTGTCTGGTGGAGGGGGGAAGGAGGAGGAGGAGAGTCAGATGTATCTCAGGTGGGGGGGAGGAGGGCCAATCATTGTCTGTGGGGACAGAAATGGCTGATCATTGTCTAGTAGTAGGGGGGAAGGTGGGGAGAGCTTATCATTGTCTGAAGTTGGATAAGTCCCCTGGGCCGGACAGAATTTACCCTAGGATTCTCTGGGAGGCAAGGGAGGAGATTGCAGAGCCTCTGGCTCTGATCTTCAGGTCGTCGTTGGTTATGGGTGTGGTTCCGGAGGACTGGAGGATAGCGAATGTGGTCCCATTGTTCAAGAAGGGGAAGAGAGACCTTCCAGGGGATTATAGGCCAGTGAGTCTTACTTCTGTTGTGGGCAAAGTATTGGAGAGAATTATTAGGGATAGGATTTATAGTTATTTAGAGAGAAATGAATTGATTGGGGATAGTCAGCATGGTTTGTGAAGGGTAGGTCGTGCCTTACTAACCTTATTGAGTTTTTTGAAAAAGTGACCAAAGAGGTGGATGGGGGTAAGGCGGTTGATGTGGTATATATGGACTTTAGTAAGGCGTTTGATAAGGTGGCCCATGGAAGACTTCTGCAGAAAATGCAGATGTATGGCATAGAGGGTGATTTAGCTAATTGGGTTAGGAATTGGCTAGCAGATAGAAGACAGAGGGGGGTGGTTGATGGGAGATATTCATCTTGGAGTTCGGTGACAAGTGGTGTACCTCAGGGGTCTGTTTTGGGGCCCCTGCTGTTTGTAATTTTTTATAAATGATCTGGATGAGGGTATTGAGGGATGGATCAGTAAATTTGCAGATGACACTAAAGTCGGTGGAGTGGTAGATAGTGAAGAGGGGTGGTATAGTTTACAGAGGGACTTGGACAAGTTGCAGAGCTGGGCCGAGAGGTGGCAAATGGAGTTTAATGTGGAAAAGTGTGAGGTAATGCACTATGCAGAAATAATAAATGTGTAGAGTATAGGGCAAATGGTAGGATTCTTAGTAGTCTAGATGAACAGAGGGATCTTGGTGTGTATTTGCATAGATCCCTGAAAGTAGGCAGTCAGGTCGAGAAGGTTGTTAGGAAGGCATATGGAGTCTTGGCTTTTATTGGTAAGAGGGATTGAATTTCGGAGCCGCAACGTCATGTTGCAACTGTACAAAACTCTAGTGCGGCCGCACTTGGAGTATTGTGTGCAGTTCTGGTCCCCCATTATAAGAAAGATGTGGAGGCATTGGAGAGGGTACAGAGGAGGTTTACCAGGATGTTGCCTGGTATGGAGGGCAGGTCTTGTGAGGAGAGGCTGAGGGATTTGAGGTTGTTTTCGTTAGAAAGTAGGCGGCTAAGAGGAGACCTTATCGAAACATATAAGATGATTAGAGGTTTAGATAGGGTGGACAGTGATAGTCTTTTTCCTAGGATGGAAAAAGCTAGCACGAGGGGACACAGCTTTAAATTAAGGGATGATAGTTATAGGACGGATATCAGAGGTAGGTTCTTTACCCAAAGGGTGGTTCGGGAGTGGAATGCCCTGCCTGCAGCAGTTGTAGATGCTCCAAGTTTGGTGGCGTTTAAGAGGTTAGTTGATAAGTATATGGAAGAGAAGGGAATGGTTTAGTTTGGAGGGGCATTGCTTTTTATATTGGTTGGCGCAACATCGAAGGCCGAAGGGCCTGTTCTGTGCTGTAATGTTCTATGTTCTATGTTCTATGATGAGGAGGGAGGAGAAGGCGGGTCAGATGTTTCTGAGGGGGATGGGTTTAGTGTGGGTGTGAGTGAGGCCAGATCATTCTCAGGGTGTGGGAGAGAAGAAAGGCGAGTAAGATGTGTCTCTGGTGGGGGATGAGGGGGAGGCCCAATTGCTCACTGGTGGGGGGGAGGGGGGAGCAAATGAATCTCTGGTGCAGAGGTCAGATGGATCTCTGATCGGGGGAGGCAGATGGATCTCTAGTGGGGGGGAGGGGTGTCAGAGGGGTCCACTGCAACTCTGTGGGCAATTGGTGGTGGGAGGAAAGAGCAAGGGGGTCATTATCGGTCTGGGTGGTGGGGTGGGTAGATAAGGGGAACAGTGATGTCTGTGGGGGCCATCGCTCCCACTTTTCATTCTCGGGCTGCTTTCTTTGCTTTTTGTGGTCTGGGGGCCATCTGACATGGAGGCACTTTCTCATACTGCATAGTTCAGAGCTTCGAATGTTTTGGCCATGCTAAGTCCCGCCCAAAAGGAGAATGGGACTGATGATTTTTTTTAAGATTGAGTGCATATAGGAGTGCCTGAAAGCACATTCCCAAGTCGGATCTGCATTACGCCCAGATTCAGCATTTAGAATGAAAATGGTAAAAATGGGCCCATGGTGTCCTAAACATAATTTGTCTTACTGAATCCTCAGAGTTTAATCCGGACTCAGTCTTCTACCCCAAATCATCTCTTCCCAAAACCTCAAAATTATGCAACCACCTGCAGGAGCAGAGAAATTAAGCTGCGTGATATTAATCTATAGTGAAATTTCTTTACTTAAGACAGAAATCCATTTTTGTGTTTAATATTATTATGATAATATAACATAAATTCCACAAACCAAGTGACAATATTTGGATGCATAACTAGGGCTGACACTAGAGTGAAAAACTGAGGGAATATTATATTATCAGTGGTACCATTTTTCAGAGTAGACATTAAACTGGGTCCCATCTCTCATGATGCCACTAAAAGATTCCATGGCAGTACTGAAGGAGACTAAGGGAGTTTTCTAGGTGTCCTGTCCAATATTTATCCTTCAACTAATATCATCAAAATAGTTTAACTTATTGTGTATCTCAGTGTTATTTGAGGGTCATGTTGTGGATAATTTGGCTATTGTTGATACCCCATAACTGTGGCTCAGTCCACTTCAATAGCTAAAACTTTAACATTCAGTCCTATCTGCAACATGTTTTGCAGAGGCAGCTCACCATCAACCAATGGCAGGATTATCCGGTCCCTCCAATATAAATGGGATTTCCTATTGTTTGCACCCAGGACAAGGGTCCACAGCAGTGAGACCAGATGATCCTGGCAGGACCAGCCGGACAATCCCACCCATGTCTTCACAAAAGAAAGGGCCTCAAAATGTTTAGGATGTTTGTGATACCATTATCAGCCTCCTGTCATTTCATCAAGGTCACTCATAATTACTCCACTCTGACAGAGCAGAAGTTGATTTCTGAGCAGAAGCAAGTACAAAATATTAGATTGGCTTCATAGACTCTGTGATAATTTTGAGATTTTTTCAAAGATTCAAAACTTCTTCCTACAAATAGCTATTGTCTAAACTTCAGCTCAAAGCATGGTAGCCTGAGCTCCACTTATCCTCTCTCATTCAACAATGCTCAAAATATTGGAAAAGTAACAAACTTTTTGTCAGGCTATGTCTTGCTACTTGTAGTAAGATTGAGGATTCAATTTAGCCTTTGTCATGCACAGGTAATTTGAAGAATAAATTAGCTTAAAAATGGTATAGTGGTAATGGTCATGGTAAGTACAATACCAACTGAAGAACCCTGGTTGTACAGACTACCAGAATCTTGGGTTCAATCCTCAGTTAGTGCTGAGTAAATTCAGTCAGAGCAGTAAAAAAGGCACTACAACTGGCCACAACGTCACTGGGCTCACAAGGGTCCCTACGAATTTTAATATCCAGCAACTGCCACTGGAAAGTGCATTGGTGTGGACAGAGACTCAGGGGAGCATCAGGTTCAACAGCAATGGTTTACTGACACTTGCAGTCTGGACTCGCATATAAAGAATGGCCGCTTTGGCATGGTAGCAGGGCCTGCCAGGATCTGTGGAACTGTACCTTAGCAACCAAGCTATTGCCTTCAGGAGAGGGCAGAGAAGTGGAGAAAATTAGAATTGCAAAGTGCAACAAATTCTTATAGGGAATAGAATCCGTTGCTATGGACCTGTTTATTATCTAGTACAGCAGAACTTGAATGTTAACCTGGAATCCAAACTATTTGCTCACAGGAAACTAATGAAACATTGGAGTTAAAAACTGCAATGTCTTTTAGGAATCTATTTAATCCCTTTATTATCCATCCAGCAACAGTTTCCATAAAATAACCAGGAGTTAAATCCTCTACCAGTTCAAATGGAATTCTCCCATTTAAACAGCTGCTTCATATTTAGCCAGCATCTGATATTGGGAACAGGCCCTTGGCCAATGTAACAATCAGCTCCTTACAAACTATTAGTTTCTTTATAGATTACTCATGTTTTTTTCAGCTTCTGAAAACAGAATCATAAGAAATTAGGTTGATTTTCAGTCAAATGACATTAAATGTGCACTTTTTTTTTCCTTCCTAATTGGCTTGAGGCACTAAAAATGTTTGAAAGGAAACCACATAATTTATCCTATTTCATGTAATATCCTGTCATGTTTTATAGTTAATCTGAATGTTATTGTAATTTTATTTAATTCTGGTTTCGTGTACAATATCATTAAATCAAACATCCAAGAAAAACACTGATTTCAGCCAACTCTGACTTTGAAACCTTTGAGGTAATTGTTGTGTAGTTTGATATTATTTGGTCGACAAATTAAAGAGTTGGAATGTTAGCTGTGAGCTAAACATTCCCTTTGCTTTGGTAGTGATGTTGTGCTTTGTGGTGAAGAAGCGATGTATCCTACCTCTCCTGACTGCTCTTAAATCTATATTAAATATATCTGTGGAGACATCTAGCTGGCACAGACTTTAAACGACCAAGACAGGAATTGCTGCAAACTGAAAAATTGATGTTACTTTGTGAATTAGGACAAAGCTGATTCCCTAAATTTTCAGCTCCTCCTATAAACTTAAGCCAACACGATGATTGCTGGCAGATAGGCTATTCCATCATGAGGGCATCATCTTCTCAGCTAATTTCACCCATACGTCCTGGTATGTACACACTAGTACACACTCATAAATGCCAGCAACACCGAACAAATGCTGGTACCTGGCTTAATTTTGCAATCCCAAAGTAGGATATTAAAGCCAGTTCTAACATTGCTATGACCTCCCAGATGAGATCTGCTAATCAGTATGAAATTTGGGAATTTGCAGGTATACATGAATCAGACACTCAATTCATTAAGTTGCTGAATGATTGATGGCATTTGGAGGGGTGGTCACTGGAGATGGGAGCTGCTCTATTTCTTTATCTGTCTAAAAGCAAACATAGTGAAACCTTCTGAAACATTCAATAGAACTTGAAAAAAAAACATAGTGAGAACCTTAAGGACTTATAATTGAAGCTAATTACAGCTAAATCTGCATGAAGTTAGGCCAAACCATTCTCCTTTTCTGGCAGCTGGAAGATTATCAAGGCAACAAATCTGTCAGAGATGTAGCACTGCATTAATTCAAAGTCATTACAAATAGGAAATGCTAACTGACACAATATACAGTGGTTACATGATATTTTAAAGTCAAGCAATTAGAAAAAATAAAATGGCTATTGAAAACATCATCAGAAGCAACAAGAAACACAATATTGTTTTAATAAAATAATATTAGAAAATATTGGAAACATTCAGTTGGTCTGCCAGCATTTGTGGAGAGAGGAACAGAGTTTACGTTTCAAGTTTGTGGCCATTCTTCAGAACTGCAAACTGAAAGGCCGATTCAGCAACTTCCTGTTGCAGCCTAACTAAAGCCAAGGGCTCACAGAGTAAGTAACAGCAGTTAGACACTTGCCCCCTCATTCCATTGAGCAGCATGTGGCAGCATTCTGGAAAATAGTGGCTCTGCAAGATGTTGTTTGGAATAGAGGCCTTAGAAAAGGTCATTAACACAGATACAAAGAGCTCATCCATCATATTGTGCCTATCAGTCTTCACAAGTAGCGTAATGAGCTCACTACGTTTATTTACAGCATACACTGCATGAAAAACAACTTAAAGCCAGTATACACTAATCATGAGATATATCCTTCTTAATTTTCATAAAGCATCCATCAGTTGTAGATCTGTAATCACTAATTGTTTACCCTACTCTGTTAAACTGCTCAAAGTGCTCTTTCCAGACATAAGTAAATTTGAAAAGTCTATTGCTATCCTTCCAAATATTTTCTATATTCGAAGTTTAAGAGACACAGAAGGGTCTATTTCCAACACTGGCAATGAATCTCGGGAAATTACCTTGTACAAAAGTTTTCACAATTCAGCTGTTTTACTTCACTGGAATTGTAGCAATTGTGATGTAAATAGACTTACCATGCATTTATTAGGCTTCTCTCCTGAATGAACTCTCATATGTATCAGGAGCTTGTAGCGAGCATTAAAGGGTCTGTATCGCCTCACACATCCAGCCCAGAAACACGTAAAGTCCTCTCCTTTACGCTGATCAATGTGCACTTTTTCAATGTGTCTCACCAAGTCCTCTTGTAGGTCATAGGCAGCATTGCAGTCTATCCATCGACAGATCTGCTTACCATTGTTCTTGGGCAGCTCACCTCCATCATCAAACTGGATACGTCCATTAGGTGGCAGCTCATGTAAGTGAGACATGGTCCCAGGAGGCTGACCAAAGTGCTGCTGGGAATGGTATGGAGGAGGTGGCCCGTGGTGGTGCTGAAACAGTTTTGTATCATGTGAATATTCATCAATAGGCTCATGCTTGAAAAAGTTTATTTTATGGCAACCATCTGCCACTCCATGTTGAACAACCATGTTGCCTACTACCAGACCTAGGTCCATGTTTTCCTCTGATTGCTGCAAAGGGACAGGCTCGCCTTCAATAGCCCCTTGCTCAGAACTGCATGTTGGGAAAGAGGACAGAGACAATGCAGAAGAAGGCAAGTTACACTGGCTGTCTAACACAGAGAAGGATTGTGGGTTACAATTCTTTCGAGCTCCCAAATGACCAATTCCTCCAGAGAGAGGGAACAGAGTATTAGTACTGCTCCGCATTCCGTTGACACATGCAATAAGTGATGTTGGAGAGGTGCGAATAATTGCTGTGATGTCCAGTCCTTCAGCTGATAATGGTGATATTGAAACTGATCGTTTCTTTGCATTGGCTGGTTGTAGCTTGGCTGTATGGTGAGGACTGCCACTTGCCACAAAACCCAGTGAGGAACTGGCATCATTACTAAAGAAATATGATGAATAAGAACTAGAGAAGTTGCTATTTAGTGGCTCAGCTTCAGAGGGCACACTGTTAGCATCCCCGATCTCAGAATGATTGGAAACCCCTTCGTTCTCAGAAAGAAGATGTGACCATTCTTGTTTGATGTTTAGATTTGGGTGATTTTCATGCAAATGCGGTGTACTGGGAGCTAATGAGGTTTGCGAAGCGAGAGACCTGAAACAAAAACAGCCACAAACTTATTGAAACTCGAACCTAATATAGATGAGTATAAATATTAATTTGTGCCATTTCTCTGTTTTTTCATTAGTTTCATTTTGTGTTTACATGTTTCTTAACTGCAGGAACATTTCCAAAGCTAAAAACAGAGACAATATATGTTTCTCAATTTTCTAATATCTTCTATCTATAAAGGTATCTAATATTGTGTATTTGTAGCCTAAAACTGCCAAAAAGATGTCAACCAAAGGTTAGTTTGTCTGTAAATTCAATCAATTTGTTCCATATCACAAGAGTTATATTATAAAATAATGTCCCCTGATCCATTTATAGAATAGTTTTTGGCACTCTTTGTAATTCTCGCATTCTTCTGAAGTGAGGTAATACTGAGCATTTTTGAATAACATTTTTTTGTCACAGAAAGTGCAAGATTTCCCTAAATTGGTTGGTAAATGTGATACTAAGCTATACAAAAAAATACCCCAGATTCAACTGCCAATCTCAACCTGGGTTGTAGGGAGAGGGGGAGAGGTTACAATTGATCTGAGGATTCTTTCTCTGACGATGATACCTGTGGGCAAGGAAATGTGCCAGTATGAAGATGATGACAGGATTGGGTCTCAACTATTCTGTCCTTCTTGATCAGATAACACTCACTATTCAGGCTCACACATGAAGAATGGATGAATACCAGAGTTGTATGTATGATACTTGCATGTTGTTAATTGCATACCAGATGACCCCTGCTGGGAGAAATTGTACTGTAGCAATTATACACCAATGTTTTCTTTTGTATTATTTTGTTATTCCTTGACAGAATATTCTGGAGGATCTGAAAATAAATGTGGTAATTAATACCACATCAATTCATGTAGTTTATTGGACATAACCATGGAGAGTTGCCGTTGCTTAACATAAGTCAGATTATGCTTTGCTTTCATAGGAACAGAAGTGGTCCATTGAGCCTATTGCATCATTCAGTTAGATCATGGCTAATCTTACCTTAACTCTATTTAGCCACCTTTTTGTTCTATATCCGTTAACTTTTCCAAACAAAAATCATCAACTTCAACCATTGAACAGTTTCAGGAGAATAATATATAAAATTGAAGTGAAAAATGCATAAGAAATGTAGTACAAATTTCAGCTCAGGTAAGTAAGTACATTCCATTACAGTCACCAGCAATTCTATAAAGTCAAAAAAGATGAGTTCACAGTTCAGCTTGGGATCTTTATCAGCATATAGAATTTTTAACACAGATATAATATATCAGAGCAGCAAAAAAAAAACCTGGTGTCGGAGTGGGGCGCAGTCAATCCGCTACTGCCGTGAGATGAATTCGGGCCGGTGCTGATGTGATTTCCTGAATGAATCACTGGCTCCAATCTGGCTGTTGCTATTGGCTCAATCCTCATGGCATGGTTCATTTCATCCCTCTTGCTGGCTAAAGCATAACATGGGCTGTATTCACCGTTTGCTGTAATAAAATGAAAGGCGGCTCGTGTAAGATTTCTTCCTCCGCACAAATCCAGAAATAAGAACACTTATTCCTAATCTACACAACTACATCTTGGATGTTTTTCAAGGAATTGATAGAACTTACTTGCCCCTCCCTCAGAGTAAGCTGGAGAAGCTGTTAACTTTCATTTCAGTTTGTGGCGTAAGAACACAAGTAAGTCAATGGTTCAATGTGTCAAATGCAGTTGAGTCATGTGGATCTTGAATTCCCAGTTCCACACCCAATCTGATTTCAGCTGCAGCAGCAGTCGGGGTGTTAGAATTGGCTTCAATACACTAGGTGAGAGCACAGGAAAAGGTCACCCAGAATGCCTGATATTTCCCAGTAACTCTTGCTGCAAAGTACTTATATGTGGATGCATGGTGAGGAAAGAATTGGACTCAACTGTGATGAACTGTACAGTTGAAAAGTTTTCTGCCACACTTACGCAGAATCTAAAACCTGGGAATGGGCTTTGGGGTGTTGAGTTGGCAGCAACTTGAAATTTTACCCTATTGTACGTCAGTGTTGTCAGGAAAGGAGAAAAGATAAGTGGAGGGACAATAAAATGAATGCACCCTGCAGCATACCTCATGATAAGAACAACACACTATTCAAATATAACCCAAGCAGTCAGGATGAGATAGCATTAATCTATCTACAATGTTTTTATAAATCTTTTAATGGATAATTTTATTGTTAAATTCACAAAGACACATTCAATACTTTCTGCACAAGCTCATGTTATTGTACAAGATATTTAAAGTGCTGATGATATAAATGTAATTAGGCTTGCTTTTTGAACACACAGCTGAAGGACATGTGCTTAGAACTGTCAAATGGAAGTATCTTTTCTTTTCCACAAATGGGATATTACGTAAATTTGAATTAATCTACAGCTCTGTGCCTGTGTCCTGACCCATACAAAGTCCTGCTCACCTATCATTTCTCTCATGTTTCCCATTCTTTTGTGCCTTAACTCCAAACCCTTTGTCTATAAATCTGCACCCTGAAACTCATGTCTTGGTCACATCCATTGATGTTGTAACTCTTGGAAACTGTTTATTTCACCCCTCCCCAACTTTTCACTAATTTCCCATAATTGTCTTCCTATTCCTGTCAGAGTCCAACTGTGAACTCTGAAGTATTTGAGATATTTTGAAATACTAAAGGTTCGAGGTAAATGCAGGTTGCTGTGATTTTAGTGCATATGTAGCTGAGATTGAGATAATTACCTTCTTCAAAAATGAACTGGATAAGTAGATGTTAAAAGAAGAGATTAATAATTGTAGGAATTGATATGGATTTTACTGAAGAACTCTCTCACAAAACATGATTTCCTGTGGAAAGGGTCATGTTATCTGTAGAGAATAGGAGCTGATTGGTTTGAAGATGGATGAATATTCTGCCTTTGTCAATTACCTCAGGTCCAAAAGCAAATATTGAAGCTGAATTTCTTTCAGGAGATTTAAAATTTGGGATACAATCCATTACAGGATAGACTGCGGGCTTGAGAGGGCCAAACTGCCCTTTCTCATTCCATTCTTCCTTATGAAAATAAATGTAATTTTTAATACCGCCAAGGGTTTTAAAAACTTCATAGATCGTCATGGTAAGAAGGTATATTAATAGCCATATATAAATAGAGGGAGCTTTTCAGAAAAAATATTTAGCGTAATTTTTTAAACAACATTATTTTGGGAAAATTATTCTGACTTGAGACATGCGATTAGGCTTGGCACAGGGCATAAAGCAGCCACATTGTAATACAGGAATAGATTTTTCTGTTCATTAGCAGCCGGAGCTGCTGACTTCTCAAAACAAGAATCAATCTGGCTATAACAGAGCACTGAGTGTGCAGGGGCTCTGCGCTTCAATAGTTCAGAGGAATTGGCAGGTCACACAGTAATTCCATCATGGCACCACACTGGTCCATCAAGATATAGTGTCTATCAATGAAAAGAGACTTGTGTCTGCAACCCAACTTAGGGTGCTGGGGACACAGCCAGCATTTCATTTATTTACCTGGAATGTTTAAAACTACTTTGGAAATACATCTAAAAATATAAAACACTTATTGCATTTAGCAATTAATAAATATAAAGATAGACATATTGATAATCCAATAAAGTAACTACAGGCTAATACATCTTTCATTTTAGTCTTGTGATGGGAACATTATTGGTAAGGTCTAAAGGTACCTTTCTAAGTTACCCTTGAGAAGGTGTTGAGGCATCTTCTGAACTCTAGTAGTCCATGAGATGTAGTACAGTCACAGTCCTTCCTGTAACAATGTAATGTGTGGCTTGCTAGGCTATTTCAAAGGACAGCTGAGAGTTAACCACGTTGCTGTGGATCTGGAGCCATGTGAAGGTCAGACCAATTAAAGGCACCAGATTTTCTCCTCCAAGAAATATTAGTGAACTAGGTGAGTTTTTACAATAATTTGGAAATGTTGTGATCATTATTAATGAAACTAATATTTTTATAAAAATAAATTAATTTTAAATTCCCCCAACTGTTGTGGTGGGATTTGAACTCATGTCTAGAACATTAGTCTAGCGCTCGTATCACTAGTCCAGTAATACCATCCTGCAACCCCTCTTCAACACTGGTGCAACAAGGATAAATGAAGCTTGTTCTACTCCAGGGAATAGTTAAGCATATTTAAGGTGACTGAATATTGACATTAGTAGTATACTCATGAATGTCTCCCAGTTCAAATTTTAAAATATAGTTCTTCAAATCCCTGTCTTCCTTTTCTTTACAGATTTTTAAAACCCAAACTTGCCCATACAACCACCATAACTTGATTCCACCCAATCTGCTGAAACCCTCATCCATGACTTTGTTGACTTAAGAACTGAAAATTCCAACATACTCCTGCTGATCTCCCACATTCCATCCTCCACAAACTGTGGTCATCTAAAAATTCTGCTGAACATGTCCAAATCCCTGTCATTTATTATCCCCATGTTCAAGAATTCATTACGACTCCTGCTTAATCATGACCCTGATTTTAAAATTCTGACCCTTGTTTTCAACTGGCCCTTCCCTATCTCTTTAATCCTCTGGCCATAAACCACAAGATAGCTGTGCTCCTCTAATTCCAGCCTCTTGAAAATCCCTAATTTTAACTGCTCCACCACAGGTGGCTATGCCTTCAGTTATCTAAGCGCTCAGCTTTCGAATTATCTCCCTAAAACTTTCCACTTCTCCTCCATCTTTGAAGACAGTCATAATAACCTTTCTATTTCACCAAGATTTTGGCCATCCATCCTAATATCTCCTTATGTGGCTTGTTGTCACTTTTTTTAATAGTGCCCCTGTGAAGTACCTTTAGCCATTTAGTTATGTTAAAGATGCTATATAAATAAAAGTTGTTGTTGATTACCATCACTCAATGTGATAACACTTGTTTCTCCATGTTGGACACAATGGTTCTTTCTCAATTGTGGTACGATTTGTCATGAGAAGACCATCAACTCCATGTCACACAATCTTGACTTGTAAATGTAGTGCTATTTCTTCTTAATTGTTAGGAAAAAATCCTAGAGTTCCCTGCCCCACACCATTGTGGAAGTCCAAACACAAATGAGGATTACAGTGCATTCACCAAGAGAATCCACTATCAGGTTTTAAAATAATAAATGCAGTCTTGTCACATCCAAGTCTCACCTTAACTGTTGGTCCATATTGGCCCCCTTCCAATTTGGCAGATATTCAGCATAAAAATCCTAACATAAAGCTAAATCTCCCTGCTATATAGCTATTTTTAATCCCAAAAAGCACATGTTGTCTTAGCAAAGAATATCTGGAAACAGCATAGCAGCTGAAGAATCCCCAGTGCTTTGTGACATCATAATGTCTGATAAACCATGGATTCTTCCATATGCACAGTAGAAGTCACTTTCACCATTACTCTTACCTAAAGAACACAATCCTCTTCATATTTTGACTATACTTGCAATTTGTCAAAGCTGTCTTGGTTTTTCTCAATGTGGAGATGCACAACCTCAAACAGACCATTGTTCGCAGCAAACTACCCAGCCTTCAGGAGAACAGTAACCACAACATCATACAACATCACAACACCACAGCAACCTCTGCAAGACATGCCAGGTCATCAACATGGATGATATCATTTCACATGAGAATACCATCCACCAAGTACACAGTACATACTCTTGCAACTCAGCCAACATTGTCTACCTGATATGCTGCAGGAAAGGATGTCTCAAGGCATGGTACATTGGGAGACCATGCAAACGCTACAACAATGGATGAATGAACATCGCTCAACAATTACCAGACAAGACTGTTCCCTTCCTGTTGGCAAATACTTCAGTGGTCATAGGTATTCGGTTTCTGATCTTCGGGTAAGTGTTCTCCAAGGCGGCCTTTAATGACACACGACAGCACAGAATCACCGAGCAGAGACTGATAGCCAAGTTCCCCACACATGAGCACAGCTTCAACTCGGATCTTGGATTCACGTCACACTATCTGTAACCCCCATGACTTGACTGGGCTTGTAAAATTTCACTTATTGCCCCTGTCTGGAGACACTACACATCTCTTTAACCCATACTAATGCTATCTCCACTCACATTGTCTGCATCTTTACGACTTGAAAAGCAGGTTAGCTGTAAAGACTTGCATTCTAATCAGTATTCTGTAAACTGTGTGTGATTTTATATGCCCTTCTCTGAACAGAACCTTCCATACACTTGCCGAAGGAACACCATTTCCAAAAGCTTGTGAGATTACAATCAAATAAACTGGTTGGGCTCTAACCTGGTGTTATGAGACTTCTTACTTGGTTTTTCTCAGCAGAGAAAGGCAGCAAACTTATGGGGATTGTGCTGTCACAGCAAGGATAGTGAAAGTCTTCTATTAAAATTAGTGAACCTTAAGTAGAGGAAAGAAAAATGTCACAGAGTGCACTAAGTCATTTTGTAAAGGTGAGATTAAAACTCATCAATGAAAACGAGTGAATGACATACTACTTCATTTTACAGCCTGAAATGTCTTAGCAGTGCTTGATGCTACCAAATTTGTGAAAATGTTCACACCATAATCTTTCAGCTTATGAACACAAAGACTGACCATCTAAAAGAAAGTCATGACAAAAAAAGGAAACTTTGAGCAGTGTCTATGTCTGGAACCTGAGTTTGAATCCAGCCAACACAGATGCTGATGCCTCCATTCTTTCCTAACAATTATTGCTATCCAAGGTGTAATAATTCAGCTCCTACTAAAAATGATTCAGCTGCACATTGATGGCAGTTCAACAATTTTACTCAGGAAGCATACAAGATTGTACAGAAATGGAAAATAAAAATCCCACCAGTACAATTTTCAATTTAGGATATGAATTGGGCAACGAACCTCAATCACAAATCTGTGTCAGTGATCAGTGCTGCCAGTGTGCAAAAAGGAACAATTTATTTGAGTCATTCGTCACTTCAACTCTTGTCATTTTTTTCACCAAGTTTCTATCAATACTTAAAAATCAAATACAATTTACCCAGAGATTGAAGTTACAGAATAAAATCAGAAGTGAATTATCACTTATTAGGGCATGTAATGAGCTCAGGAAAGTGCTCTGTAATTTAAATCTTGGGTTTTTGTTTTGTAAAACTAGTTCTTTAGAAAATAATAAGCCATTGGTTTTATAAGTTCTCCCCTTTTGATATTTACAATTCCACATTATTTTTTTGCCTATCATATTCCAGGTAAATTTTACAGAAATATTTTTCTTCCATAATTTTGAATAGGTAATGTGATTCATAATGCTTAACAGGGTGACAATATTAATTGTACATGAATCCAGCTTCACATGGTTTGAATCCTGCCCTTTCACCTGTTAATTATAGCTTTTCTGGTCAAATCAATTTTGAGATTTTCAGTCTTCCAATTAAAAAACAATCAGTCACAAGATCCCCCAATGACTCAAGTCAGTACCTTGGTCTGAATTTATCCCTTAGCCAACATTTTTTTAAAAAATGGTGTTTATTATATATCTGTTGGTGGGACCTTTCTGCGCTTAGATTGGTCATTATGTTTCCTACATGAACAACCTTTCAAAAATCCTTAATTCGCTGTAAAGCTCTTGGGAATGTCCTGAGGTTATTATGATAGTCACAATTCGTGAACAAGTTATTTCTCTTTCTTTGCAAGTGCACACACAAGTAAGTGCTGAGTTGTACTGACACAGTCTATACTGAGTTAGCTGATACTGGTTGAGAATGCTGTTTGAGCGCTGCAATTGCATTTAATGTCCCCAGGCTAGAAAAGATGAAAATCAACCAAGCTGATTCTCTCCAAAAACTGGTACCTCCTTCTGGAAAGTGTGCACGTACCATGGGCAGTCTCAGGCTGTTCCAGAATGACCTCCATATTATACAGCCTGCTAACAATCAATGTCTAGTCTCAGACATGAAGAATGATCACTTGGGTATGGAATTCAGTAGTGACCAATACCCATGGCACTGCACTCAAAACCTCAGTTAGTGTCTTCAATACAGAATATTGTCAGAAAAAAGTGTTGTACATTAAGTGTCCTCGCCTAGGATAGATGGAGAGGATTCTTTTGAGTGATACATTATTACATGATTCATTTTCATCTAGTTTGCTGCAGAATGAAAACAAAAATCTATAATTCTGAACTGGTCAAAGTGTTTCTCAATGAAAATTTAACATTACAGGCTCAAATCAACAGTATAACCAGAATGCAATGCATCAAGGTCTATGTTAAGGGATAGCACTGCTTACACTCACACACAAACACACACTGTGAAACACAGAAGACAGACTATTCTGTAGGGCTAAAGGTTTGCACTATTCAAGATCTACAGACTTCTTATTTATAAAAGAATTCTTCATTCATCATTTATTCCTGAACTACACTGTTAAAGCCTGCCTTGCATTTTGTCTTTAACTACATTTAACAATAAATCATGCTATGATATAGTCAGTTTTTAAAGGTTGATCTGCTTTCCTTTACAATTGAAAGGCACAGGTAATATGATCCACTCTAAAGAGAATAAATCACAAACTATTTAATTCTTGCATATCAGTTTATTTTAATGCAAACACTTACAAATAATTATTCAAATACAAATTGAATCCCCGTGGCATTCCACATGAACAGAAATATAAAGGCTCTTTTGCTGCTTGTTTGCCACTCTTTCAGAATTTTGTCATGGATTGATTATTCTCTATTAATTATTATTAATTATTATCAAGAAAATTAATTTTTGGATAAATATAAAGTTAGTCAAAATTGTGACCATTATTGCAAAGATCTTTCAGCAAACTTGCATATATATCTCAACATAATTTTACCAATCTCATTTTAGGGTTGTCGCCCTAGGACTTGTCATGTGATCTGGGAGGCCACAGTAACTGTTGGCAAAAGCTATTGGACATTCATCTTACCAAATGACAGGATGCTAGGGCTCAAGCACTATAGCAATAACAGATTGTGGTAATCCTTAGTTTGGACTATAAAGCAGGGATAAGCCTGGGCCTAGGGAGTGAAGTAAAGGTGGGCCTTAACCAAAGGAGAAGAGTGGCCTGTAACCTAATGATTAGTGCAGAACAAAATAAGATGAGGAGTGAAGAAGATTTGGAACTGAATAGCGAAGCAGACATGCAGGCTTGATATTTAAAGAGAAGAAAGGATGAAGTGGAAGACTGTGAGTCAAGGAAAGTGTTGGTTTCCATCGAGTCCTGCTGAACTGAGAAAGGACCCATGGAGGCAATCAGGGAGGAATGACATGGGTCAGAAATTATGAAGGGATCATAAAGAGGATTAAAGGAAGCAGAAAGAAGATCGCAAGGAGCTCATGTAGGAGCTCAGGGGACAAACCATGGGGGAGTACCTGCAAGAGTGTAGATATGATCATAGGTCATGAAGAAAATTGGAGGGGAGGGGAGGGGATCACAGGTCAGGAAGAAAATGGTGGACATCTTTTATTGTCCAATCAAATAAACCAATTTAAATTAACTCAGGTGAACATTAAGACATGGGGGAGGGAATGCGCTAATCATCGGGGTGATTAATAATGTTGATGGTATATCAAGGGAAACACAACTGGTCCACAAGTAGTGCTGGAAAGGCATTTAGCTGTTACATCCAGATTCCGCACCTCCCTTTCTGAAGCCCAGAAAACAGAGATGGCTTTTTAAAATTGAAAAACAAATAATATCTCTGGCACACATTCTCATTAAGGCAATACATGAGGGAACTACATCCTCAGAGTGGTTTGGTTGCCCATTCCTGTACCACTGAATCAAAAAGTGTTAAATTTTAACTTCCCACAGCTCAAACTTCACACTCACCCTCACTAAATCCAGGAGAGCTGAGTTTCCTATTTTGACTAGGACCTTATCAGATGGCACGAAATCTGTTCTCACATGGAAAGAAGTTAGGAAGTACATGGTCAACAACGCAAAAGTAAAGCAGCTGAGTTATGTCTACCTGAGAATGGAGAGGATAGATTCCAAGCCAAGAATGCAGAACCTGGCCTAAACAGGAGGAAATATGATCACTGTCTTTGTTGTTTCATGCTAATCATACAATTGTAATCACCATATAATTCTGTAGGACTAATCAATTTTCACAAAAGAAACACAAAGTACTCAAGACACCAAAGAGAGCCATATTTTACAATTATATCAACATTTTTTGCTGTCCAAACTCAATTTCTTTTTTGTATTTCATCAAATCACACTTAACCTATTAATGTTACAAAGATACTCCAACCACTTTTGTAATATGATTTTATGGCATTGTATTGAAAGAAGGACATAAGGCAGTAAATGAGGCCAAACTCTTACCATCAACAGCCTAGGAATCACATTGACCAGAAATATGAGTAGACCAGCCCTATAAATATTGACATGGCTACATGAATGGGTCAGAGGCTGGGCATTCTGTAGGGAGTGACTTCCTAAAGCTATTTCACCACATACTGGGCACAACTCAGGAGTGCAGTAGAATATATTTCTCTTATCTAGATGAGTGCAATTCCTGCAACACACAAAAATGCTCAACACTGACTGGCACATTAGAACACAAATGGTCCATTTCGCCCCTCAACAGTTTCTGGTATTCAGTGAGATCATGGCTAATCTGTGACCTAACTCTGGAGACCCATATTTGTTCCAAATCCCTTCGTTCATTCAGTTAACAAAAGTCTTTCCATCTGGTTTAAATATATCTAGCATCAAATTATGCTTGCAGAAGAGAGTTCCAAATTGTACAATCTTTTTGCGTGAAGAAGTGTTCCCTAACTTTGATTCTAAAAGATCTGTCCCTGCCATCTCCCTCCCACTCCCAACACTAACCAACACTGAATCTGAAATTCCCTAACCATAATATATATGATTATACAAATAAAATTCTATCTATATTATCTGTTTCTCTTAATACTTTGAACATTTTGATTAAATCACTCCTTAATTTTCTAAATGTAAGGGAATAAAACCTTTGTTTGTTTACTTTCTCCTCTTAGTTCAAATCTTGGAAATCAGTACCATTTTGGTGAAGCTATGCAGCATTCCCTCAAAGTCCAATTTATTTTTCCTAAAATATGATGTCCAGAACTGTCATACTGATCAAATCAGGCGTTTGGATAGCTGACTACCACCCCTGATATAAAGACCGTCATTCTATTGGCCTTTTTGATTATTTTCAGTACCTGTTCATGACACTTTAATTATCTATACCTGGGTCCCCAAAGTCTCCTGAACCTCACAGTTTATGATAATTCACCATTTAAAGAGTACCCTGTTCTATCCTTTTCATGTCTAAAGTGGATGACTTCACTTTTACCCTCACTGAAATCATCCACCACAGTTTTGCCCATTCACTTAATCTATCACTGATTCAAGGGGCAGAATTTCTTACAAGGGTTGCCTGCAAATCAGAGGCTGATGGCTCTCTGTACTCAGCAGTGACACTGGCGGCATGTTGGCTGCTGTTGGTACTACATCCACCACTGTCCTTGGTTTGAGGAGGAACCCAAGCACGGCTGATTGAAGGCAGGAAGAAAGTTGCATATTTGCGATCATGGACAAGGAATTGAGAGGGATTTGCAGCAGCAGTAGTAGACGATTCTCAGTGGGCCCCTATTGCCATGTCCTTTGATTTGGCACCAAATGCCTCTGAATAAGGGATCCTCCACCCTCATCCCCCAGAGCCACAATAAAACACATCAAGATTTGCAAGTCATGCTCTCCATTTGGCGAACACACCCCGATCCCACAACTCCCACACTGGGTTAGTAACAATGGCGGTGGGATATGGTGCTTAAGTAGACAATTAGACATTAATTGCACACAAATTGACTGCAGGAGAAGAAAGTCTACTGTAGAGCCTTCTCACCACAGAGCTGATCAGGTTGCAGGAGAAAAGATAATGGTGTCTCCACTTGCCATCATCCTGCCAGGTTAAATGCCCCTCCCATGACCAAATCAACATGGGGAGGCCACATAATTCCATCCTTTCTTTCCACATCTCTTATAAGTGATCTGATCAATAATTTGATCAATAAATCAAATTATCCTGATTTGATAACCTGATCAATAATTTGCCTTCAATTCCACAAGCTTCAATTTCAGCTATGAATGAAGTCCATATGGAAGCCCATATAAATAATAGCCATAGACATTTCATTACTTTAGTCACCTCTTCAAAAAAACATTCAAATTCACCAAGCAGAGCCTATCTTTTATAAATCAGTTAGCTCTTTCCGATCAGCTGAATATTTTCACTATGTTCAGTCAAGCTCTCATTAATAATGGACTCTATCAATTTCCCAATAACAAATGTTAGGCTAATTGGTCTATACTTCCCTGGATTTCCTCTCTTACCTTTCTTAAATAACTGTTACTTAAGCTTCCAATCTAAAGGAATGGTTCCCAAATCAAAAGTCCTTTCAAAAATTATAGCTAGGGCATTATCTCCTTATTTCTCAGCTACTTTCTTTCAAATCATCCTACCTACCACCTCAAATATTTCTCTCCCACGACTGCCACGCAGGCTGCAGTGTGCACCAGCTAAAAATTGCAGCAACTCGCCAAGGCTTCTTCATTGGCAATGTTCAAACTCGCAATCTTTACCACTAAGAAGGACAAAGACATGTTCATGGGAAACTACCACCTCCATGTCCTCTCCAAGGCATACACCATCCTGGTTCAGAAACATCATCACTGGGTCCAAGTCCTGGAATCTCATACCTAACAGTGGTGAATGTATCTTCATCACATGAACTGCAGTTGTTTGACAGAGTAGCTCACCATCACCTTCTCAAGGGCAATTAGGCTGAGCAATAAGTATTGGCCTTGCCAACAACATTGCATTCTATGAATGAATAAAAATGCTCGGGCAATTTAATTTTTTGTACACATGCCATTTCACCATTAAGTCTCCACAAGTACTTTTCTCCATGAGTCACACAGTCTAATACAACTTTCCTCACTTTAACATTTGTCTCTTTTAAACAACTATTTAATTCTTTTTGGAAGTATTTGTGCAATCTGCTTTAACAGTTCAAGACAGAAAATTCCACATTCTAATTAACCCCTGTTTAAAGTTTAAATATTTTTGCAGTTCTCTTTAGTTAATACCCCATCCAGTTTCCACCTCATTAACCAATGTTAGCATATCATAATTGTTTGTAACTTTGAGGATTTCAATTGACCATCTTAATACCAAGTGATAAAAGATTAAACTTCTCAAGTTATTTTGTAACAGATAATATGCTACAAATTTTCATAGCTTTTCTATCCTGTTAAAATAAAGTGCCGTAAAATATACCCAATAATCCAACTGTGACATAACTAAGATCTTGTATGAGTTTAATAGTACCTCATTCTTTCGTTTTCAATGTTTCTTGATTCCTTTTTCGTGCCTTTCCACCTTTCATAAACTGTGTATCTACATGCCAAGACTCTTGTGCACCTTTGTTCCATTTAAAATCTTATCATTTTCCTATGTTTAACTGCATTATAAATCCTGCTGATCAATCCATTCCTTTCATAGTCCTTCTCGCCATAATTCGCTCTGCCCTCGATCATTTGTGTGTTTAATTAATAAGTGAGACTCTCAAGCATCCTCGCGTGGAACACCATTCATTACACTATTTCAATTGAGGAAGCTTCTCTGTTCCAAGTAGAAATTTCTTTCCAACCCCTCCCACCTCAGATCACCACTGGCTGCTTCCTCTCAAGTAAATGGCAAATGGGTTGGGACCTGAATTTTTTCTTTCCTCACCATTTATTGCTATGCTCTCAACAATCAGCCCCATAGGTTTGCCTGTTGAAGGGACCTCAATCTCTGCTGAGGCCTGTAACTGGTTTTCATTACAGACATTTGGTACACTGTTCTTGCAGGACCGTGAAGTGGATTTCCACCAATATGTGATGTGGCCAGTGCTGAAAAATAAATCGGGGCTGCATGAGATAGGAACTCGTGTGAAATTCATGCATTCATCAAAGCTCCACCTCAAAAAGGAGTACTCTACCTTGTATCAGCTCCGACGAAGGGTCATCCAGCTTGAAACATTGACTCTGCTCTCTCCCCACAGATGCTATCAGACCTGCTGAGATTTTCCAGCACTTTCTGTTTTTGTTTCAGATTCCAAAATCTGCAGTATTTTGCTTTTATTCTACCCTGTATATCTGGCTAAGGAGGACAATACAGCTGAACTCAACCCCGTCCTCACCTAACTTCCATGTGTTTCATAACTCCCAGCAGTGGTAACTGAACAGCAACCAGGAGCAAAAATCTGATTGATTTTCCCCCTTCACTAGCCAAGAAATGGCAAGGCCAATTGTAGTTCGTATAATGCTTCCCCAACTGAGATCAGTTTATTCATTGCACATTGGAAACCGAACTTGCACTTTGGCTCCATCTCCACAGTGCAAAACATTTTTTTATTTCAGGGGAATTCTACATTTAAACTCATTATTTTGTGTGTTTCCATTTTGGTTTATAAATGTCTCTGGATCATAGGCAGACCACAAGCCATGCAGCCAAAATTATAAGTAGATTTTCTGTTTCCCACAAATATAACACGTTTAAGAGAAAAGCCCTACTGGTTTCCCCACTGGACATCAAACATTCGACTGAACTGTAAATTATCAAAATAATTCATCAAAAATAAAGCAGCAGATTGTGAAAATGTCAGTTGATTTCAGAATACAAAAACCCCAAAGTTGGTGAAATCACACACTCACTTCCCAGATTCATTCAGTTCAAGGATTTAGTTCCTCAGGTCAGTTAAGTGTCATGACCAAGTCCAAGAATCACACCAACCACAATCAATCCAGCAAATGGCACAGGACAGGGATCAAAATGTCAAGTTGTATCAATTTGAACCCCTGAAAAAAGTTGATCCCAAGTTCCTGAGAAACACTTGGTTTGCAAAAAAACACAACAAAAAAGGAACAGGGAAGGTTCAAAACAAAATATAAAGTGACAATCACTAAGGACAGGTAGATGACAGCCATGTGAAATCTTGTGTTCCAAATTGTTTATTTTGAATAAAATCAAAGTTGGGACTTCAAAAAAAAATAACATGATCTTCCCTTTCCCTATGCCCTCACTCAATTGGATTCAGGTTCCAATGCATGTATTGTACTCAGCACCGCAATACTATGGCATTCCTTTTCTCTCTGAATACTTCTCCACAATTTCAGGCTTTTAAAATCTAATATAAAGAAGAATAGTCACTGTGGTGGTATAGAGAAATATAGAAACCATTTTTCACACAGCAAGGTTCCATAAACAGCAATGCATAAATGATCAAAAATTCTGTTTTTCAGAGATGTTGGATAATGGATAAATATAGGTCGTCACCAAAAAAATTCCTCTTTTAGAATGATCTTTGAGGGCTGACCTCATGGATTAGCATCTCATATTAAAGATAGCACCTCAGACAATTCAGCATTCCCTTGGTACTGCCCTGAAGATAGTACCTCCAAAAATGAGGGACTCCTTCTGCCCTGCCTAGATTACGTGTTCAACTCTAGAGTAGAGCTGACTCAGAGGCAAGGGTACTGCCACTGAGTCAAAGCTGACATCTAAATTTATGACTTACAATATCACAACTGCAAGATGGCAGAGTGGTTAGCATTGCTGCCTCACAACGGCAGGGACCCCGGTTCGATTCCAGGTCACTGTCTATGTGGATTCTGCACATTCTCCTCCTGAGTTTGCACCACGTGCTCCAGGTTCCTTCCACAGTCTGAAAACTTGTTGGTTAGGTGCATTTACTATGTTAAATTTTCCCTTAGTGTACCTGAACAGATGCCAGAGTGTGGTGACCAGGGGATTTTTCACAGTATCTTCATTGCAGTGTACAAGTAAGCCTTATTTGTGACTAATAAATAAACTTTAAATTCACAGTGTTAACATAAGCCTACTTGTGTCACTAATAAATAAACTTAAATTTAAAACATACACTGATGACACTCAATTATACTCAGTTTTTGGATTGAATAGCCTTTCTGAGCACACAATAGCCATTTGGGCATGATACCAAAGGTCTGTCAACATTACTGACAGACACTGCCTCCAGGGGAGGAGGGTAATATATTGGAGGCAATCACAAAATTCCTCAAAATAAAACTGTGCAGCTACTCCAACTATCCTGAAGGTTAATGGGATTGCTCTATATAAATGTACCCCTACAATATAATGTTAAAACACTGTCTAAGATCCTACTTGTCATTCCTAATTAAATGCAGATATTAAACCATAAATTAAACCACTGGTATCCATGAAAATATGTTGAATAATAAAGGCATTCGCCACAAGGATGAGATGTTGTACTCACATGCAAGACAATGATCACTGTACACAGCACCTACATGAAGCATACAATTAATGCTGCCTGTTCTAAACTTCTTTCTAATTTAGCAAATATCACTTTAGACTATGTTCCAGACTGTGCTTGTGTCTGGCACTGTAGCTAGCTGAGACGTGAAACAGATTTTCCATTAGCAGTAGTTAACAATTAAACAATCAAAACTCTTTAAGTGTACATGAAGTAAACAGACTGAATTGAAACTGGAATTGACAAAGGAACTGCAGAACAGACTTTCACTAAATAGAATTCTAAATTGTGACAATTGGAATGCTACTTTCCTAAATTTTATTGGTACAAAGATGAAATTGGCATTAATCTGCTGAACTGATTGAAAATGGTCTGCAAAAACTGCTCTAAAGGAGGAGAAATGAATTGTGGGTTGTGAAAGGCAGAGTTTATGAGCCCAGCGTTCAGTCAATACTTCTATATGATGCCAAAGACTGGCAGTGAATGAAGGCACATGAGTTGAGGTTGAATGCCCCTTGAAAAATGCTGTGCAAAGAGGAGTGCTGTGTGTCACTTGTCCAGATAATATGATCAATATTGAACTGGGTAACAGCTAAAGATGTGAAGACTAAAATGTATATGCTGCATAGTCGAAGCTCAGTACCCTTAGAGACTGAGGGAAAGATTTGCAGATGGAACTGGACTTGTGAGACTGCAAACGGGAAGATGTGACAGAAAATTGATAAGAGGTAGACAGGTACAAGGATCTGACAATCAGCCTCAAAATAAAAGAACAAAAATAGAACATTCAGAAAATTTTAAATTTGATCAGCAAGCAGAGGAAGCAGATCCTCTGAAGAGAGAATGGCTATGAGGAGCTATTGTAACAGAAAGGTTCACACCTATGGCTTAGTTTCAGTACAGTGGATGAGATAAGTTGAACAGCTTCGCATAATTAGTCAGAGAGGGTAGCTTTTTTTTCATATGTATTTTTTTTGGAGAGAGGGTGTTGAATATAAAATATATATTCTAAGATCCATGTAAAAATGTCAAGGGCCTGAGCCCCAAATAACGTTTAGTTTGGGGTTTTGCCAGGCTAAGGTGACTCAATTCATTTTGCATTTAATTGACAAAGTGCAGAAACACAGCAAAACGTTATATCATAGGTTAGTGAGAGCTCGTGGAAAAAGAGCTCAAATTCCTGAATTTTAATTTTAATGTGCTTTCACTCTTCAATGAGTAGCATTCACCATTTCGATTTGGCAAATAAAGTAACAAACAACCCAGAAAATAGATGCTTGGTGCAAAATGTGAAAATCTGAATTTTAGGTAAGTTTGTGTTTGATGATGGGATGGTGCAATGGGTTAGACTTAGCCTTCTATTACTGGGGCCAGATTCAAGTCTGACTTGGACTGATGAAATGAATATCTACAGACTACAAGCCACTTGTGGAAAATACATTTGAACATTTTTGACACAGTTTCATGTGTGCAACACTCAAGCTAAATAGTGAAACAAATTAAACATATTGTCTGAAGTTGCGTTAGAGTAGCATCAGATTCACTGCATGTTAAAATGTTGAACCTATGAGTATTTAGTACTGATGTTACTAAGTATTCCTGTCCTAATCACAGTTTCTTATCTTGTACCACGGATATCCCAAATAATGACCCCTTCTTCTGTGCCCCATGTTTTACAAGCCCCAACCAACAGATAAATCTCTCAGTATCTAACCAAAAAAACCTCCCTCAGAATTTTGTAGATTTCAATGAGATCGCCTCTCATTTTTCTAAACCCCAGTCAAAACAGGCTCAATTTGTTCAGAGTCCAATCATAGAACAATTCTCTCTTATTAGGAACAATCTAGTGAGGCTAACAATTACCACCAATTCTCTTGTGCTGTGGACCTCGTTGTTAGATTGAGGCTAATTCAAGTTCATTACAGCTGAAGCACCTTTACATTATCAGTCTGGGTTGGATTCAGGTTCTTGTTGCACAGGTCTAGTCAAACACAACATGCCGATTTACCATGTGTGACCTTAATGACAAAGGACAGTAAGTCATTTGGACCTATAGCTGGAACACAACACAATGATGCAAAGCATGACACAATTTAAAATCAGGCATGAGCAGAAAAATGTTAGAAAACTTCTAAAGCAACTGACTTTTGTTGAAAAATTAGTTATCTCGAGTAATAAACCTAGCTTCTTTTCTTTCCCCCTAACAACCCAAAATTCATGTTATATTTAAAACAGATGGACAGCTGAATGTTGAAAATAAATTAAAGCTTCTCTCTTCACACATATGATTGATCTTCCCCCTCAGATACTTAGTCTCCCATTTGGGAAATTATCCCTGATCTGCAGATGGCCAGCAACCACATCTCTAATCCATGATAATTATAAGTGATTTTATTGTTTTTTGTTTAATTTTAGCAACACTTAATTTTTTCTTGCAACCCATTAAGGTACTTTAAGCAGAGAATCAACTGTAATGGTTAAATCACCCCACCATCTATTCCAACCCCCCATCTACTCCAACCCCCCTTCCTCCACCAAAACCAACTTTTAATGCTTTCAGATTTCAAGATGCATGATATTAAAAACAGATGTGATGGAAGATTTCACTGTATATTTAAGTTATTTAAAATGGAATTTCAGCAAGCTACAAGGCAAACAGCTGAGCCTTAAGTTATAAAAGGCTACAAAGCTGGAAGATGGATGGTATGGGCAATAGTTTTTGGCAAATAACCACAAAGACATTGCAGTCATAAATCACGTGACCAGGATTGAATAATAATTTATATATAACTGGGTTTTATTTCACACTAATCCCTGGTTGATGATGGCTGCGAATGATTTGGATGCTACACAAAGAGAATGTTTGTCATCTTCTATTCTCCATTCAAAAATGCATGTGTTGTGTCTTAGACTATCTGTAACTATCTGGTTTTTATTTTGTGATGGTACACTTCGTGTCTGACTGTATTCCAAAATGCATAGATTCCTTTGTTGATGAAATACTGATTTCTGAACTTTTAAGAAAACAATAGCCAGGAAATCACTGTGGCAGATGTCAGTGTAAAGGATGCTCAGTGCATTGTCTCAACCTCCTCTCTGCAATTTCAGTGGAGCAGACTCACTGCTTTACTTGAAATAGTGGATTCTTTAGCAGTAACAACTTTGCTCACAGTACTTTCCAAGCTGATTAAGTCAGTTATCCCATGAATTAGTGGGTAAAGGCACCACCTGATGTTTAAATGAGCCATCCAGATCAATCCCTGGCCTATGTGCAATTAGCTGGCCTCAATCAGCTGGTTTTTTTGTTGGCAAAGGAAAAGTCTTTTAAGATTATTACTTCAAATTTGCATGGACTTTGGTTAAGGATATGATTATTGTTGTTCATAATATACTACAAGGTCAAACAATTTCAGTTAAGCTCATCCTTGAAAAGTGACATCTTGGTGAAGATGCCATTGGACTGGAGCTGCAGTCAAATCCCAATTCTGCCTGACAAATTAAAGCAATTTCAGCCTAAATTCCAGGTACACTGGTGATATCTAGCCCTATTTCTAACACATAACCTATCTGGTAAATTTCAGTTATAGCTCAATAATTTCCAGCTGGTTCTATTCGGCTCCAGTGTTACTTGAATCATGATCTTATTTACTCCTAACTGTGGCACAGCAACAGAATCCTGCCATATTCCAACAATGGCAGGCAGTTTTCTCAGGGGAGACAGGTTTGTTTGCACATTGTCAGGTTGAGATCCAAACATCATCCCACTATTTCCAGGTTTCACCCAGGACAGATTTGAAGGTGAGCATGGAAATTCCCTTGGATCCGTCAGATAAGTAATTAAGTTGGTTAAAGAGACAATTAAATACAGCTTTAACCCTCAATTCTAGATGTCCCAGACAAGGTACCTGGTTCTTGATTTGGCAGCAAATTTCAAGGGATTACTGTGGCAATTGTACAGCAGAAAAACTGATATGCTGGGACAGTTCAACTGAAGAGTGCCAGCCATGGCAGATGAGAGGGTAACATTCAATATACTTTATTCAGAAAGTGGCTTTCTCTGCTTCATAGGTGATTGCTAACATCTTGGAAACATGATTGCTAACATCACTTGTCTAATAGTAGCTTACCTTCAGTTGCACATTCCTACTGTCAACCTTCATAAAAGCATAGGAGAGACAGCTCCACTTTCCACCTCTGCTGAGGACAAGAGGAGAGGTCACATCACTACTAACAGCCTTCTCTTCAGCCACATATTCCTCCAAAAGGCAAAATGGTTGGACATTGAGATCCAGCCAGAAGCAGGTGAGACTGATAAAATAGGGTCTAAAGGCATAGGATCAGTTCGTTCAAGATGTTCAAGCACTAGTACCTTGGGAAGCTCAGGTTTTCATACCTGCTCACTGCTGACTTCGGCAGCTTTCTTAAAAAAGACACCCCTCCCAGTGATCAACAAGGTGCCTGTTATATGAAGACCAACCTCTCTAACCATGAGTCTTTGCCTCACATCAAGGTTGCACTCCCTTCTCCAGCATGGAGAGAAAGCAGAGGGGTGAGCGTTTGTAATGATCTGTATGTAATATAGATAAGGTTACCATGTATGGTGGGTGACTGTGTAGAATGTGTGTGAGGGCAATAGGTTAAGGGTGTTTGTGAGTGTTGGCTGCTCAGATCGGAATGTGAGGTGCCTGCAAAGAGAGGAATGATTAGAACTGCAAGCTAAGTTGATCTGGAGAGATGTGTGTCGGAGAATGTTGCACAGCTTAGCACCTGAAAGTTTTCATGCCATCCCCGTGTCCTGCCATCCTGAGATCTTGGATTCTCTTGGTACACTGTTTTAAGTTGGAGAGAATATACTTCTACTGCTGACTTTCTCAGTCACATCCATCCATGGTTGGAGAGATTGTCCTCTTCCTCACTCCTTGGGGAAATGCTAGGAATTGAGGGTGGAAGGGGTTGATAACCCCCCATGTGAAGTCCATGGGGAATGACTGACTGATCTCCCTGTGAGGCTCATTGAGTATGAGTTCCCTTTGCAATAGACCTTGGCCTGCCCAGCCAGAACTCAATACGTGAGCTTTTCTAAGAAGGTCCAGGCCTAATCTGTGTGTACAACATGGTCATGGTTTTATTTTGCATTCAGTAATAAACTATATTCCTTTCCAGTTGGGCTTCCTGAGTCGCAATATCATGGTATGGGTGTTTATCAAACTGAAGGATGGTAGACAGTGGTGTTCCTGAAGGTACTGTGAAATGACCACTTTTTTATTAACCAAATATATATTATACAAGTGACTTGGATCTTAGGCTATAGAGTCAAATTTCAAAACTTGCCAATGATACCAAACTTGGAAGAAAGGCAAACAGTAAGGATAATACAAATTGCCTGCAAGAGGGTGCAGAGAAGCTAGCAGAATTGATAGATAAATGGAATTTAATACAGAGGAATATGAGGTGATGCATTTTCACGAAAAGAATGGAGAAAGGCAAGTTAGACTTAATGGCACAATTCCAAAGAGTGTGCAGAAACAGAAGGGTGAATATGCATTGATGTTTGAATGTGGCAGGACATATTGAGAGAGTGATCAGCAAAGCATGTAGGATCTTGGGTTTCATAAATAGAGGCACTGAGTACAAAAGTAAAAAAGTTATGCTGAACCTTTATAAAGCTCCGGTAAACCTCAACTAGAGTACTGCATTCCATTCTGGTCTCCACACTTTAAGAAAGATGTGAATGTCTTTGAGAGGATGCAGAGGAGATTTACCAGAATGGTTCCAGGGATGGGGCTGGTTACAAGGTTGGGTTGGAAAGACTGGGGTTGTTCTCTTTGGAGCAAAAGCAATTGAAGGAGATTTGATAACGGTATACAAGCGAAAAGGAAAAAGGCTACCATTAGCTGATGGTACGAGAGCACGTAAGATTGGGGAAAGAAGTGCAGGGGGATGTGAGGAAGATTTTTTTTATGCATCTCATGAAAATGACCTGAAACTCACTGACCACAGTGGATGGTAGAAATAAATCAATTATTTCAAAAGGAAATTCCATGGGCAATTGAAGGAAAAAAGTCAGGGGGATTGAGCAGGGAAGTTGAACTAACTGGATTGTTCCCTGGTGAGCCAATATCGACTAAATGGTTGACAAGCCTTCTACTGTGCTGTAAATTACTCTATGAAATCAGATTTGATACAAAGATGTGTGCTGAGTAAAGTAAGTGCTGCAAAAGGATCTTAATCTACTTATTATCTCAACACAATCCTATTGCTGTAATATTATTAAAGCTTCCCTGTTCCATTAAAGTAGATAGAACTCACTATAAATCAGACTGTGAAAATTGATCAAACTGCAATTGAAGCAAGCATTAGCAGTACTAGAATTTCAGTAAAGTGTAACAGTGGGGTATGGATTGTTTCTAGCAATCGCTTTAGGGGATATAAAGCCTGGTTTCACAACGGTACAAAGGAGGGTGCAGAGGAACAGGACAGAACAGGAGAAACTCAATTATGAATTGATCCTGCCAAATTTGGTGTCAGGGAAACATTTTTCTCCAATTTCTTGCCAGCAGCCAGTCAAATTAATAGGCTGGCAAGCTGCAGGATTGGACCAGTGGCAGGAAGCCACAACTAGAGATCATTAGGATGGCCTCCAACAATCCTGAAAGAAGCAAACTGCAGCTCAGGGTTTGGGTTGGGTGGGAAAGAAAGTATCAACCAGGAGAGAAGAGTTGGATTGGAGGGACGGGTGAGAAAAGAGGACAGGAAAAACATTTTCTTCAAAGGCCAGTGGAATAGTCCTAGTTCACAAGAAGTTATGTTTCCTGCGGCTGCCATTAAATTTAAAGCAAACTGAATTCTACTATGGGAGTCTGATTTAAATGTGTTAATGAGTGTTCCACCTCAAGGCAGGTCATTTCCAAGGCACTCCACCCACTGCTGTATAAATAGTGATTTTGATTTGATTTATTATCACTTGTATTAATATAGTGAAAATTATTGTTTCTCGAGAGCTATACAGACAAAGCATACCATTCATAGAAAAGGAAATGAGAGAGTGCAGAACATAGTGTTACAGTCATAACTAGGATGTAGAGAAAGATCAACTTAATGCAAGGTAAGTCCATTCAAAAGTCTGACAGCAGCATGGAAGAAGCTGTTCTTGTGTTGGTTGGTACATGACCTCAGACTTTTGTATCCTTTTCCCGACAGAAGAAGATGGAAGAGAGAATGTCCGAGGTGCGTGGGGTCCTTAATTATGCTGGCCACTTTGTTAAGCCAACAGGAAGTATAGACAGAGTCAATGAATGGGAGGCTGGTTTGCATGATGGATTGGGCTACATTCATGACCTTTTGTAGTTCCTTACGGTCTTGGGCAGAGCAGAAGCCATATCAAACTGTGGTACAACCAGTAAGAATGCTTTCTATGGTGCATCTGTAAAAGTTGGTGAGTCATAGCTGACGTGTCAAATTTCCTTAGTCTCCTGAGAAAGTAGAGGCATTGGTGGGCTTTCTTAACTATAGTGTTGGCATGGTGCAAATCACAAGCCAAAATCCCCATTTAAAAATATTTAAACCACTTCTGTAACCATCGTGGAGAGTTAATATCAAGGCCACAGAGTTTGTATTTTGAACTTGAATTTTAAGTGAGAATTTTAATCCATATAACATGGAGTGAAAGTTATGGTTTCACGTTTCTCCCTGGCAATGGATGTTTTGGGAGCCATTTGTAATGATGAATTAATAATTCTGCTTCGGATCCTCAATGCCTAAAATTTAAAATTCTTTTCTTTGTGTTTAAATCCTTTTGTAGCCTTGCCCCCTCTTTATCTTCATAACCTTTACTAATCCTACAACTCCCTTCATTCCCAAACTCTCTTCCTCCATTATGTCCTCTTGTGTCAGATCCTTTGCCTCAACATTGATGATTATGCTTTCAGCTAATCAATTTTACCCCTGCAGTTGTCTCCCTGAACCCTCTTTGCTCTCCACAGTTCTATCATCTTCTGAGTCTTCCTTAAAACTAATTTTGTTAACTAAGCTATTAGTTGCTCCTCTACAAATCTTTTCCTTTGGCTCATCTATTTCAGTTGGTAAAAAGACACCAGTATGCTTTAGCTGCTAGATTTCCAACTGTCTATATGACTTAGGTCCTCTGGACAGAGCTGAGCTTGGCAATTACTTCATGTCAAATAAGATGTATTGTTGACCTCTGAAAAGGAAAGCCTACAAATGCTAAACAGGTAACCTTCCTTAGACGCACATTCAAGGAGTTACATGCCCATTTTACCATGATCAAAATAGGGTTGGTTATTTTGTAATGTTCCTAAATGATCTAGACTCAGTTTATTTTCTTTTCAATTATACATGGCTATTGTTCCTCTCCCTCCTACTTTATCTTCCTTCCACTTCCTCCATTATCAAGTCTCCTCTTAATTCCTTAACTCCAACTGAAGGGCTGAACAATATTTAAAAGCCACTTTGAAGCATTATACAGGCTGAAATAGTATATTCCCCATATGTAACCACTCACCTTTAACTGCATACATCCCTTTAAATTTGAGCTGTCAGATCAGTTTTGCACAGGCATCAACAGGTAAGTTGCCAATATTGTGCTGGGAACTTATACTAATGATTTACATGAACAGGCCTAACTAAATTGGGTACAGGCACAAAATATTCTGAGACTGCAAAGCTGGGACTTCACTGTCAAGACCACATGTGATTAATGAACACTTTGGTAACGTATCTATTTGATAAGTGGTGGGGAAATAGAATTGGTGAAGGAAAGATTCCTTGCGGATACTCATCCAAGAGCATCATTTTACATTCTCTTACAGCTGGACTTGCAGCAGGGTCCTGTAAAATGTCATGGATGTCTTTCCAGACACCTACCTGCCTGTTCGTCCCTCCTGCAATTTTATGAGCAGTGGGAGAGGCATCAGGCAGCCCTCCTGTCCTTGGGACAATTGAAGCTTTTAAGCGACCAATCAATGGCTTCTTTCCCACTAATCACACCTGAGACCACCATAGGTTACATTGCTTGGCCTTCAGGCAGGAAAGGGAGGGTGCCTCCATGAATGGGCCCCCCAAACTCCAGATACCTCACGTTTCTCCTCATGTCCGCCCTGTCCATTCTGGTTCCCAATCCCCCTGTACCATTCACTGGAGCCTGCTAGCCTGGCCTTGGAGATTTATTTCCCTCACCTTACATTATTGCTGGGGATTGGGTGTAAGCCTAGCAGTGGCTATTGCTCCCAGCCTGGAATTAAAGAATTGCTGGACATCCAACTGACTGGCAGCTCTTGGAGGTGGGGGCTTCCTCCCTAGTTAGGAGTGGAAATTTTGCCTTAAGATAATAGCATTACAACAGACATTAAATCATTGCAGGACTACAGGACTGTTTCCATACCTGCTCACTAGATATAAAGTCCTTCCCCTGCTGAAAATGCATATACTTACACAACCGATAACAGCAGGTTATGAGTAAGCTGTAATGTCTCACTCAGTCCCCTGTCATCACCCCTTCTTCTTTCAGGAAATAGTAGGCAATAGGACATTGTCTTGTCAAGTCTAAGTCTATGCACAAATAATCACTTGAGCCAGTTATCAGAAGGCGGTCTACACAACTATATTCAGTGCATTCAGAAAGGAAGGAAAATTGAACTATAAGAAATCAGCTCTCTTCTGGGAGTTAGTTTAAAGCTCTTTATTTCCTTTCCCTCATTATAAGACACTTATGTTCACCCCTAGTCACTTGGGTAATTCATTTCAGACATTTTATGTGTGATTCCTGTTTGAAGTGGCTTGTGGAAATTAAAACTTTGGATAGAATCCTGACAACTGGTTGTGACTGGATAAACTATCAGTCTCACTTTACATCATCAGCAGAGAGCACCAGCACAGAGCCAAGACATCTACAGGGAGTACAGCAACAATTGTATAGTAAGATCATTTAGAAGAAATCCTTTTATATCCACAGCTGCACAATATAGATTAATACTACTACAACAAAAAAAAATTGAGTGCCTTGTTTGAAAGAAATTCCTTTTGTTTAGGCAGTATGTGAAGTGCCACACACAAAAAAGAAATAAAATCTGTTTTATCCAATTGGCACAACACCAAATATAAGCCACAGTTTCCTGAATATCATATTGTTCTTTTTAGTGAAAGCTAGTTTTCAATGATGTGAAGAATTTCTCCCTTCATAAATCAACTGGTTTGAATAAAATGAATAGTGGAACTTGAAAAGTATTTTTTGTAACTATATATCGACCCATGTTTGAGACATTTAGGGGCCAGTTATATTACACACACTGAGCACACAACTGGTGCATGTATAGAATGAGCAGTGGCTGACTCAGTTAACACTGTTAAAGCCTGAGAGTTTATGCTGACATAAATACAGAGCTTCATTTATAGCACTTAAAAATCAAATGTTAACATTGTATCCAATGCATTATCTGGGAATCTTTTGTTCTACTGTTGGTAACACTCTCACCTCTGAGCCAGAAGCTTTGAGCACAAAAATCAAGATTGATACTTCAGCATAGAATTTAGGGAGTGCTGCATTGTCTGAGATGCCATGTTTCATAATAGCAGTTAAACCAACACTTATGTCTTCTCAGGCAATTAGGAAAGACCTTTAACATTATTTCAAAGAAGAACAGGGTACTTATTTCTGGTGTTCTCATCAAAAATTGTCCCTCAGTCATCTTCAGTAAAACAGATTATTTGGTCATTGTCACATTGCTGTTTGTGGAAGTTTGTTAGCTGCTGCCTTTCCCAACAGTGACTACAGTTCAATAATACCTCATTAGCTTTAAAGTACTTCGGAAGGTCCTGTGGTTTTTGAAAGGTGCTTCTCTTATATAAATGTGAGATTTTCTTTCATTAATGGTTGTGGTTGCATTGTATTGTGAAACTGAAGTAACAGAGGGATGTCTCTAAGGAATGGTTTCACAGCTCTTGCCTGGAGTGTACTTTGTATGACTTCACAATCCAATTACAAATGCAATATAACAAGTTTTCCATCAACTGAAACTCCAGCATACTGGTCTATATTTAGCTTTATAATTGGCAGCTAAAAGAATTATTTTGTTTCCCATAAAGCTAGCAGAAACCTGAATGTTGGAAAAAAGATGGAGAAAATCCTAAAGGTTCAAGTCCCTAACAGATTCTCAATCTAAATCATGCAGAAACATACTATCCCAGATTGTCATGTTAAAACAGTGATTTTCTGTAAGTTTCTGTATCATTTGTGAATTATCAGTTAGATTTAATTAATGATGGAGATTTAAGGCAAGGAAAATACAAAATGTTATTGCATTCCTGAAACTGATAATCAGATTAGATTGTATTAATTACAATGGTTGTCTTTCTTCATTCCTGTTGTTTGAAAGATGTATTTCACTTAATTGGCCCATCAACCCCAACCTCGTTCAACAGCTTTAGTTTCCTGATATTTATTTCCATCTGAGCATTATGAGATTTCCCTATTTAAATCCTGCCATCTCTTCATTACTATCATTTGAACTCCAGGCATATTAGTAGATTTTATTTTCTTCCCATCATTCTCCCTCTTTCTTGTGACAGTACTGACTCTCACATCAGGCACCAGCAGCTCTCCCATGCCTCATCCACCTAGGCATGCTTCATGTGTAAACTCGCATTGTGAACATTGACAGGCTGTTTCACCAAGGAGAGCATCACAGCTAAATTTGGTCCTACCCTCAACTAGATGGGCACCTAATCTTAATCTAGCCATAGTAAATAGGAGCAGGATTCTGATGAATCTGATCTCCCTGTAGTGTAAAGATAGTGAGGCCAATTGTTGACCTGTTCTCAGAGTTCCCTTTCATCTCCAATAGTCTTCAGGCTTTTAAATCACAACTCTCCTAGGAGAAAGAACATGCAGGACACTGCACTTTGATGTTGGGAGCAAGAGGGCAAGATTCAAGTGAGCAACAAAACATCAATAAAGAAGCTGAAAGGTGAGGGGTAAATCAATCACAATCATTTAGCTGTAAAAAGATTAAAAACCATTGATAATTTTAGATATTTCTTCTTCTCTGGGCTTCCCTTGACCAACACAACAAACTCAAATAAATTCCTCTCTATCTATTATTTTCCTCTAATTGCTGATCCATCAATCAATCCACTTACTACAGTTGTCAATTAACAGATTACAATTAAATTCAACGAACATGGAAAAGAAAACCTGAGATTAAATAATGAAGTGAATTCAAATGGAGACAAGTTGTGCTCTGTGATGAAAGAGATACCTCATTTAAAGCCCACACAACATGTGGTGCAAGGAATCTCATGATGGACTGACTGCAGATAATTAAATATTTCATATTCTACTCCAAAGGGAAAGATCAAATATAAAGCAAAGATAGACAGTGTCTTGCTTGAATTAGTTTCATATTGTACCACACTGGGTGGCACCCACAGTGAGTCACTCTGGTCAGTAAAAGTTCCCATCAATTGGTTTAGAAAAGCCGATTCAACCAACACCTCCAGCTTGCACTGAACTTGCTGATCCCATGTTGAGCAGTACTGAGGATTACAATTGGCCTCTATATGCCCTGGGTTTAAAGCAGAGAAAGCTCAGACTCTCTCTCTAGATCTCAGTCCCGGAAATGGAAAATAAATGAAATGAATATTCTGGATACATGTGAAGAACGGCCTTCAGGCAAAGGTAATGGGTGGAGTATCTGATCTATCTGACCTATCTGAGGTTAGAGCAAAAGTGTAATTGTTAGATAATGTAAAGAGATTCTTGCTATGTATTTGACCTGTTCATTTTGATGGAACAATGTAGAAGTTTTACCTTGCATTCATCTTTCTATGTTAGAAGAGAGAGAGAGATATTCACGTGAGCAGGGTGAGAATGGCAGTAGCCATTAAAATTACTGTCACCCTAATTTCTAATGAGGAAGCTCACTCCAGGAGGGACAGGAAACTTCACCATCCATTGCTGTATCCGGACAGTGAGGAAAAGGGAAGTTAATCAGTTTCTCTCTAACCAGAAAGAAGTAGGATGAGAAAGCCTTTGCCAAATTGTGGTATAGGGTACATGTGGTTCTGTGGGCTCCACATGTCAACAGGGAACCACAAAGAAACTCACTCCATTAGCATACAGCTGTATGTGACCATGCCCAAACTATCAAGTTGCTGAATGCCCTCTATCCGAGCAGCAACCAGCAAAGGTTGATACTTTCAACCTGAGGCAAACTTGTTCCCAGTGTCATTGAGTTACCACACAAAACCATAGATTGGCTGCTTGAAGACAAGGATACAAACAGCTAATGATTCCCCGACACCAACTGATCACACAAAGACAATGCGCAGATAATGAGAGCCATATGCTACCGGATATAAGGGGACAAAAAGGAAGAGAAGGAGGAATGGGAGGAAGTAGAAGACAACCCATTAGGATCCGTCCACTTTGATGGGCTGTCTGTTAATGGCGACTGAGACTATTTCCCTTGGGACAAGAGTTGGTAATCCTAATAACAAGAGGGTAATTTTTAAAATTGTTAAAAATGCAACAACTTAAGAGCTGCAATGCTGTTAATCAAATTACAATAATAATTAAAAACAAGAGCAAGAGACACAAGAAAAAGTACAATGTTCCCCAATAAAAGTTTACTAAAAACTAAAACAAACCACATAATTACCATCAAAATTTGATCAATCAAGGTCAGGAACTGCATTTGAATCCTTAATGAGCTTTGTATATGCTGACCCTTGCCTTAGAACATCATTCCTCACCATCCTTGTACCGCATTTTCTCACCGAACTCGCATCACTGCATTCTGGTAATCAAAATCCCACAGTAAAACCCGTTAATAAAAACCTTTTGGTACCGACTTTATCCAACAACACATTCAATAACAAAAACAAATGGAACTATTCACCTCAATGCATTCCCTCAGTGTCTGTCTTGCAGGTGTCTTTGCCTGTCCTCATGCCCTGTGCATTATTACCTTAACAACTGCAGCATGTCTATTAAAAGACTGCTAACTTACACTGGAGGCAGACTGCAGATAGTCTTGCAGGATGCCCTTGAGCAGCTCTGGATCTTGAGGGCCTGTCTTCAGATTACACACCTCAGTATAAGTGACAACATTTGGGACCATTTGGCTAACAGGAAATAGCAAGGACACTGGCGAAGTGACAATGTGAGACAGTAGTGGCTGTCATCTTGAGAAAGAACTTCAGATTTGTGTTCCATGGAGTTACAGACATTCTCATGGAGTAATCTCTCAGTAATCATAGTAATTTGTGGGAGAACAGATTGCTGGGCTTCTGAGCGTGCCTGAATACCACCGCTTGAGCACTTACTTCCTCAGCCATGGCAGCAGCGATGTGAGCCCCAAGCATGGATTTCATGGTCTCCCTCATGACTTATACTGCAGCACAGAGACACTGCATGGGTTCTGTTTGCAGTGAAAGTACACTGTGGTCACCAGATGCTGCATCTGGATTGGATTTGCAAGTGCTGTCATTGAGTTAGTCACCAGTGCCATGGTGAATAGAATGGGTCCCAAGAATGGTGTGATGCCCTGAGCGACACTGTACTTTCCTCAACAGTGACAGGAGGCTGTCTGGCAGGCTTGCCAATGCACCAAATATCTTGATATACGTTGTCATCAGTATCCTTCTGTAGGCTATCCCTACAGGAGGACAGTGATGACACTGAGGACACTGCTCAAAATCCTCAGTGACACGGAGGCACAATGGTTAGCACTGCTGCCTCACAGCTCCAGGGACCTGAATTCAATTCCAATCTTGAGTCACTGTCTGTGTCAAGTTTGTATATTCACCCGGTGTCTGCATGGCTTCCTCCGAGTATTCCAGTTTCCTCCCACAGTCCAAAGATTTGCAGGGTTAGGTGGATTGGCCATGAGGAATGTGTGAGATTATGGGAATAGTAAGGGCAGAGATCCTGAGTAACGTACTCCATAAGAGAGTCAGTGCAAACCCAATGGGTCGAATGGCCTCTTCTGAACTAGGGAGTCTATGATTCACATGGCTGTCTTGTAGCAGAACCCGTCTCTGCCCTCAACCTCTGGTGAGCTGGCACATGAACTGTCCTTTCTCCTTGTCCTGTCTGCAAGCCATTCATGGTCCTGTGACTCACCATATGCAGCTCCTGACCCTTTAAGCCCTCTCAGGAATGCACAGTACCAGTAACTGAACTGCTGACTGATTTGTCAGATCAAATGACAGTGCTTCTTCCTTACATGTGTGGTTTAACTCTTCCCCTTCCTCCTGAGGCTGCAGTGGCTGTGCAGGTGGTAGTTCTTTGGTATCTAAAAGCAAAACATTTAGGAGAGGATCCAGGTAAGGAAAGGGGGCATGTGATTGAAAGCGGGAGATCCATAGCACCATAGAACACTACAGCACAGAAACGGGCCCTTTGGCACTTCTTGGCTGTGCCGAGCCATTTTTCGGCCTAATCCCACTGACTTGCACCATATCCCTCCACACCACTCTCACCCATGTACCCGTCCAAGTTTTTCTTAAATATTAAGTGAGCCCCGTATTCACCACTTCATCTGTCAGCTCACCCCACACTCCACCACTCTTTGTGTGAAGAAGCCCTCCCTAATATTCCCTTTAAACTTTTCCCCCTTCACCCTTAACCAATGTCCTCTAGTTTTTTTTCTTTCCTAGCCTCAGTGGAAAAAGCCTGCTTGCAATCACTCTATTTATACCCATCATAATTTTATATATTTCTATCAAATCTCCACTCAAATCTCCCCTCATTCCATGTTGTGCTATCAGCACATTGCACTTTGTGCCAGATTGCAACTGAAGGGTAAGATGGAATTTGAGACAGTCCATAAAGTAAAAATATTCCACCATAGTAAATGGTCTCAACAGTAACAAATGTAACAGCCTCTGCTACAGTAGACCCATGATGTGTAACAGTGTCTCCTCCAGTAGAGTTCAGTGATGAAAGTATGTTTGCCAACCATCAGTGCTGCTCTGATCCCTGTAGTTACAGGACATCCTGTCTTGCAAAGGAGGGAAATGT
Source organism: Sphyrna mokarran (assembly GCA_024679065.1). Taxonomy (NCBI): domain Eukaryota; kingdom Metazoa; phylum Chordata; class Chondrichthyes; order Carcharhiniformes; family Carcharhinidae; genus Sphyrna; species Sphyrna mokarran. The sequence goes on from JAGIQG010000009.1 coordinate 58,435,741, forward strand.
CATTGATCTTGGTGCACTCAGTTTAGGTGTTGTGTCTGCCACAGATGAATAGTGGGAGATGTGTGGAGGCAGTATTGATGCAAGTGTGAGGCTGAGGTATCTGAATGTTAGACCTGAGTTCTGAATGCTAGGGACTTTTGTGTGAAAGCTGGAAGTGTGGTGCACAGAGTAACAGGCTGATGGTTTAGTGAAAACAATATGTGAAGATATGTCGGCCTTGACCATCTTGTGCAGTAATTGAACTACTGGGAGGGCTGCTGCCAGGTCCTTAGGTGAAACTCTGAAAAATGACCTCCCTGGCCACCTGTTTCCTTCTGGGACATCCCAAAGAATTGTGGCCTCTCTCCTTCTGTCACCTCCTGGATGAAAGCCTCTAGCTCCAACTTTGTGCAATGAGAAATTAGTAACTTCATTGTAAAGAATCCTTTAGAAACTGTGACAATAGCATGATAGAATTTTATATATTAAGTTTGGAAATGATATAGTTCAATCCAAAACTGGGATCTTAAATCTAATCAAAGAAAGCTATCAAGGTATGAGGACAAGTTGGTTGTGGTAGATTGTGAAACTGTAATATAGATGTTTCCCCTGGCTGTGAGTTAGAACCATAGGACATAGAGGCTATTTAGGACTGAGTTGACAAGGAATTTCTTTATTGTGAAGGTGGTAAATCTTTGGATTCTCTACCCCAAAGGGCTGTGGAGATTCAGTCATTGAACATCTTCAAGACAAAAATCAATAGATTTCTCAATATTAAAGACTGCAAGAGATATAGGAAGTATAGGAAAATGGTGTGATGGTGATAGACCGGCCATGATCTAATTGAATATTGGAGCAGGCTAGAAGAACTGAGTAGCTTCCATCTGCTTCCATTTCCCACGTTCCACATCCAAGAACCTGGGAATCCTCTCCCTTCCTTGCTCTTTACAGCCAATTCCTGCAAAAACTGTCAGCAGCAGCTTCCTTACGGTCAGTGCAGCTCTCCTTTAAAAGGAACAGACTGCTTTAAGAGGTGGTGCTGGAACGTGTGCTAGCCATGTACACTACTGGGATCCCTGTAACCCCTTCAGGCAGCCAATAGCAAAAGTTGTGCTTGGCTGAGCACAATCATGGAAATGAGGAGGTAGCACAAATTTTGCATACTGCCTGTTAAACAGATGTGGGCACAAACTGTTCTTGAATCCCAACTTCTGCACCAGAAAATAGGAGCAAAATAATTTTTAGCCCCGGATGCCTAAACTAGGAAAAGTGTCCCCTTCCCCAACAACAGCACCCCTCACCTGGAAATGCACAGAATTTAACCAAAGAAACAAAATAAACTGCCCTTATTTTCATTAAATAACTACATAATTAAGTATCAAGTCAGCCTTTTGGCTAAGATCAAGCGTCAGATAATCCCAATATGGGGCAAAATGCCTTATCTTGTCGGCATGGATTTTGTTTTTCTCTCTTGTGGAGGCCATGAATTGGATTCAACTTGAATTTGATTTCTGGAGCAAGCAATGAATGGATTTGAGTCTGTCTGGTCCATTCTGAGTATTGGCTTTGTAACTTCAAAGACGGAGTAAACAATTCAAAATAAAGTCTGTTAAGAAATTCTCATATCCTTGCATTGATTAGTCTCATTAGGCACAATTGGCATTTAAAGAGTAAGTCCAACTAATTAGAAAAGGATGCATATTTCACAGATGGTATTGTTAGCTGGAAAAAATTGAAACCAAATGTTAAAGAATTCCTATCCAAATGGACTATTTTCTTCTAATTTTATATCTTTGATTAGCCATTTTTTTGAAAATCCCAGCATGGATCTGATAGGACAGACCATTGTAATGAGACCAACTTGAAACATCAGTAGCAGTAAGGCATCTAGAAAGGCAACACAGTGCAGGGAAAAGGTTGTTCTTTGATGGATCCAGTCAGTACACTCAGTGAAATCAGTTCAGACAATGTTGGCCCACTTCTCATTCCCAGAGCTTTCTGACGCTTATTTTTTTGACATTCATATTTCTATATTTTTTAAATCTTGTGTTTAAGAAGTTAAGCGATGTTAGTGTTCAGGGATGCCAACCTTCCTATCAGCACGAGTATCAACATCTAGTACTTTAGGTCTAACTTGATTAAATAGCAATTGAATTTCCCTGCACAATACTCCAACAGCATTAGCCTCCCGGAAGGATCCCACGATGCCTTTGTGTGACATTTTCCCAATTTGCATTCCTGACATCTTGTATCCCTTCTGACTGAGATTTCAACTTAATGCCAAATTAGGGTCACATGCCTCTAAGAAACATGGTTGATCCTGCCAAATTCACTTCACATAGAATCTTTAAAGTTCGCAGACAAAGAAGGCAATTCATCATTGCAGCCTTGGCTGTATTCAATCCCAGGTATCAGAGATACTACTGTACTGTTTGGCTGTTATAATCCTTAGTTAGATGATCAATATGCTGTGCTCAGGTTTGGCACATTGTGACATACTATTGATTAAAATAAATTGAATAATTACACTACAATTGTTAATGAATATGGATTTCACTGCGTATCATCTGCACAGAGAGCACTCTGCCGACATGATACCCTGTTACCAACCCAAATAATACTACCTGCACAAACACAATGGTATGCATTTTGGCGTTCATACATTCTGGGGCAATATATAAAACTTGAAGAAAAGATCATTGATGCATGGATATAGATATTTAAGATAACAGTTTCTCATGAAACATGATGATATTCAAAGCCATGATGAACAGGTTGATTTTACAATTGGAGGTTCTCAGTGAGGAGCTAGGAATAGCAGTCAAGAATTCATATTTTAAAATTGTTTCAACCTATCAATGGAAAAAGTCTGCAATCTCCCAATCTGTGGCCTCTGTGATTGCGAACATAAGGAAAAAAATATTCACAGTAAAACATATAGGCCCCTTGATTCTGCTGCTTAACACAATCATGGCTGATCTCCTGTCTGAATTCCACTTTCTCAACTATTCCTCAGATCCTTGATTCTCTGACAAATCAAAAATATAACTCCTTCAAATTTAAATATATTTAACAATGGAGCATCAACAATTCTGAAGATTCAAAACCCTCTGAGTGAAGAAATTTCTCCTATCTCAGTATTAAATAATTAATCCCCCAGCCTGAAACTGTGCCTCCATGTTCTAGATTCCTCAAACAGGAGAAATGACTTCTCAGTTTCCATACTGCCAAGGCCTATGTTTCAATGAGATCATCCCATATTCTTCTAAAACTCCATAGTCACATCTCATAGGTCAACCTCTCATACCACAAAACAATTAAGTCGCCCTTTGCTTAAACATCTCTAATGCAAGTATATCCTTCCGTCTATATGCAGTCCAAAACCACGCACTGTAATTCATGGTCTCACTGAAGATTTATACTCATAGCAAGATTTATTTATTCTTGTACTCCAATTCTCTTGCAATAAAGGTCAATAGCCTATTTGTCTTCCTAATTGTATATTTATTGTACCTGCATGTTAACTTTGTATGTTCCCTTTATGAGCATACCCTCATCATTCTGACCATCAGCATTTTTAAGTTGAAAGCTTTTAAGAAATATTCTGCTTTTCTATTCTTACCATCCAAGTAAATAACTTCATATTATATTTCATTTGCCACCTTCTTACTCACTCACTTAACCTTTCTTATCTCTTTGTGTCCATGATATGGATTGGAATATAGCACAACTTCACACTCATCTGCTGCTGAAACCCTCATTTATGTCTTCATTATCTTTGATTTCACTACTCTGATGAATTTCTGGCTGCTCTCTCACATTCTACTCATATCTTAATGAGCAACAACTCCTGTTCCCCTACCTCCCATGCTCGCTGACCTACAAAGGCTTCAGGTCAAACAATATATTAATTTTAAAGTTCTCATCCATGTTTTCAAATCTCTCCAGAACCTTGCCCCTCCCTATTTTTGTAATTTCCTGCAGCCTCACAACCCTCAGGAATCCTCTAATTGTGGCCTTGTGTGCATCCCCAATTTTAATTGTTCCACTATCAATGACTATTCAAGTGACTAGGCATCAAGCTCTGGAATTATCTCCCTACACCTCGCTATCTCTTTATTTCGCTTTCCTTCTTTAAAGACATTGCTTAAAAACTTAACTTTTTGAATAATTTTTGCCCATCTGACTTAATACCTCCTTGTGGTTCAGTGTCATACTTTGTTTTATAATGTTCCAGTGAAGCACCTTAGGATATTTTCTTCATTTAAAGGCACTATATAAATATAGGATGTTGTTACCACTGATAATGAAGTGCTTTGAGAAATGTGCTGGTCATGAAAAGTGCTATATACATGTAAGTTCTTTTTTAACCAGTCTTTCATCCTTGCTCATATATTACCTCTTATTCCCCAACTCATTATCTTGTTTTTTAATACCGTTGGATGCCTTTTGAAAATACAGCATCTAAGTATATGATTTACTTCTTTATGTACATTCTTAAAAAACTCTACTAAATTTGTCAAATTCAATTTCTCTTTCATTAAACATGTTGATCCTGGTCATACTACGTTTTTGTAAATCCATCTCTCTCTCTCATTCTCTTGCTTTGGGAATTTGCTAATCTCAGCATAGGTTGCTTGAGTTCTTCAATGAGCTCATTCTCAAGTATCTGTTATTTAATACATAATTTCTCACCCTTCAATTAGATCCCAGCCTATTATTGAAATGTCACTGACCAGATTTGTAATTCTCTTAATATATGGGTAAGTTGCATAAATGAGCAATTAGGTACTTAGCATATTTTTTATTTTGTATGAAGAAATTTGTTTTGCTGCCATTGTTAAGTAAAGTTGGTCCATTCTATCAAATTAATTTCGTACATTTGTAATGTTTCATTACAATAATGTAAGTAGATAACACAATGCATGAAATAGGAATGGTGTTTCTTTATTGTTTTAAGTTGATTATTGTTCAGTGCATTAAATAAATTCTCTACATCTTTAATAGGACTTACAATTTGAATAAAAATAGCTTTTCATTTTTTGTAAAATAGAGAATCAACAGAGAATTTAAGAGAATCAATAACTACTGCACCAAATCCCAGGATGATAAATAAATGTTTGTGTTAATAGTAATTTCCCAATCATCAAATACACATCTTGAACCAAATGCAGTACTTGTTTACTCTTTCAGTTATGCCTTAAACTATTCTGCCTGATGCTCTGGACTTGCTTCATTGCTACTCCATTGGTGAATTTTAAGTGTCATATACTCATTAAGTTGTGCAAACTCCTACTTGAGATTTTTTTTAAATAGTGTGTGAAGCTCCTTTCGATCTAATGGATTTTGCCAAAATGCTGTTAACAGTTTGACTAAAATGGCTGTCACTGAAGATGAACAAAGCATCTATTGCCAGAACGCAATATTTACTAGCAAGCACAAATCTGTGAGAAAATTCTATTGAATACAGATGGCAGGAAATTCCTCTGAAATGATAGCAGCCAAACTCAAACCACAAGACATGAAAATAACCCAACATACTAGACATGAAGAACATATCTTAGAGATTTGTTCCTCATGTGATTCGCAATCTGTGATTGATTACCGAAAGACAGACTGCTGATATATTGAGCTTTTGTAAAACAAATATTTCATTGGAAAATAGAGAAAAAAAATCATCAAATACTTCCAACAATAACTGTGTTTTATGTTGCTCATTTGGAGAATTGTGCAATTAATGTTTACAAGTCCACAAAGTTTTAAGTATTTTTTCCCACTCCTTTCCTGAAGCAATGGATCTTACTAGATTATGGTGCAACAAGTCTTAGCTGCCCTCCATTACATCACTCAAGTAGCCATTCTTCATTTATGGTCACCTACAATGATTCAACGGGCTATTCCACCATGCACAGCATAACATCTGAGCCTCATCCAACACACACTTGAACGCATTCTCCTTCAGAATGGTCACATACTGATCAGAAAATATAGCTGCCATTTCCTCTCCTTAGCAAGAGAGCATTGAGGTCAATTGCTAGCATCCCAAACACAGCCCCAAATGAGGCACCTGGGTATCCTTGGACTGGCTTATATTATGCAGGCCGAATGGCTTTCTTCTGCGCTGTATCTTTTCTATGGTTCAATGGAGGCTATAAATGTATTTTTCGGTTTTGTTTTTGCAGTTCTGAGCTCAGGTTTTATTTTCAAGTGACCAGGACTGCATTATCCTTCCCACTTGCAAAAGTTTCTTTAAAATACACTGCATCATTTAATATTTAAAACTTAGCTCTTGGCCAATGGTCTACATCTGTGAGTCACATTCATGTATGCAATGCAATCAAATGAACACAACAAACTAGTCTGCGCTTCAGTGTCCTTCAGATTACATTCAGCCCCTTACAGACTTTGCAGGCAGATCCATAAATCAGCATATTCTAAATGTGGAGGTGGGGAATATGTCAATTTTTGAAACTAATTAAAATGGTTGAAGTCTGAGACGAGAAAATTCCAGTAGCTGAATAATACTTTCCTAAAGAGGGTTGGATAAGGGTCACCATTTCTTAAATCTACATTTAATGGTCTGGGATAATGCCATAATGTTGCTTTTAAAACCAATTCTTGTAATCCTAAATCAGCTTTTTCAAACTGCACGGTTGACAAACAAAGTAAGTTTATTTGCTTTAGGATCCACTTGGTAGTAAGAACACAAAAACCTCCAGCTAAAATGTAATTTACTTTAAGTATAACCATGTTATTTTTGTTCTACTCACATAAGTGGCTCAGGTTACACTGAGATTTTTGCAAAGCAGTCTGCCATTTAAAACAGAACTCATTACTGCTGTGTTTCTTTCCCAATTTTCCCTAGGTGCCAACCATCCCCTTGGTGCTACCTGCCCTGTGGGATCTCATTCATATCACTACTCTTCATTGGCAATCCCAGAAAAGAAACATTAGCAAGTTATCTATTTTTGAAGGTGCACCAGAATTCAATGCAACCCTGTTGCTGGATGACAATCAGAGCAGAAACCTTGTTTGAATTTCTCAGTACATATGATGCTGGGGATGAGCTCAATGATCCAATATCACCCCAACATAAAGGTATCAAACCTATGGTGAGCTACATATGTTATGGTTTAGGTCAAAAAGTATTTTTTGGAGACCGCCTGGATCATAGGTTTTGCCTCTTGAATTTGGCTGGGATAAACATATGTTTCACCTCATGTATGATTCAAATGTCACACTACAAAGCTTTTATCAAAGTTTCATTAAGAATATAGTTAATATGTATAGTAAGAAAATTAGCAAGAACCTTTATCAATTACAAAAAATAAACAGAACAACCACTATAAATGTGTAACTCTTAACAAACATATCTAATGCGTTCCAATCAAAATCAAGCTTCCTTTAGACAAGACTCTTTCAACAGGTTCAACATAGCAAAGTCTATTGCTCATGCAATACTGGAATTGAGTCCTTTGGATGAATGCTACAGTCCCCTTGAAACACTCAGAACAGCTTCCCAGACTAGGGAGATGCTCTGGTCAAGCCACCAACAGCAGGAATGCTATCAGCTAAACAGCAGGGTTTCCCAAAACCAGGGAAAGAGAGAAAGGGGGGGAAACTGCTTTCAGTCTGATGTCCACTCCCTTCTAAATTAAAGCACTGCTGTGAGCCAAAAACAGAAAATCAAACCTTGAGCTCTGTAAGAATGAAAAAAAAAACCTGACCAGAACCCATGACCTTCCCCCTAACAATGCAGGGCCATAAAACCAATCCCACAGTAAACATACACAACCCCATTTAAGCTACTGAAATAACAATAAAAGAACATTTCCAGTCAAGCCAGTTACAAATGACAACAGTAGGAGCTGTCAGCAAAGAAAACATTGAAGCTGTGAGAGCTGCAGAGATCATGATTTTTTAAACAAAATCTTTCTTAAAGATACACTAACATCACACATGCTTTACAGCTTTAATAGACAAAGCCTATAAATCCACACTCATTGGAGTTGCAATTTTGTTGGCTAATTCAATACAGAAGAAAGAGTTTAAATTACATTATGTCTTTTTAAAGTAGTTAGGCAAAGAAGAGCTGAAAGAAGATAATTTTTATACGCAGTAAGCTATGAACTGGAATACTGTACCCAAAAGGGTGGTGGTAGCAGATTCATTATTAACTTTGAAAAGGGAATTGAATGCAAGCCAATTGAAGGGAAAAAGATGCAAGCTATGGGGAAAGAGCAGAGCGGGTATAGTTCTTTTAAAGCTAGAGCAATGGCCCTAACAGACAGGATAAGGAAAGCATGCACAAAGGGCCTTTGTCCCCCTTCCTCCTTCCCTCACTACCCCCCACTGCAGTGGAGGCTGCAGTGGAGAAATCTTCCAGTCCCACCAATAAGTACAGTATTTTGCATGGCTCACCCATCTCACTACCAGGCAAGCCACCGCAGGGGACACCTTTAGCTGGACTAGAAGATCCCTGGTTACAGAATCCCTCTCAATGACTTTAAACTAATAAATGAGTTGGAAGAACGGATAGCGTAGGTTGCATGGGCCAAATGATGAGCAGTGCATGGTGGAGGGTAATTTCCCTGCTTTCCTTCAAAATAGTGCAATGAAATCATTTACGTTCACCAGGAAGAGCAGATATTGTTGATTCTCCAGAAGGAACTCTTCAGTTGTAGACAATAAAAAAAAACTTACTCCAATTTATAAATCAAGAAAAACGTTTAATAAAAAAACTTCATTACTCCAAAATGCAAAGCCTCATCCTAGACCATTCAAATACTCCACAATTTCCAACAGATTTATGCTGAGTCAGCTGACCACCACATCATTTTGTCATTGGTTACATAGTTTACTGGATCAGCTGACCCTTACAGCTTGTTAACATAGATCATACTACAACAGATCCAATGTTATCATTGGTTACATTCTGACAGATATCAGATAATCTGGGTCCTATGTCATATGCAAATAGGGGACTTATGTGTATTTTAAGATCCATTCCCAAAATTGGGCTATTTGAATGTAGCTAGTACATTCATATTGTAAAGACAGCATGCAGCCTAACAAGGTGTCCCTAATGGACATCTGGAGGCCACTGTCACAAGGGTAACGTGAAAAGTGTGCATAAATGTGGAACCAAAAGGAGCAGGAATCTATGTCAAATTGAGCAAACAAGCAGAAATTCACTGAAAAGATATGACATGATATATGATAGTCAGGACTGGTAACTGAATTTATCAGGTTATTAAAGTTGACAGGAAAGATAGGGATGAAATTATTGTGGATGCAAGAAATCTGAAATAAAAACAGTGGGTAAAATTAAAAAATAGAAAAGGATTTAAGACTAGGAAGCATTGTATATAGCCCTGCCGTCAGCAGCTATGAAGTGTTTAAACGTATAAATTCAGAGATTAGACAAGTATGCAGCAAAGGCAGATTAGCTTTAATGAAGGGTTTTTAACATGGTTAAGCTGACTCACTTGTGTCAGAAAGACAGAGAATTTCTTGAATGTACTCAGGATGGAATTTTGCAATAATGGTCAGAATCTTTTCAGCCCCTTGTAGCTGGTGGGGGAGAAGGGAAAGGGAGAAGCTTTCTGTCAAGACAGATTCACAAAAATACCAAATCTAAAGGGAATAACAATTCATAGTGCATAAGAACAGTGGTTTGATTGGTTGGCAAGTGGATTCTGATTAATGGAGGTGTTGCCACGGAGAATTTACTAGGGAACATGTAAATTCCAGGTTTTGTTTAAATTCAAAGCAGGCTAGTCAACTTTGGTCACAGCATTGCAATGAAGAATGAACCAGGAAATGGTTATCTCCCAAACTTTTGTTTCACTGAAAAAGACACAATGCATAGACATGCTCATTTTCTCTGTGAAGGATAGTGCCCTGTGTGTGAAAAAAATGTTGTTTCTGACACCCATAAGCGAGTCATACTGCAAGCCCAACTGATAATCTTAAATTGGTTGTTAATATAATTCTTGACATAATCAGGATTGTTTAGTAAGTGCTGTCTAATCAAGGAATCACATTTACCAGGTTTTGAGTTTTGCAAGCACAGGCTACTTAATACATTCAATACTTTTCCTGCTATGAGGGACATGCTGTTCGATATGGTCTACTAGTCATCAGAACGTTAGGCTTAATCCCTGGTTTCATAACAGCACTGAAATTCTTATACAATTATATTAAGAAATAAGCATAACATCTTTTTGGCTTGAATCATCATTCTGTGAATAGAGGAGACCATTTATTTTGGTACTGAATAGAAGCAATGTGAAATGGCTAGCTTCATGTTGCTCAATTTTTTATTCACTTGTCAAAGAATTAGTACACCATGCAATATAAATTGTTCCCCTCTGGATTTGGTATTCTTGCGATTCTGTCCTGATAAGTGCAAGGCAAAATGTTTTAATAGCACGTCTTCTTTTCCAGCAATATACAGAAGGAATTATCATAGAAATAGGGATCATGTACCTGAAGAGTGACCTCAAACGTAAGAGATCACCTCCACGCAGAGTGACTGCCAACATAAGAGGTTATACTGTTGTTCATCCATTGTCTTCGATGATGACCTCGACACCATTATCATTTTAAGGCTGGTTGCAGTGTATCCGAAGGTGATTGATCAGGCCAATTCGGGCATGGAATGTCCTGGCACATATTGGACAAACTTGTGTAGACACTGTAGTTATTGCACTGGTGACTCTGGACTTGTGCAGCTCACACTTAAGTTGTGCTTCAGCAAAACACCTTGCTTTGTGAGCTTGACAACCTTTGTGGATGAGGCAGCGCCAGGTAGCGCGGTTTTGTGCCAGCGTTTCCCAGGTGGTCATGTCAATGTTAAGCAACTTCAGGGAGGGCTTGAGTGTGTCTTTGAAATGTTTCTTCTGCCCTCCATACACACAGTAAGTGAGGATAGACAAATAAACTTGAGAGTTCCTAATCACAATGAGTACACTCTTTTGAATCAAAAAATATTTCTGAATCATTTTCAATGAATGGTTCGAACTGTGATAAATTTCAGCAAATGATACCATTTTCTTCTCAGTAGTCAGTTTTAAGTCGCCAAGTCACTCTGATCGCAGACCAAGAACACACACGATGCGATAGTTTAACAGCTTGTTGATATTGAAATAAATCCACAACAGAAATCCAGCAAAAGGCTTCCATGATGGATAATATTTATTGAGGCTTCCTAGAATGAGACACCCATAGGTTATGAGAAATGGAAGCCAATGTGAAATCTGGGACTAAATGGGTCACTGGGTTAGTACACTTAGATCGCAAGAAAAGTAAAAAATTATGGATCAAGTGTAAAGGAGAGTCTGCCATATCTGATGGAAAAAGAAGTAGGCTGAGGGTAAAATGAGGTTAGCCAAACTGTCTGAAAATTAAAATCATAGAGACATTTGGTTCTCAAGAGAAAAGAAATGAACTGAAAATATATCTCAATTCAAATGAAATATTCTGATGAATATAAAATTGATTTTTTCTGAGTTATTTTCAATGCTTTCTTTTTAAGATCTAGCCCATTTGTAATTTTTTTTGCCATAGTCCCAGATGATCATAGAGTGTTCTCCCCTTCGAGAGGGAGGGCCAACACACCTCTGACAAAGTACAAGATTAAGAAGGCAGGGTCATCACAAATAACCTCAGCCAGTATGGGAATTGAACCCATGCTGTTAATTTACTTTGCATCACAAACTAGCCATCTAGCCAACTGAGCTAATCCAATCCTGATTGGGTTAAATACATCCCTTGTGAATGAAAGTCACTAAGTGAGAATAATTTTTAACCTTGGATAATAGCGCAAATTGGATGGTAACAATTGAAGTTAATGAAAATGAAAACTAGCAGAGATGTATAGCATTTCGCTCAATCATTATTATCAGTGTTACATTGTCACCCAAAATTAAACTTGTGCCCAGAAACTTTATATTGATCCAAGGTGAGATGATATGGGAACAGCTTGAACTTAGCTTCCAAAGGTTAGAAATCCAAATTATAAAACTAAGCATATATTCAACAGTTTGACTTAGTCACTAAACTGTCTAAAATTTGAGGCTGGATTATAAACCTCACTCAAAGTGCTCACTATGATGGATGGTGTAGGAAATGAAAAATTCACAATGATGTAGCTGGGAGCACTCTTCTGCAATTGAGAATGAAGTAAATATATACTCGTATAGCATAAAAGATCATTTAGAAGCTTTAAGCTGCACTTAAATTATGCTCTAGTGAATGGTTGATGTGGACACAACAAAGCATTTTCAAAAAGTGTGATTAAAACAGATTATTAGACCATAATTTGATATAATCACTTTTTGGAAAAGACTTGCTGAGTGATTTCCATTCACAAGGGATGTATTTGAACAAATACTAAATAAAACTGGAAATTATTTTAACTTGTGGTGTTCCCATATTTAGAAAGTTGCTTTTGTTAATATATAATGCAGAGTAAGTGCCAAATAACGTAAATAGCATCCTCATAAGATACATCACACCGCTTCACTTCACATAACTTCATTTACACTGTGACCAATCTTATTAACTCATCAGTTTACACTGAGTTATTTTAAACATCTGTCACTTAGTTGCTTCAACTCCACATTATGAAGGAAGACTCAATGAATGGTACTTAGTTTCAAGAGAAGAAAGAACCTGAATTTATTAGTGCTTTTCACATCCTCATGTCCAAAATATATTAATTATTGCTGCTATATAAGCAGATTGAAAAGAAGATTTAGAGGAGACTTGATCCAGGTATTTAAAATGTTGATGTATATGAAATGCACAATTATATGTACAAACGGGCAAGAAATATAAGAGAAAATGGTGATGACAGAAGGCCATTTGCCTCTTTTAGTCCTTTCCTTCTGAAAATTTTAAATCTAATTTGATTTGTTCACTCATGATTCTTGCCACATATTTTTACTCTCTTAAACAAAGATTCAGCACAACCAGTGTTTGATCTGAAAAGATCTTAAATGCCAGTTTATAGCTGAATATCATGTTAGCAAATTACAAGGTCTAATACTTTCAAAGCATTTAACATGAAGAATGGCAATGCTAGATGTATAGATACTTCTGGCTTGATTATATTCAGGCATCAATCTGAATATAATCATTTCATTGTGTTATATTTTCATTTGGGTTTCTGACTTTCGTTCGTCTTACCAGCCCGCACATTCACAAGAATATACCACACCCATGCACTAAAAGGAATACAAGCTTGAGCAAACATTTGGACAAAACCCCATAACCATAACCACAACTCTTCAACCACCTGTGTGTTTTATTCAAAAGAAAATCTGTAATACTTGCATTATATTAGAAATATTAGGTTTCACTATTGAGAGTTTCTGTTTGTATTCTGAAAAGTGACAACGATGTTTTAAGGCAACCAAACAGAAATGCAGTGAATTTAGAAATAGTGTTGATGCAAGCATCCTACATGTGTTCTTTTCTCTGGAGTTCATGTTTACTTGTGGTGCTTATTATCTTCTGATGTGTGTACATGTGGGCCCCGCATGTGTGATTTTTCAAGAGACCAGAGTTTGGGAAAGGCCTGAAAAGGCACAACAAAGAATTAATTTTAAAATATTCAAGAACTTCAGCAGATGCTATATATGTTCATGTTGCATGTGTGGTGGTGAAACTCACAAGCAGAACAACTGACAATCTTCCATTAGTGGGGCAAATAAGAACATTGGTATGGGAAAAAAATAGGCCATTCAACTCACTGAACTTACTGCTTTTACAAACAAAATACAATGGCACCCTCATGAAGTCTACACAACTCCCAAAAGAAGGTTATCACTAATGAAAATAATTGCTCACAGCAGCATGATTTGTATCCAAGCACACCACTGGAGGATGGAGAACATGAAAGTGAAGAGAATGCCGTATTAGGACGTAACATGGTTGTGCATTCTTCTGAACATTATATCATTGGATTTATCATTGTTCTGGGGAAACTGAGCATTCTAATAGTTACAGTGTCTTTCAAAGAAAAAAAAATCCAAGCAGGCATTGGCTGCTTTTCAGCAGCAGAAATCACTTATTTCATTAGTTATATTAATACAAACCAATACAGGAAAACTCTGAAAGGAATTGCGTAAACAATGAAGGGCAAGACTATAGATTATATAGATTGGATTATAGTAGTTTATAATCTATAATTATACGGATTGGATATTAAATAAGATTAACTTAGGTTAAGATCAGAAAATATTCCTTAGAGCAGGAGATTTCTCGTCTTTAAGGATGATGGAAATGCAAGATTGATACCTTGGAGTTTTTGTTCAAATTACTTAGCAGGTTTTTTCTCAGTAGATTAAGCATTTTATAGAAGGTCCATATTGCTGTCATCTGCTGGATGCCCTTTCTCTCAGCCTACTTATTCTTACTTGGCATTTCAAATTAATGTTCGGAGAAAAAACAATAAAGGGACTGGAAGTTTTACTGGATTTATTCTCCCAGTGACTCTAAGTACTTTTCATATTATTAAACTAGGCCATATAGATCAGGAAAGTTTCTGTTTTAGTGGCTGATCTGTGTTCAATTAACTGAGCTAAGCTCAAAAAGAGGAGCTTTACTGGGTTGAGTGTTCCATTGGCTCTAGTGTCCCTTAAACTAGAGAAAGAGGAGAAAACCTCACAGTTTTATTGCTTCTGATCACTATCCACCGACCTCTTCTGGAAACAGTGTATGCATAGATCTGATTGACCTCTGTGATGATGCTGGGAAAAGAAGCTGAAAAATCGTCACATTTGCGCATTGTCAACATGCAAATGGAATGTTGGCCTTTATAGAACATAGAACATAAAACATTACAGCACAGAACAGGCCCTTCGGCCTTCGATGTTGCGCCAACCAATATAAAAAGCAATGACCCTCCAAACTAAACCATTCCCTTCTCTTCCATATACTTATCAACTAACCTCTTAAACGCCACAAAACTTGGCGCATCTACAACTGCCGCAGGCAGGGCATTCCACTCCCTAACCACCCTCTGGGTAAAGAACCTACCTCTGATATCCGTCCTCTAACTATCACCCCTTAATTTAAAGCTGTGTCCCCTCGTGCTAGCTTTCTCCATCCTAGGAAAAAGGCTATCACTGTCCACCCTATCTAAACCTCTAATCATCTTATATGTTTCGATAAGTCCCCTCTTAGCCACCTCCTTTCTAACGAAAACAACCTCAAATCCCTCAGCCTCTCCTCATAAGACCTGCCCTCCATACAGGCAACATCCTGGTAAACCTCCTCTGTACCCTCTCCAATGCCTCCACATCTTTCTTATAATGTGGGGACCAGAACTGCACACAATACTCCAAGTGCGGCCGCACTAGAGTTTTGTACAGTTGCAACATGACGTTGCGGCTCCGAGATTCAATCCCCCTACCAATAAAAGCTAAGACTCCATATGCCTTCTTAACAACCTTCTCGACTTGACTGCCTACTTTCAGGGATCTATGCACAAATACACAAGATCCCTCTGTTCATCAACACTATTAAGAATCCTACCATTAGCCCTATACTCTACACATTTATTATTCCTGCCAAAGCGCATTACCTCACACTTTTCCTCATTAAACTCCAGTTGCCTCCTCTCGGCCCAGCTCTGCAACTTGTCCAAGTCTCTCTGCAAACTATAACACCCCTCTTCACTATCTACCACTCCACCGACTTTAGTGTCATCTGCAATTTTACTAATCCATCCTTCAATACCCTCATCCAGATCATTTATAAAAATTACAAACAGCAGGGGCCCCAAAACAGACCCCTGAGGGTACACCACTTGTCACCGAACTCCAAGATGAATATCTCCCATCAACCACCACCCTCTGTCTTCTATCTGCTAGCCAATTCCTAATCCAATTGGCTAAATCACCCTCTATCCCATACATCTGCATTTTCTGCAGAAGTTTTCCATGGGCCACCTTATCAAACGCCTTACTAAAGTCCATATATACCACATCAACCACCTTACCCCCATCCACCTCTTTGGTCACTTTTTCAAAAAACTCAATGAGGTTAGTAAGGCACGACCTACCCTTCACAAAACCATGATGACTATCCCCAATCAATTCATTTCTCTCTAAATAACTATAAATCCTATCCCTAATAATTCTCTCCAATACCTTGCCCACAACAGAAGTAAGACTCACTGGCCTATAAGTCCCTGGAAGGTCTCTCTTCCCCTTCTTGAACAACGGGACCACATTCGCTATCCTCCAGTCCTCCGGAACCACACCCGTAACCAACGACGACCTGAAGATCAAAGCCGGAGGCTCTGCAATCTCCTCTCTTGCCTCCCAGAGAACCTAGGGTAAATCCAGCCGGCCCAGGGGACTTATCCAACTTCAAACCCTCGAGAATATCTAGCACATCCTCCCTATCTACTTCGATACTTTCCAGTTTGCAACCCTGTACTCAGTGTTCTCCATAACTACATTTACATCACCCTGCGTGAATACCGAAGAGAAATATTTATTCAGTGCCTCTCCAATCTCTTCAGGCTCCACGCACAACTTCCCACTGCTGTCTGTGACTGGCCCTAATCTTGTCCTAACCAATCTTCTATTCTTAACATATCTAAAGAAAGCTTTAGGATTCTCCTTAATCCTATCAGCCAAAGTCTTCTCGGCTGATAGAAGTCTTAGCTCTCCTCAATTCACTCTTTAGCTCCCTCCTGGCTAATCTATAGCTATCCATTGCACTAACTGAGCCTTCAAGCCTCATCCTGACATAAGCCTCCTTTTTCCTTTTAACCAGCGAATCAACTTTTTTCGTACAGCAAGGTTCCCTTACTCGACCATTTCCTCCTTGCCTGACAGGGACATACTTATCAAGGACTCGCAGCAGCTGCTCTTGAATAAGCTCCACATTCCAGATGTTCCCAGTCCCTGTAGTTTCCTAGTCCAATCTATGCACCCTAATTCTCTCCTGATGCCTCATAATGGCTAAGAGAGGAGATTGCAGAGCCTCTGGCTCTGATCTTCAGGTCCTCGTTGGGTACGGGTGTGGTTCCGGAGGACTGGAGGATGGCGAATGTGGTCCCATTGTTTAAGAAGGGGAAGAGAGACCTTCCTGGGAATTATAGGCCAGTGAGTCTTACTTCTGTGGTGGGCAAGGTATTGGAGAGAATTATTAGGGATAGGATTTATAGTTATTTAGAGAGAAATGAATTGATTGGGGATAGTCAGCATGGTTTCGTGAAGGGTAGGTCATGCCTTACTAACCTCATTGAGTTTTTTGAGAAAGTGACCAGAGAGGTGGATGGGGGTAAGGCGGTTGATGTAGTATATATGGACTTTAGTAAGGCTTTTGATAAGGTGGCCCATGGAAGACTTCTACAGAAAATGCAGATGTGTGGAATAGAGGGTGATTTAGCTAATTGGATTAGGAATTGGCTGGCAGATAGAAGACAGAGGGTGGTGGTTGATGGGAGATATTCATCGTGGAGTTCGGTGACAAGTGGTGTGCCTCAGGGGTCTGTTTTGGGGCCCCTGCTGTTTGTAATTTTTATAAATGATCTGGATGAGGGTATTGAGGGATGGATCAGTAAATTTGCAGATGACACTAAAGTCGGTGGAGTGGTAGATATTGAAGAGGGGTGTTATAGTTTGTAGAGTGACTTGGACAATTTGCAGAGCTGGGCCGAGAGGTGGCAAATGGAGTTTAATGTGGAAAAGTGTGAGGTAATGCACTTTGGCAGGAACAATAAATGTGTAGAGTATAGGGCTAATGGTAGGGCTCTTAATAGTGTTGAGGAACAGAAGGATCTTGGTGTATGTGTCAATAGATCCCTGAAAGTAGGCAGTCAAGTGGATAAAGTTGTTAAGAAGGCATATGGAGTCTTAGCTTTTATTGGTAGGGGGATTGAATTTAGGAGCCGCAGCATCATGTTTGCAACTGTACAAAACTCTAGTGCGGCCGCACTTGGAGTATTGTGTGCAGTTCTGGTCCCCACATTATAAGAAAGATGTGGAGGCATTGGAGAGGGTACAGAGGAGGTTTACCAGGATGTTGCCTGGTATGGAGGGCAGGCCCTATGAAGAGAGGTTGAAGGATTTGAGGTTATTCTCGTTAGAAAGGAGGCGGCTAAGAGGGGATCTTATTGAAGCATATAAGATGATTAGAGGTTTAGATAGGGTGGACAGTGATAGCCTTTTTCCTAGGATATGGAAGAGAAGGGAATGGTTTAGTTTGGAGGGGCATTGCTTTTTATTTTGGTCGGCACAACATCGAAGGCCGAAGGGCCTGTTCTGTGCTGTAATGTTCTATGTTCTATGTTCTATAATTACCCTTCCCCCAGCTATAACTACTGCCCCCAGCTTCATGCCTATCCCTATCCATCACTGAGGTGAACGTAACCGAATTGTGGTCACTATCACCAAAATGTTCACTAACTTCCAAGCCTAACACCTGGTCTGGCTCATTGCCCCGCACCAAATCCAATGTAGCCTCACCTCTAGTTGGCCTATCTACATACTGAGTCAAAAAACCTTCCTGCACACTTTGTATGAAAACTGACCCCTCCAACGAGCTAGAGCTATAGCTATTCCAATCAATATTAGTAAAGTTAAAGTCCCCCATAACAATTACCCTCTTACTTTCACTCCTGTCCAGGATTGACTTTGCAATCCTTTCCTCTACCTCTCTAGAACTTTTAGGAGGTCTATAAAAGACTCCCAACAGGGTGACCTCTCCTCTCTGTTTCTAATCTCAGCCCATACTACCTCAACAGACAAGTCCTCATCAAACTTCTTTTCTGTCACTGTGATACAGTCTTTGACTAATAATGCCACTCCTCCCCCCCTTCTACCTCCTTCTCTACTCCGACTAAAGGAGTAGCGAGGGGGATAGAACATATAGCAAGGGGGATAGAACATAAAAGCAGGGAGGTCTTGCTGCAACTGCACAAGGCACTGGTGAGGCCGCAACTGGAGTACTGTGTGAAGTTTTGGTCTCCTTATTTGCAAAAGGATATATTGGCCTTGAAGGGAGTACAGAGAAGGTTCATCAGGCTGATACCGGAGATGAGGGGGTTAGATTATGAAGAGAGATTGAATAGACTGGGCCTGTACTTGCTAGAGTTTAGAAGGCTGAGGGGGGATCTGATAGAGATTTACAAGATAATGAGGGAGCTAGATAGGGTAGAGGTAGAAAGATCCTTTCCACTTAGGAAGAAAAACAGAATTAGATGGCACAGCCTCAAAATGAGTGGGGTGATGGACAGTTCAGGACGGGGTTGAGGAGGAACTTCTTCACTCAAAGTATGGTGAATCTCTGGCTGGAACTCTCTGCCCATTGAAGTGGTGGAGGCTACATCCTCGAATATATTTAAGTCACAGGTAGATATATTTCTGATAGATAAGGGAATTAAAGATTATGGGAAGAAAGCAGGAAAGTGGAACTGATCAGCCATGATCTTATTGAATGGTGCAGCAGGCTCGAAGGCTTGATGGCCTACTCCTGCTCCTATTTCTTGCGTTCTTATGTTATGTTCTTATATTTCCTCTGAAAGTGCAAACACTAAAGCACAATGAGATGGCAGAATTCTCTTGACTACTCGGCCCATGCCTAAGATAAGCCAGAAACAATGCTCAAACTTAAAAGACTGCTGTCTCAGTTCCACTGCAAACAATTCCAACATAATCAAACAGTTCCTCCTCAGATTATCACCTTTCAAACTTCAAAACTACAGGATTAATTAGACAGAGAACATAACCATGTAGTTTCCTCACAAGATTGTGACCATGTGCAGCTGTAGTTATGACACTTATAGTAAAAATGATAGATACAAATTCTTCGAAATTTTGTAACTCCTTGGGTGCATTGGTAAACATTTGAAGTTATGCATTGTAAGAGTATTGAGATCTTCAGTCTGGATCGTTTATAAGGTCCTAAAACAGTACACCTAAGATCTTTTGATACTTCATTTGAATTAATTAATTCACAGTCATTCACATGGAAAAGCTACATGTGGTTACAATTTTGTATGCAAATTGTCTGGTTATGGATAGTGATAAGCAGGAAGAACACTGAGGTTGATTTAAAAATCATCAGATTGTCCCTTGATGATCTAGTTGATAAATTCATTGTTTGTGTCGTCCTGAAGTGACTTAACAAATATTGTTGAGGAATACCATCACCACAGCAACCAATTTTAATTGAGAGTCCCCCTCCCCATTGTTAACACTCAATAACCAGGTTCATTCATGAAGAACACCAACTTTGATGCAGCGCCTTAGAGTTACCAACCTTTGCAAAAACACATCACACTAAAAGCCAACACTTTTGGGAAAGGAAAGGAGAAAAATGTGAAAAAATAATAAGCATACATATACATGTACGTGCAAGTTTGTTGTTCTTTACTATTTCATTAAGTGCAGTGCATTCATACACTTAGTTTGTCTATAGTCCTAAATTGCTCTGGTCTCAATTTCTCTGTCTTCGTTCAATGAACTGACCATATTTACAAATTCTCTGAGAAATTATCCACTGTCATCTCCAGTGCGTCACATCCTGTGACATACTGGGCAAATGTTCCCCAAATTACTTTGGTTTCATAGAATCATAAAACCTCTACAATGCAGAAGGGGGCCTTGTGGTCCACTGAATTTACAGTGTCACTCATCTCGAAACTGTAAAATCGTGCCTGAGGTCAATGGACCTTTCCATGGTCTGTCCTCGTTCACTCAGATCCCATGGTGGGTGGGAGGGTAAAATTCCAGTCATTGGGTCGCAGCCACACTGTGGGAGATCATCCCATCTAGGCCCTGTCCCCATAACCTCACATATTTATCCTGGCAATTTCTCTAACCTATGCATTTTGGGACATTAAGGGACAATTTAGCATGGCTAATCCACCTAATCTGCACATCTCTGGACTGTGGCAGGAAACCCAATATCTGAAGGAAGCCCATGTCGACACAGGGAGAAAGTGCAAACTCCACACAAACAGTCATCCAAGGCTGGTTTGGATTTTCACATTGAATAAGAGCCTCTCCATTATTGCAAAAATGGTGGAAGAGGCACAAATATAGAAGTCTTGCTCCCTGAGCATGGCACCTACCTGGTCAGGATTCATGCATGCATATATCACAGAGTCAACTCACCTGTGTATCGAGCTTCTTCTGCACTTGGTTATGGGTTGCCCAGCCTGACCCTCATGGAACCCTGCACCCTGGAGTGAAAGTCTAACCTGCTAGGCCATTATTTCCCAGTTCAGGTTTTCAGAGCTGGGAAATGTCCCAACTCGCTATTGCAACCCAGAAGCAAGAATTTGGGCCACTGTCTCTCTAGTGCATATGTTCAGTCAGGGAGGAAAAGGGAGGAAAATACTTGTAAAACACAACAGGATCAACCTTGAGCACACAAATTTAGAATTAAAGCTGCTTAAAATGTTGGGCTAATAATTGTCTTGATGCCTCAGTGAATAAATGCATCATGTAGCGAACCATTAAGCAACATAGTATTTATGACACTTACAGTAAAAATGTAAGATACAAATTCTTTGAAATTTAGTAATTCCTTAGGTGCGAGAGATTGAGATTTTTGGTAACATTTGAAGTTATGGGTTGTAAGAGTATTGAGATCTTCAGTCTGGATCATTTATAACAATATATTTATAACAATGTTCAGACTATGACCTGCGTTGTGGTCAAGGTCTTTTTTTCAAGGTAAGACATCCTAAGCTGAAAACAAAAGCATAGAAATCTGTTGGCTCCACATTCATTTTGCATGTATACAACAGGGATTCTATGATTTGAGCACATAACCTAAATTGATATTGATGCAGGTCTGCATTGTGCATAGTGCTGCCTTTCAGGGATATTGGCTGTTTCCGATGGACATAAAAGAACCCAGTCCAAACTTCTGAAAGACAGCATTGAGTACCCCAAGGAAAAAAAGTGCTATGATTCCAGAAAATATTTATTAATATTCAACAGAAATAATACATGTCTCAACAAATACAGAAATCGGAGGATCTCACAGACCCCCTGGAACCCACTTGTCAATCCATAAGACTCCAGAGACATTAGTTTTAAACTTAGATTGTGTGTGGTTAGTTTCAGATAGTATACTTTCTGTAAATAGTCAGTATTCACACCTAAACTCTTTTCCAATAGCAAATGGACTTCCAAAATTGTGTAAATAAACGTTTCCCACTCTATTTGCAATGAGTTGCATTTATCATAACATTCTACTTCTCTTTAGCACATTCATTTAATTGATTCAAACCAGCTGAATAAAATCAACCTATGCTTTTGATTATGATCTGTCTCTTTGTATTTACTACCGGATGGATAAAACATAAGTGATTACTCATATATACTGAATAGATTGAGAATAAGTGGATAGTTTGATTTCGGTGCAAGTAAGATTGGATTTTGCTAACAATAGAAAAAACTACAGTATAAGAACTGCTGAATTCGATAAGGTACAATGTAAGAATCACAGAACTTGGTAAGTATAGTATAAGAACTGCTGGACTGGTAAGGTACAGTTGAAGAATTACAAATCATTTCAAAAAGGAAGTAAAACCAGACTGTAAATTAGGATTAGACTCTGTCCATTTTGTTAGGATCCATGGGATACTTGAGGTGCAATCAACTGTGAACAGAAATCAAAATAAACATAGGTGGCTGGAGGATGATAGAATTAGATTGGTCTGACATTGAACTTGTTACAGATCAATGGCTTCAAGTGCAGTGGCAAAGGTTTCAATGATTTCTGCTTGCTGGAAAGTCTCAATAACTTCAAACAAAAGCTGTGTGCATACACTGGGGCTGAGCGTACAGTTCGACAGACTGGAACCCCAGTGAAATTGACATTTCCTCTCTATCAGTGGATTTCAATGGGGTCTAATCTGACCTGCAGCTTTTGACAGGGAGAAAGGAAAATCACTGCTGCAGAAAAGAGTATTGCAATGATTTAAAATCCTTCCAGGTGACCGGGCAGGTGGATGGATGTTAAAGTTACCTGGCCACTTCAGAATTTGCACAGGTGACAGGCAGCAGTGCAGAAATTGATCACCGAATTGCCTGAAATCACTATGCTAGCAGTGATCTTCAGGTGTTCCAGGGTTAGAAGGGGCATTTCAGCCATGATACCCCATCCGAGCAGAGAGTAATGAGGTCAATCCTTATCCCCCAAACCCAGTCCATCTTATCACCAGAGCTCTTGAGGGAGCCTTCCTCTCCAGTTTGGCATCAGTGATGGGGCAAATGGCTACTAAACCTATTTCTTGGAGCCCCCATAGGGTCTAGGGCCCAAAGCCAGAGCACCTACACCAGGGGCAGTGTACTGTTGCCATTGCTAAGGTACTTGGCCTGAAGGGAGGCTGAGCGGTGGATCTGACAGGAAGGGAGGTTGATTGGAGAAGGAGGTCAAGTCACCCTCATTTCTGCATGGTGTGGGGGGGGAAGTTTACCCGTTATTTGTGGATGAGTGGAGAGGATGCCTCTGTTAGGTGAGGGTGTTCGAGGTCCTTCCCTGGGCAGTCTATGGGGTAGGGGAGACATCATTTGGATGGCTATTGAAGAAAGTCTAAGCATAGTTTTGGGATGCAGATCAGGAGCAGACCAAATTAAGGAAGTGATGCTTTCACCAGAAATTCTACCTCATTATGATCTGTCCCTGGGGACCACCATTGCAACTGATGCCTCATCTACATGGCTGGGGGCATCTTTATGAACAACCAAATGGGTGCAATAGACAGGTTTTTATTCATCTCGGGCATTGTCTGACGCTAAGAGAAGATACATAGTCAGAAAGAAAGAGGCTGTCGCACTCATGTGGGCCTGAGAGTAAGTCTTGGATTTTTTGGTTTAAAGATCATCAGAGAGACAGAACACAAACCTTCAGTTTCCTTACTTCATGAAAGGAAAATTGCCAGAATGCCCCAGGAAGCTAGAGATTGTGTTTGAGGTTAATGTGCTTCACCAATAAAAAAATATACGTCCAGGAAAAGCTGAAACAACATTGCTCTGAGCAATCATCAACCACCCAAGACAAGAGGATATTAACCTCATTAATGGAATTGTGGCATATTCTCTGTTTGATGCAATGCAATTGCCAGCAAGCTACAACCAATTTTTCAAACACACATACAGAATGAGGAATTGCATCCATGTTTGCCAATACTGCAGGCAAAGTGGCCACCTCAGCATCCCAGTGGTATGACGATGAAAACCTACTTTGAAAAAAGAACAGGCCCTTCAGCCCTCCAAGTCTGCACTGACCATGCT
Organism: Sphyrna mokarran; assembly: GCA_024679065.1. Lineage (NCBI taxonomy): Eukaryota > Metazoa > Chordata > Chondrichthyes > Carcharhiniformes > Carcharhinidae > Sphyrna > Sphyrna mokarran. Next base: position 58,460,001 of record JAGIQG010000009.1, read on the forward strand.
GCCTGACTTAACTAAAACCAATTACACTTCTAGGGACCATATCCCTCTATTCTCATCTCATTCGTATACTTGTCAAGATGCCCCTTAAAAGTCACTACCATATCCACTTCCACTATGGTGACTTCTAAGGGGCGTCTCAAAAGTACTTTGAGCAAAGGAAGTACTTTACTATGGTGGATAATTTGCTGATGTTTGATGGGACGATGGCCAATCCGTTCTCACTCCTGCTAGAAATCTTGGAAAAAGTACACCAGGGCCATATGAGCATCACAAAATACAGAGCACGAGCCCAGGCTTCTGTGTGATGGCCAGGAATATTGAGACCCATTGAGGAAATTATTTCTCAGTGCTAGGTGTGCATAGCACATGACCAAAAGAAACTCTTTATCTCCATTCAATTTCCATCCAGACTGTGGGAACATCTGAACATCTGAGATTGGAGCTGTTTATGCAGGCCTTGGACTGGGGTGGTCACAGTGTGGATGGAGAAAGAACGGCTACAACACTGATTAAACAACAATAATAGCCACTAGTGGCTTCAAAATGGCTTTTGTCGTGGAGCATCAAGCAAGCTGGGATTTCTTTTTGGTCCATAATTAAAACCAGATGCAGGTCATAAAGTTGCTTTCGATAAGCTGTGATCTGGAGCTTCCCAGATCAAGGAAGTTATTTACATTGACCCAGATATTGCATCTCTGATTTATATGGCTATTACATGTACAGAGCATGCATTTTGAATGAAGTGAAATGGCGTCGGTCGCAAGAATTTGACATTCCAGCCATGTGATTGCTTTCTGGTTACACAGTTGTCTGGATGACGGAGAATCTTCCGGAAGTGAGTCCTTCCTTATATTTGTCAATTACTTCTCCAGGCAGATTGAAATTAAAAGTCTGTACTCTGTGATCACAGACAGTCATTCGGGCTTTAACAGAAATCTTTGTAACACATGGCATTCTGGGTCAGGTTTTTTCTGACAATGGCCCACAATTTGCCAACGAATGCTTCATCCGCTTCACAGATAATTACAGGTTTTCTGCATCTCACAAGTTCCCCAACATTTCCCCAATCTAATAGTTGGCTTCTGCATCATCGAAGCATTGTTAAAGATAAACAAGGATTTTTCAACTGTGCTCCTGTGTTCTCTATTGCACTGCATTGTGGATCGGCGTTGATGGGGAAAAATCTCAAAAGGCAACTTCTCACCTACCCAAAAAAATTGCTAAGGTTAGAAGTCCAGGATTAAAAAAGAGTTCCAGAATGAGAGCAATCCTGTTGAAAACAATTGGCTTCTAACAGTAACCGGAGGAACCCTACCAGCAACTTAGCCAAATTAATGGAAGGGCCAGAATTCTGCAGTCATGCATATCCTGCCACCACTGCCAGCGAGAACAGAGAATCTGGCGCTCACCCAAATCCCTGTTCACTGCATTGGGATCGGAGATTCCCAGCTGAAGGTGAGGTCAGAGAATTCCATCCAAGAATGGGACCAAGGGAAAGAAGCAGTAATAGTCCAGAAAGATGACAATCATCAGAGATCTTATTCAGTACATATCTCATATGCAGAAACTGGGGGAGTCTAATTTCTATTCATCAAAGATGACAATCAATCAGGGTATTGGTATTGGTGTACTGGAGTAGTAATCCAGAGACCCTGGAAAATGCCCTGGGGACCCAGGTTCAAATCCTATCATGGCAGGTGATGAAATCTGAATTCAATAAAAAAAATTGGAATTAAAAGCCTAATCACGACCATTCAACCACTGTTGATTGTCGTTTTAAAAACCATCTACTTCATTGATGTCCTTCAGTGAAGGAAATCTGCTACCCTTGTCTGGTTTGGCTAAATGTGACAGCAATATGGTTGACTCTTAAATGCCCTCTGGAAATGCCTATCAAGTCACTTAGTTCAATGGCAATTAGGGATGTGCAATAAATGCTGGCCATATCCCATGAAAAATTTTTAAAAATACATTTGGAAGAACTCGATGTTGAATCAGAAATTAACAAACAATCAGAGACCACAACTCTCAATGAAGACCATCTAAGTAAAAAAAAATTCAAAGAGAGACTGCTGATCTTCCAAGTCTAACAAGAACACAATCAGGGAGAGTTATGAAGCCACCTGACAAATTAAACCTTTGTAGTCAGAGACTTGCGGGAAAGATGGGATAATACACAAATATGGATGTAGAATAATATATGGGCAAAGGTTTGGGGGAGATGTAGTATTGTAAGGTTTAACATGTGGGTTTGTGTAAATGGGGCAGCACAGAGGCACAGTGGTTAGCGTTGCTGTCTCACCGTGCCACAGACTTGGGTATGATTCTGGCCTGGGGTGATCGTTTGTGTCGAGTTTGCATGTGCTCCCTGTGTCTCCATGGGTTTCCTCCAGGTATTCTAGTTTCCTCCCACAATCCAAAGATGTGCAGGTTGGGTGGATTAGTCGTGGTAAATATATGGGGCTACTGTGATATGGCAGTGAAGAAGGTCTAGGGATGATACTATGTCTAAGAGAGGGTGGAGACTCAATGGGCCGAATGGCCTCCTTCTGCAAGGATTCTATGATTCCTAAATAGCCCTCCCATAATAAGGCAATAAAAGGTATGTGACCAAGAGTCAAGGCAAAGAATGTTTCTACTTAATTAAAGCAACACCTAATCATATCTGTTTATATATTGTTCAGTTACATTTAATAAACCAGTTATTCTCTGGACATACAAATGTCTCAACATTCATTTTGCAGCTGGTTCAACTAACAAACACCACTGAATCAACCTGACAAGCCCCATCATCCGACCTGACTAACCTCAACCTGACAACCCCTCCTAACCTAACTCATATACCCACCACTTAATTACTCAACTCAACTACTTAACACCTTATCAAGCCAACATCCTATCCTATTACTCGCTTACCTTACCCACTCTACCTCCTTATCATTTATCTCATCTACCCTACTAACCTTATGCATCTTACCTGCTTACATACTTGCCTTCTCTCCATAGCTTTTTAGACAAGATTTGGGACATTTAAACTTTACTTACAGAATAAGAAAGTTAGTACTGAAAAAAGGGGATGTGGTTTCTGTGCTGATTCTCTGCTGTCCCTCTGGGATTTTACGCAGTGACTGAGTTCTGCACAATCCTTCAAAAAGGTGACTGAAAAATTGGAGGAAGGTAAGTGTGTATTTTTTTGTCTGACCAGGGTCAGAAATAGAGATTCCAACCCTGAACATAAGATTTGCCCAAACTGTTTTTAGAAGCAATGAGAAAACAGTGTCACCCTGCTCCTCAAGGAACTAACAAACTGGTATAAACATTAAAAAGTTCATTATTCCAAATGTTGGCCTGTCTTAACTCAGTTCTTATCTTTGAAAAAAAGACTTTATTTTAAAAATTACACTTTGTGATGAAGACATACTATTAAATTCAGAATATTGTAACAAAAACATTTCATTAAAAGAACATAATGAAACATATGTGGCTACTTAGATATTGAGCAGTAACAGTGACATTCAACTCTTAATAAAACTTGAAATATATTACAGAGAACTTTACAACAACAATGTCTTATACTTGTATACTGCCTTTAATATTATAAAACATTCCAAGTGCTACACAAGAACAATATAAAACCAAGTGTGACACCGAGCTACAAAAGTATGTATTGGGTCAGGAAAGTGAGCTGGAGAGATGGAATGAGCAAATTTCAGAGTTTACGATCCATGCAACTGAACTCACAGCTACCAATGGTGAAGTAATTATTATTGTGACTGCATAAGATGCTAGAATTAGAGGAGTGCAGATATCTCAGAGGATTGTGGGGTCAGGGGAGGTTTACAGAGATAGAGAGGGGCAAGGTCATGGAAGGATCTGAAGACAATGATGTGCATTTTAAAATTAAGACATTGCTTGACTGGGAGTCAATGTAGGTCAGCGAGCTCAACGATGATAGGGCAACGGGCTTGCTGCACAGTGAGACATGAACAACAGAATTTAGGACGACCTCAAGTTAATGGAGGATAGAATGCACACACAAACAGTCCATTCAGCCCAACAGATTTATGCAAGCATTCATACTGCAAATGAGCCTTCCCCTGCTGTCCTTTATCTTAGTGTATTAACATATTCTCCTTGCCTTTCTTCCTCACTTATCTAGTTTCTTCTTAAATGTATCTCTATTGTTCAGTTCAATCTGCCATGTGGCAGTAATTCCACATTCTCACCCCACCTCCCCACTGTGTAAAGATGATTCGACTGAATTCCTTATAGGACTTACTAATGACTCTCTTCTATTTATGATTTCTAGATTTGGACTCCCATCTCTACGTCAGGTTAATCTATTCAGAATCCAACATTCACTTGTCTCTGATTCAAAATCACAGCAAAAATAAAATGCCTTTCAGTTAATAACTGTTCTGTCCATCGTCAACATATTAATAAAATTATATGTAACAAATTATATTGCAGGAGTGAAATTAAAAACTAAATCAGAAATTTAAATAAGATGCTTTTATTAATGGACTATAATACAGCTAAATTATATCTTAAAGCATTTCTGTCAATCACAATGCATTGAAGCTACCATGCTGCATTTTTCTAAAGCACAGTGAGGAAATTGTATGAGTTAATGTTTTGGCAGGGCACCTTGTTCAATAGGACTGCTGGCCAGACAATCAACTATAGAGGTCATTGTGCCTGATTGATTGTTGTTATAACAAAGACACATAAAACAGAATTTATGAAAAGAAAACCACTGAGTTGCCAATAAACATTCCCACTTCTTCCATAGATAGCCAAATAGCCTCCACCAAGCCCATGGACACCCTAAGTTCCAGGTACATCATGCATGCATGTATGGTCCGCTAACTATCCACATCTGGAAACCCGGTCCAATAAATCAAAGGAAGCATTGCTGGGCACAGAAGTAATAGCTGTTTTCTGGTCTTAATGGGGTCACATTGTATAATAGCAACTCACAAATTCACAGTGCCATGGGAATTCACTCACATTTTATCTAATTTGAAGACAACAATCCATGATAATAAAAGTTAAATCCAATATTGTGATCTATGTATTGACCATGTGATTGAAAGCAGCACATCTACAAACATTAGATTCAAATTATAAATGATTTGGATACACTTTGCCAGTATTTAATGGAGGGGACTGCTTTCTCATCTGTCATTTGGAGAGTCTAAGACAGATCTGCATCACCCTCTTTTTGAAGACTGCCACATTAAGTGCCAATAACTCAGCAGCAGTTATCATCTGAGGGATCAAAACCTCAGGGGTGGAAATCACACAGATCTCCCCTATCCCATCCAAGCCTGCCCAAGAGCTATTGGCCAATCACAGGCTAGCAGCTTGCCTGGTGGCTCCAATGTGTATTTGGATGGGGCGGGGGTGTGACTGTTGCCCATAGTGAACCCATGCAAGACCGAAGTTCGCAGAATAAGGCCTTAAATGGACAGTAATTGCCCACTTAAGGTGTTCAATTGGAAAAAATGGTCCATCAGCCTATTCTGGGCTTAATCAAGACAAAAATGGGAAGGTGACAAGGTCCCATCCATTATCCAGCTGCCTTGTTACCAAACTTGCTTTGCGAGGGGGGGGGGTGGTGGTGGCATTAAATTCTAACTTATATTTTTGACACGCACAGAAATCCATCACTATCTTTTGAAGTCTCTAGACCATGTTGCTATTTCTGTCTGATTAATATGGGGAACAAATTCTCTCCAATGAGGGTGCAGGAACTGCCACTGAGTAATGGCAGGATAGGATTGCAGGGTGGGGAGTCATAGTCATAGAGAGAGGGCAGGTGTGTTCTCTCTGAATACATCCCAAATCCCTAAGTCTGGAAACACAGCTTAACATAGCCGGTGCATGGAATCCCTAAATTTGCATAGCATACTGTTAATAAACTAAAAAATGCCCAGTCTAACAGGGGTAGATTTCCCCCTACTAGATCCAGCTAGGTCCAATTTTTCATCTTGATCATTAGTTTGCAGGACAGCTAAATTGGAAGAATCCCGATCTCCAATGACAGATCTAGCCCTCCAGCTTCCATTAGAAATGGGCTGGATAGACAAACATCAACAGTAATCAGTGGTGTCATAGATTGCAGGGTTCAGGTATCAGATTACCAACTCTGCATCACACAGTGGACTTGATTCTGAATTCCGTTGGCAGGCATGTCAGCTTGGCATCATCTCAACCCTAAGGAGAACATTTAGTCAAGCAATGTATTTATAATTTATAACTATGCATACACACAATCAGCATATATGTTTTACGAAACGTGACCTATATAAAACCCCATTTCTAAGCTATAACTTAAACCAACCATGTTTTTTATAATGACATCATAGTATTTATAACACAATAAAATAGTCAGTATATATGTTATAACAGTAATTGTTGCATGAAAGGAACCAGGGAGTTGAATTTCCATAGGGCTTCTCATGATTTTTCACCTCAACTTTGAAGAAGATCCACAGGATTGCAGTGAGGAGGTGTATATGATATTTACATTGTTTCTCCTGAGTTTCTGTGGACCTTCTTTTGAAGTTATGCCAAGAATTGTTGCAGAAATCAAATCCCCAAGTTATTCGGTTAAATGTAGTCCATTGATTAATCATCTTCACATCTGATACAAGGTACACTTCTGAATTACAAAGCTTTTAACAATTGATAATTACCATAAAATCAATCCAATCTACTCATATCTCCTGTGCATTCAGCTGCCTGTGGCTCACATCCTGAAATTCCCTCTCTGAACCCCTAATCCTCTCCACATCCCTTTACTGTTTCAAAACCTTAGTCTTTGATCATCCCTCTTAATATCTATGGGCCTGGCATCCATATTTCCTCATTTTTAGGGCATGTTCCACATAAAAGTTGCAACACAAATGCAAGCTTTACTTTATCTGATTATCTAATAGCATGACATAAAAACAACCAACACCAGAGATAAGTTGTACTTATATAGAACTCTTCCTCAAGGGGGACCTAGTAAACGATTTTCAAATTATGAAAGTGCTTGAATCGTAGATTTAGAAAGATTTTTCATTTGTTGGGAAGAACAAAGCCAAGGGTAGCAAATATATGATGGACACCAATAAGTTCAGTAGGGAACTCCGATGGAATTTTTTTACCCAGAGGGTGATGAGAAGGCGGAAACCACTGCCACAGGGAATAGCTGTCCTATCAAATTGGTCTCACTCATTCTGAGGTCTTGCCATTAAATCTAAGACGACCTCCATGTTCCCAGGATAACAAATATATTCTCTTTCTGCTTCCCACCTCTGTGTCCCAGTAAATGTTGGGGCCTGACCAATTCTCTGTGGTCCTATGTAAATGTGGCCTGCTACTAGCACCAAGAGCATTTAGGCTTAAATGTTACATTCCTCAACTGCTTACACAATATAATGATCTAAAGCAGTGAATTCAATGTGCATATGACCTATTCTTGTTCTATGTTTCCAAATGTTCCCAAAACATCATTTGAGGCATTACCCAGACTCTTTAAATGCATAATCTCACCAGAGCTGAGTACTGCCTCTACGCTGCAGAAGATCGAAATCTAAAAGCATTGCTCTATAACGCAAACTGAACTGCTCTCAGCAAGATGTAACCGCTTTCTCGTTTTCAAATAATAATAATTTCAAACAGATCTGAGTTTTTGGAAGTTGCAACTGAAATCAGGGGTGTGCAACATCAGTGCTTTGAAACATCCAAATTCATTCTAAAAAGAGGTTGTGTGATACTGTAAGATTACAGTAAGGATCCCTTGCTTTTAGCTGACTTTTCGGTGTTCAAGTTAAAAGAAAATCAGGTGCCTTTTGTGAAGTCTCCTCCCCGACTTTATCAATACATAATTCATTGCTGGAAAGGGAATGATTTCATCTCAAGGGTCTGATGTTAGTACTTAAGCCAATACTTTGATCTCCTCATATTCTCACAGATTTAACAAGTCCACATATTCCAATCACGTGGTGTTAGTCCCTAGTCATTTCACTGTCTTTATGTTTGAATTCATGTGCATTCCAGCAAATACTTGGCAACATTTACGTGCAGAAACAGAGTGTTCACATGAAACGACAGTGGTCATTCTGTGAGCTGCTGTCTGCAAGTGATAGATTACTGCTTTGGAGCAAAGGGTTTACTTGTTCATCAAAAATCCTATATGAAAAGGCAAGCTGTTATTTAGGTCTTCTGATTTCAGAGGTTAACCCAATAAATCCTCATAATTATCCCCTGAAAGGCTAATTTTAAAATTTGGGTTGTACCATAAGCTTCTGTACCAAGTTGACTGAGGTCAACAGAGGTGGAGGTCAGGACAGCACAACCCACTGGCACTAAAATTTCATGGTGTGAAGTCTTAGGAAAGAACAATTTATAGCAAGAAAAAGCATGTTTGATCTTGATAACATCACAGGCAACAAGAAAAGGATATAGATAGCACATTTAAAGTTGGGGAGAATGAGAGAGAGAGGATTTGAGCATTAAGCTTAGGAATAGCAAGGAATTTGCTAATAACAGTAAAATTGAGGAAAATGAGATAGGTTGAGAACAATTGTTGTGCAACCAATAAGACTCACTCACAAGGGTGGTTCACTTAGTAGCACTCTCATCTCGGAGTCAGAAGGTGATGAGTTCAAGTCCTGCTCCAAAGACTTGTGAGCACAAAAGTCAAAGCTCACGGTTCAATGCAGTACTGAGAAAGTGCTGCATTGCTGAAGTATTGGTCAGAATTCTCTGGCCATTCATATCAATGGAATTCTCTGGTCCCACCCATGGTTTTCCGCCCTCGTGGGATGATATCAATAGGAATTTCCATTGACAGTGGTGGGATCAGAGAATCCCATTACTTGCCAACCATGCGCCACCTCCACCAGCGGGAAACACGTGGCTGGGAGGCTGGAGAATCCTGGCTGTCACCTTTCAGATGAGATCTGATCGCCCTCTCAAATGTTTTTTTAAAAACTTTCAGGTAGAAATATTATCATGGAGGTCCTGATCAATATTTACTGCTCAGTCAAAATCACAAAAGCAAATTATCCAGTCATTCACACATTACTGTTTATTAGAGCTTGGTGCATATAAATTGGCTACTGTGTATCTGCATTACAACATTGATTATACTTCAAAGGTATTTATACATTAGCTACAAAGAGCTTTGATGTGTCTCAACTGAATTCATGAAAGGTGCTATATAATTTCAAGTCATTTGGATGTTAATCTTTATTCATTGTTGCATATGCATGTTTAATGGATTTCATTTCATTTGAAAGCAAAATATTGAACTCCAGAAAAAATATAAAAGAGTTAGTTGATCCAATGGCCAGAATTTTCCAGCTACACTCTCTCCAAAACCGGAAAATCTTGAGGTCAACAGGCGTTTGCATGCTCTGCCCCCCCCACCCGCTACAATTCCCATGGCAGGCAAGACAGGCAATCCCATTATCTGAGTAAGTTGGTAACCACAAAGATCAGTGAACTACAAATTGTTAAATATGCAAAGTGTCAAAATTTTCATTTAAGAATAATTAATTTCTGTGAGGATTAAATCCCACAAACAGGAGTCCGCAGCAGATCATGATAGTCAGCATATGCACACAGGCTATTTCTCAGTGGCCAGTTACAGACATTTCAATCAGGTAACTTATTTCAACCAGTGCTCTGTCTCGTGTTGACACTGAAGGCAATCTGGCCCTGAATGGTAAAAGAACAGGCCATGTGTGTCACTTGAAAACAAAATAATTAAAGTTCTTGACCGTGGGCAAAATGCACACAGCTGGGATCCTGGTTTCACTGAGAGCAGCAGCCAGCTTCTTCTGAGACAGGATTTGAAAAAAAAAAGTTTAAGTGTTCAGAGTGGTTTTAAAGGTTGGTTTGAAATGGTTTCAATGTCATTCAAGTAAAAAAAAACTCATGTCTGGGTGGTCTTTGGCTACAGGGACATCAGCATTGGTCTGAAAACTGGCCTCGTATCATCCCCTAAACTACAGCCATCAGGCAGGTTACACAATAGGCAATAATTATAAACAAAAATAAAGCTTATTCAAAGTCCCCTTTAAAAAAGCTCTTAAGAAAACATTAAGCAGAGTTTGAAGTACAGGGGTGTTTGAACATTAAGTAAAAATTGAAGTAGAGGGTGATGAGGAGCAGATAGAAAAGTAGAGTTGAGGTCATACTAGAACAGCTAGGTTCTCACCAAATGGCACAGCGAGTGTGATGGGCTAAATGGCCTACTTCTGCACCAGTTGATCATGTAGCTCATCCATTGTCTACACTTTCCACTACCTCAGCAAAGCAGCCTGCATAATTAAGGACCCCACAAGTCCCAGACATACTCTCTTCCATCATCTACTGTCCGGAAAAAGATACAAAAGTCTAAGGTTACACACCAATCGACTCAAGAACAGTTTCTTCTCTGCTGCCATCAGACATTTGAATGGACATACCTCGCATTAAGTTTACCTTTCGCTACACCCTAGATATGATTATAACACTACATTCTGTACTCTCTCGTTTCCTTCTCTATGCATAATATGTTTATATGTATAACTCACAAGAAATAATACTTTTCGCTGTATACTAATATATGTGATAACAATAAATTAAATCAAAATCAAATGAAACGCTTAAGACTGAATTATATCTATGGTTACTAAAGTGAATGATGACAGTGCTGTGATTGGGAAAAGATAAGAGATCATTAAATAATGTGGCTGCCAGGTTGTTAAGTCTGACAACTGGCAAACTGTCAAGTAAAATAACAACATTGTAAAAGTAAAAAAGTCTTCAGATACATTTGAATTGGTATCTGTTAGATAAAATACTGTTCTACATTGTATAATATGGAAATGCCACCCAGTATCATTTCCAGAGTTAAGTGTTCATGTTCTCCCCTGACTTTCACTGATTCTTTAAAGAAACTTAGCCATCTGTTTAGCTGTTTGAAAGCATTGACAGGTGTATGTGCTGTTGGCTGTCCTCAAAGGTTTTAATGGATTCTGCTGTGGACCACAGTTGTAAAAGGGAATATCAGTTTGATGGCTTGGCTAGCTTCCAAAACATCAATGAATTTTGATCTGCATGTTCTGTTTATGTGGCTGTCCAGAGGAATGTGAGTTGTTTATTCCAACAGAGCTTTATGAGCTTCTGAAAAGGATAATCATTTTCAAGTGCATTTTCAACTAATGTTTGTTTATCTTGACAGTTTTATGAACTTTTCAAAAGACTTCCAGATGTTAATTGAATTTAGCTATTTATGGTGAATACCAGGAGAATGAGTTGATGAGGGTGCGCAAAGGTTCAGGAACATTGAGGAGGGTTGAAAAGGAGATAAAGAATTGGTAGGTTGTAAGGGTAGAGGGGTAAAGGGATAAGGGACTGGGGGAGAGAAAAGTTGGGGGTGATCTGACTTTACAGTAATTTTCAGAACGGATAGATGTCTCTGCAATGAAAGTTAGTCCTGTTAATGTGGCTCGCTCAACATTAGCCTGTTTCAGTCTGATGCAGCAGGCCTGACTCCAGGTGGTCTCCACTGGATGAAAATCCCATCACTGGCACTGCCAGGCCAGAGACAGCACCATGACCTCAAGGAAATTCCTGACTTTCAATTTCTACCTCCATGATGAAAATCCTTCCCTAACGAATCAACAAAAAAGCACAGCAAGCTTCTGACTTGTTGTGAGCAATGCCAAGGAAAATTCAACTGCAAGGTGTTAAAAGCGGTACATCAGGTCAGTGAAATCAATGAACCAAGTTCACTTGACAATAAATTCAAAATCACCTTACCACAACAAATCAGAAGCATGAAGGGGAAGAGACAAACAAATCAAAAAATGTAGAAACTGAATCAGTCAAATCTCTCAAAAGGTTTATCAAAAACTGTTGTGTAATTATTTTTTTCTCAAATTGTCCTTTGTGTCTTTAAATTTTTGAGTACCTCATTAACGTTGTTTAATTTGAGACTTAAGTCTCTCTCAAAGGCCTACATTTGAACTTGATATTTTTCCCAGAAACTGTGCCTGCAATTTCCATAATGCTGCAAGCTGAATGCATGCAGAATTCCTCAGCACGTATTTAGTCTCTGTCGGACTTAAAGTATGTTTCCTCCATCTGTATTAAGATTCCTAATGCTGGAGAATAAATTATAAAAGCTTTTTCATGCAAAAACTTATTAAATGTTTATTTTACTTTGGAACGAGTAAGAGGTAGAAAATTCAGTAAGAGGCAGAAAAGGATTGATTACATCTGCACACTCAGTTTTCAAAAATTTGCAGTGTAAACAAAAGTGATGATTTACATAGAGAGACAAAGAAGTTGCAACATGGAGATAAGCCATTTACTGTTTCCCTCATGTGAGCAAATAGTTCTGAACACATTTATTCACCTTGTTCCCATACCAACCTATCCAAACTAATACTAAATGGTGACATGTGAGTTATTTCATCCAAACTTACCCATCAGGAAACTGAAATGATAAGATCCATTTTACATTACATTTTTACTTTGCATTGAAGTCAATAGAAGAAAATGAATAGGAAAATACAGTAGGGTATAAAACGAGTGATTAATCTGATCCCATCAAATTCCTGCCAGGTAGGTTTGGTGAATTACCCTAATAATTTCTGCCACAACCAGCAACACCGGAAGTGAATTCCACATCATCACTGCTCTCCATGTAAATAAGTTTCTCCTGTCCCCATTCTTGACTTGCCAACTATTAGAAACAGTCTGCTTCTATTTGTCTTATTCCACCATTTCATGATTGCAAACACATATATCACATTGCATATGATCAAAACTGATCTACAAAGCAAGGTCCAATTTTCCAAGTCTTCCTTCAGATTTATATTTATATAGTGAATTTGTGTTGTGCCCTCTTAGAAACCTCAATATACTTCTTAAAGTATCGAGTCCAATACTTACACAATACTCTCAGGTTTTGTTATGATATCGTATCAACTCATGATTACCCTTCAGCTTTTAAAATCCAGAATTCCAACTGCTTTTTTAAATATCCTTAATTAACTGGAGAAGCTGCCTTCAACTGTATCCCCAGACCCTATTGCTCTCTCACAGCACAATGCTATTCCCATTAAGTGTTTTATTTGTGCTTTTTTTTCAAACAATAAAATGCATTATTTCAAGCTTAATTTTTTTATTGCTTCATGGGATATGGATGTCTTGGCTAGGTTAACATTTATTGCCCATTCCAAATTGCCCTTGAACTGAGTGACTTGATAGGCCAGTGCAGAGGTCATTTAAAAGTCAACCTCATTGGGCCTGGAGTCATGCCTCAGCCAGATCAGGTAAAGATATTTCCTTCGCTAAAGGATATTCGTGAACCAAATGAGTTAAACTTCCAGATTTTTATTGAATTCAAATTTCACCATTTGCCGTGGTGGGATTTGAATTTGGGTCTCCAGAGCATTACACTGGGTCTCTGGATTACTAGTCCAGACAACACCACTGCCTCTTTCCTTCTGGAATGTTATGCTACTTATTAGCTTTTAAGAAATTTACTGAAGCTATTATTCTGGTACCATCAACAAATGTTGCAACCATTCCCCCTAGTCCTGTATCCAAATAGCTGATATACATATTATATTTAAGTGGTCCCAGAACATAACCCTATGGAGCATCACAACCCACTTCCAGCCACTCAAAAAAATTACCCTTGATTCCAACTCTCTGTTTCTCCCTTTTAATGATTTCTAAATTTAATTAAATTTGCTATCTTCCCTTTAATTCCACGCAATTTAGATCCGTGTGATTCCTTGACAGAGGTTTTCCTAAAGTCCATTTTTGCTACATCTACCACTTTTTTATAGTTCCTCAAAGAATTTGTCAAGCACAAGCATATCTTTTGAAACTTTTGCTGGGAACTGCTAACAATTTCTGTATATCTAGGCACATGGTCATTTCATAATTAAAGACTCAATGTTTTTCCCAACCACAGATATTAAGCTAACTCAGTTGTAATTACTATTTTTACTAAAAATGCAAAGCAATCATTGTTTACGTGAACAACTTTATGTTTGAAATGTTGAACTTGGGGCAGATTCATCCCAAAAATTGGCAAATTCTGATTTTGAGTAAAGTGGCATTTGACCCACTGGCACCAATGAAAGCTTTTCCTGCCATGTTGTACAGCACTTTGATGAAAAAATGCAGAGGCAGAGGTTTCATTTAGACTTCCTGGCGGAGTCTGGGGGATGCTGAGCCCCCTCTCCAATCTCTGCAAGGAGTAGGAAGTTCCTGGAGAGTCCTGGCCAGCAAATGGATGCCCAGTGTTCAATTTGATAGATGTATGATGAAAACCCCACCCATATTCACCCTCACACCATACAATGGAGTGGCGGCAGCTTCAACCACTCAATTGTATCCTGAGCTCTCAGCACAAGTGTTAGCTTGACCTGCACTCTTAGACTGAGCAGTTTGCTTGGACTATAAGGGTTTATGTTCAATACCTATATAACTATAATGTTGCATGTTCAGAATCCACCCTCAGTGAATAATCCATCCCAACCTGTTACAAGAGGCTGCTGAAGAGGCTGAATGTCAGGGTAAATCTGTGGGATTATAGGAATAGGGTGTGGGTGGAATTGTGGTCGGTATGGACTCAATGGGCCAAATGGTATCTTTCAGCACTGTAGGAATTCTATGATTCTATAATCAGCCTGTCACAGGGTTTTGATGTTTCTCCATACTTACAAAAGATTTGAAAAAAGAATAATTTCTTTCAAATGTCAAATATTTTTTCACTAAAACTATTATTTACTATTTTTGCTCAAGAGAAAATGAAAACAACAAAAGCAGATGATTTGCAGCAAGCATACTTTAATTTGACCTTTGAAATAGGTAATGTCAATGAGCGAAATTTTGGTTCCAGCACAAAAACGGAATGATTCCCATTGATGACACTAGCGCGTTTTCTGGCCAAATTTTATAACTCATTCGTAATAAAGGTGGCGTGTTCCCTCTGACTCACCAACCCTGCAATGGTTTAACTGCCTAAAGCACTGGGGAGCTCCATAGAGATGGTTCCCCAGCACTTTTTCCAAAATGACTGCAGGAGATAGCAGCAAGAAGATAGAACCGTGCTTTCTGGAGGCCCTCACAGGTTGCTGGATGGAGTGGAGCTGAGGCAGGGCACAGTCTACCCTCAGTCCAGGAAACAACCTTCCAGCATGCACTGCCGTTACCGTAGACGGAGACTGCGGGCTCAAAATCAACCCCCAACTCTGTGAAAAGATTTCTGCAGCGTGCTGGGTATGGTCAGAGTGCATTGATACCAAACAATTCAAGTGCAACTTTTATTCTTTTACTTTTTATATCATGAGCTACAGGTCGAAATTGATTTCAGAATAATAGCAATTTAAATTTATGACCTTAAAATATCATCATCATAAATTCAGATCCGCCAGAGCAGCAGAATAATATATGCGGATTGCACTGTATGACTTTCTTACTTTTAATGTTACATCATCCAGCTTATCACAAAATGGTCCACAGGAGATCAGGTAGTCAAAAGAAAAGATACAACTATTGGAAAAGACATTTCAATTTAAGTCCTTTGTCAAGGTCCACTTGGAAAATTAAGCTGTCTTTTCCTAACCAGATACTGATGGATTTATTACGTACTTGCAGCATTTTAATTTGTTATTTCCCCCATTCCCAGCTAAGCCATCTACTGATCTCAGATACTTGGCTGGCGTTGGAATGTGGTTTACCCCTTTCCAACTGCAGTATTGATCTTGATAAATTAAGTTGCACACAATTAAGGGAGAAATTGAGGCATTGCTGTTACAAAGCAAATGGGAGAAAGTAATAAGCATGCCTTTAAAGCAAACATCTTCATGAAATCCTAACTAAACTACTATTCTCTTCCACCTAAGTAAGGCACCGAACATCAGAACAATCTGCAAAGGTTCTTCACAGATAACAGATATGGTTCATTCATGTCAAACTCTCATTACATAATATAAATTGAGAAAATGGAACATCAGGTAAAAACAACGTATTATTCTACTAACCACATACTGAACCTATAAATCAGCAGATAAAAAAGCTAGAACTAACTGGGGGAAGGGCAGAGCAGATGCTTTGAATTCTTAAAGAATTTTGCATAGCCATGCTATGTAAAATAAAAACTCTCCAACTGTAATCTCTAATGATACTTTATCATGTGAAGTAAAACATTTATACATTATTATTATACATAGATGATCCTTTACAGCTATCTTACCTAATTGCTCCAATTTTTAATAGTGAATTTGAATTCCCCTGTTCAACACATAGAGTTTTCTTAAAGTTAATTCAGTGATTCTCTGTCAAAGTCTGGTGCAGTTTATTCCTCATTTATCTTTCCTCCTCTCCCTTTGTAAACATCCCATCTAATATGGTAATCTACAGACATGAGCAGATTTCAAATACATTGCTACTCTCCAGGTATGAATCTGGGCGTTGAACATCATTCTCCAGCAACACGTCAACTTCCATCACGACAAAAAGGGTGAGATTTTCTGTCCATCCTGTGTTTTCTGACAGCGGAGGCAGGTTGCCATTGCCCAGCAGCAGGATCTTCCAGTCCCACCAGTGTCTATAGTGATGTGGCTTGCTCACCCCCTGTAGGGGGTTGCCTCTGCAGGACTAGAAGATTCTGCAGCTGGAAGGGCCGGCAAATCTCTCCCACTGAACAATGATCAGGACCCCGAACCCAGGTTAATTTTTTTCCCCTTTCCCACAATAAAGGTATCAACACTTATTTATAGCGCTCTACCTGAGACCAGCTAACTCAATTTATCTAGGAGTTAAACTACAGACTTTTCTGATCTGTACAGCTTAGGATCATACTGGTTGGATGATTTTCTATCAAACGAGCAAGCATGAGAATTAAAAATCAAAGCAATGGCTCATTGGATTTCTAAAAATCATACGTGTAGTGAAAATAAATTGCTGTGAGGCTGAATTACAACAGGTCCGTAATATTTATAAATTGAAACAAGGAACTGGCATTGGATAATTGATGCACAACCTTTCACAAAGAATCCCAACAAAGCAGACCCTAACCTAGAGAAAAAAAATGTGCAACACAACAGTAAGTTTTGGTGGTTTAATTCCTAAACTTGAAAATAACATAAATTGCAGTTCGAAGCATCTGATTGTAATAATATTAGGACTCAAGAGAACTATAAAGTTTTCATCCAAGTTATGGGGCAATTAACTCCAAACACCTTCAGTCACGATATCCAAAGGCAGCCAAATCCTTTCTCACAGATAGTTGAAGTTTGCCTCTGTGAATGAAGTCTTTAACTGCAACAACTTAGCTTTTTGTGAAGTTTGTCCGCATGCAGGTCTCAATGTTTGACCAATGGACCAGTGTTTGCAGGTGACCATTTTCTAAGCCAAATAAATTTAATAAGATGAATTTAAAAAGTTCAATAGGGCACATTTGTATTGGGGTGTTGAGGCTTATTTTGGTGCTTGAGTTGTCGCCCTACTGTTTTTGGCAGAAATCTAATTTTCCTCAGCATTCCTGACCTCCACCTCACGTTCATCTAACCTTTTTGTGGGTCAGGAATATTTAGTGTGACCTGAGGTTCAGGTTCTTCATTTTAAATGGAGATGAAAATTGTATTTCCTCCTCACACCATTTTCATTTAACGGTGCAGGATTTTGGAAGCCCATTAAAAGAACCCCAGGTTCAAGGGTTCGTGAAGAAAATGGAATGTCTCCTGAGGAGTCTGAACACTGCTTCAATGGTCACTTTTGGGTGCTATATTACGATGTAGGTATGTTTTAAATGCAATTATTCATCAGAAGTTTATTTTTTTCCCCAAGGAATACAAAATATTTTCCATTGTATTTGAATGGAATCTTAGGATTGTACATAATGCTTTCTGGATGAGTGGTTATGCAGGATACATGGGGTGGCATGAACGATCTGAGGGCAATGGGCTGGCACAGGGGCTAGTGGATTGAAAGAGGTGAGGGATGAGGGTTGAGGGCTTTTTAATAATATTGGGACCTGGGATATTCTGTTGGAAAACCTCGGCTGGCCGTCTAACTGAGTCATTTTACATCCAAGCTCTTCACACACTCCAGATAAGCTCAAGCTACACAGAGCACGATCCTGGTGTGAAAATACAAAAATCCCATTTGATCAGGTATAGAGCTTGCAGCCATAGAAATGCATAGATTGGGTTTCGCTAAGCCCAGAGTAGCATTCAGGCCAAAAAAGGCAAACAGGGAGGAGGTACTCATTAGTCCCTTAAGCAAGTATTCCCTATAGCATTCTTAACCATATCAATGTTTACTCAAAAAGGCAGCTGAGGGGTTTATAAACAGCCCCTCAGCCTTGTCCAAGTATTTTTCTTGATGGCCATTGGAACTCAACCACACAGATCAGGAACCACCTGGGTCAGGGTTAAGAAAATACCTGGGATTCACACTTCTCATCGCTTTTTAGTAAGTTCTGCTGAAAGTGCATATTTGTAGGACAGAATCAAGTTCAGTGTAACATCCACTGTGGAAATATAATTGCTTGTGCTCAGTATAGTGACTCTCTCATTAACAATGTCTGCCCGGAGAAGACTGCAGACAAGGCAAAATCGTACTACAGTAATAGCTAACACTTTAGGAGAAAGGGAGGGAAATAAGGGAAAAAATACAGGAGTTGTAACTGGTCAGCATCCAAAATAAGTTTAGAATCTGATCAGTAAAGCTGTCAGAGAATCTTGAATGGCGCCACATAGATTCATTTATAGTTGGATAATTATGCAGTAAATTATGGGGCAATTACTAAGAGATTTTTCTATTCCAATTTTCTCTCTTCCTCAGTTTTCACAGATCTTGCTCTGCTCCAGTGGTTGGTCCAAAGAGTGGCAACTTGATTACACAGGACATCGTGCTGTTGTCCAATTATGTCCTCACTCAATGTGCTTTGCAGCAAAGTTCCTGAGTAACAATCAGGAGTTCAAATTTTGTCTGTTTCTTCCATCCTCATCACCTTAGGCATGGTCACCCCTTCAAACCCCTGCCCCCCACCAACATTTATCAAGGGTCTATAATTCTGGCAGAATAAGATTTTTAGAAATGAAAACATGGGGGTCTGGCAGAGCAATCCAACCTCCCACTATTTGTATTACAGATCTTCTAAATGAAAAGTTTATTGATGTTAATCCAACTCCCTTATACTCTTACATCACCAAGTTCTCTCTAAAATAATTTCCATAAGTGCACAGCATTTTAATAATATTTTAAAAATCAACTGAAGAAAAGAGATGAAGGCCAGAAGGACAGTCATGTTAATCTTAACTAATTGCAACTGATTGTTAAACTTCCAAATGATGAGATTCTAAGGTGGAAAGTCATATGTACCACATCCATTTTTGAGTTTAAAATGGGTGCAAAACATCCCAATGTGACAGTGGGACAGCCTGTACCCAGTTGGTGGGGTCTGGCCTGCTCACTCAGAGTTCTTCATCCGCCCTAAAATAAGCCAACAAACTTTTTAGCAATTCCTTTCTTTAAGAAAAGTCTTCTGCAGGAGCAAGAACAGTCCCTAAGCCATGGGCATTGTAATAATTCCCACATCCCTTCATAGCCCATCCCACACAACCGTTCTTGACATTTAACGGAGGACCATGACTGGCAGAACAGGCAAGTTGAAGTACACTTGCCAAATTCCCTATGAAGATACAACAGCAGTTCAGCTTTAGTGTGTGGATGAGTCCGACAACCAATTCCTAGTAATTCTCAAGCCTTTAACTTTGTGCAGGTCTCTTTGAACTGTGATCCCATTCTATTAGGCATAAAAGATCACCTGGCACCATCTGACGAATACAAACCCATCAACCAACACAACCAAAGAACAATTGATTGATAATTTATCTCATTGCTGTTTGTAGATTCTTGCTAGGCATAAATCAATTACCAATCTTTGGCTACAATGAAAAGATGACTTCTCTTCAAAAGCAATTCATTACCTGTGAAGACCATTGCAATGTCTTGATAGTATGAAAGGTAACACATAAATGCAAGCTTTTTCCTTATACAAATCATTTGTTACACATACCTCATTGTGTTTTTACTGGGATCAGGCACTGATGGCCAGCAAAATGTATTGCTGTTTTATAACTTTGTCTGATATTATAGGTTTATTAAGTACTAAGCTTGTTACAAGAAGGCAACATTCTGATGGTTCATGCTGGATCCTAATGCTAAGACCAAGAATAACTTTCTCCACAGAAAAGATTTTATTATCTGTATAGTAGATATTCACAACATCCTTCTCTAAATTGTATCATGTCAAGGGCTGATATGAATTTGTTAACTGTTATTGTAAAGCATTTTGCCTCACAATGTTCATGGAACTGCCTGACTGGTAATAACTAATTTGCAGAGTTGGGCAGAAAGAAACAGAGGGCTGAAAAGTGGAGGAAATGTGCAAAAAAAACCTGGAAAGACACTGGCCAAATTTGATTCATCTAATAAACTAACAGCCAACTCAAGGAGACTTTCAATACATCATTGAATAAATTCAGACCTCACCCCTCAGTCCACACTGGATTCAAACCCAAGTCCCAGAGGCTCAAAGGCAGTGCCTAAAACACTCCACTGCCCAGAGCTACATTTCCATAATTTTGTAACAAGAATGCCATTGTGTTGTTTTATTATAAGGTTATATTTTGTTGTGACAACTTACTAACTCCTGACTAGATATATTGGCATTTTACTACAAAAGGAATTCCATATTCTTGTCCCATTCCAATTTTCTCTCTCCCGTTCCCTTCTGTCCTGAAGGCTGTGAATTATGCCGGATTAAAGTTCCACATTTGCTATCTGCCATTCTCCATCTTGTCCAAGAAGCCATTCTTCATGTGTCAATCACTATCAGCTCACGGGCAATTAGTGGTGGACAATAAATGTTGGCATTAGCAGTAATGCCAAGATCTCAAAAATCAATTAACAAAATATTCTGCCCCTTTGGAATTAGCTAACTCAGGACAAACTGAATGTGGAACTCTCTAGTATATAAGGATCACTACCTCTCTGCTGATCCACTGAGCCACGAGGGAACTCAATTATCAGTTGTATTCACTGTGTGAATTATACATAACTTTCTTTTCTTTTTCTTGCAACTTTTCCTGGCAATTCAGATATTAAGAGTGCACAAATCACAAGTATAGATATATTATTTCTCAGCAAATTCATAAGGAAAATTATAGGAGAATAAACAAAAACTTTGCCATAAATCCTACTTTGAGTGTATTGTATTTGCGAAACAATAAAACAAAAGACATGTGTGCTCTCTGACCTGGTTATTTTACAAAAATTCAATGCTCTAAGTATCATCTTATTCTGTTTTTTTTAAAAAACAAGATCATCTGGCATGTTCAGAATCATCTGTATGCATCAGAGCCAGTTTAATTTCAATTTACAACTGACCTTTGCAATCTAATTAGATGTATACAAAACTTTTCCATGACACAATATAGAAAGTTGAGCATTACAAGATTACTTTAGCTAATCATTTCTTAACTACAGACCAATTCAGAGCAGATACAAGGAAAATTACAAACAGACATTTGAATTCCCATTTCGAGTTTGTACATAAAGGTTATTTTAAAGTATTAGTCAAATCCAACTCAGTGGTAGAATAAGAATTCTTAAAATACAAATGTGCTCAATTAGAGATCATATCATAATTTTATCTAAATTAGTGTCTTCTCCAAAGATTTTCTGCCATTTGCATTTTTGTTAGTCTGTAATTTTTTTAATGCTTGATGGTTTGGGATAACAATTTTAACATTATTTATCCTTACTGTAATCTGCATTCCATTGCAAAATTAGACATTCTAATTCACCACCACCACAGCAGCTTTCTCTCGCTAATCCAAAGCAGTGTTGTGCATGAAGGACTATTGACAAGAATGCTAACCCCATTGCAGCACAGAATAATGGGTTCTGGATCCCATGCACTGAACTTTCAAGTGAACAGCAGCTGGGAACATCCCATGGTATTCGTGAGGCGTATCTGAGTCCTAGCAAACCTATTATATTGTTCTGAATGGCTGCTTTTCATTCCTTCATGTTAGAGCCTCACATAAATTATGTCATGATTTTCTCAAATTCTATTTATAACAATACATCTCATCAATGGAGCTTCCAGCTTTCCATTAATATTTATTGACCTGAAATGTAGAAGGCTAAACCACATTGAAAAAAAAAGACAGCATTAAAAACGGAATTAAAAGAGAGAGTTCTAATTGTCATGTCACAAATGTGATTACAAATTTCTAATTTCGAATGTTTGAGTAAACTCAAGGCTCTTTAACTGGTTCAGTGGGTAAATACATTGTGGGTCTTGGCACTGAGATCAGTACAGGGTTGTTTCTGATTCTTATGGTGTTATTTGAACTTAGTCAAGAAGGCCATGGATTGTTACAGATGGCGTCAGTGCTGATGGGGGCTGTGACTGGGATGTGAGAATGTAGCCAGGACATCCACTCCTGATCTTTGTCTAATGATTGCATTTGAGATGTGGAGGTTTCCAAATCTAGGCTCATGTTGAGCAAGGTATTGGAAGACAGCTAGCATCATGACACTGCATCCCCAAATCTTTGGGAAACTATGGGGAGAACTTTCAACAGAACTGTTATCTCTGGCTTTGGTTAACATGGGAAATGATTTTCTGGCCTCACTGCACCTCGTGCAGATCACCTCAATCTCGGAAGACTGAATGCTGGCCTAAAAATGGGTGTTGAGCAAAGCTCCATATGGTTTGCAATCATCTTGTCCCTTGTTACCAGCAAAAACCAGATCTCATCCTGAAAGGGCATGAGCTAGATTAACAAATTTAAAGTAGTATTAAAATATGTTTCAATAGCCTGTTCAATGTCAGAATTCCAAGAATCTTCCGCCTTCAGACATGGTGCAAACCCAGTGAGAATCACTACTGGTCTACATTAGTGGGGGGTGATCTCAGAGGCCATTGGATCCCCTGGGTGGGCAGTACCCATGTGGCAGTGCCACCTGTCACATTAGCAATGGTCACCCAGCACACTAATGCCAGTTAGGCACTACCAGGTGAGCATTGCCAGTGTGCCAGGGCAGTGCCAATGGGGTGGGGCCTTAGTGGAGATCATGCAGGGGTGCTCATTGTGATGCCACGAAGCCCCAATGACTCTTTATGGGGTGGGGATGAGAGAACAGGTTACTGATGAGAAGAAGGGTCCTGATGTCCGTGGGGGTCTTCCAGTGCACTGAAAGATCAGGGGCGCCCTCTCAAGACAGCGCGCGATTGCTTTACAGCTCAGATCACTGGCATGTTTAGGCCTAGTCCCTCCCAGAACTGGCATGCAACTCACCACTGTTCCAAAAAATGACTGAGTGTGGAACAATTGCAGTCCAGTCTGTGCCGGACAGACTGGCGAGGAGTACTCCAGTTTTTTGCTATTGTGACATACAGTCATTTTTTTTTTCTGAAAATTCCAAACATGAGCTCTCGTTCAAATTGCCTGCTTCCAAATTAAAAATTATTCTGCACACCTTTTTCTAAGATCTTGGTGTGTAACCTGACTATCCAGGCACATATGGCAATTTAATCATCAGCTCCACTAAAGGTAGATACATCTTTTAAAAACTGAAGAAAAGAAAATAAACATCAGGAGTTTATCTGAAACCTATACTTTTACAAAGCATCAAATGGTTGGGAGCATAAATATATTTGTAATTAGGTGCAGAGTGAGGACAGGACTACTCGTGCCCCCAGTAATCACCCATCTCAGTGGTGATAACATGTTGCCAGCAGGTTCAAACAGGCTAAGGGTCTGATGGTAGGATTTCTTCCCCCTCCACGATGTGTTTCACGGCAGTGGGAAGCAATGCATCAGTCGCTGACGGCAGGATCTTATGGTCTTGCCATTGTCAAAGAGATTGAATGCACCCTTCGTTGCAAGAAAACCCACAGTGAGGGATGGGGGGGAGACACTTTCAGCAGGACCATAAGATCACCCTGATTTTGGCGTGAGAATCACACTTCCAATCAGTTTGGCTGGCACGTCTAACAGTCCCAGGAACACCGGAGCTCAGTGGTAAAAGCTGCATGTTCTCGCTATGCCTGCGTGAGTTTCCTCTGGGTGCTCCAGTTTCTTCCTACAATCCGAAGGACATAGCGAGAACATGCACACGCCACACAGACAGTGACCCAAGCCAGAAATTGAACCCAGGTCCCTGGCACTGAGGTAGCAGAGCTAATCATTCTGCCACTGTATCAATACAAGAAGCTGCTTTAAAATAATTATTCTTTTTAAATTGCAAGCAAAATACAGAGAGTTTTCAGGGACTGCACAGTACCTTTATGTTCAGTGTGGGGCATCACAAAACCAAGGACATTTGGGGCAAATAATGCAGATTTACATGACAATGGTTTCAGGCCTCTTTCAAACAGGTGATACAGTTTTTGGATGAAATCCGTTACAGCAGATAGTGGAATTTGAATTCCATCTTTAAAAATCTGGAATTAAGAAACTACTGAAGACCATGAAACCATTGTTGAAAAACCCCATCTGGTTCACTATTGTCCCTTAGGGAAGGAAATCTGCCGTCCTTACTTGGTCTGGCCTAGATGTGACTTCAGAGCCATAGCAATGTTGTTGACTCTCAACTGCCCTCAAGTGATCGGGGATGGGCAATAAATGCTGGCTAACAACTGACACCTCTGTCTCACAAATGAATAAAAAAGCCAGAAGATAACTGCTCTGAAAATCCCCCAACATTTGTCTGGGGCTGTAAATCTGCCCAGCTGGATATCTCAAAGTTGGTGCTCCTTCTTCTGATGTTGTCTCATAGCCTTGGCAACAGGAGAGTCACCTGCTCATCTTCCACTTCACCCTTCTTTAGGTGGCTCAGGCAAATGGAGATTCGCACCTGAAGCATACCTTGAGATTGTTCTGACATCCACCCACCTATCACCTTTTTCCAATAACACTCACCAAAAAATATTTAGCTTTGCAAATATTATTCTGTAAGCTTATTAATTTATTAATTGATACTTCACCTAATGCCCATGCATTAAGGTCTCTTTTTCTCCATCTAAGTGTTTTTTATGTATTCTCCAGATCAGATCTTTGAGGTACTGTGTATGTCCTGATGAAAGCATAAGAATTATTGAGGGCGATCCTGCAGCCATCCACAGGAATGGCGGTGGGGGCTCACGATTCAGCAAAACATTGGAAGTTGCAAACCTTGCAAGCGAAATTACAATTCCCAACCTTCGCTGCCCCACACCAGTGACGTAATTAGGTTCATGCCCAGAACAGATCTCTTCAGAATCTGTACACTTCTTTCTGCAACAGCATTTGATGCTGGGTGATATGGTGTTATAATATGAGTATGCGTTTGATTCCATTCTTACTCAGAAATATTTCAAACTTCCCTGAAGTAAACCTGTGGACCATTATCTGACACCAACATCTCTGGCAATCCCTTAAATTGCAAACCAACTTTATTAAACCTAAATTATTTTGGCATTCTTGTATTGGGCAGAGACTCAACATTAATCCACTTGCTATGGCTATTAAACAAAACTCATTGTACTCTTTCCACTTCAAAGAAATCGACATGCAACCATCTCCATGGTTTTGTTGTGTTTGATCAAGGAATGTAAGGAATCCTGGTTGTATCATTTCTCATTATGAGACATATTTCACAACTTTTGACCAACTCTTCAATATCTCTGTTTATCTTTGCATTCTTTTTGCTACTGCTTTCATGTGGATAATCCCTGTATGCTGTTATTAAACTCCTTTAACAATCTTTCTCTCCAAACTTTGGTAGAAGAATGATCCCTAATAAACCCCATAGGAAATAGCTTTGATCTATGTTCAGTTCAATTCTACATATGAAATCTCCTGTAATTTCTCATCATCACACTCTTTAGGCTAGTCATCATGACATAACTGAGCCCTTTACTGAGTATCACATCCTTGCCAGTTTCTTTTTTAACATTACTATGCCATTTGTGAATGTAAAGTAATTCACAGGTAACTGGCTAAAATGAATCAGTCTTTACAGGAAACTCTAAGTGTGTCTGTATTTGCATGAGCATTTCAGCGGTCATGGGCATTCAGCCTCTGACCTTCAGGTAAGCGTTCTCCAAGGCGGCCTTCACAACACACAATAGCGCAGAGTCGCTGAACAGAGACTGATAGCCAAGTTCCGCACACGAGGACGGTCTCAACCGGGATCTTGGGCTCATGTTGCACTATTTGTAACCCTCAAGACTTGCCTAGGTTTGCAAAACCTCACTTACTGTACTGTCTGGAGACAATACACACCTTAAGCTATGCCTGATGCTCTTTTCACTCACATTGTCTGTATCTTTTAAGACTTGAATAGGAGGTTAGTTGTAAACACTCGCATTCTAATCAGTAATCTGTAAACTGTGTGTGCTGTTACATGCTCTGTCTGAGGCCAGGACTTTCCACTCACCTGACGAAGAGGCAAACCCCGAAAGCTTGTGAATTTACTATCAAATAAATTGGTTGGACTTTAACCTGGTGTTGTCAGACTTCTTACTGTGTTTGCACAGGCCATCAGGTCTCTGAGTTGATTATTGTTCACACAGGGGAATCGCACACTTCATGCTGGAATTATACTATCAATGGCAGATTTACTGTGAAACTGACCGTGTGCCGTGCCATGGACCCCCAACCAACCAAAACTGAGTTCAATTTTGGCTATTTCACAGTCTGTGGCACAGCACAGTTAGCTTCACAATAAATCCAAACCACTTGGATCGGAAAGATGACACACTGCCTGCAGGCACTAACAAAAAAAATCATTGCCTCAGAAACACTTTTAGCCTGGCCATCCAAAAGATTATACAAATTGTATAAACTAGTGTCAAAACTTGAGTGATTCATTCCTGGATTCTCAACTAGTGTAAAGCCTTGTCGCTTAAACTTTGAAACAAAAGTACCGTCATCGATCTCCTTGAAGGTGAAGACTTCTGTGTCAAAAGCAATTCTTTCAAATCCCATAAACTGTCCCAGCTGAATGATTTGTGTGAAATTCATTGACATTTAATTCAATCCTTTTTCTTTGACTTTTCTGAGAAGTTGATCTTGCTATCAGTATCCACCTGTCCTTCATCAATGATACTATGACTGAAATGAATCTGAGTGCAAAACAGAGGTATTCCCTGAGTGACTGATTGAATGCAAGCTTTCTTGTCTATTTTATTTCAAAGCATTTTTATTGGACAAAGAGCACGGTGAGCGAACTCAAATTAGATATATCAGCAGGAGTTGACCAAACAATCTTCAAATGGAAACACTGTCTGAGAAGAGTGTCACTTTTTTAACATGATTTAACTCTGGAAATAGAACATTGCTGTGGGCACCAGGTACTCGGTGTCTAAAATAATTTATTTTAATATAACAGCAATTTGTACTCTAAAGACAAGCATGCTTGTATTGAAACAAAAACAGAAAATGCTGGAAAATCTCAGCATATCTGACAGCATCTGTGGAGAGAAAATAGAACCAACATTTCAAGTCTGGATTACCCTTCGTCAAAGTTCTGACACCTGAAATTTTCCAGCATTTTTTGTTTTTGGTTTGGATTCCAGCATCCACAGAATTTTATCTTTATCTTAGTGTTTGTATTCAGTTCATTTAATAAATGTGAATGGCAAAAGATCCAGTTCAAATACCCAATCTTTTGTTTTCTTGGCTTTATTAAAACTTTGAAGAGTGGCACCTGAGATGTGCTGCTGTGGGCCATGCGGGATCACACTGCCAATCCATGCGGGATCACACTGCCAATCCATGTGGGAGCACACTGCCAATCCACGTGGGAGCACACTGCCAATCCATACTGGGATCACACTGCCAATCCATACCGGGATCACACTGCCAATCCATACTGGGATCACACTCCCAGTCCATACGGGGATCACACCCAATCCATACAGGGATCACACTGCCAATCCATACTGGGATCACATTGCCAATTCATACAGGGATCACATGCCAATCCATACCGGGATCACACTGCCAATCCATACTGGGATCACACTGCCAATCCATACCGGGATCACACTGCCAATCCATACCGGGATCACACTGCCAATCCATACCGGGATCACTGCCATCCTACCGGGATCACACTGCCAATCCATACCGGGATCACATTGCCAATCCATACTGGGATCACATTGCCAATCCATACGGGGATCACACTGCCAATCCATAGCAGGATCACACTGCCAATCCATATCGGGATCACACTGCCAATCCATGTAGGAATCACACTGCCAATCCATACTGGGATCACACTGCCAATCCATATCGGGATCACACTGCCAATCCATACCGGGATCACACTGCCAATCCATACTGGGATTACACTGCCAATCCATACCGGGATCACACTGCCAATCCATACCGGGATCACACTGCCAATCCATACCGGGATCACATTGCCAATCCATACTGGGATCACATTGCCAATCCATACTGGAATCACACTGCCAATCCATATCGGGATCACACTGCCAATCCATACCGGGATCACACTGCCAATCCTACTGGGATTACACTGCCAATCCATACCGGGATCACACTGCCAATCCATACCGGGATCACACTGCAATCCATACCGGGATCACATGCCAATCCATACTGGGATCACACTGCCAATCCATACTGGGATCACACTGCCAATCCATACGGGGATCACACTGCCAATCCATAGCGGGATCACACTGCCAATCCATATCGGGATCACACTGCCAATCCATGTAGGGATCACACTGCCAATCCATACTGGGATCACACTGCCAATCCATATCGGGATCACACTGCCAATCCATACCGGGATCACACTGCCAATCCATACTGGGATCACACTGCCAATCCATACCGGGATCACACTGCCAATCCATACCGGGATCACACTGCCAATCCATACCGGGATCACATTGCCAATCCATACTGGGATCACATTGCCAATCCATACCGGGATCACACTGCCAATCCATATCGGGATCACACTGCCAATCCATACCGGGATCACACTGCCAATCCATACTGGGATCACACTGCCAATCCATACCGGGATCACACTGCCAATCCATACCGGGATCACACTGCCAATCCATACTGGGATTACACTGCCAATCCATACCGGGATCACACTGCCAATCCATACCGGGATCACACTGCCAATCCATACCGGGATCACATTGCCAATCCATACTGGGATCACATTGCCAATCCATACTGGGATCACACTGCCAATCCATATCGGGATCACACTGCCAATCCATACCGGGATCACACTGCCAATCCATACTGGGATCACACTGCCAATCCATACCGGGATCACACTGCCAATCCATACCGGGATCACACTGCCAATCCATACTGGGATTACACTGCCAATCCATACCGGGATCACACTGCCAATCCATACCGGGATCACACTGCCAATCCATACCGGGATCACATTGCCAATCCATACTGGGATCACATTGCCAATCCATACCGGGATCACACTGCCAATCCATACCGGGATCACACTGCCAATCCATACCGGGATCACACTGCCAATCCATACTGGGATCACATTGCCAATCCATACCAGGATCACATTGCCAATCCATACTGGGATCACATTGCCAATCCATACTGGGATCACGCTGCTAGAGTTCCCACAGTTTAAACAACATCAATTCTGGATACTTTAGTGCAGGAAGACCATTATGTTCCATGTCAGCATATGTAGGAAGTTGCGCTTCTTGCTATTGATTTTGTGGTGATTATCTGTTTTGCACCTTCCTAATAAATTGTTTTGTGTTGAGGTGGTATGGTGAAGAAAGACAATCAAGTGCAAAAATCAAAAAATGTCAAGGAGGAAGTAGCTAAAAAGAGAAAAATCGCAGATAAGGGCAGAATGGTAAAAGAGAGTTGGGAGCGAGAGTATTTTGTTACTGAACAGAAAGGGAGACCATTGTGCTTAATTTGCAATGAAGCGACAGTAGTTCCAAACGAATACAATGTTAGGAATATTATGAAACACACCATTCCTCGCACATAAACTTTCCAGTAGGCTTTTCCCAACAGCTTTCAAATCTGAAGGAAGCCATGAAATCACAAAGACAGCTCTTTAGACAAGAATGACTTAGTGACTTTGGTTAGCTTTCGTATTCCTTGGTTACTTGTAAAAAATGAAAAGCCTTTCTCAGATGGCAAATTAGTGAAAGAATGCAGTATTGAATCTACAGGTGTTTTATTTGCTGGTAATAATTCAACCAAAGCCAGTTTTCCCAACACCATTCATACTTTGTGAACCAAAAGGAAGAGCTGCACTCATGGCTACACCCAGTCCGTACCCAGGACCTATAACC
Source organism: Sphyrna mokarran (assembly GCA_024679065.1). Lineage (NCBI taxonomy): Eukaryota > Metazoa > Chordata > Chondrichthyes > Carcharhiniformes > Carcharhinidae > Sphyrna > Sphyrna mokarran. The sequence goes on from JAGIQG010000009.1 coordinate 58,490,440, forward strand.
ATAGCCTGGGTTGAAGCTATAAGTTTTTAAGCCCCCACTCACTTTTCATTGGGTGAACTTCTTCTTGATCATTAAGCAAGTTCATATTCCACAAGACGCACAGGTTGACAATTCCCTATGTCCTTCATGGTCATCATAACAGCTGGGTTTAAAAACCAAGAGGAAATTATCAAACATGTTAAATATCGGCATCTCAGCAGATGTACTGTGAATTGCAGAATGCAAGAAGTCGCTACCAATCTAGCAGCTTTTCAGATCGATGTACAAGTGAGACTATCAGTGTAGCACTGGATGAATGCAAAGATCTTAGTGACACTGCTCAGCTCTACACATGAGTCCGTTGTGTTAGTCAGAAGGAGATGGTGGGATGGGAGTGGCATAGCAGCATTTACTAGTTTGGTAGAAAACTGACTTAAGTTTAGTGCAATTAATTTCACATTTGTCTGACCTTCCTTCCACCCACTCAATAGCTCTGTCAAGCTTTAATGTGAAAGGGGGAAGATATGGCTGGTTCTAGCTTTGGATGTTGGCAGTGCTGGAGGAATGTGTTGTGGGCAGCCAAAAAGAAGGGTCCGATCACAGGTTGCAGGAATGCAATTGGCTGCTTGATTGGCTTTGCTTAAGAAACCTTTTATATACTAAAATAGATGGTGGGCAGAATGGGATTGTGTTGCTATGTCAATAATAAGGACAAATGTGACACATAGGCGGGCGATTTTACCATTGCATTGTGCCTGTTTTCAGGCACGAGAGGATGGTAAAGTTGGGCGTGAGGCAAACAGTATGATCCGTGTTCATGTTCGCACAAATTCCCACTTTACTAAAATGGCCACGATTGGAACCATGCCCAAAACAGCACAGCAGAGGAAACAGGTCCTTCAGCCCTACACAGCCGAAATAGGCACGACAGCAATTCAAATGCATTTGCGTACATTTAAATTGACTTAATGAGCTGGACACCAAACTTTATTTGCATTCCCCCCATTTACCATCGTGTTTACCCGTCCAGATTCAGCGAGAAACAGACATGCTCGGCAAAGGGCTGTTTCAGGCACTCCAGCTTCTGAAGAGGTAAGTTCAGAGGGCAGATCATTTTCTGGTGGGGGAGGAGGCAGGTCAGGGGAGGAGGCAGGTCAGATGGCTCTCAGGTGGCGGTTGAGGAAGGAGGCTGAATCATTCTCTGGTGGGATGCTGTTGAGGGGGGAAGGAAGGCCAGACTATTTTCTGATGGGGGGGCAAGGGAGTAGGCGTAGGGGAGGGGGACCACTGCCACTCTGTGGGCAATTGGTAGGGGGGGCAAGAGGGGTCCACTGTCACTCTAGTGAACACAGTAAGAAGTCTCACAACACCAGGTTAGAGTCCAAACAGTTTATTTGATAGTAATCTCGCAAGATTACTATCAAATAAACTGATTGACTCTAACCTGGTGTTGTGAGACTTCTTACTGTGTTTAGCCCAGTCCAATGACAGCATCTCTACATCATCAGTGATCAGTGGGAGGAGGAGAAAGGGGACAGGGAGTCGCAATCAGTCTGGGTAGGGGAAGGTGGGTGGAGAAGGGGGAATAAGTTATGTTGTAGGACTGGAGCGATGTCTGTGGAGGCTTTTGGTCCCAGGCCATTTTATCTGCTTTTTTGCGGCACGGGAGCAATGTGATAGGGAGCATTTCTCAATTTTTTTTTCCACTGTGAATGCGCAGTTGAAAGATCTGATCGGAGCAGCAATGTTTTGGGTGTGATAAGCCCCACCCACAGCGTGATTCAGATTCCTGATTTTTTTTCAGACTGAGTGCGTATGGGAGCATCTGAGAACAAGTAAGTTTCCAACTCAGATCTGAATTGCGCCCGGATTCAGCACTTAGAATCAAAATAGTAAAATCATCCCCATGATGTAACATTAGCCTGTGGTATCACAAGGCCCCCTTCATGGACAAAAATATTTAACATCCACCATTTCTTCTGGAAGAAAATCCTGGAATTGGTGCTGACCAGTAGTGAGTCGATAGAATTGCTTGCAAACCAACTACTCATTCCACAGCCAAGTGAAAGCAAAGAGAAAAGACAAATAAAAATCCCCCAAAAGTTGCTCCAAACGTCAAGGTATTTCCCACAATCACAAATGAACAAAGAAATACAGTTCAAGGGAGGTATCCTAAGAAATTATCATTAACAAATAAAGAAAACTGAAAAATCAAATAGATTAATAAAAAACATAAACCTCAATTGTAATGTCTGGTAGCACTGGATTCTCATAGCTATAGCCACCGTATTCCTCAAACTCAGAGGGTGCCAATGCTCGGCTGGAAATTGGGGTAGAGAAGATACGTCAGGACGAAAACAAGAGGGGTTAAAACTCAGCAGGGCAATTCCAGACCTATAGGAGTACACTAGCTGTTCACTGATTATAGCTGTAATGGACAACAATAAACCCCAATCTGCCCTGGTCCAGGAAGAAACATGTTATCAGGAACCAAAAGACAGAACACAGTCAGGGGAAAAAATAATATTTACAAAAGCAGCACTAGTTTCCCCCTCCTGATCAAATGTATCCACATATGGATATAATTTCAGTTTGATGTCGTGTGTTTCCATAAAGTGCATTTTCTCACTATTAAACTTCGTGGGAAACACAAAGCCTTTGAATTACTTTTTGATCATTCGGGTATAGGAACATCAATGACTCACAAAATGTTAAGAGTATTTACTCAGCAAGACCTCATTTTTTTCCAGACTATTCCCAATTGTGTTGTGTTCCAATGCAGCAGAAGAGGGGGAAATACTTTAAAAATTGCATTTACATCTTAAGGTAAGCAGTTCCTGATTAATACTTGGAAATAACTTATAAACTATTCAATTTACTCAGGCTAGTGGGGTGGGAAATACTAGTTTTCTAGATTGATTTATAACCTCAGTATAATATTTCCAGATGGTAGTTAACATGCAATAACCTCATTTTTGATTTTCTAACCATTTCTAGAACTTTTTTCCTTTATTAATTTCCAATACTCTCCTTTCCTCCCTTCAAGACCCAGATTGTACCAATGACCTACTCCATTGGCATTGGCCAATTTCTGACACTTCATCGAAATGACTGTTCTTCATCATAGATGCTTAACGGTGAATACTGAGAGGTTATTTGACATTGAGGTATATCATAAGGGAGCACAAGTCTGTCCATAGTCAACTTCCAAATGTAGCTACATTGCAATAGGATCAGGGGATTTGAGGTGAGGTATTGGAAATCCTGGTCAGTAATTAGGACAGGATTCCCAGTTGATTCCTTATCCTCCCTCCTGCCACAATCACTTCTGAAGCTAAGGCCAATTTTCACAATCCAACTGCTGCACCATCTGAGATTTGTTCACTCAGACACAACCTGGTATGTATGCTAATCATTTACTGCGTGTCAGGTCCACAACCCCTAAATGTCAGAGTTATACTGCATTCTGGAGGACATTTGAACACTGGCAAAGTTAAAATCCTAACTCTGAACTTCAACAAAATAGAGTTAATTAAATCCAGTCTGAATCAGCAGTATAAACATGACCCAATCCAGTGATTAATTTCACACTAACACTGATTTAGACAAACAGCACATAATTTTGCACCAGATTTAGGCTGAATTACTCATCCATCCTGTTTTTCCCTTGCTCTTCACACCAGCCACTGTGCTGTTTTGATTCAACAATAACAAAATTAAACTAAGTATTCTTGTACAATCTAGATTGGTGGTTCTTGAGATTCCAGATAGCCATGGGACAGGATGTTTTCTACAAATGCTTGAGATAGAAAGAAAAATTTTACGCCCACAGGCTATACGTTCCCTAGACAAGTACCTACTTCACAAACTTCCATTTTATTCTGTTATCCAAAACATTTCACTTTTGGGGTTCCAGGTATAAGGAAGTCTCTAGACCAGCGTTAAAGCAGAATAAACAGGTATCATAGCTATTCTGAGTATGATAATTCAAATTCTCCATATTTCAAACTCCATGGCATGGCAAAAGTCAGAAAAAGACCATTTGTCCTGCTTGTGTTACCTTCAGGTATACCAAACCAGCTGACCAAAATGTATTGAAATCCAAGTAAGTTTCCGAACCCACATGAGTAATGCTAGTGTTTCACTGTGTTGGTGTGCCACTGTTATATTTATCTTTTCAGCCCATGACAGCCAAATAAGTGCGCTTCGGCTGTATGTGAATGGCACTTTCTTGTTACCATCTGCCTTAGCAGGATGATTATGTATTTGCATCGAAGTACCATTACCCACATATTGAAACTATGTGCCCCTCTGATTCTGATCTATGTATTTAACTGCCTGGTACAACAAACCCCTACATGTGGTTTCACAGGAACTTATGTATTAAATGTTCGTCTTGCAGTGCTTTTTGTTTTTCATTTCATGAGGACATGTGCCAAATTAAATTACATCAAGACCATGTTGGCTTAGTTCCTGATGGACCAACATTTTACAATGTATCTATAGGTAAATTGTATATTACAAGATAAAGAAATACAGTGTGATGTGATGCTTGCGTTTTAGCATGACAGTCGTTTATGTTAAACCTTGATTCAATTCATTGACAACAAATGATATTTTTCTTTTAAAATGAAGGCTAGATGATTCACAGCCAAACTCAATAAGGCATTCTGACTAGACAATAATACAAGTTCGACATAGACAAACTGCCTCTGATTCCCTAGCTCTGCCCCTGTTCATTGAGGCAGCACAATCTTACTGACTTCGCTCTCTTTTGGCACTGAAGAAATCACCAGAATGCATTGGAGCAGGAGTCAGCCATTTGGCCCATCAAGTCTGCTCTACCATTCAGTGAGATCAGGACTGACCTGATATAATCCTCAACTCCACTTTCCCACCTTATCCTCTTGGCCACCAGGCTCAAAATCAAAATACTGCCAATGCTGGAAATCTGAAATAAAATCAGAAATTCAGGAAATATTCAGCTAATCTAGTAACATCTATGGACAGAGAAACATGGTCAACCTTTCAAGTAAATGACATAAAATGTTAAATTCTGTTTCTCTTTAAATTAAGGACACAGCTTTAAATTAAGGGGTGATAGTTATAGGACGGATATCAGAGGTAGGTTCTTTACCCAAAGGGTGGTTCGGGAGTGGAATGCCCTGCCTGCAGCAGTTGTAGATGCGCCAAGTTTGGTGGCGTTTAAGAGGTTAGTTGATAAGTATATGGAAGAGAAGGGAATGGTTTAGTTTGGAGGGGCATTGCTTTTTATATTGGTCGGCGCAACATCGAGGGCCGAAGGGCCTGTTCTGTGCTGTAATGTTCTATGTTCTATGTTCTATGTTCTCCCGACAGATAACACCTGACCTGCTGAGTGTTTCCAACACTTTTTGTTTAATTCAAATGCAATCTAAATTTAACTAGAACAAAAATACCTTTTTGACTTCCTAAATGTTGCAATAAGTACACTGTCTGGTGGGGAGTTACACTGAGCACAAAGGTCAGTGCAGCTGTAATATCAGTGAGGAAAGTTGGCGGAGGTAACAATTATTATAATTGATCTCAACATCAGAGAATTCAGAAAAATATCCTGGCTGGCTACACCTGGCTATAAGCATTGAACCCCACCACTGGAAAGCAGATGTATAAGAACATCAGGTAAGCATAGAGATGCTTTCAGCCAATTAAATGTAGACTGGCCATTATTCAATGTCAGGGTTGATGCATGAAGATTGTCCATTTGGGTGATGTAACAGCAGCCTACTGATACGCATGGAACCTGACCTTAGAATCAGCAAACACCTTACAGAAAAAAAAGACAGAAAAAGACATTTAAAAACAATTAGATTCAGATTTGTAACATTGTCATGGCCATTTTCCATTTAACAAGAAGCTGCCTCCTATCCACCTCAATTTAAAATCATAGCTTTAATGCAAAGTGCAAGCACAGTCTAAGCCACCGCTGAAATCCAGCTCCATCTTTATTGAAGCTGTTTGAATGGTAAAAATATTATAAAATGGTTCAAATCCGTCTTTAGAACTCGCAATCTTGAATCTGTAGCATTGCTGTACTAGCACCAGACCTGAAAGGATGTCTAGGCTGCATGTCAGTCAATGAACCGGTTTATGTCATGCCTCAAGAATGAAATGTCAATCCAGACAGTGCTCAACTGGAGCTCCTGTTTTCTTTAAAAGCTGCTATAATTCAAAGTGAGACTGAGGTGCTGACTGCTGTAATTAATTTAACAAGGCGCGGGACTGAACAGATTTAGTCAGCTGCCATTGAGAGATCTTTCCTGAGCTCCCTTTTTAGACTCTTTACTGTCTATCTCAGTTGTCGCAAACCAAAGAGTTGGTGCAGTAGAAAAATACAGCAGACGTTGATTTAGGAGAGTGATTAATAAGGTTTAAATTAAATACTCATTGATTAACACCTCTGTACAAAATATACTTCACTATAACAGATGCTCACTGCTCTCGCTGAGAGGCACTATTCACTGTTTTCCATTCCTGTATATATGCCATCTGTTGTACATTTAGAAGAAAAGCATTTCAGAAATGAATAGATTATAACTTGTTTATGTCACTTTGGGGTTTTTATCTTTATTACCTGAGTGGAAGTGGAACACAGATAGTAAAATCTGACAGGGAGTTTAAACAACCCAAATAGAGCCTACCCGATTCTTCTACTATTGAATCACTGGAAGGAAAATCAAGTCAGTTTTGTTGAGGACCAAACTTCCTTACCAGGTTTCCCTTTCTCCACTCCAGGCAATGCTTAAAGCTCAAGCCAGTAAATTCAAAAAAATCAGTCCTTTCCATTATGCAGCTATTTCCAATGGTGAATTGCAATTTAATCTATTTACATACATAGTTTTCTCCAATACACTATATTTGCCTTCCCTTTTTTTGCCGTAGTGCTTTATATTTTCAATAAGAAGTCTCACAACGCCAGGTTAAAGTCCAACAGGTTTATTTGGAATCACGAGCTTTTGGAATGCTGTTCCTTCATCAGGTGAATGGGTATATTTTCAAGATAATTGAGCCACACATAATTGTCCCATAAGTTTATAGAATTTTTCTTCAATATCACAGTTCAGATTGTTTATGAGGTTTCTTCTTTTTCAACTCAGGTTAACAGGACTACGGCCTCTGACGATGACATTAGAAAATAGATAATTGACACAGTCAGATGACATTCTTTGGTGCACCATTTGGCCAGCATTAACATATTCATTCAAAAATCTGACCACAAAAATAGTAAAGGACATCAAGACAATTGCGCTTGGGTGCAAGTGACAAAAGGTAATCTGCAAATACATATAAATATTTTCCATTTATATTAATTTCTAGCATGCATTTGTCACACTTGGAAGTGATTAAAGGTTGTTTTCTGTGTTTTCTCTTCATAATCTACTTTTACTGCAGAGCTCGGAGGTGGGAATTTACAAGCAACTGCCAATCTACAAAACTTTCCCTTGACAATTAGCTACTAACTTAGCAGCTTCTAATTCATCGCCTACAACACCCTGGTAACTCAGTCCAATTTAGAGTGTATTTGTAATTCACCCTCCTGGCCTGTTGGAATTTTGTGGCATAATCATCTTGAATAGGCTGATTTTAACACTAAACGGAATGCCACAATCGTCTAGGTTAGTGTCCAGTGCTTCAGAAATATTCAAGCTAACAGGAACATTGAACAATATGGTACATGTGGTCACAAATGTGCCATGATACACAATTATGTAGCTTACAAAAAAACAGAGACACCACTGCTATATCAGATCTCAGAATGTGCTCTTTTGGGGCATTTATTTTGGGCAAAATTCTAAACAATAAAACACCATCTTAAACACACCTCAGTCTAAGCAGCTGAACCCCAATGCTACCCATCAGCAGTGCCAAGGCAGATCAGCTGGTAATTTTAATCTCTTCTTGTGGTGAATGTGACAATAATTGGCTTGTGCCAAGCGCACGTTGCTTCAAAATCATGAGGATTTGGGCTCCACAAATAAAAATTTTTCTTTTACAGGAATTCAAAGTGTTCTTACACCAACCATCATCACTCTGACTTAAATTGACTTCAGCACACATGTCAAATTTTTTCTCAACTGTTACGAACACAGGAATTAACAGAGGAAACAGGATTTCAGGAATCACAGTGCAATTGAATCAATATCCAATAACTTCCAATAACTTAGTAGCTAAATGCAGAACACCAGGCTTGTTTTGTACACAATAATGATACTATGGATCACACCCGAGGCATCCTGAAGAGCCCTAAGGTTTGGCTGTGGTAAGAAAGTGGGGGGAATATAGCCAGGGTTCCAGCTTTTGACCACAATCCTCTGACCTCCTATTAGAACGTGCATGGTTGTGGGTAGGGACATGGAGGAGATGGTGACAGGATCCAGCATAGTAGAACAGGCCATTGGCACTCACTGTTTTAACATTATCCATGAAATAAGATTACAGGTTTTGTTTTATGGCATTGCACAGACTTCAAGCCTGCATAATTGTCATTGCCTTAGAAGGAGAGAAGAGAAACAAAAAGATGGGGGTGGGGTTGTGAGGGGTATAGAAATTGGTATTAAGAATAAAAACAAAAAGGCTGCCAGTTTCAAATGAAGTTGTTTTACTGGCGCTCTTGCCTACAGTGCTGGTGCTGTTTGAGCCGGCACAGCTGTTTCACACATACACATGCACTGGACTCCACACTTCACACTATGTCTCGCATTGAATGTCTCTATACAACTGGGTCCTTATTTTCTTTTTACAATACAGTAAACAAGGAAACCAGCCATCAATTATTAGTGCAGAGTATATCTAAATTTCAGAGCCATGAAGAGATTTTTGTTAAATGAAGCAGATTACTTTATGCCAACAATAACAGACGGTGTTGTTAAATATAAATCAAGTGGTACAGACGTTTCATGCTTGACTCATTTGGAGCATTAGACAAACGCAGACCAGCCTGGCAGGACTTGGAGCGTCTCAGAATGTGTGACTAATATAACTTCATAAGATATTATTTCTGATTTATCATCTCAGTCTCACCACATGAAGAAAAACAGAAAACCAAGAATTCCTTGATGATCTCTGCACACGATCTAGTCCACTATGTTTCAGAAAACTGTACAAGTGAAAACTTCTTTCAGTAAACTTCCTCCTGTTCCTTGCTTTGATTATTTAAGTAATACATCCAGCTAAACTACCTCCATGTTTTCTAAGACACTGGCTTTTGCTCTCATACATTTCAATGGGTGCCACACGCTCACTGATATAATACCCATTGATCAACTTTCATATGGTTTACATTGTGGACTTGAGATGAGGATCTAGATTGTTCAGCCAAGATTTTTCAATGCCACCATTTACCCCTTTGAAATTATTAGCCAATCAGAAGATCTAGGCCTGAACGTCAGTAGATAATTTCATGATGACACATCATAGCCAATTCAATTTTGTCCTTATCAGAAATGATCACAGCTATAATTACCCAACAGGGATCATTAACAAGCAATCAAGAGCTGATTATTTTTCCTTTCTTAGCATAGATTTACTGATACCAATTGTAATAAGTTTACCTACCATTCCCCCACTATAAAAATGGATTAAATTTCACCAGTCACTTACTATTTAATTCCAAATCCTCAGGCTTTGGCACAGTATTAATCCAAATTGATACGAAAATGTGGAATACTAACCCATGGTTAATTTTTTAAAAATATAGGCTCTGCTTCAAGAGCTTTCTGAATTTCAAGATGGTATCGCCATTCAATTGGAGTTAGTGGGGGGAATTTTCCTGTACCATCCCCCACAGGAATCATAGCGGGTGGGGGTGGACCATATAAAGTTCCATTGGCCTCAGGTGGGATTTTCCAGTTTTGGGGTGAGCTGGATAATCCCACCTTAAGGATTCTACCGCGCTGCCACTTTTGGAGGGTCGCACACTCTACAATGGTAATTGTGCTCAGCTTAAAAAAAAATCAACAACAGCAGTCTGAATTGATTGCCTACAGAGTTCTCTTGCTCAGCATTTTATTTTAAAGCCACAAATTTATCAAGTTCTGACTTTTGCTTTCTCTCAGTTGAGTTTAATGTCAGAACTTTCCACCTGTTCAAGCTGGTGAGATATTCTGGTCCCACCAGAAGAGGACCATTGCCACCTTGAAACTCGCAGCTGGAGTGTGCCTAGGAGAGACTGGTTTCATGGCAGCAAGGGATGCATTCAACAGGAAACCCTGGACTTGATGGGTCCAGAAGATCCTGCCACTGACCAATGATGGACCACCTCCCACTATCGCAAAAGGCACAGGTAGCTCAGTAAATCCCATCCCAGAAGTCACAATTCTCCAGGATTACTGAATTAATTACTTTTCCCATTTTGACACGAGCTCAGACAAAATGAGTGTTGACTAAGGAATCAGGTTTTAGTTTTTTTTTCAAGCTGCTCTTCTGACTCTGAATTTTTCAAAGATTTCTCAAGATTTGCTGTGGCCTGGAGTTTTAAAAGATTTAGCTCATCCTTACTTGGCCTGCTGAGTCAGATTAGAATCCAAAGGAGATTCAATGGAGTGTTTTACTGCAGTAAAGAATTTTCTGGCTCCAGCTTCTAAACCTTTCCTTTGAGCTTTTCCTGGTAATTCTTTCTAACACCTCTGCTTCTAGAGCTTCTTTTCAGGTCAGATTGCTTTGCTGAAATTTTTCTCAATCTTCCAACATTACAGTTTTCCTCTGCATTTTCTGAGAGGCACTGGGTTTTTCCACAAGCTGTCAGTTGTATGGTTTTGCTTACAGTTTGGTAGGTTTTAAAAAATCTTAATTAACGGCTAGAACTATTTACAAATATTCAGTAGAGAGTTCAAGCTAGGAACTTTTTCCATGCTTGTTGGTACACATGGCTCTATCCAACACTACTCTGGTTGTAGGTCATGTGCTGTCTTACATCACTGTGTTGACAGTATTGTACTCAGTTCCACTTTAACCCAATACATGCACGATTCTAATACTACACATGCATTCCAGATACAGGATACTATTTTTCCCTGTACATGTCTTCTAACTTTGTCAAGAGTCACAAAATCAAAAGCTTCTTGTAATCCAGAAGTTTTCAGAGTGAAAGAAATTATTGGGGAACTGAAAGTTAGTTTGTAGTCCTGGGTAAGAAAACGTTACGTAGGTAGTCTAGAGGTTTATTTGCCTTAGCTTTGGAGAGCAGGGAGAAAGTCTGTAGAATTTTCCCTCGAGAGGCTAAATGACCTCATAAAACAAGATTCATGAATTAGTAAACTGTACATTGATAGTAATGGAAGAAGCATGGTTAAAGGTCCAAATGTATTTTACTATCAGCATAGTTACATTGCATTACACAGCATTTAGAGCAGAGACAGTCTATTTGTCCATCATGTTGTTAACAGGTTGTTATGCTCCACACAAGCCTTCTACCATTTTCTCCAGGCAGTGAGTCCTTTAAATACTAGCAAGAAATCAGATAGTAAGACAAAACAGGTTTGTGGCTCCAACACACATATTAAATTTCTCAATTTAGTAATTAAAGAAGATCATGTAGACCTTTGAATTACAGAGCAGCTGTTGTAGATTTTGCGGTCCAGTTGATTGAATGCTGTTTCTAATACTATAACGTTCAATACATAATACTTACAGAACTTTATAGACTATTTAGTCCAACAAATCCATAACAGTGTTTATGTTCCACATGACCGTAGTTCCACAGTTCTTCATTTTATCTCAGTGATACGTCCATGTATTCAGTCAAACAGACTGACATTTTCTTATATGCCTTTCATCCTCATTTGCTGATCTAGCATCTCTTTCAATGCATCTATGCTGGTCACCTCAGACCTTATTGTAGTGTGTTCCACATTCTAACCATTCTCTGTAAAATTGTAAAGACAATTCTCTTGAATTCCTTGTTGAATTTCTTAGTGAAAGCTGACAGTGATTGCCCACTAATTCTGGTTCCCCACACAATGAAAATATCTTCTTTACATCTATCCTTACAAATCTTTCAAGTCATCTCTCACTATTCTCTTCAAGAATAAAAAGCGTTAGTTTCTACATTCTTTGCTGGTAGATGAAACCATTCAATTCTGGTATCATCCTGGTAACCCTTTTTACACCTTCGCAAATGTCTCTGTATCTTCTTTATATCAAGTGGATCACAACTGTTTATGTTACTTCAAGCATGGTCTAATCAAGGTTCTATACAAGATTATTATATCTTTGCTTTACAATTCTATTCCTCTAGAAATGAGCCCTAGAGCTTTGTATTATGTAGCCTTATTGATATGCATCACTACTTTTATAATCTGTGTCCGTACCCGCACTGTGTACTCTGCTTCTTCCATGCATTCTAATTCAGAAACAAAAGTACCCTGCAAATAATTTTATTAATGCTCTCTGGCTGCTAGCCGCAAATGTCCAAGTCAACTAACACAAAGTGCGCCACTGACAGCTTCTGCGGGAGACAGGGCCTTTCCTCATCCTAACTTTGTGAGAGGCACCAAAATAGGAATAAAGCAATAGTAATTATTTTAAATTCAAAACAAAAGTTGTTTGGCTTTGAACATAATCAAACTAATAAGTGGACAGGGCTAATATCTGATTAAATATGACTGGGTTGGACCCAAAGTTACATCTAAAGAGATTTTTCAACCAATTTTCGACTATTAGGCCTAGAATTTTGCTGAAATGAAGGGACTGATTCTCCCACCCTGACGTGCACATATTTTGGCGCATAGGGATGGGAAAATCGCATGTTGGCCGTTTTATGGGATTTGCGCCTGCGTTCCTGATGCATGTGCATCTCTCACAGCCCGAAAGGCGCAGTAGAAACCGCCGAGAAGAGAGGCAAGTCATTTAAATCTATTTTTAATGTATTTTAAATCTTATTATCAGGCCCAAAACAGAATTCTCTGGACCCGATAGCATCTCCCACTCTGCCAGGAATATTTCACTCTGGCGGGATTTAAAGTAGCTCCCTACTTGCGGGGAATTAGCGGGAGACCGCACCAGAGTAAAAGACGGGGCAATCGAGGCCCCCACAGGTTGGATAGCTGAGAGGGGCACTCTGGCAGTGCCAGCTGTACTCCCTGACCAAAGAGGCAAAGTGCCCATGCCTGGGGCACCTTGGCATTGCCCATTAGGCATTGGGCAGTGCTGAAGGGGGCAGGACCTTGGTGGTAAGGGGGTGGGGTTGAATGGCAAGGTCAGAGGCGGGGTCTGTCAGGGGTGGGACTTTATTTATTCTATTATAACATGCAGGATCTCAGGTAAACAGAACACTTTCTATTTTGTGCAATCAGCCAGCACTCCATAGCTACAACATGAATTAGACAGAACAGAAAGCTTCCCCGTGGATCATCACTCTGCTTAAGGCTAAAGCCAGAAACACTTGTACTTTGCAAACATCACATTTCCTTTTCTAACATCAAATAATCTGTAGTTCTGAGAAAACAAATTTAAAGAAAGTTTAAAACCATGTGATGAATGCTTTTGTGCTGAGGATATCTTGAGGTATTTTAGTATGCACAGTAGATGGATTCCTCCAGCCATGCTCGCCCCAAAACTGGAGAATCCTGCCGGTGATCAATGGACCTTTGCGTGGTCTGCCCCATGCCTGCTACAATTCCTGTGGCAGGTGGATCGGGAGGACTCCCCCAATATAAATGCTAGTTGTTACTGATATAGGTCTGTAATCACTGGAAACAGCATCAAGTGTTCCATGATTAATCTCACAGGACACCTTTGCAGCAAATAGAACTACAACGTACACCGTCCAACTGTCATGAAGTGAATAGATATCTGAATGCGAATCCCTTTCCAGTCCAAACTAGTCAGATTTTCATATTTTATGTCTGAAATAAATAGGCCTACTAAATAAAGCTTTGACTCAACTGAATTAATTGTGCACTCCAGTGTCAATCTCTGAATTATGAATATAATTTAGTGTAACACTGCAGCACACTATGAACAACATTACTGAAGGTTTAATTTGTATGATGGAGTTAAACAAGCAAGTAAACATAGTTTCTGTTTTGGTGGCAATTAAACATTCTGTAACATTATTCAAAGAGCAGAGGTGAAAGGATCAGGACAAGGGGGGCCCAATCACGGTCCTGGGAGGGAGGAGAAGGAGTGAAAGCAGAGGTGCGGGGGATGGGTCATACATGGTTGAGCAGCCTGCCCTCTTTCCACTCCACCAACCTCCGCATTCAAAGGATCATCCTCCACCATTTCCGCCAAGTTGTTGTCATCACCAAATACATCTTCCCTCACCTCTTCTGTCGGCTTTCTGCTGGGACTCTTCTTTATCTGGTTCTTTCTGCTGGTCCACTCCTTCATCATCCCTCCAATTCCTCATCCTTCTTCCACAGAACCTTCCCATGCAACACATACATTAGGCCAAACTGGACAGCGAGGAGGGTATCTTCTCCTTCCTCACTGTCCAATTTGGCCTAATATATTCTCTGTTCCCAATCTGATCTCCTCAACACTGCAGAGACTAAATATAGAGCAGATGACTGCTTTGCAGAACACCTTTGGTCCATCCAATTGCAAGACCCAGACCTTCCCTGCCATTTCAACACACTATCTTGCTCTCTTGCCTACATATCCATCCTTGACCTGCTGCAATGTTTCAATGAAGCCCAACACAAACTGCAGGAATAGAACCTCATCTTCCGATTAGAAATTTTACAGCCTTCTGGGCTCAACATTAAGTTTAAAAACTTCAGGACATGAAATCATGTTCTTGTTCCAATTCTGCTCCCCTACCTCCCACCACCCGCACATAGGCAGAGGCACACATACACACATTCAGAGGGCACTGACCTTTGTTCTCTTAACACATTCTGCTATTTCACCTTAATGCCACTTTCAGCACCTTCTTTAATTTTCAACACTATTAACTCTCCCTTTCTTGTGCCCTCTTGTCAAATCTCTCCTGGTTCCCACCTATCCCTGACCTTCTACTCTGCTTCAGTTACTCCATCTCCTCTTAAATAGTATAAAATCCATCACATTTCTCCCTTTCTTTAATTCTGAAGAAGAGCCACATGGACTCACATTAACATTGCTAATATGAATCCATATGACTCTTTCCACAGAGAGACCTGTATTTTGTTATATTTTGGTATTTTTGCAATTATCCTAATGAGTGCAAGATGAAAAGCTTCCACAAAATGTCTTTTTTCTGCAATACTCAAAAACAGCTTAACTGGTTATTCATGTGATTGCTGTTTGTGGAATCCCACAGCTTACAGAATGACTGCCACATTTTCTTAGCAACTGTCATATTATTTTAAGGTAATTTAGATTTTTCTGATAGATACAAAAATAAGCCAAATTAATTCATTGTTCTTTTTCATCTGACTACTACTGAAATGAAGTGTGGTTAAAGTTAGTTAACAGCAAAGAGTTACACATCATGGTATAGAACTAAATGTATTGGTGAAGAGTTTATAAATCATGATGTAATGTTATACTTCATGTCGCAGAGTTACATGTCACAGTATAAAGTCAAATGTCATGTCATAAAGTAATACACCAGGGTGTAGCTACAATCCCAAGTCCTAACTCTGAGAACAGCTCTCAAATATTTCTGGCATGACTTCCCAATCATTTTTTTCTGCTGTTCTTCTATTGAAGTGTTTCAATTTCACAATACTCACTGAGAGCATTGTTCAAATCCCATTGCCTTTTCATCATTAATAAAGCAAGCCTGTTTAGCCTTCATCAGGAAAATGTTCAAGGTCGGAACACAGAAAGTTAATAAACAACAGCTTCCACAATGGGGTTTCAGGAGAAAATGATCAGCATTAACAACGGAATACATAATTGCAGTGAAAAAATGATCACAGATGTGAGTCAGATATCTTGCCCCCAGGAAAAATAACATTGTCCTGGAATCACCTGGTCCACTTAAATTTTGTGGGTTGTGGAAACTAACCAGCCGGAATTGGAATGATCCTTTCACTCTTTCCTTTTAAGTTCTTGTTGCTGTGTGTTTGTAGTTCTTTCTCACTCCTCCGTTTTTCATCCCAAGTTACCTTGCAGTCATACTATGTTCTTTGCTTTGGGAGCAGATATGGTTCCCATCCATGCCAGGAACTGGAGGTGGTGCATTTTAAGAAGTGCTCAAAGATCTAGGTTAAGCCCTAACACCTACAGTATGGAGCAATCCTTCGACTGAAAAGTGTAAGGCGTTGCGGGGAGTGGGGGGGCGGTTTGAGATAAAGTGGGGAGTAGTGATTAGCTGACATCAAGCTTGGCTCTTAAAATCTGCAGTTTGCAGGAGGAAGGAAAGTCTGTAGGAGGTAAAGAATTCCACAACTGTGTCATGCAGGAGTCTGGGCTTTTCGCTTGGTAAAGGTGGGTGGGTCAACAGGGCAATGCTGGGCACAAATTAGTAAAATATGGAGGCACTTAACATGAGAAACAGAAATGCTGCACCATTACAACAGAGTTGCTTTTCTCCATCAGGACTGATCACATTGTTAGAGATGATTAGTAGGAATTTTATTCTGCATTTAACCTGGGCTATACTTGGCCTAGCAATACCTGAGGATTGGGAGTAATTGAGAACACAGCAAAGGAGGATCAGGAAACTGATTAAGAAAAGAAAAAGAGAACATGAATGTAAAACAGTGAGGAACATAAAGGCAGGCTGTAATAGCTTCTTTAGGTATATTGGAAACAAAATGATCAGCACGGATATATGTGGGCATACTACAGGAGAACTCATGATGGAGAACAGGGAAACAGCAGAAAAAATAAACAGTGACTTTGCGCCTGTCTTCGCAGAAAAAGGTTCTGAAAATCTCTAAGAAAAATTAGGCAACCAAGGGCTTTGAGGAACTGAGGAATTAAAAGAAATTAGTAATAGTAAATAAGTGATGCTTGAAAAGTTAACTGGGTTGAAGATTGATAAATCCCTTGGGCCAAATGAGCTTCATCCCAGAATGTTAAAAGAGGTAGTGGATGCATTGATGGTTATCTTTCAAAACACTGGAAAGGTTCCTGGGGGCTGAAAGTAGTAAACACAACCCCACTACTTAAGAAGGGAGGAAGAGGGAGAATGGACATCCAGATACCTGCTACTTTGACATCAAGAGTAGGAAAAATGTTCATATTATTCTAAAGGTTCTGACAACTGGACATTTAGAAAAAAATAGTAAAATTGGGTAAAATCAATTTATGAATTGATTTGTGAAAGGGGAACTGTGTTTGACAACCTTGTTGGAGTTTTCTGAGCTCACTACTTATAACATTGATAAAGAAGAACCAGTGAACGTGGTGTGTTTGGACTTTCAGAAGGCATTTGATAAAGTCCCACACAGGAGGTTAGGAACAAAAATAGAGTATATAGGATTGGAAGAAATATACTAGAATGCTCTGAGAATTGGTTAACGGACAGAATGTAGAGAGTAGGAATAAACAGAACATTTGCAGGATGGCAAGCTGTTACTCATGGGATATCACAAGGATCAGTCCACAGCTGTTCACAATCTATAAAAGTGATTTGGATGTGGGAACCAATTGTAAGATTTTCAAATTTGCTGATGACAGCAAAGTAGGTGGGAATATGAGTTGTGAAGAAGATACTTCATGAGGCCTTGGACAGGCTAAATGAATGGGTAAGAACATGCAGATAGAATATAATGTGAATAAATGTGAAGTTATTTATTTCAGTAAGAAAAAAAGAACAGGCAGAATATTTCTTAAGTGGTTAGAAGTTGGAATATGCTGGTGTACAAAGAAACTTGAGTGTCCTTGTTTGTGAATCACTATAATTTACAACACAAGTGCAAAAGGCAATTCGGAATGCAAATAGTATGTTGGCCTTCATCGCAAGACGATCACTGAACAGGAGTAAGGATGTCTTGCTGCAGGTGTAAAACATTGTTGAGCTCACACCTGAAGTATTACGTATATCCTTTTCTAAGGGGGGATATACTTGCCCTTGAGGAAGTGCAACAGTGATTCACCAGATTAATCCCTGAGATGGCAGGATATGAGGAGAGATTGGAGAGACTGGATTTGTCTTCTGGTATGTGATGCAGCATGACGCCAACTAGACGCATGGGTTCAATTCCTGTATTGGCTGGTGTTATTCATGAAGTTCCCATCAACTGAGGTGTGGTGATCCTCAGGTTAAATCACCCCTAGTCAGCTCTCCCCCTCAAACAGGGAAAGCAGACTATGGTCATCTAGAATTATGGTGATTTTACCTTTATTACCAGTCTGCAGTCATCACAATAGTCTGAAAATGTAAAAACAAATCTAGCAACTGTCATTGCACGTTGTAAACAATTCTGCAATCTATTCCACATTCTAATGGCTAAAGGAGCTAGTTAACTTGAGTAACTAGATGTATAGAAACTGATGCACGTGTGTTTAGAATTGATTAAGGCCCTACTTCTAATCTAATAGCTTTTCATTTAAAGGTTTTAATTGTTAAATTTGACAATGTAAAGTGTGAATAAATCCAAAGATTGTTCTTCAGAAACACTGCATTTTGTGTCCTACATTGAGTATGCTTTTGACAAGGTTGCAGTGGGGGATGGGTGTAATCAGCAGCCCCTCCATCTTATTAAAACAGAATCAAGAATGAAGGGGCTCATTACTGAGTGTGCTAGAGTGGTGCAGGCCAGCTTCATGTTAACTTTGCCTCCGTGGAGGCGAGCAGTCCATACCCATGCTGCATTCAGCCCATTGACTCATTTCGGTGAGGCTAACTTTCCCGGTCAGAAGTCAGGTCTCTACACAATCTGACCGTGGTTATTTCTTATTATTTCAATATTTACTTAGAGCTGGGAAGAGAGCAAGAGAAGGACGATTTTCGGAAACATTGATAGGAGTAGGTGTTGGAAGTCATTCTGAAGCAGACTTTGGCCTGGAAAAGATATAGAATATACAATATGGCAGAGAATGGATTCCAAAATTCTTTGATATAGCAATGATATAGCAATGGATGCCTTGGTGCAGATGGTAGACAGGAGGAGAGAGGCTTTATCCAAGACAGATTAAGAGGCCCTCCAAAGGAAGTAGATAGTCATCATAGTGAACGCCAACAGTGTAATTCCAAAGGTCTAGATGCAGGGTCACAATAAGTTCAATGACCTTACATAAGTGGTCAAATTCCAAGGTTCCATCTTCATGTACTATATTACCCCATTAATCTCACAATGCTCAATTCACCATCACTGTGTCTTCTTTCAACTTCAAGCAAACTATCAAGCATGATTCACACTTTACATAGCTTTTATCCTACCCTTTTACACTTGGCATGCTATAAGCCTCACAGACTGCACACATTTTTGCTGTTTATCTATAGCAACCACATAATTCAATCACATTATTAAAATTAATTCTACAGACGTTGGCTTCACCGGCTAGGCCAATACTTGTTGCCCCTCCCTAATTGCCCTTGAGAAGATTGTGGTAAGCTGCCTTCTTGAACACTGCAGGCCATAAGGTACAATCACAAAGCTGTTAGGGAGGGTGTTCCAGAATTTTAATCCACTGTTACCATTCAGGTTAGAAACTCCGAAGTGTTTTATGAACTCTGCCTGAATCCTAAGTTTTGCATCTTGAATTTGGTTAGGATAAGCATGATATGTTGCACTTCATGTATGATTCAAAAGACCCACTAGGAAGTTTTTATCAAACAAAGTTTATTTAAGAATATAGTTAACATATACAGAACAAGATTAGCAATAACTTTTATCAATTATAAACAAAAACAAAACAACCACAATAATGTTAACCATTAACCAATACATATATCAGATATTCTATTCAAAACCAATATCTGATAAACAAAACACTTCAAAAAGATTTATCACTACACAGGCTAAAGCTCACATGCTACTGGAATCCAGTTCCCTGGATTGGATGTTGATTTCAAATTATCTTGAAACCTCAAAGCAGTTTCCCAAAACACCAGAGTATCGATTCTTTACTGCTACATGACAACAAGCCTTTCTTTCAACTAAATGGTAAAAATTTCAATGCAAAACAGAAAGGGAAAGATAATTTTTTCCAGCTTGCTCCTAAGATTGTCTCTAACACTGCAGTCAAAACTAAACCGAAAGCTGAAAAGCTTCAGTCGCTTGACCTGCCCACAGTTTTTTTTTCCTTCTGGTAATGACATCACCCAAGGCTGTAACCATGATTTTAAAAACTTCTCAAAGGTCATTAACATTATTAACATCACACCAGTAACAGGAAGGAACAACAATATATTTTCAAGTCAGGATTGGTGAGTGACTTTGTGGGGAACCAAAGGACATGTGTACCAGATAAATTTTTATACTTGACAATGGTTTCATGATCATAATTAGACTATTAATCCCAGATTTTTTAACTGAATTCAAATTACATTCATGCACAGGTCCCTGTAGTACCTGTCCAATGACAATATTACTGTGCCACCACCTCGACCATTGCATCACACTCAACAACACAATTTCCTCTCTCTTGTAGGTCAAGATGGCACAAAACCTGTTATGATCTCCATAGAGACTGATAACTTTAAAACAAAGAAATCTGAACTTCCAGTTAATAGCTGAAATGATGACTTGATGTGATTTCACACTATAAGACTTTTGCTGTGGCAGAAGCCTATTGACCAAACATTATCTCTGTAGCCAAATTAAAAACACAAAACATCCATCTCATTCTCCTAGCACAACCAAAAACACATTCCATATATATTTATTTTTCACTGTCCTTTAAGTAGATATTCCATTCTCCCAGAACTAGCCCAAGGTAATTCTTATCTCTCAGGAGTTTACTTCTGTTCTTTTTCTGTCTCAGCCTGGGAATTTTTAATCTCAGATCTGTTTTCACAGTGAAGTTTTCTCCCTGAGGAGTTTCTTTCTCTTGCACCAGCTGGGTGAATCTTCCAGTCTTGTTTCAATTCCTCATGAGTGCAGTCTTTTCAATCCAAGTCTGAGTTCGCACCTACATTTCTGAATGATGAACCACTGCATCATGCTGCCTCTAACTGTTCAACTTTTCCTGGATCCTGGAATACCAACCTTGTCTGTAAGTTTCCAGGGATAGTTTAGACCCTTCCTCTCTCAATGGTAATGTGAAGCCTATAGGCTTTGTATCAGGTAGAAATGTTGGTAGAATTGGTAATTCATTTTTATCTTGAAAGCAGAGTTCAAAATACACAGGGTGGCAGCAAACTTGCCTTTGAAAGCCCATTAAAACATTAATGACTGGGCAACAAATAGCATTTAAGTCATCCCTGTACATAGGAAAGATAAGCTGTGCATGGCTGTCCTCCAATCACAGATTCTGTCACTTCCATATTCACTGCCCAATCTCTGTCCTGTTCTTGCTGCTCTTCTACAGAAGAATGTACAACTGGAGGAGCAGCCAGGCCGAGGGATAAGAACTGTGACAGGAGGAGCCGGAGCAGTTATTCTAGCTGATCCCATTGCTGCCATCATGCTGAGTCCAAACCTGGAAGAAGGAGAGGAAGGCAGAAACAAGCAGCAAGAGGCCTCATTGAGCAATGTTTATTCAAGACCTATGGCTGCGGTATCCAAGTTGGGTCAGGGACTTGGCGCACCCTCAGCAGATGGATAGGCCGGAGCAAGGAATGCCAGCAGGGAGAAAAAACAGAGGAGGGACAGACACAAGCTGAGTAGACAGCAAAATAGTGGTGCCTTCACCTGAATTAATTCTACTGTCTGGCTCGCAAATCTTTTAAAGACGCTGATATTTTTGTCTGCATTTGTCTGCAAATCCCCGAGTTGCATGCTTTTTATTGCACAGTTGGATGTTTGGATGTTAGTATCCTGCCATGTTTCTTAACACTCACTTTAAACACAAGTAGTAAGGAGAATGAAACTTGCAATAAATCCAAAATATTCTGGGGGTGCTAACAATTAATGTTTAAAGGGACCCAGATATGAGAGTCATTGTCAATAAGATGTATGCCAATTAGAATTTCTATTTTCCAAAATGGAGAATGAGAAGTTTATTCACAATAAATTAATCAAAATATCTTATTACACACTCCACATTAATCAATGTAGTAATGTTAGGAAATTCAACACAAATTCAGATGGTAAAATTACCACATGACTGGGTCATCTTATAAACAGGTTAATGAGAATTAAAGACGAACTTGTGAAAATGCAGTCTTCGAAAAAATCTTAAAACAAGCTCTCAGAAGGGAAATAATTGATGCCTGCTTGGAAGTAAATGGACAGTTTAAAGCACAACTGACATTTTCAAAATTCCCCTGGCTTTTGGAAACTCACAATCCATCCACTGTTAATGCACAGGCTTTTGCCATTGTGTTCAAGTGTAAAGACCTTGCACTTTTTTCCAGCAAAATCTAGGTCCCTTTCAATCTCTTAACAATCAAACCATCCCCTTTCAGAATGACAGCTTTTCTCCTCTCACCACTGAACTCCACCAGCACTCTTGTGACTGTTGATCAGCCAGCCAGCTGCTCAGCACAATCTGCTGCCACAAATTCCAGTGGTACAGTTCAAAGCCTCGCCTTCTAAAACTAGAACTATCCAAAGTCATCCTGCAAAGACATCTGCAGTCTCTTCACTGAAAGTCAGCACCTTTCACCAGCCAAGCTGCAGGTTCTGTGGGGAGAGGCTGATAAATTGACTTTTGTATCTGATTAATCATGATCTCATTGAATGGTGGAGCAGATTCAATGAGCCAAATAGCCGACTTCTGATTTTATGTCTTACGGTCTTATGGTATGGATTGTTGGGTGGTTTGATTGATAAAGCTGGTTTGGAATATTTGTTTCATGTTGGCTTTTGTTTCAGCATTGCGGCTAAGATGGTCAAGTATGGGACTTCTGGTGAATGATGAATTGGAGTTGTGGTTACTGGTACCTTTGTCTAATGAGTGAATCACAAACGGCCTGGTCAGGAAGGGGATGTGTTGATTACCTTCTTCCGTTCCACAGCTGAGTATATTCAAAAAATTGTGGGCAGCGGGTATAGATTCAGAAAGAAAAACATTATAAAGTATTGTTTCAGAGAATTATTGACCATTAGATCAGAGTGAACTTTGGAGCAAACTACTGGCTGGGGTAGTAGATGCAGATTCACTGTAAACAGGGAGCTGGAAAAGTTCTTGGAGGAGGCTGATACTGCAGGTTATAAAAGGTAAGCAGAACATTGACTGATATATCTTACAATCATTATAAACTCCAGGGACTTAATTAACCCACCTTTGAGATACAGAGAGAAAATTCCCAGAATTCTTTATTCTCCTAAATGGCGATGATCTTAACAAAACAATTCAAAGTGTGAAACAAGCATGAAAACGGAAGAGTTTCAAATCTATTTTTTTGGTGAGATCACAAACGAAGTCTTACGGCATGTTATGCAGAGAATGATACAAAATCTGATTCCTGCCAGTAGTGGGGAGGGGCCTGAACTTTTCAGAAAGCTGGTTGCTCACACCACAGGGCGCAACTGCATGTGCTATAAGTCACCTGCCTCCTCTCCCCAATATTGTCCATGCCTCCTGTGCTAATTGCTAGTCTCTCCAGCCAATCAGCCTTCTCACCCCCATGGATAACACCACCGCATCTTTTCCAGGCTGATCTCACCCCTCCCCTCACCTTCCCTTCCGCCCAGGTCGATCCCTCCCCCTCTACCTCACCCCCACCTGGCCTGGTGAATTGCCAGCACACCTTTTTTTAAACCATGTCCCCCGGAGGCTCCGCCCCCTTTGTACCGCTTAGTGTCCGATGGGCAATGCCAGGATGGCAATGCCAGCTGCCAGGCAGACTGCCCAAGGAGAACTGCCTCCCTCCCACCCCCAGGGGGCCTTAATGGCCTCTGGTCCCACCGGCAAGGCCACCATGTCAAGTCCCCATTGATGAGGATCATATGTGAACTTTGCTGGTGGGGTCCTTCATTGGTGAGGCCGTTAAGGCAGGTGAGCCCAGACAATTGTTTCATAGGCTCACTAATAGTATTTAAACCAGCAATGAAATCGATCGATGTATTATAATCACAGCCTTGCACCCTTCCTGAACGCAAGGCTGATCATGCCAGAAATCCGCGGCTGCTAAGATCACAAAAGGCAAGAAACTGGGCATGAACCTGAGTTTTCGTGCAATCTTACCGGCTTGCCCTGCCCACCAACTGGTCTGATTAGCGAGTAAGATCACCTCTTCTGGGTTTATGAGCAAATCTATTTATTTTAGATTATATGGGTTGTGGAAGAATGTGAAATAGAGATGTTAAGAAACAGAAAGGGTTGTATTGCTTAATTGCAATATGGCTCAATGGACTTTTACTATCAGCCTTTCTGTGTGTTAGCAAACTGTAGAGAGAAGAGATTTTCCTAAGGAAGCTGATTGGCAAAGGCAAAAAAATCTATAATGCAGATCCCAATGCTTCTCATCTGCTTCAGTCTTTCCTTCTTCCTGTAAACTAGAGGGTTTTAAACCCAAACTTAATGGAGTTCAAATTTCTCAGTCCAGCTGGTAAATTAGAGCTACAGCAGAACAACTGCACACTCTGTCAGCACCCACAAGTGTTGGTTTTCGCCTTACATGGAGGAATCCATTGGTGAACTTGAGAACAGACTCTGGTAAGAGGAGACAGGGGTGTGAGTGGTGAAGGAAGGGTGCCCAATTCCAGGAGTTCCATCTTCCTCAGCCTCAAAGGGACATTTTATAAGTCTTAAGACCAACATGCAAGCATGATTAAAACATACTAACCTCCTGAAAGAAAGAAGTTGTCTTCACTAGGATGTATGATTCAGGATAAGCATCTGACCCCTTTGAAAGTTGCCGAGTATTTTGTTTTTACATTTTTTAATGGAGCTCAAACACGTGGGATTGCTGGGGCCACCGTCCCACTCTCTCGGGGAAGGAGTCAAGCTTCCCTTACCTGGCTACCCCCTCCACCGTCACACCCTTCCATCTCCTACACCTCAGCAGAAGGTTTCTTGCCAATGGGGCACATTGATTTTCCAAGTTTTGGTGTGGGCATGCACTAACCCCCCGATTACACACACTGAAAGAAATCTCACAATACCAGATTAAAAACCAACAGGTTTATTTGATAGCAAAAGCCACAAGCCTTCGGAGTGCTTCTCCTTTGTCAGATAAGTGGAAGTTCTGCTTACAAATACAGCATATAAAGATACAAATTCAATTTACAAAATAATGGTTGGAATGCAAGTCTTAACGGGTGATCATGTCTTAAGGGTACAGACAATATGAGTGGAGAGAGGTTTAAGCATAGGTTAAAGAGATGTGTATTGTCTCCAGATAGAACAGCTAGAGAGATTTTGCACACACTGAGGCAGGGTTAGTGCCAAGAAGCAGCAGCTGGGATGATGCAGCATAAGGTTTATGAGATTTACACAAAGTTGCCTGTGCTGCATTTACTCTCAGTTCTTACTGCTTGGAAAAGATGGTGATAGACTAACCTTCTAACTTCCCTCATCAAATCTCCAAGCACTTTGAATCTTGACAGACATCCAGCACTTTGCATCGTGCCAAGGTTTCTCATTTTTAAGAAGTTTCCCTTTAAGATCTCCAATTCTGTGAAACACTGGGGTTTAGGGTTAAGGTTAGGATGATCTTGAGCTTGCATTCACCATCCGAGTAAGTGCTAGCAGGGTCTCAAACTGCGGAAGTCACAGTTCTTGCTGACGAGAACATAACTCCAGATCTATTTCACCCTTCTCCAGTGATGTCATTGGTGCCCATAATGCGTGAACTTGATTTACATGTAATTGCATACATTTTAGTATGAGTAAATACCCCCCTTCAAATATTGTGCAATCCACAATAGTTTCACACACCCATGAACCCATCATGGAGTTCTCCCCAGTGGCACATTAAGCATAGTCCAAGGGGAAAGGGACATGACCAAGCAATGCCCTGACAGTGCCCCCTGATACTGCTCTTTGGCACAAGTGAGTACTGCCAGGTTGGCTCCATGCCAATGACAGCCTGGCAGTTTGCCACCCTGGCAATGGTCATGGAAGAGGCTGATGATCATGAGACAGAGGAAGTAGGGGACGATGCTCGATTTTTTTGGAAGAGTGTCACAAGATCTGGAGAGAAAAATTGACCGATTTCTCTGGAAACGCGTGTTTTCTCACCAGAAACAACACTCTTGCCATTTTTGGTAAGATTTCGCCCTTTGATTCTCAGAGTGTTTTGTTTTGTACCTATGTTCAGTTTTATGTAAGCTATTGGAATTTTCCCCACTGTTGAAAAAAATACATGAAGCTGACATTGAGAAATGGAATTTTCAATGTTTATCATCTTTGTAATTGGTATTTATAATTTTCTCTTCTGGTGCATTTTTTTCTTATTATATGCTCCAAACAAGGATTAAGTAAGTATTCTTCAATAGTTTCTGCCTGGGAATTGTGGGCTTAGTCAGAACCTTTGAATCAAAGCTTCTGTGTTGTTTCATTTACTTTAGCTAAAGCTACCACACAAATTCCAACATAAATTGCTCTCACAACTGTGGAGTACTGCATCATACTTCAAATGCACAGAATGTGGAAAATCAAATGAGATTGGAGAGGACTATAGGACTTGGAACAAGGTGACCAGGGTGCAAAAGGAAAACACTGGAGCAGATGACTTCAGGCTTTCTGATGAAGCTTCATCCACAGAGCAAGCCTGGCCCACACAAATTGTGGGAGGACTGGCCTGCCAACCCAAGTTTCTTAAGGATAGTAGATACGTTTCCAGTCATTTTAGGTATTTTTCTATATCCTTAGGTGACTTTTTTCTCCACTTGTTAGTCACTTTTTGTTTAGTTATCTTCATTTTTTTAATGTTTGTCAGGATATTTTGGTCCTTATCGATCAATGCTTTGTTTCAATATTCTTGGTTGCTGTTTGACTTTGATGTCATGGCTCACAAAGCAATGGGATTCTCCTGGAGGTCGAATGTGTACTGAATAATTGAGGTGAGAAAGAGGAGTTCGTGAACAGCCAAAGTATGGCAGTATACAAACCTGCGAGACAGGAACCCAAAATATATTTGACATTTCGGAAGCACACAAAGCTAGGAAAAGATGATGTGCAATTCTGTTACTTAGAATATCATAACTATGTATAGTAGTGAGATATTACCTTAGTTCAGAAGATTAAGATGTAGAATCAGTTTGGGTAGAGATGAGAAATAGCATCAATAAGAATTCACTTGTGAGAGTAGGCACATAATACTTCAGGACAGTGTACAAGAAGAAATAAAGGAGTCTATAAGGAAGAAACTGCAATAATCAAGAATTTCAATCTCCATTTAGTTAAACAGATCAGTTTTGCAAAGATAGGAGCTATTCTCCCAAAAAAATTTTAAATGCCAAATTTGAGTTTTAAAATAAATCTCCTATGCTCTGTGCTCTGCAGAGTGCACAAGCGTAAATCACACTGCAAATCAGTGAGTGGAACCTACCCCGGCTGGACAAGCTGGCAGCGTAGCACTGAGCAGGCCACTGCGCATGCACCAATCTGACAGCATTGAGATCAGCGCACGCGCAGTGATCCATCTGCCGACTCCCACCTCCAATGGCCCAATTGCTGTTTTCCCCGACCATGTCCAGGCCTAGCCATGACCTCCCCCCATAGCCCCAACTGCCCCCCCCCCCCCATGCAATGCAGACAGCCCTCTCCCTCACAGTCCTAGCTAATAAATTAGTTTGGCGGGATGACAGAACTGCCTCATAATCTAGAAGCTGATTCATAGGGCAGAGTTTTCCAACTGTTCATGCAGAAGGATCTTCTGGTCCCATTGTGGGTTTCATGGCAGTGAGGAGTGCGTTCATCGGAAAACCCTGTTGACCATGACAGAAGCAGAAGATGCTACTGCCGTCCAATGGCAAACTGCCTCCGCCACCATGAAACGTGTGGTGGTTTGCACAGAAAGTCCTGCCTAAAGTCTGCATTCAGGACAATCCCAGGAATCAGGAGGGAAAACTTAAAAGAATCATGATCACTAAGGAAAGATACTGGGAAAATTATTACAACCTAAACTGACAAGTCCCATCGACCTGATGGCTTATAACCTTGGACCTTAAAAGAAGTGGCTGCAGATATGACAAATGTAGTGGTTGTGAGCTTCCAAATTCCCTGGATTCTGGAAAGATTCCAGTGGATTGTCTGCAACTCAAGAAAAGGTGGACAACAGAAAGCAGGAAACTATATGCCAGTTGGTCTAAAATCTGTCACATTGAGTGCTACAATCCTTTCATAAAGGGATAGCAGCAAAGGATTTAGAAATCATAACACAATCAGGCAGTCAATGTAGTTTTGTAAAAGGGAATTCAAGTTTGAGGAAATAATAAGCAAATATATATTAGGGAATCTATGGATGTGATGTACTTGGATTTCCAAAAGGCATTGGATAAAGTGCCACATAAAAGGTTACCATACAAAATAAGAGCCAGAATTCTCCGACACGGTTCACCGCTGCCAGTGAGAACAAAGAATTTGACATTCAACCAAATCACTATTCACAGCAATAGGACGGAGAATCCCAGCCACAAATAAGGTAGTAGAATCTCAGACAGGAATGTATGGTGCAGAAAGGAGAATATTAGCATAGATGGAGGATATTTTAGCTCACAAAAAACACTAAATAGGAATGAATAAGTCATTTAGCAAGCTGTTCCTTGTGGAGTGCCACAGGGATCAGTGTTGGTCCCTCAGCTATTTAAAATCTACAGTAACAAATTAGATTAAGGGACTAAATGCATGGCTGCTAAATTTACTGATGACATGATGATAATAAGGAAGTAAGTTGAATGCATATGGCAATCCAAGGCAGAGCAATACCGAAAGGAGAGATTGAAATCCTGGAAGTGGATCCTTGGTGAAGATATCCAAGAGAAAACATTGCTTGAGAGAAGATTCTAAGGCATGCTTTTCACAAGTGGAGTTTGGAAGCATTATTGTGGAAGCCAGAGTTCCAGTGAGACCAGCTGGCTCACAGTGTGATAAGCACAGATGTTGTACTGGGTGTCTTCCATTTAGTTTCGGAGAATGGTGTACCTGTCCACATTTCCCCTTTTGGTTTACATGAACTGTGTACTTACTGAGAACATTATGAGATGTATTTTGTAACTTGTATTACCCTTAAAAATCTGTGTAAATCTGTGAAGATATAGTTGGGGTGAAGGAGTATTGTGTTATAGTCAATCTTTTTGTGTTTTATAAATGTTTTATTCTTTTGTTGAACATTAATTGGCAATCCCGTGACTCTGTTTATCCATATCTGAGTTCCATTCAGGGACCTCCTTGTCCAACAGTAGCATCAGCTGGGAACATAACAATCTGGAGTACTGTATACTGTTTTGGTCTCCTTACTTAAGAGAGAATATAACTACATTAGATGAAGTTCAGAGAAGGTTCACTCAACTGATTCAAAGGTTGAGCAGATTGGAATTTAGAAGAATGAGAGTTGATGTTATCAAAATGTATAACATGCTGAAAGCCTTGGCAGAGTGGATTTTTCTTTCCCCTTTTTGTAGAGTCTTGACCTAGGGGACACAAACTAAAAATTAGATGTCTCCCACTTGAGATTGAGACTAGAAGAGTTTTTTTTCTGTCAGAGGGTCATTAGTCTGTGAATTTTGCTTCGCCAGAGAGGACTGGAGGCTGGGTCATTGAATTTACTCAAGACCAAGTTAAATAGATTTTGATCAGGATTATGGAGAGAAGGACAGGAAAGTGAAGCTGAGGCCATATTCAGATTAGCCATCATCTTGCAAATGATAGACCTAGGCTGAAGGACCAAGTGGCCTGCTCCTGTTCCTAATTTTTGTGTGCACATTCAGATCATGCCCATTATTGCCCTGAGGCCTGTGTTTGTAAATTCTTCTACGTCCACTTTGACATGTCTAAAGAGGTTCCTTTGCCAGTTCTGTTTCTCAAGATAGAATA
Organism: Sphyrna mokarran; assembly: GCA_024679065.1. NCBI lineage: Eukaryota > Metazoa > Chordata > Chondrichthyes > Carcharhiniformes > Carcharhinidae > Sphyrna > Sphyrna mokarran. The sequence continues at coordinate 58,520,371 of JAGIQG010000009.1, forward strand.
AGGTAATCGGTTGGATTTAAACCTGGTGTTGTCAGACTTCTTACTGTGTTTACCCCAAAGCAACACCGGCATCTCTACATCATGACATCTCAAGATAGAATGCCAGAGAGTTGTGCCATCTGCCTAAACATCTGCACACAAATTAGAAAACTGCTGAATCTGTGGCAACTCTTCATTTAAAAGATAAGGAGACCAGAGCACAGTTTTCATCTATTAGGCCTTTCCAGAGCACCACAACAGACATTTGACCCAAACGTAACACAAACATATTATTTGCTATTTGCAACCGCAACAATTCTTCATTTTTCCTGTGGATGAGAGATATGTGTTACAGAGAATGGAAAGTTCTAAGAAGTACCTGAACTCCCTGATCAGCAAAGATTTAAATATGGTTATCATGAGCATCAGATCTCTTCACATTAATGTCATGGCTGTCATGAATAGAAGGGTTTGCATTCAGAATTCAGACTGCATCTGACTGCATTATTATGTACATCAGTTATGATGCCCTCATTATGCAATGTGTCAAAGCATACACACTGAAGAAGAAGAAACGCATCCTCTACATCTAATACAACAACCCTCAGTGAAAAAAATCTCCTGTCATAATAGGAGCCCCTGTACATTTCAGACCTTATGAAGCCATCTCAAACACCTTCAAGATTACTGTGCCATGCAACTTCAGCACAACAAAAGAGGCTGTAAAATAAGGTATAATTTTATGCAGTGTGAAAGAATGGAACACACCTTACTCCTCTTATCAGCCCATATGCCTTTGCAATATTACCTACAATATTTTTGCATTCAAGGCACATCTCTTCATTGTACCATTGTGAGCAAATATGGCTATTGTTTCTATTATCTAGATTAAAGTCCCTTCTTATAGCTGCTGCCCTGTTGGATATTGCACCTCTACTCAAATGTGCTGCTGAGCAAGTTCTCTAGTAGCTTGTTCAAAATCTGCTTTGCTCTGTTCCCTTAGATAGCAGTGTAAATGTACTACTGACATGAGTTAACAGGTGTCTCAAAGTTGGGGCTAATTTTTCCACCTCTGAGATTTGGATTTAAGTTCAAGTATCACAAATGTACAGCTGGATTGCTGCTCTGAAGTTGGTATCATGAAACATTATTGACACAGTGTAAAGGGAACTTTACTGTCTCTAAATTATGTGGCATTAGAATTGGAAATACCTGATGGTACAAAGGTTGTTTGACTTTGCATTGAAGTTGCGTTCCATGTGTTCTCAAAATGCTTGATTAGGCAAAGTAGGTGAAGCTTTAATCTACATCTACCCTATGACAGAAATTCAATGGGGAGGAATTCTGCTTTGCAAACCCATCCAGAGGCAGGTGGAATCATGGTGCAGAGCATTGGTAAAGTCAGAAGTGAGACCCCCTCATCCCAACTGGAACCACCAATGTCTGTTCCTTCCTTGTCAACATATACAAATAATAATTTGCATGGGGCCAGGGTCTGGTTTGGAAGTCCTCCACACTCAGACCCAACTCCTGCAAATGGCTGGGCATTATGTGCTGAATGGCTCATCTTCAAACTCTCACCTCGAAAACACAAGACAGGAGTATGATGAATTATTCTGCAGTTACCTGGATGGGTCCAAAGCTGCAACAGTGCTTAAGGAGCTTGATCCATTATCAAAAGCAGTCAGCTTTATCAATAATTCACTCACGGTTCTTAAAGTCCACTCCTTTAACCAGTTCACAATGTTTGTGTACTATTCACCAACATTTCTTGACAGTTCCAAACACAGTAGCTCTTAGAAGGACATGGTCAGCAAGTCCATGAAAATATCACTTCCTTCATGTTTCCACCATTCTAACTTGGACATATAGCGTTGTTTCTATTATTGGGGCAAAATCCTGGAACTCTCTCCCTAACAGCACTTCGTGTGTATCTGCACCACATGGACAGCAACAGTACCAGGAGACAACTCACCTCTACTTTCTCAAAGGCAATTAGGCATCAGCAATAAATGCTAGCCTTTTCAGAGAGGGCCACATTCTGAGAATGGATAAGAGGAAAGGATCTTGCACGGAGAACCAGGACATCAGTGAAATGGAAACATAAGTTTCACACCGTACTTATCAGATCCACTCTTATCTGTCCCAGCTGCTACCATGAGGCCCAAGGATCCTATTGAAGAAAAATAGCAAACACTCTGCATGGTGATCAGCAACTCTCTTCAGATCCCACATTCCAAGGACAGTCCTGGTGCAATCACTATTGTTAGCCGTTTGAGGCAAGCATAAAGCAAGTAAGGAAAAGGACTACCTACATACCTTCCTATCTCCTTTCAGTAGTAAAACCTGGTTTGCACCTATGGTGGGTGTAAATCCACATATGACCAACCAGGCTACCCAAGGGCTGCACAAAAAGATGGAGGTCTGAAATAACAGGTCTCCAGTCCTTTACCTCTTTGCTACAGCTAGAAATTAAGGGTAATCTTCCCACAAACTCTTAACCACCTTAATGAAGCGCACCAACTTGTTAAAACAGATGAATGCAACCAAATGGGAAATTATTTGGCATAGGAGTGGTGTTAAGTTATAGAAAATATTACACAAACTGGACAAAACACAGTTCCTATGTTGGCTTTAAAAGTTTTTGTGAAAACCTTTAACTTTCCAAAGTGGAAATTGCTTATGAACATCACATGATAAAACATTATATTAATGCCACATAATCATTTCCATACACTGACCAAAATACAAACCTTAGATCAAAATTCTCTCTTAATGTCTTTCTACCTCCCACATGCACAATTCAATCATCAAAATTTAATAATTTAAAGCCAAAAGTCTTTTTCATACTGTAATTTAATTAATGTAAAGCTAACTTATTTACTGTGCTTTATAAGTTTATTACACAATAGTTTTCTCTGTTCCTTTCTGCAATAATTTCGGGTGAATCAGCCCTTGTTTGGTTTCATTGTCTGCGTTTAGTTGGATTGTGGTTACAGTAGAAATGTCAATTATCCAAAGCAATTGAGACCAGGGATGTCTAGATTTTTTTTTGTTTGGCTAATGAAACACCAATCAAGAAAAACTTTGCTTTGTGCTTTTCCTTTCATTGCAGAAACTAATAATATGTGGGTACTTAGATCTTCAATTCATTGTACTCAGAGCAACTGTGCAAACATCTGTGAAGTAATTAACTGCACTCTCTCTTGCCACAAATCTGTAATACAAAGCATTATACCCAGGCACCTGTAACACTATAAATTCTATCAAACCTACAGCTGTACTGTAACAAATTATATCCATATACTTACCACATAATAAACTACAACCCTCCATCTACACTGCTGGAATATACTGCTTAAATACAGCTGTATTTCAATAAATATTTTTCCCATTAACACAGGAGTTCTAAATGGTCTATCATCTTCTCCACTCTGCTCCTTCTTTGCACCAAAGATTTCAGCCACTGATACATTAAACATCCAACATATCCACCCCTTCGTTCAACAGTGCATTTTAAGTTCAATATTTGAACCACTCCAATTTCATTTCCAAACTCTCTATTGGGGTGCAGGATATATCAGTTTTTTAAAAAATTTTGAACAACTTTGAGTTTCTCCATTCATCCAGCAAGCCTACACAACTGCCTGAAATTGCTTTGATGGTTCTACACTTACTCTCTCTTCTATGATTGATGTTTTTAGACAGTCTCGCATCTTTCCTTGTGTCAAAGTAAAGTCTCACATCTCCTCTATTTCATTCAAGGAGCTCTGTTTTCCTCTTTCAGGTCTGCAATATTATGTACCCAGCTGTATTCACAGACATTGGATGGGGCATTCCGGCCATGCTTGCCCCAAAACTGGAAAATCCCACCCGAGGTCAACATACCTTTCCAAGGTCAGCCCCCACCCGCTACAATTCCCGCGGAGGGCAGAATTGGAAAATTCACCCCATATAACGTTTCAAAGGATAAGGACTGACAATGCAGAACTCAAGGAACCTTCCTCTCAGTCTACAAAGCCCAAATCTACCCAATTTGTGAATGCAGCTCCCATTTCTGGCTTTGGTCCTTTAGAAGATTTTCTGCACACTTATATGGGGCATAAGGAATATCTCTTTGAAAACCCAGGACTGAATTTGATAGGAACAGCTGGAATCCAGCTATTACTGGTATCAAAAGGAGATCCTGCTTAAGAAGACAACACATCTTTAGCAGGAGGCATGTTCCCAGGTGGCACATTATGTGACCGCTGACATCCTAATCAAGAAAGGCAACCAGTTCCTGAAGAGCTGCCGGCCCTATCAAATGGAGGAGGGGGAGATCATCCTTAACTGGCCACCATAAAAACTCAATTGGCTCCTGCCAGATAGTTAGACAGCTTTCCAACTGCTAGCAAAATGGCAATGGGAACACAGAAAACACAGCCCCTCCAAAACCTTTCTATCTCAGTACATCACCAAAAGGTTGGTAAAATTCTATCTTTGACTTGCCTCGAGTATTCAATCTTTCTCTACGTGCCAGGCTGTAATTCACCCATTCTCAGACTAACTTCTCTCACTGGTGACGGCAAAACAGTGGTTAACAAGGCTGCCCCCCAGCACCAGGGATCCAGGTGCAATTCCAGCCTTGGGTGACTGTGTGCACATTCTTCCCATGTATGCGTGGGTTTCCCCCTGGTGCTCTAGTTTCCCCCCACAGTCAAAAGATGTTGTGAATTAGGTGGACTGGCCATGCTAAATTGACCCATCCTATCCAAAAATGAGTAAGGTAAATAGATTAGCCATGGAAAATGTGCAGGGTTACAGGGATATGATGGGGGAGTGGACCTAAGTAGAGTGATCTTTCACAGAGTTGGTGCTGTTGGCTGACTCAATGGCCGAATGCCCTCCTTCTGCACTGTAGGGATTCTATGAATCATGCTGGTACTGGGTATATCTGTCAGTTGGGATTCAGCCACGTGACAGATTTAAATTTATGTATCACAAGTAACCTGCTGACCAGCCCAACTATTCAGAGATTGAATCTCAAATCTTCACCTTCACAGACAGTATTCCACCACCCTTCTCCCCCAACACACACACACACACACATACACACACACACACACACACATCTCCAGCTTGTTAGAATGTAATCAGTGATAACATTGGATCTGTTGTAGTGTGACCAATAGTAACAAGCTGTAAAGGTCAGCTGCCCCAGTAAACTATGTAACCAATGACAAAATAATTGGCTGGCTAGCTGACAGCTGATTCAGTATAAATAAGAATCTGCTGGGAACTGGACAGAGTTTGAAATGGCGCTGGGTGAGGCCTCAAGTGTTGGAGTAATGAAGTTTCTTTATGAAATATTTTCTTTGATTTTATAAGTTGGACTAAGTTTTGTTTTATTTTGTTGCCTACAACTGAAGAGTTCCTTCTAGAGGATCAATATGACTGACCAGAGGAACACCAATCCTATCCCCACCACTCAACTAATGGGCCACCATCCTCCCCATATCTTGCCAGCATGAGGGTAAACTGACCCACTCCAATGAGATATCTTCCAACCACCCCTTCAGGCCCCTTCCCTTTTCAGAGCCCCTTCCCCCTCAGACCTCTACAGCCCCCCTCAGACCACCAAGCAGCCCAACTTCAGGTCACATATGCCTTGGAAGTGGTATTCTGGCCTGGTGCCTTGCTCCCTGAGTTAGCTAAAGAAAGTGCCCATGAGCCCTCTATTACTGCAGAGCAAGAGTCCCAAAGGGTTCTGGGAATTGGGGTATTTGGGTTGGGGCAAGAGGTTGAGTTTGCCATTCTCCCTCAGGATTAGAGTTGCATAGCTGGACAGCCCTTTCTAGTCCTAGCAGACCTGAAGATCACCTTTGAGATGTTGATTTTAAGTAGCCTTGTGATCAATATTTTCATTCCTGCCTCTCAATTATGAAAATTTGAAGTGGCTTGTTTACTTTAATCTCCATGCCCTCTGGACAGCTGTCAGGCTTTTAAATCACAGCAGTAGGAATGTCTATTTCTCTCTGCCAAAAGATACAGGTGTGAGCAGACCTTTCGAAGTCGTCTGACAGAGAGATGACAATTTCACTGCAGGGAAGGTTCACTTAGCCCTAATGTATTCACATATTTTTTATTTTAAGTCTCTGAGCCTTCCTTGAAAATTGAAGCATAGAACATAGAACATTACAGTGCAGCACAGGCCCTTTAGCCCTTGCGCCGACCAGTGGCATCAATCTAATGATCCTCTAACCTAAACTATTCCGATGTTATCCATATGTCTATCCACTGACCATGTGAATGCATTTGAAAGCCTTTCTATTCCATTGAAAAACTTTATTCTTTCAACTTCATACTGCAGTGCTTTAAAATAGGCTTTGATTCACAGTTCAACAGATTTCTACTCAGCCTCCAGTAGGCTATGTTTATTTATCTTTCCCTTCATGCTTGAATGCATCTCAAGTACCCTCATTGTTCCTAACCACAATGTTTACAAGGACTCTAGCCTGATTGACAGTTGAGGTTTCTTCACTTCCTTTTTTGCAGACCATTTATTCCCTTCGAAGAAACCAGACTGTTAATCAGGCTTAGAGTTTTTGTAAACATTGAGGTTGGACAATGGGGCACATTGTGTGACCTGTGTTAATAAAATGTGGGTCTGAGCTTAATGTCAGTCAAGCAAGAAGAAAACATGCATGCGCAGTAGATTATTCTGATATAAAAGCAAAATATAGCAGATGATGAGTATCTGAAATAAAAGCAGAAGTCGCTGAAAGAAGAGGTGGGATTTTCTGCTCCACCCTCCCTCAAGGAGTTTTTCTTTTGGCAGAGGCAGCTTGCCATTGGCCGCTGGTGGGATTCTCTTATCCCTTCTCTGAGCCCGCCAATGTGTATGGCATTTTGAGTGATTCACCTGTTCCACCACCAGGGAACCCGGCACAGGGAGTCACCTTCGACGATACCAGAAAATCCCATTAGCAGGAAGAACTGGAAAATCTTGCCTCCAGTCTGGTAGCATCTGCAGAGACAGCAATAGTTAACACTTTGAATCTTATATGATTCTTCACTGGAACTGAAAAGACATGGAAATATGATGGATTAAAAAACAGGAAAGGTCAGGTCGAACAAAAAAGATCAGGGATAGGTTAGAGGGCAGGGGACATTAAATATCAAACATGTCATGGACGAAGAGGAAAAAGGGGTGGTAATAGTTGTGGTAAAGAAACAAAGCATAGATCCAGAGTGAGAGTTAATGGAAGAATAAAAGTCAGTTCAGTATCAAAACAAACACAAGGTAAAGACTGGTACTTGGCAAAAAAACAATTCAAAGTGGAGGACTGAATTTGTGGTCTGAAGTTGCTGAACATATTATTGAGTCCAGAAGGTAATCAGAAGATGAAGTGCTGTTCCTTCAGCTTGCATTGGGCTTCACTAGAACATTGTAGCATCTAAGGACAAAAATGTGAGCATGAGCATGATAGCGAATTAAAATGGTAAGCAGCTGGAAAGTTGAGATTATGCTTCAAAACTGAGCTGCAAAACAGTCATTCGGTCTGCATTTGATCACCCTGGCGTACAGGAGACTACAGTAAATACAGTACAGCAAATTGAAAGACATACAATTAAATTGCTGCTTCACCTGAAGGAATGTTTGAGGCTTCGAACAGTTAAGAGATTGCATGGGCAGGTGCTATGGGAAGGGAATGTGCATAAAGGAGTGGATCAGAATGATGCGGAGGAAATGATCCCTTTGGAATGCTGACATGGGAGGAATGTTCAGTGGTGGCATTATACTGGAGATGGCAAAAAAAGTGGAAGATGCTTCCAAGAGGGAGGGGAGGAGGTGAGGGCAGAAGTGTGGGAAATGGATCAGATATATTTGAGGGTCTTGTCAACCACGGTGGTGGGGAATCTTCAGTTGAGTAAAAAGAAAGGCAGGTCAGAAGTGCCTTTGTGGAAGATAGTGTCATCAGAACAGATGCGATGTAAACTGAAAAACTGGGAAAACAGAATGTAGTCATTGCAGGAAGCAGGGTGTGAGGAAGTCCAGTCAAGGAAGCTGTGGAAGCTGGTGAATTTGTAATGAATATTTATAGGCAGGTTATTCCCAAAAATATAAGTAGAAAAGGTTGTTTTTATTTTAATGACTGGCATACCCCAAAATCTTGCTGCTGTTTATGCCAGCAGGATTTTACTGTCCCAACAACAGTGTATCCCTGACATTGGCTTCCCAGCAACAAGATGTGCATTCAATAGGAATCCCCATTGACAACACCGGGACCATAAGATTCCACTGCCAATGATTAGCAAGCTGTCTCTTGCCACTGTGAAATAAACCATGGAGGGACAGAAAAATTCCACCCACTATTATTTTGCAAGTTTTTTTTGTTTATTCATGTTTTTTAAATATTTTTGAGAATGGGATGGCTGGATTTTGCACTTGTGTTGAATGCAAATTGCATTGGGCACAAAATCCCTTAAGAGGAAGGAAATGAGATTTTCACTGGCAAGATCTTGTTTCCTAAATTTCCCTGTCCCTCACTGATGTTGCAACAAGGTTTCAATAAATTTTAATATATTTACACATTATTAAAATGATTCTCAGCTACATGAGACACCCTCATTAAATACTCATCCCATATTACAACAGCTACATAAGAAGGGGAATCAGTCCAGGGGAACTCCTAACAGTGCCAACCTGTGCCGGAATAGTGCCAACCTGTGCCGGAGCAGTGCCGGGGCAGACCCTTTGGGGAGCCCCTTTAGAGTTGGTTTTGTTTATGTGTATTGGGGGGTGGGGGCAAATGCCAATGCCTATGCAGAGGGGTAGGGGGAAGCAATGCTCATGAAGAGGGAGGGCAATGACTATGAAGGTGACAGGTCGTGGCTTTGAAAGAGAAGGACGATTGCTTTGAAGGGCGAGGGGGAAAAGACTGCCTGTGATTCTGGCATAGTAGTTGATGGAGAAACTTAAATTCATTCTATTTTTTTCTCTGTCATTCCTTTTAATCCTTAAATTTCATCAGTTATGAAATTCTCAGTTCACTTGCTGCTAAAACACTCATCCATACCTTCATTACTTTTAGATTTGACTAGTCCAAAACACTCCTGGCTGGTCTCCCACATTCTATGCTCTGTGAACCTGAGGTCCAAAATTCTGCTGTCCATGTTGTGAATCCCATTCATCTGAGACCTTGTGCACATTGATCTAGATTGACTCCAGTTCAAGCAAAGTCTTGATTTTAAGATTTTCATCCTTGTTTTCGAACCCCTCCATGGCCTTGTCCTTCCCTAACTCTTTATTTTCTTTCAGCTCCACACATCTTAGCTATTTGCACTCCTCTAATTCTGGCTGCTTGTGAATCTTTGATTATAATTGCTCCATCATCAGTTACATTTTCAGCAGTGTAGACCCCAGGCCCTAGAATTCCCTCTTTATACCTCTTCACTTCTCTACCCTGCTTTTCTCCTTTATGACACTCCTTAAAATCTAACTGTTTGATCAAACTTTTGGTCATCTTACCTAATTATGTGGCTCAGTGTCATACTTTGTTTCATAATGCTCCTGTGACGTACATTGGGATGTTTTATTGCATTCAAGGCGCTATATTAATATAAGTTATCAGACTGTTGGTCACAGATGAAGAGATGTCCTCTTCACTATTAGCTTGCAATTTGGAAGGCAAAAATATTTCTTGCTCAAGAGAAACAGTCGAACACTACTCCACCAAAATCTAGACCATTATTTCCTTTGCTATAAATATATCTATAAACAAGATGCCTGATTTAAAACTTCAGAGGAGCAGTCCCTGCTACATTAGGGTGACATTTTCATTTTTCCACCCAATTGTCTTGTGACATCTATGACCAAGACTAATTGTATGCTTACTGACAAGTAGTTTTGTGTCCATAATGAACTGAGTTGAGATTGCTATAGATTCATTAGACTTGAATCTTTGTAACCAACAAAGAAAGGAAACATTTATTCCATTATTGTGGTGTGCATCAAACAAACGTCCAAGGATTAAATTGATAGTAACCCATTGCACTAATCCACACAATTTTCAATTGTTTCCTTCAGTTATGAATTATTTCCTTTTCCTCATAATCAAAGACGTGTAGTTCCCTTTACATTGCAGAGCAGTCACCTTCTCACTATATTAATGATTCAGTTCTACATCTTAAACTCTGTAATCACAGGGTTTCTGTAAATGAGATTAAATCCAGTGAATTCAAATAGTGAGCACAGTTTGGTATGATGCAAAGTATGTTTCCAATGTAAATTACTATCAAAACTCCAGAGAACAATATTACAGAATAAGAAAAAAGCATATTCGTTATTGTACAGTATAGGCTTTTAAAAGCCATTGCACAAGTCTGTTTTACAATGATGATTCATGTTAGTGCAATCCTCAATCTGGCACAGCACTCAATCAATAGTTTAATCTGGTAAATGTTTTTCAGATGAAATACTCAGTGGCTCAGTAAGTGAACATATCACCTATTATGTTATTGGGCCAAACATGCCAGGAAGGCTCTAGGCTAAATCCCTGGTCAATGTTGTGTTGGCTGTTCCCAGCCAAAGTAAAAATGGATGTGCTATAAATGGTCTTAGCACTCACCATGGGTGAAAATTCTATCTCCAAGTTACTAGCCAGTGATGAATTTGAGAAAGATAGTTTGGATCATGTTGCAATCAAAAAGGAGGAGGTATTGGGGTTCTTGAGAAACATTAAAGCAGATAAGTCCCATGATCTGATGGGATATACCCCAAAATACTGAAAAAGGCACGGGAGAATATTGCTGGGATCTTGACAGAAATCTTTATATCTTCACTGGGTAAGGGAGACATCCCAGAGGATTGGAGAATAGCCAATGTTGTCCCTTTGAGAAGGCTAGCAAGAATAATCCAGGTAATTACAGGCCAGTGAGCCTTACGTTAGTGATAAGGAAATTATTGGACAGAATTCTTTGAGACAGAATTTACTCCCACTTGGAAATAAGTGGACGTATTAGTGAGAGGCAACATGGCTTTGTGAAGGGGAGGTCATGTCTCACTAACTTGATTGAGTTTTTCGAGGTAGTGACGAAGATGATTGATAAGGGTAGGTAGATGTTGTCTACATGGACTTCAGTAAGGTTTTTGACAAGATCCCTCATGGCAAATTGGCACAGAAGGTGAAGTCGCATGGGATCAGAAATGAGGTGGCAAGGTGGATACAGAACTGGCTCAGTCACATAAGACAAAGGATAGTAGTACAAGCGTGCATTCCCAGATGGAGGGCTGTGACAAGTGACATTCCTCAGGGATCAGTGCTGAGATCTTTGCTGTTCGTAATATATATAAATGACTCGGAGGAAAATGTAACTGGTTTAATTAGTAAGTTTGCAGATGGCACAAAGATTAATGGATTTGCGGATTGCAATGAAGATCATTGGAGGATACAGTCGGATATAGACCATTTGGAGGCTTGAGTGGAGAAATGGCAGATAGAGATTGATCCAGACAAATGTAAGTAATGCATTTTGGAAGCTTTAATAAAGATAGGAAATATACAGTAAATGGCAGAATATAAATTAAGAGTATTGATAGACAGAAGGATCTGAATGTCCAGGTACATGGATCACTGAAAGTGGCAATACAGGTGGAGAAAGTAATCAAGAAAGCATATGGATGCTTGCCTTCATTGGCGGGGGTATTGAGTTTAAAAACTGGCAAGGCATGTCGCAGCTTTATAGAACCTTAGTAAGGCTGCACTTGGAATACAGTGTTCAATTCTGGTCACCACACTACCAGAAGGATGTGGAGGCTTTGGAGAGGATACAGAAAAGATTTACCAGAATGTTGCCTGGCATGGAGGGCATTATCTATGAGGAGAAGTTGGAGAAACTTGGTTTGCACTCACTGGCTCGACAGAGGTTGAGGAGCAATCTTATAAAAGTCTACAAGATTATGAGAGGCATGGACAAAGTGGAGAGTCAGAAGCTTTTTCCCAAGACGGAAGAATCAGTTACTCTGGGTCATAGGTTTAAGATGCAAGGAGCAAGGTTTAAAGGAGATGTACAAAGCAAGCTTTTTACACAGAAGGTGGTGGGTGCTTGGAACTTGCTGCCGCAGGAGACAGTGGAAGCAGGTACAATAGTCAATTTTCAGGAGCATCTGGACAAATACATGAATAGGTTGGAAATAGAGGGATACAGTCCCCTGGAAGGGCCAGGGGTTTTAGTTCAATCAGGCAGTATGGTTGTGCAGACTTTGAGAGCCAAAGGGCCTGTTCTTGTGCTATAATTTTCTTTGTTCTTTGCTTTTTATTCAGTAACCCCCAATGTAAAGGGAGTAGAGAGAACAGGCATAGGCTTGGCCTAACTTATCTCACGATGGTCAGATGGCCTGCTAGCAATCACTGTCTGCATTTACACATGAAAAATGTCACTTGGGTGAAAATACCAGAGGGTAGTTGTCATCTGTGTATTCCTGGAAGAGTATCTGTATCAGAGTGGGGTAGAGGGAATGAAAAGGAGGAGAGTAGAAAGAGGAGTAATGATGAGAGGAAAGAGGAAATGAATTGAGTGAATAGGAAAAGAGGGGAGGGAAGAAATGTGGAGGCAAGAGATGAGAGGAGGAGAGGAGAGCAGTGGACAGAATCTGAGCTGTGAAAAAACATCTTTCCAGATCACATAAATAAGTAACTGATGTCTTAATGTTTTAAATATTACTCCTAAGAAACAAGCACTAAAATCTCGTATTTTATATCAGTAAAGCTCTTTGGCACCTACAAACTACATGATGCAGTCTGGTGTGTGATAGTTTATTTTCCCTATAATTGCATTTCTCTATTTTTCCATACAATTAGAGGATGCACTTCATGTCACCAATGAGTTGGCATTTGCTTTCCTGCACTTCTTAAGATGCACATTTACAGCAGTAGTTCATAAATTTGCTGCTCACTCGTCCAACAAGATATACATTACTTCCAAACTTAAACATGAAACTGTATTACTGAAAGGAAATTCTCATATTGCAATCCAAGGATTAAAATGGAAGTTGAGCTAATCAGTTCCTGCTGGAGCTTGTCTTCAGCTACATATGTACCTAAGTAGAGCATAATCTCAATAAACATGTTTATCTTCCAATAATTTCAGTTTGTATTGTGTGGTTTGCAGCAATTTCCAACAAATTGACCATGGCTACAGCAGTTATATATATTCCTTTTGCATTTAAATGTTACTGGGGACAGTGTACACTCCCAAATAGTTGTCATAATCCTGGAAGGACCCCTTACCTTTATTGTTGTGATTCTTGATGAGGAAGCACTGCTTAGAAGGTTTCGGGCTATGAGTCTTATTTGGGATTTGGAACTCCTCCAGTACATCTTGTCCCTTGGGACTTACGCACGGTAAGTGAATCGCATCTCCTGTCAGCGTCCTCTGAGATACCACACCAGCTTGGTTGTTGTTGCAAGGCTTTTTATTTCCACTGGGAGAAGAATTTTCTGAAACCATACTAAGAGTTTTATTGCTTGCTGAAGAAGTCATTCTCGAATAATCCCTCAATGCAGGCATTCGGTGTCCATTGATCATCCCAAAGGCTTGGGATGCAGTACTCCCACTGTGCATATTCTGATCCTTTTAAGCCTTCACAGCATAACTCCTATCAAAAATATATTTGGAAAAGATGTTTACATAGTGTATCTTTTAAAAAAGAAATATTAGCAAACAGATCTTAAACTTTTCCCTTTTCCCCTGCCCTCATTCCCAAGATAAATTGAATTCTGCTGTAGTACGATTCCAAATGTACCTCATTACAAGTAACTGATCTTCACCTGTGAGTCAGGAGGTAAGCATCTTTCAACTACTCACCATATGAGGTGTCAAAGCTAAACTTAACTCTGTTCCCAATCCAACACCCACAGATCACATTTTCTAAATAGGGTAACTGGACAGTAATCAGGAACAGAGGCCCCAGCAGACCATCTCTCCACATTATGGTATTTTCACAGCGTTGAAATTCCTGGAAGCTTTGGCTTGTTTTAGAATCTGTGAAAGGCATTGGTTCAGAGTCCCTCATTAATCCTGGACTTTATCCCTTATAATTATATCCTTGTGTTGATCCTACAAAGTGCTCTTTTTTCATATTGATAGGGGCAATCCTGTAACTGAGGTCTGAGGTGAATGTTTTTCTTTATTTGTTCATGGGATGTGGGCATTGGAGGCTGGGCATGCCCATTCCTGAGATCATCCAGAGACACCCATTTATCTTTCTGGAATCTTTTCCGCAACGTACTTCTGTGTTGTGTAGGTTGTGTGATAGTAGAATTGTGGGATTTTTATCTGTCTTTTCCTTTTATAATCCTGGCAAGTGAGTGGATTTTCTCACTTGAGATCCTTTAATACAATCATGGTTAAAATGAGTAGAGTCACTTCAGGCAGGTGCTTAATCATGGAGGTAGTGATAGACCCTGTGAATCTTCAAAGCAAATGAGGAAACCACCTCCCTCCCCCAGAGAACATATGGGCTTGCGTATTTTTTGTGCTTCAATTGCTTTAGGGTAATAGAATCTCTCATTAACTCCTGTATGCTACAAACAGGCTATATCTCCTGGAAAAATACTTGTATTGATTCATTGGCACCTCCACAGTGGCTGGGATGGTGAAAATATCCTTTGGTGCACACCCAAGCGCGGTGCAAAATTCTTTGGTTGTTTAACTACCATTTTGGCTGTGCTGGTATCCTAAATTTTTTGTGGTTGAAAAGACATTGACAGTAGCTACTTTAAAGATTTGCTCCTGCAATGTGTGGAGAATTCATCACCCTATTAAGAGAAAGAAGGTTTTGTCTCTTTTTAAAAAGGAGGAAGCTGACACAGCTCTGTTGCAGGAAACTCATCTGGCTGGCAGTGGGCATCTCAAACTCAAGAGGGACTGGGTGGGCCAACAGTCGAGGAGTTGCATTATTGGTTATTGAGAATCTGCCTTTTAGTTTAGGAAGCTAAGACAAAGGAGGTAGGTATGTAGTTGTTAAGGAGCTGGTATATGGGGAGAATGTGATGATAATGAATATCTAGAGTCCTTCTAATTGTTTGCTGAACTTATGGACTTTGCTGAACTGACATTCACTTACTCCTTTCTTGATGATGACTTTAACTGATCTCTTAATCTGCTAATTGACAAACTTCCTGTTGCAAGGAACCCTTCTATGCAGCAAGCTGGGACATTGGCTTTGGCTTTTCAAGAGGTGGTTTATTGGGATGTGTGGAGAACTCCGTATCGCAATGATAAAAGTTCACTTTTTTTTCAGTCCCTCATCTGTGTCATGCCAGTATTGACTATTTCTTTCTGCCAAATATGAACCTGCATTCAGTAACCTCTTGTATTATAGGCAGTACTTTGATTTCTGGCCACCCTCCAGTTTCTTGACAATTTCTTCTTAAGAGGACCCACCCTTGGTCCAGGTCCTTCAATGAAAGCCATTAGACATGATCCCCATGTGTATGGGTTGTCTAGTGGAAATAGGCAGCATAAAATTCCACTTTATGTGGATATGTTGCTGTTTGTTTCAGAGCCGAGTGTTTCTGTTCCTGCTATTATTGACTTGGTAGCTAGATTTAGTCTTTTCTCGGCCTATAAGATTAGCTTCATGAAACTGGAGGCTATGCCCCTGAGCAAGTTAAGGGATAGACCTTTTCCCTCTTCTCATTTTTCCTTCAGATGGTTTACCCTTCCATCAGGGTTTACTTATCTAAATGTTCGTATTCCCTGGTTTTCTGCAGTTATATAAAGTAAAACTTTCTTCATTACTGTCCTGTATTAAGTGAAAACTACATTATTGGTCATCTTTACCGATGGTTGGATAGAATTGCTTTGATTAAGATAAACGTGTTATCCAGGCTACTTAATCCTTTGCAAATGCTAGCTATCCTGTTTTCTGCCAAGGTACTTAAAGAAATTTATGGGTCACTCAGGTTCTTTTGTTTGGAACAAGAAGAAATTTAAAATTAGCTAAGCTGCAGTTGCCTGATTCAAAAGCAGGGCTAGGAATGCCAAGTAATATGTATTGGTTAGCTTCCCACTTAAGATTTATGCATGGATGGGTTAAGAGAAATGGTTCCTCCATATTGCCTGATGTTGGAGTTAATCAGTCCTTGTATTCCTGAAATCACTTTTATTTCTTAGGAATCCCAAGGTGGTACTAAATTAGTGTGATAATCCTATTGTTATTAACACTGTGAGGGTTTGGAGGCTAATCTATGAGTTGGGGGGAGATCTAATTTAACTTTCAGTCTTTCTCCCATTCAAGGTAATCCAGATTTCCCACCTGATATTATGAACCACAGTTTCAATATTTGGAGTGACAGAGGTCTCTGTAGACCAGGTGATGCATTTGACCACGCTACCCTGTTATCTTTTGAGCAGCTATGTCAACAGTTTGATATTCCAAAATACTTCCTTTTTAGATACTTGCCGCTTAGGGACTTTATCCTTAATAAGACAACTTTTTGATATTAAGATTTTCCCAGTGGAAAACATCTTGCTATTCGTGGAGCCTAGGCATTTAGGTACATTTTATAACACTCTATGTTCTAGATTGTGTGAAAATATATTGGATGCGGTATGATTTTAGGACAGAGGCCTTGAAGTAAATATTGATGAGAAAACATAGATGAATCTGGGAATATACCAAGAAATTTTCAGTTTGTAATAGAACAAAAGAAACTCAACTTAAGATATTGCACTATCTGTATATTATTCCAAGCTTATGGCACAGGTTTGACCTGACCATATCCTCACTGTGCCAGAAATGGAAGGTGGACACAGGGGGATTATCTGCATTGCTTTGGTCCTCTGTCAAGATTAAAGCATTCTTGTTTAATGTTCTTAAAGACCACGAGAGGATCTTTGATATGTCCGTAGAGTTCAATCCCTTGCGTCTGACACTGGGTCTCCCAGGCAAAGATATTAATGATGTGTATGGGAAAAGATTGTACAATATCCTAACATCTACAGCATGGAAAAATATCCTTTGTTCATGGATTAGCAATAAGTTTCCTCCAATTCAGAATGGGTATAAGATCATTCTGGAATGTGCACCAGTGGAATTCTTCACTTGTTTACTTTGAGCTAAACTGAATACATTCCATAAGGTATGAGACCCTCACCTTAAAGTTATGGGTTCTGCATTGTCTAATGTATTCCTACAAGGGTTTTCTATATGTTTTGTTGTTCTGTCACCATTATCCTGTCTGCACCATTGAACCAGTTGTGGCTATATCCTATTACCCTGATATCCCCCCAATCCTTCGATATATCCTTTCCTTATTTATATGATGGGAGGCACTAGGGGACAATGAATAATCCAAAACAACTAATTTTTTTCAGTCTCTTTTTACATGTATGTACTTATTTGAAAATGATCTTACTGTACCCATTTTTGATAGTTTATTGTGTTATTTGTTAAAAAAAAACATTCAATAAAAATATATTTTAATAAGTATAAGTGCAAAATAACAATAATATTAAACAATGCTGCAGCATTATCAATTCCACATCAAAGGAACATCTGTCTTTCTGATTTTTTTTAATTTATACTATAAAATTGAATAATTTCAGAGGTTAACATTTGGACTTCAACACTTCAATTCTTAACTGGTTGTATAATATCAGACAACAGCAAATATTTACATATCACTCCTCACATGAACAAAAGAAATTTATAACTAACCCTACTAAACATAACAGTCTTCAGTGTTGAACTGATAGTTCACTTGAGTGCTTAAAAGTGATTTATGAGATGGATTCTTCCCCCTCCCCATCAGTGGCTCAGTAAAATAATTCCAAATTGGCATAGTCTTAAGCAAATGGAG
This sequence comes from Sphyrna mokarran, assembly GCA_024679065.1. Taxonomy (NCBI): domain Eukaryota; kingdom Metazoa; phylum Chordata; class Chondrichthyes; order Carcharhiniformes; family Carcharhinidae; genus Sphyrna; species Sphyrna mokarran. The sequence continues at coordinate 58,538,202 of JAGIQG010000009.1, forward strand.
ACCCAACTCACACAAGGCTGATGCAGTTGCAACACAGGTGACACACTGCCTCACAGTGCCAGGAATCAGAGTTCAATTCTGGCCTTAGGTCACTGTCTGTGTGGAGTTTGCACATTCTCCCCATGTCTGCAAGGGAGACTCTGATGTCCTGCTCTGATTTCTTTCTACAGTCCAAAGATATATAAATTAGGTTGACTGGCCATGATAAATTTCCTGCAGTGTCAGGGGGACTAGCAGAGTAAGTACATGGGATTACAGGGATAGGACCTGGATGGGATTGTTGTTGGTGCAGGTTCAAGAGGCCAAATGGCCTCCTTCAGCACTGTATAGAATCTATGATTCTAACAGTCTTCGTCCACAAGTGCCAAGTGGGTGATCCATCTCAGACTCCTCCTGTGTTCCTACCATCACAGATGCCAGCCTTCAGCCAAAATTTATTCACTCCACATGATATCAAGATTTGGCTGAAGACACTGGATCAGCAATGCTTGTAGACTCCACAACAGCCCCTGTAGTGCTGAATATTTATGCTCCAAGAGAAGCTCCATCCTTAGCCAAGCTGTTCCAGTACAAATAGAACATTGGTATTTATTCAACAAAGTGGAAAATTAGCCTCACTATGGCATATTGAGGGTCATTGCTTTTTCCTAATTGGTCGGCGCAACATCGAAGGCCAAAGAGCCTGTTCTGCGCTGTAATGTTCTATGTTCTATGTTCCATCTCCACAAAAAAATCAGGATCAAGATAATCTGAGCAATAACCACATATTTACTTCTCTCAATCATCAGCAAGGTGATGAGAGATATCATTGATAGTACTGTCAAGCTCAGTTTGTAGTCCGCCAAGACACTCAGCTTCAAATGTCATGGACCAAAAAACTTGAATTCTAGAGCTTGGTTAGAATCACATAGGCATTAAGGCAGATTTTGATCAAGTGTGGTATCACAGTTGGTTAAATTGAAGTCAATGTAAATCAGATGAAAAACTTTCCAGTGGTTAGAGTCATATCTAACACAAAGGATGATGGTTGTCGAAAATAGAGGCCAATCATCTCAACCTTAGCACAATGACTGTGTTCCTTAGGACTAACCATCTTCAGCCTCTTCATCAATAACTTTCCCTCCATCATAAGGTCAGAACTAGGGATTTTCACTAATGACTTTGCAACATTCAGTTTCATTCGCAACTCCTCAGGTAAAGAAGTGGTCCATTCAAAACCTGTAACAAGACCTGAACAACTTGGTTTGGGCTGATAAATGGCAGGTAACACATCACACCAGTGATCATCCCCAACAAGAAACTAACCCTCCTTCACATGCAATAGCATTTGACTTGCTAAAATGTCACCATCAACATCCAGCAAGCACACCATTTACCAAAAAGCTAAGTGGACTAGCCACATATATACAATGGCAAAAGGACGAGGTCAGAGGCTGGGTATTCTGCAGCACGTAACTTGCTGACTCCATCAAGCCTCTCCACCATCCGAAAGACACAAATCAGGAGTGTGATGGAATATTCTTCTGAATGAATGAAGATCAAACAACAAGAAGCTTAACACCATTTAGGATAAACTAGTTCCTTTGATTAGGGCCCACAAACCACACTCTTCCCTTCCACTCTTTCCTTCAATAGCAATGGTATACTGGCTATAAGGTGCACTGCAGCAATTAGTCAGGGCTTCTTCAACAGCACCTTTCAAATCGGTTACCTTTATCGAGAGTAGAACGTGTAGGGGAACACCACTCCTCCAAGTTACACATGATCCAGAGTCAGAAATATACCACTGTTATTTCATAATCCTATCAAAATCCTTCTAACAGCATTCTAGGAGTACCTACACCAATGGTGTAAGGTCGTCCAAAAAGGCAGCTTTCCACTGTCTTCTCAAGAGAAATTCAGGATGGACAAAAAATGCTAGCCTTAACAACATGTTTACATCCAACAGAGGGAGCAAGCTATCCTAGATCTAGTCCTATGTAACGAGATGGGAATAATTAATGATTTTGTAGTTAGGGATCCTCTTGGAAGAAGCAATCCCAGTATGGTTGAACTTAAAATACAGATGGAGCGTGAGAAGGTGAAATCCAACACCAGTATCTTGTGTGTAAACAAAGGAGACTATTAAGATATGAGGGAAGAGTTGGCTAAGATAGACTGGGAGCAGAAACTTTATGGTGGGGCAATTGAGAACAGTGGGTGTCATTGTGCAGGAATCTCAAGGAGTTGCAGGTACAGCAGGAAATTAAGAAGGCAAATGGAATTTTGTCCTTTATTGCTAGAGAGATAAAGTTTAAAAACAACAAGATTATGTTGCAGCTGTATAAGGTGCTGGTGAGGCCACACCTGGAGGACTGTGTACAGTTTTGCTCTCCTTACTTCAGAAAGGGTATACTGATACTGGAGGGGGGCAGAGAAGATTCACTAAGTTGATTTTGGAGTTGCGAGGGTCGCTTATGAGGAGAGACTGAGTAGGCTTGGGCTATACTCATTGTAATTCTGAAAAATGAGAGGATATCTTATACAAACATATAAAATTATGAAGGGAATAGATAAGAAAAGGGCAGAGAAATTGTTTTGACTGGTGGGTAAAACTAGAACTAGGGGGCATAGCCTCAAAATAAGCGGGAGCAGATTTAGGATTGAGTTGAGCAGGAACTTCTTCACACAAAGGGTTGTGAATCTGTGGAATTCCCTGTCCCTGAAGCAGTTGAGTCTACCTCATTGAATATTTTTAAGGCAGGGATAGATAAATTTTTGAACAGTCAAGGAATTAAGGGTTATGGTGAGTAGGCGGGTAAGTGGAGCTGAGTCCACAAAAAGATCAGCCATGATCGTATTGAATGGCACAGCAGGCTCGAGGGGCCAGATGTTCTTATGTAAACAGTTTATTTTAAATTCTCATTATTCTACAACTGGACACTCATTATTTCCCCACTGCCCTGAGGAATAATATCAACCAAACAACCAAATTGCCACCCCGATCATAATCCAGTAGTTCCTGCTGGAAAAGGCATATGCATGGATTCTGGAAGAAGGAAGGATCAGTCTCAGCTGCAATCGTTCCCATGGTTAGCTAATTTGCTGATATTCTGTCGATTAAGGGTTGTGAAGAATAGTCATCTTAGTGAGGTACCAGAAGGGTAGCTGCAAGTCTGAACCAACGCTACGCAGGAGTCAGAGACTTTTGTGGATGGTGAGGTAAAATCATGGGGGGATTCTAGCTTCATCTGATTGTCACTCATAAATTCATATGTAATGGGCAACAGATTTCAAACAGTTGATCTCAGTCAGTTAAAGAGTAAAACTATTCTCACACTTTACGCTTTTCACACTGAAGAGAACAAATGTAACCAAACAGTACATTTTTGTAAATAAATTACCAAAATTCTTTGATCTTTATCATTTGATTTCAATATTAACATATTTACCTTTGGTTAATGTATGGCCTCTGGCATTCTCTAACATATGTGGCACTTCTGTGACATTTGGGACAATCTTCAGATTTTGACCGAAGACCTACAAAGTTGTAATCCTTGCTGGTGCTTTTCCTATTTAACGACAGCAGCTTAAAAACTTCATTGGCTCTGAATTTTTTTCAGCACACAGCAATTTCTAAAACCTACTGTTTGTTCTCTTGTGAAGTCGTCTTTTATTTATTTGCTTGCAACTTTGTACCAATCATGGAACCTGAAATCAAGGAGCAAAGGGTATGTTCATGATACTGGGCATTAAATGGCACACTTCCAAACTGAACTTGAAAATCTAAGCATTTTCATAATGGATAAGAAGTATGTTTTAAAAAACTGTCATCAATCTAAACCAATATGTATTGTTAAAACATATTGTGATGTCTTTAGAGAGTGACATGCAGCTTTGCACAATATTTTTTGGATTAGGAAGCATTAAGTTTCTATCCAGCTTTCAAACTTTTTTTACAGTGTAATGCCTCATACCCTGTGGTTACAGATCAACCCAAATTATTTTATTCATCCATTTCAGAGTCTGTACATACCATATGTGTATTACTTTCAGTAGTGACTAATGGAGGTTTAATACACAATATTGCCATGGCATTATATTGTAATGACTTCATCAAAGCAAGGTGCATTTTCAATTTTCTCCTCCTGTCAAGTAACTGCTAGCTCTGGAACCCCCTCTGACACCTCAATCAAGGTACAAACGTTTTTATCCGAGATTACAATCTCAGACATCCATTTGCTGCTGAGTTTACAATAAGTATCATATTTACTTATTCAATTTTGGTACAAATCGGCCCTACCTTGATGCCAACTTGTTTACAATAGAAACACAACCCACATTAATATCATGAAATAAGCCCTTCCATGAACGGATAGGTTGGAGTTAACATATAACATTTTATAATTTAAATTGTCGAAACATTTGTGCACAAGCCTTTTTTTGGTCACCCCTATATCTGGCATGCATGGAAGACCATAACCAAATCCATAAACCTCTCAGCCAAGCTGTTAACAAATCCACAGAGGTAAAATGTTTTGCCCAACGAGTATTAAGTACACAAGTTAAAGATAAATATTTGCACCTGAGTAGCTCAGATTTATAAGACACATGTCCCACATGAAGCACAAACAATATTTCTCTCAAGAGAATACTTTGTACAAATTCTTAGCATTGCTAATACATAACTAGCCCAATACAAGCTGCCACTTATGAGTGAATTAACAAATGTTGATGTAAAGCAGCAACGGGTATTCAAAAACATACTCTGCATATGAGATTTAATATAGCTCTGTGTGACTTAATATGGATATTTCTTTGACACTTAAAAAAAGATCAGTTGATATAAATGTATAAGAAACGGTACCTGATTGAGAACATCGCCTGAAACAAGATGCGGAGTGCAAGGCAGGCTCCCACAGTGTTCCGAACTGCTCCTGGCTCGCGGCCCCGGGAAGAGCGACGGGGAGAGGGCGGGGACAGCCGGGCTGATTGACAGTAAGATCAGCCATTCGGAACTGGGTCTGAGCGCGCTTCGCCAATCACAGCAGACCGTGGGCGGGGCATGCGGGGGGCGGTACTCGCGCGGAGCAGTGAACCAGGGACAGGCTCATCCTCAACAACTCAGTGCAACACCGACGTACACCGAGGGGGATGTCAGAGTAGGGCTTGGAGCGGCCACGGTGCAATTAGAATAACTGCATTTTAAATGTATCCCACCACTGTTCATGAATTTCACTCATTCATCAGCATTCAATTTGGTCTCTGGGCTGAATTTCCAAAAACTACAAAAACTGAAACAAATGTCACTTGATTATTGGAATTAGCGAGCATTTTCTGTGCGGCCAATTCCCAGAGTCCGTTAGCACGTTGTGAATTTGCACGCAGATAATAATATCGCGCCGTTATCTCAGTGCTTTAAACTCTCTGATTATTATTGTCAATTTTCTTAATCCAACATTTCAACCATCTCTTCAAGGTGATTGATTACTTTTACGACGCGGTAGACAGTGGTTGGCACTGCTGCCTTGTAGCATCAGGGACCCGAGTTTGATTCCAGGCTTGGGTCACTGTGCGGAGTCTGCACATTCTCTCCGTATACGCATGGGTTCCTTCTGGGCGCTCCAGTTTCCTGCCACAGTCCAAAAGCTGTGCTTGATAGGTACATTGACCCGAACAGGCGGTGGGCGACTGTGGCGACTGGAGGGATTTTATAGTAACCTCACTGTAGTGTTAATGTAAGCCTTACTTGTGACTAATAAATAAGCTTAGTTTAATCAACCACGTAGGATGGAAGGGGAAGTGCAGAGACAACACACTGAGAAAATAACGAGACAATTGATATTTCAGGTTTAAAATTTGTCCCTACAATAGTTTTGTTGAAAACTTTCCTCATCGCATTTCTGTATCAAGCCTCTTCTCACATCAGTTCTGTTTTGAGACTTTTCCTCAAAACAATTCTGTATAAAATCTTTCCTTGGAAGTTCTGGGACAAAATTCTATACTGGAAAATTAAGTGTCTTGTGGTTTCTCAACTGATTAGTGCCTGACTTGCTGAGCGTTCCCAGTAGTTTATATCTTTGCTTTTGATTTCCAGCATCTACAATGTTTTGTCGGTTTTTTTGTTTATAATGCTCAGAAACTGAGAGGGCAAAGAGGCAAAGCAACTTTCAGGAGATTGGTGAAAGATAATGATTAGTGTGGCACAGAATCATTCAGACTAGAGAGCTGAAAGATTTGCATCCTGCTTTGTGTTATGCAATTTCAGCCTGGTCCACAGCAAGGGTAACAATAATTAATCTCCACAGCCTGTAACTAAAGGAAGAGGGATCAGCTAGGATTCCCAAGACTGAAAACTATCCAGCAATTCCTGATGGAGTATGAGCATTTGTGGCTACCTAGAATGTAAGAGGATTTCTTAAAAGATAACACAAATGACCATCATGCACTGCTTTTTAGGATCAGACAAACAAATGGTCAAGTAATTAGCAGGGTAAATATGTGAGTTATGGGGATAGAGCTTGGGTAAGATGCTATGTTGGAGAGTCAGTGCAAACTTGATAGGCCAAATGATATCTTTCTGCATTGTAGGGATTCTATAATTCTTGGGTGGCACAGTGGCACAGTGGTTAGCACTGCTCCCTCACAGCGCCAGGGAACCAGGTTTGTTTCCTAGCTTTGGTCACTGTTTGTGTGGAGTTTGCATGTTCTCCGGGTGCTCCAGTTTCCTCCCACAGTCCAAACATGTGCAGGTTAGGTTGATTGGCTGTGCTAAATTGCCAAATAGTGTCAGGGAGGCCAGCAGAGCTAAATACAGGGTAGGGGCTGGGTTGGATTGTTGTCAGTGCAGACTTGATGGGCCAAATGGCCTCCTTTTACACCATAGTGATTCTATGATTCCATGACTAGATTGCAAGTACCACTAGAAAGCATGGTAACCACAGACCTGTGAAAATTCCACCAAAAATGGAAAACTGATTAATGCAGGTTCTGATGATGCATTGATACCTAAATTGTTAACCAGTCTTTTGTTGAAGATCCTACTTTTCACTTTTATAATCATTTTTCATGTACACCCTTTAATAATGAATGTCAGTAAATTTCAGTCAATGGATGGAAAATCATGCCCAATTTTTCCCAAAGTCCTTTACATCCTCCCTAATTTAAAATGAAAACACACTGGAGGCCCATGCACCTATAGTCAATGCTACATCTCCTAATGTGAGTAAACTAAATAGGGATAAATACTTGCATGGAGGTTTTTCTTTGCATTTTATATTCCTGCTTCACATTGTTACATTCACTCCTCCAACCAAAATCAAGAGGTCCTACAGATCATGAGCCCTCCATGTCTATCTATAATCTCATTTGAAGGTCAGGTAATTCTATGTCCTCACAAGTATTTTGGGCCTGCCAGATTTTTAGGACACCCCCTTCCGTCCCAAAATGAAGCCACTCCACCAAACAACCCAGTCCACTGCCAAAATGTCAACGAAGGAAGTAAATTCAAATGTCAGTCAAGACTTAGTGGATCAAAAGTATTACCTTCTGGGTTAGGAAGCCAATGTCTGATGCTCATCCACCATTCTTTAAAATATTTTAATACCAGTTAACCACCTCACTTCCATACCATATTCCTTATTTGAACTCTGAATCTCTCTAACATCACTCAGGTTTGCTCCAATGCCCCTGCTTTACGTTATGGTATATGCACTTGTCATCATTTCTTCAGGATGGGATACCCTCTGCTGGGAAGTTTTCCAGTTTTTCCCAGATTGTTCAAACCAGCCCTCTAGTGGAGGCTCAAGTGATTAAATTTCCTCAGTGCTACATTTATTAAACTGATTGATGCATTTACAGTGCATTATATTGCTGTCATCTCTATGTTTAAGAGATTATTAACCCATTTATTTATAGATTAATGACTGAATTAAAATTGGGAAGATAGGAGGCTACGGCAGCAAATTAATTGATGTGCTAAAAATAACCTGGTGAAAATGCAATTGAACCACAAATGTTCATCAAATTTAAACGGGTAATTCTAGGGCAATAGATTTCCACCACCTCCCCCATTCTCCTCTCCTCTATCCCTTCACCCCCCTCTCCTCCCCTCCTTCACACTAACCCCCCCCCATCAGCCACCCCTACTGATGGTTAGAAAGTTGTTCCAGAATCGTGGTTAAATAATTTGTTCCACTTCTATATGCAATTCCTGTTTAAGAACACAGCAATATAGAATGAACATTCACCTCATTTCTGCCATCCTGGAATTTAAAATTGGCACACTTATTCTAAAAATTAATTTTCTGCTCCAAACTATCCCTCAATAATCAATCAATTTAGTTCCATTCAGAATGCTTCAAAGGTGAGTGTTTACTAAAAAATTGTCTGTTTTCATCTTGGCTAAGAATGCTCCATCAGTATTTCGCTAAACGGACTGCACAGTGGTGCTCACTATTATGAGCACATACAGGCATCCCAATACAGTTTATCCAGAAATTGTAATGTTGCATTATTGCACCACTACTGATGCAGTTCATATGCACCATGATGTCAGTGTTACAGCCTCCAGTGCACCCATGTTTACAGTCATCAGAAAGTCACCGCTGGCCTTAAAAATTCTGGCAAATTTATTTTTATGTTGAAATACTCCATCCAGCACCCGTGTTATTGAAGTCCTCAAGGACTGCTTGAGAGCCATTTCTCAGACCCTAGCAACTACTCAAAATCTATATCACTTGACCCAGCAATTAAATGAAACCTGTATAATGGGAGCCAATGGTTGTAAAACGAAACTCTGGATTTTGTGGTGGTAATGATGGTGGTGATGTTGACCTTCACCATAACACTATCTGAAACTGAAAGCAACTTCCGTTGTTCATACATGCTCAATTATATGCAACAAGCCAGGACTTGCTATCTATAGTTGTCACCTCCCTACAGGGTCTACTGGGGAAATACCCGCATCTGCAATCAAATAGAAATTACTGAACTGATGAAAATTATTTCATTTATGCTATTAGTCTCACTCTAAAAATCACTAAAAATGTTACACTGTGTTAAATAAGATGCAAATGGGTGTTATTAATGGTTTACTAAGTTCATAATCACTGCTGCCTAGCTTTACTGAAGATTAATTTTATATTTGCTAAATGTCAAATTTCTCCATTCTATTAAAAGCAATCTCATATTTTTAAAATAATAGTTTTTTTAAATTGTTTATGGTGTTTCAGCATTAATCCTATATATATGCCCCAATCATTTACTTTGCTCACTGTAAAATTTGAACTAAAAGTGAAGAAAATTTGTGTGGGTGGCATTCTTTGAGTCCAGCAATGAGTACTACTACTTTGCCACTAACCAAAATCCAGGCTATTATAAAGGCAGCCCAATTGTTATTGTTCATTGTTTATCAGTGTGGAAGCTTTGTTTCTATCACTAGTCTATTAAGATGTCCTGATTTATATTTGATTGTGATAGAAATAATATACTTAATATGAATTACCTGCAATAATATTTCCAGTAGAACCATAAATCAATGGAAACTTTCAGACAATTTGGTTTGTTCAACCCTTTCTCAAAAATATGGGAATCGATTAGTGCAATTGGCTGGGCAGCTGGTTAGTGATGCACAGTAACGTGAACAGCATGGGTTCTGAGGTTAGTCATGGAAGATTAGTCTTGCCCCTCTCTTGAGGGGTGTGGTGATCCTCAGGTTAAAATCACCACCAGGATTACAACAGAAGTTTTACCTCAAAAAGATGCTTCATTAGTGCTTTGTAATATCCTGAGATCAGAAACGGTTATTTAAAACCAATTCTTTCTTTCATAAATCGTGTTGCAGCCAAGGAAACAACTTCTAGATTACACTTGTTACATCCTGAACAGGTCCCTGAGAAGGTTCTGAATCCATCATAAATGGTAGCTTTATTTTAAAAAAACAGAAAGTACAGAGTGATAATGAGTCAGATTATTGTCACACTTCGGAATGCATGGACAAGTTTGGAGCATTGCTGCCTGAAAATACTGTTCAATCCCTGGGGTTTTTTAGATTTAACTTTGAACACAAACAAAGAGAGAAATTCTCTCCCCTCTCGCCATGGGAATTGTAGCGGGCAGGGAGAGGGTGGAGCATGAAAAGGTGCATTGACCTTGGGAAGGAGCGCAGCTCCAATTTTGGGTGAGCAAGGCCGGAAAATCCCGCCAGTATTGTATTTTTTCCTTATCCTTTTAATGATATAGAATGAAAATAATATTGGGGCCCACATAATTCTTACAAGAAGGAACAGAGGTGTGCAAATAGTCTTGTGGGCCTGTCTTGCACAACACTCACTTTCCTGTGATTTATAATGTAGTAAGAAATACATGACTGAAGTGAACTTATTCCTCTGTCCTATAAGGACTTTTTTTAAAAAACATTATTTCTATTCATAGGTCTATGTGAAGGTCAAAGACTAACAGCAAGATTTTCCCCTTGTGGCACTTAGCATGGGTGCAGGCATGAGAAATTCTACCTGCCAGCAGCAACGGCACAACATGCTGAGCCTGACTTCCTGGGACTGGGACAGGGACAGACTTTGCATGCAGAACAACATAAAGTGATTCTTCACTCAGTTCTCCTCCATTCTGGCCCCAAGTAGCTCGTGTCAATCTGTAAATTCTTTCTCCACATCCTAGTGCTGAGAACCCTCCACAAAGTCATGTGCCTGAGGGCTTACTTACCCACCCTTATCCCCTCAGTGGAGCCCTAACCCCACAGACTTGTCTTCTTCCTGAAGCCAGTTGCATTCTCACCCCATCCTACCTTGCCCAAGTACAACCTTATTTCTCCAGCCTATTAAAAGCCACCCTCACCTTATCACTGGTCTGGTAGGCAGCATTTTGCTTGTGACAGTCCCCTGGAAGCAATATGATGCTGCCTATGAAATCTAGCACTGGCTCCTTTGGGCGCTGCGTGATGCAGGACAGGCAAACTAACCTTGAAGTGAGGAACCAAGTGCTTATATATCATTGTGAAACATGTGATTCTAATTGCACACCAATGTGCCCTGATAATCTAGCATGAGAGAATGATTCCAGCGAGAAGTCCTTACAGTTGAAATGCAGCAAGAATCACAACCGCTCATTGACAGCTGGAGTGTAAAATCACAACCTGGTTTTACAACAATGCAAAACCGATGTTGGGCCTTCTCATGATACTTTCTGCTCTCACCCACTATGACACCAGCTGTAAATAGAAGCTGAATGTTCTGGCCTAAGGGGAATTTTCTGGCCCTGTTCATCAGTGGGATCTTCCTGTCCTGCCGACATTAATAGGTTTTTGGCTGGTTCTCCATATCCGCTTCAGCAGGACAGACTGTTATTACGTCAGGACCAAGAATTAAAAGTGTAAGAGAGAAGAATAGGAAAAATCAGGAGATAGCTACTAGGTTATTTCAAGCTTAGCTTTGAAAATCTTGTTGATCATATAAGGAAGACTGGAAGGGTTGAGGAAAAACAATTTCATATCTTAGAAACCCTGGGAAAGAATGATTTAGAATCATTGGGAACAGTTTCTTAAATCTCAATTTCAACGTAGGGAATCCGCTGAAGTACGTTCAAGTTTAACTGCAGTTTGATTCTCTGTACAAAGCTCATGTTGATAGTAATAGGCTGGAAAGAGAAATCGTACTTAAATAATATTGTGGTTGGTTTTCAGATAACATTAGGGGAGGGAGGTGGAACAAGCTCATGTCTATCTGACAGAAGCAACTAATGTTCATGATGAAGTCTTATTACCACACCATTGTGAGGCACTAGCACATTCAGATGGTTAAAGATGACCAAAGATTCAACAGTTAGACTGTGGACATCAGCTTTTCCCAGAGGAAAAACACAGAGAATTAGCCATCAATCAATTATAGGGGTTTGTGGGGCTCTCTCTTCTTCTCAGCAAAATAACTTACAAACCTATTCCACCTGTTCCTGAGTTGCCCCCAGCAGGCCCCAAAAAGACCACTTAGCAATTAATACCAATGGGCAGAATATGGGCAAGCCCCAACAATATACCTTAGGATGAATTTGGCGTTCCCTTGGCATGATTGAACCCCACTTTTGTGGGTTAATGGGACTGCTGCTCAATTCCAGTGGGCTTCAACGTCACCCAGTTCAATGCTCCAATCAAGATGGCAGAGGCCCTTATGTCAGCATGTACTAAGGCTGCCATTTCAATATTGTCCCCATCCAGCAACGAGGGGGGAAACCAGTCCCTCTTTGAGACAGGTTCAGATTGTACATAATTGACAAATTCTTTATAAGTCTGACTGGTGGAAAATTTAAATTCAAGGAAGTATTTTCTGGGATATAACAAAGTACCCAGTTGTCAAATCACAAAGTTTATTTGGACAATTAACTTCAAAAGAACTAATTAGTTTGAAACTCCTGAGGGAGAAAAAAAATGAAATTCCAAGAAAAGGTGAAGATTGATTAGTTTCTCAAAGTGGTGAGAAATTCAAAGAACCACGAAATTACTTATGTTATGATTGCATTTTAGACATGTTTTGTTGATTTAAGAAGTTAGATGTAAAGATGCCTTATGTGTGATATTACTTATTGTGTATGTTCATCTTTTTATAAATTCACTTAATAATTTTAACCTAAACAATGCAATGTGACACTTAGCTGCTTTCAACATTAGAATGAGTTCTTGTGGAAACGTGAAATAACTTAAAAGTAGTTTCTAAACTGGCTTTAGTATTTATTTCCCAGATATGTTACTAATAGTTTGCATAGATTTTAGGCTAAAGATAGACGTGCTTGAAAAAAATGAGTTGGGACTTAGCCATACAAATCATGTAAAGGCCAAAACTGTCTGGGATGAGATCAGAGAAATGAGCCTTTGTCTTAGTCACAGTGTTCTCACTTCTAAGAATTTGAGCTGTACTCCAAACAATCCCACCTAGTGAGGCTAGTATATGGTCTGTGAGACAGAACTGACTGATACTTGTGTACAGAAACAGTAACTACTAACTCACCAGTAGCGTTCCCATATCTAAGTCAACGGATTGATCTCAAACTCCACCAAAGATAGTCCCAGTGAGGAGAAACATAGGAATGTAAGAATTAAGAGTAGAAGTAGGCAAATTCAGCCTTTCAAACCTGCTCTGCCATTCATTCAGATCATGGTTGATCTCTCCCTAGTCTCAAATCCACCTCCTCATCTGTCCCCCATATTCTGTAATCCCTTTTTTTATTAGAAATATATCTATCTCCTTCTTGAAATCATTCAACAGTTCCAGCTCCATCATGCTATGGGGCAGTGAGTTCCACAAATTCATCACCCTCTGCGAGAAGTGGTTCCGCCTCATCTCAGTTTTAAATCTACTGCCTTGCAACCTATACCTGTGATCTCTGGTTCTAGATTGCCCCATAAGGGGAAACATTTGGCCTACATTTATTTTACCAATCCCTTTTAAAATTTTTCTTTTCCTCACTCAGCGAGTATAAGGCCAAACTGTTTAATCTTTTTGCAGATATCAAACCTTTCATCCCCAGAATCAATCTGGTGAACCTCCGCTGAACTGCCTCAAATGCCACTATATCTTTCCTCAAATAAGGAATCAAGACTGGACACAGTACTCCAGATGTGGTCTCACCAGCACCCTATACAATTGCAACAACACTTCTCTACTTCCAATCTCTTTGCAATGAATACCAATATTCTGTTTGCCTTTTCTATTACATGCTGCACCAGCATATCACTTTTTGCGATTCATGAATATAGACTCCCATATTCCTCTTCCCGGACACATGTTGAATCTGCTTTCCATTTAGGCAATAATTTGCCTTCCTAATTTATTTGCCAAAATAGATAACCTCACACTTATCCACATTAAACTCCACCTGTCACATTTTGACTCATTTTCCTAGCCTATCTGTATCCATTTGTAGAATCTTTATATCCTCTCCAATGCCTGGTTTCCCACATATTTTAGTATCATCTGCAAACTTTGCTTTGTTATACTCCGTCCCTGTTTGAGATCAGAGCTGCAGCTCAGAATATTGCGGTGAAGTCTAGCGGGGGTCAGGGATGGGGAAGTTCTTTTATCCAATGGATTCAAGTGTTCCCATTGTGAAGATAAATTGAGTTTTTTTACCTTGGTTGCAGCCCATCTGAGGAGAAGATAAAAGCTCAATAGTCTTTCGCTCCACAGATGCTGCCTGACCTGCTGAGTTTTTCTAGTATTTTATTATTTTTATTTCAAAAGTAATTCTGCAGGCAAAACTTGAGCAGAAAGCTACTGTGTTGCAGGGGGGATTTTTGACTTAAATCCAGGTGAAATGTTAGTTTTACGTCCCATTCAATTTTATTCTCCATTGAAATCAAGGGAGTAACATCAGACAGAGTTTAAAAAATAGTATTCCACCCGACCTTATGGGATTCCTGACAACTCATTCATTTAAAATTGCCATTTTCCTCCAGTCATCAGAATCATTTAAACTGGTGCTGGCCCCGCTCTGCAACTTGCTCAGCTAATCAGAGTTTTATTATTTTGTTTGATTTGTGTATTTTTTTTAAACTGTTTTCCAATTGTTCAAAATCCAGATTGGCAGGCATTATGCAAAAATCAAGGAAGTAAACTTTTAGATGACATTCAAGTTGTTTTATTGTACAATAAAGTGTAAACTGAGAGAACAGAATCTGGCCAGCTTTGTGTGTTAATCTCCTTGATCGATTTGTGATCAAGCACTAACTTCAGCATTCATGTTAACTTCCCTGTAACTGAACAGTACCTGATCTGTAACCTGCCTGAATTTTAATTCTGCATTTTCTGTTATGTATTCAGCTATATGTTGCTAAATCCAAATTTATAAATGCAATGGTCATTGCCACTAATGAAATAACTATTGCATTTCACATTCAATGTGTTCATTGGACTTTTTCCCAAAAACCTACATAAATCTTCTAACTTTTAATTGATGTTTATTGTTACACATGTGCACAGACCAAGCTGGATTAAATAATGTTAGCACGCTGAATGAATATAATTACATTGGAGTTTGGCCAACATTTCTTCATGGTGACATCTTGACTTGCTGCCACCCATTTCTTCCCTTCAAAGTATAATCCCAAAACCAGGGCACCCTCTAAAGGTTTATGTGCAGCATTACACTGAATTTGCTGAAATATTTTACCTCTTCATGATTCCTGTCATATTTTATAACAGACTTTTGGGGCAGATACAGAGCGCACTTTTGGTTGGTGCAAAGCAATTTTCATGCTGGACAGATGTCAGGACAGCTCAGGAACTGTGTGGAGGTTGTTTCCATTTGGCCTTCACTTAATGGTGCAATGTAGCCATGATGCAATGGTTGCCATTTGGGAATTAAGTCAGCTTCTGGGGCAGAATTATGTCTTTTATACTTCCTGCTCAGGGGAAATCACAGTGCCACATCAGCTGGCACTGAGATCTACCTATCTGAATGTCAGTGGAGTTCTGAAAGTTAGTCTGCAGGAGCAATTCTCCTGCTAGCTCCTTGTGACGCTAAAAGTAAAAACCATGTCTAATTCAAAAGGTTTGGGAGAAGTGCACATTGCACCAGTTGCTGTAGTCAGTATGAAGTCCAGTGTTGGACCATTTCCTGAAGATGATCTCATACATAATTCCAAAACTCAAGCTCATGTTGATGATGCAAAATGTGCAGTTTATCTACTGAACAGGATTTGGAGGAGGTCAGCTTCAATAAAGCCTTATGACACTATCAGGAAACTGGTGGATGGCTAGCATTATACCTATTCTTAAGAAGATAGAGCACAACCAGGTCAGCTGAACGTCCATAGTAGGAAAACTATTGGCATCCCTAATAAAGGAGAACATAGAAAAACATGTGGAAACCAAAAAATATGATTTGTGTAAGTCAACATGGATTTTAAAAGGGTAAATCTTACTTGAGCAACCTCGTTCAGTTTTTTGAGAAGGTAACAGAGAGAAGATGAGAGTTATGTGATAGATAATAAACAATTTTCTAAACTGTTTTCAAAAGCTTAATGAATAAAGTCAGAGCGTATGGAGCTAGATTTTCACTGTCAAGGAAGATAGTGGGATTCACAGAATGTTCTGATTTGGTCCACCTACCCTGGGAGACAATGCTAGCAAAGGCAGGCTTTGGAACACAGAATGGGAGGTGCAGATGCTCACAGAAGTTGGACTGTCATCGCAGGAAATAATTTGAAAGCAATCATAGGTGCTGCTGGGTGAGAAGGCAAGCTGTTTAACTGGCCTGTCTTGATGCTCTGGGACTTTGTCCCAGTTATAATAAAAACTGAAACTGCCCCCATCCCTCAGACTCCCTTATCCTACACACTCCCCATTTCCCAGGTATGCCTCCTTTTGCACCCCACCCATCTCCATGGCCCCTTCATTCCTCCAAGCTAAGCTATAGCACTCCATACTCACTCACCCTCTATACATTCCATTTAGAAGCAATGAACTCTCTCGTTTCAATATAGTGCCTTAAGAAGTTTTTAAAAACACAGCCATTCATTTATAACTTTCCACTTGCTGAAAAGAAACTCCTTTTACTGCAGCCCATTAAAAATACTAATCACAGAAACTGCAAGCACTTCAAACCTCTTTATTTGTGAAAATGAATATTATGTAATTGTCAGAATAGATCAGAGATCCAGGGCTGTCAATAAAATAATGCCTTCACTCAGACGAAGCTGTTTCAACACTTCAATAAGTGTCTGGACTCTCAGACAAGTCTTACCATGCATCATGAGACTCTATTTTCTGATATTCCTCCTTTCCAATTATCAAGATGATGTCATGAAATTCTACTTCAATAGCAAAAAACAGGTAGTAGCAGATGCCTCCCCACCCCTCCTCCCTCCTTAGACATACTACACAATATCTCTTTGATACTACTCTTTGATACTACATTGATACTACTCCCATTTTCCCTCTTTGCCATTTCAATTACATTCTGTGCTCAGATCAGAGGGAACTGAGCACACTACAGTAATGCACCAGGTAAATTTAGGCAATGAGAGCCAGTACTCATACATCATTCCTCTTTAAACTAGAAAGGCTAGGGGGAGGGAATAGTGATGTGGAGACTGGGAGCAAGGAAGTTAGCTCCCAGGTAGGGAAGGACTCTAGGCAGGATGAGAGGCAGGTTAGACGAGTGGGGGAGAAGGGAAATGTCCAGTCTGAGTGACTGAGCTGTGTCTATTTTAATGCCAGGAGTGTAGTAAATAAGGTGGATGAACTTAGGGCGTGGATTGCTGCTTGGGATTGTGATGTGGTGGCCATTACAGAGACTTGGATGTCTCAGGGACAGGACTGGGTACTACAGGTCCCGGGATTCAGATCCTTCAGGAAGGACAGGGAGGGAGGCAAAAGAGGTGGTGGAGTGGCACTGTTGATCAGGGACAGTGTCATGGCTGCAGAGAAGGTGGATACCGAGGAGGGAATGTCTACGGAGTCTCTGTGGGTGGAAGTTAGGAATAGCAAAGGGTTGGTGATGTTGCTGGGTGTATCCTATAGGCCACCCAATAGTGACAGGGAAGTTGAGGTGCAGATAGGGAAACAGATACTGGAGAGATGTAGAAATAACAGAGTTGTTGTGATGGGAGACTTCAATTTCCCAAACATCGACTGGAATATCCCAAGGGTAAGGGGTTTGGATGGGGAGGAGTTTGTTAGGTGTGTTCAGGAGGGTTTCCTGACACAGCACGTGGACAAGCCTATAAGAGGAGAGGCTGTACTGGACCTGGTACTAGCTAATGAACCAGGACAGGTGATGGATCTCTCAGTAGGAGAGCATCTTGGGGATGGAGATCATAATTCTATCTCCTTCACCCTTGCATTGGAAAAGGATAGGATCAGGCAGGCTAGGAAGGTGGTTGTCTGGAATAAGGGGAAATATGAAGACATCAGGCAGATGTTGGGGCGAATAAACTGGAAGGAGGTGTTCTTGGGGAAAAGCACAGAAGGAAGGTGGCAGATATTCAAGGAATGCTTGTCTGAAGCTCTGCACGACAACGTTCCGGTGAGACAAGGAGGTTTTGGTAGGTCGAGGGAACCGTGGTGCATGAAGGCTGTGGTGAACATAGTCAGGAAGAAAAGAAAGGTGTATAAAAGGTTCAAAGAGCTAGGAGATGTTGGGGATCTAGAGAAGTATAAGGCTTATAGAAGAGAGCTTAAAAAGGAAATTAGAAGAGCCAGAAGGGGTCATGAGAAGGCCTTGGCTGGTAGGATTAAGGAGAATCCCAAGGCCTTCTACAAATATGTGAAAAGTAAAAGGATGAGAAGAGAAGGTATAGGACCTATAAAAGGTGAAGGGGGAAAAGTCTGTATGGAACCGGAAGAAATGGCAGAGGTGCTTAATAAGTACTTTGCCTCAGTATTCACGGTGGAAAGTGATCTGGGAGGATGCACTACAAGTTTGGGGCAGACTGAAAAGATTGAGTATGTAGATATTAAGGAAGCGGATGTGTTAGAACTTTTAAATGCTATCAAGATAGACAAGTCTCCGGGGCCAGATGGGATGTACCCCAGGTTATTGTGGGAGGTGAGGAATGTGATTGCAGAGCGATGATCTTTGCGTCATCGATGGAGACGGGAGAGATTCCGGAGGATTGGAGGATTGCGGATGTGGTCCCTATTTTCAAGAAAGGGAACAGGGATAGTCCTGGAAATTACCGACCGGTGAGTCTGACCTCAGTGGTTGGTAAGCTGATGGATAGGCTTCTGAGGGACAAGATTTACGAGCATTTGGAGAAGTTTAGGTTGATTAGAAATAGTCAACATGGTTTTGTAAAAGGCAGGTCATGCCTTATGAGCTTAATTGAGTTCTTCGAAAATGTGACTGAACACATTGACGAAGGAAGAGCAGTGGACGTGGTGTACGTGGACTTCAGCAAGGCATTTGACAAGGTGCCACATGCAAGACTTCTTGAGAAGGTGAGAGGCCGTGGGATCCAAGGGGCTTTGGCCTTGTGGATCCAGAACTGGCTTGCCTGCAGAAGGCAGAGGGTGGTTGTGGATGGCTCTTTTTCTGCATGGAGGTCGGTCACCAGTGGAGTGCCCCAGGAATCTGTTCTAGGACCCTTGCTGTTTGTCATTTTCATAAATGACCTGGATGAGGAAGTGGAGGGATGGGTGAGTAAGTTCACCGATGACACGAAGGTCGGTGGTGTTGTGGATGGTCTGGAGGGATGTCAGAAGTTTCAGCATGACATCGACAGGATGCAAGACTGGGCGGAGAAGTGGCGGATGGACTTCAACGCGGATAAATGTGTTGTGGTCCATTTTGGCAGATCCAACGGGATGAATGAGTACACTATCAAAGGTAGGAGTCTTAGCTGTGTGGAAGAGCAGAGGGATCTTGGGGTCCGGGTCCATAAGACTCTCAAATCGGCCTCCCAGGTGGAGGATGTGGTTAAGAAAGCTTACGGTGTACTGGCCTTCATTCATCGAGGGATTGAGTTCAGGAGTCAGGAGGTAATGCTGCAGCTTTATAGGACCCTTGTCAGACCACACTTGGAGTACTGTGCGCAGTTCTGGTCGCCTCACTATAGGAAGGACGTGGAAGCTATTGAAAGGGTGCAGAGGAGATTTACAAGGATTTTGCCTGGATTGGGAGGCATGCCTTATGAAGACAGGTTGAGGGAGCTGGGACTGTTCTCCCTGGAGAGACGAAGGTTGAGAGGCGACCTGATAGAGGTTTACAAGATGTTGAGAGGAATAGATAGGGTGGACTCTCGAGACTATTTCCCAGGGCTGAAATGGTCGTGACGAGAGGGCACAGATTTAAGGTGCAGGGAAGCAAGTACAGAGGGGATGCTAGGGGAAAGTTTTTCACTCAGAGGGTGGTGAGTGAATGGAATCGGCTGCCGTCGGTGGTGGTCGAGGCGAACTCGCTGGGGTCTTTTAAAAGACTTCTGGATGAGTATATGGGATCCAATGGGATTGGGGGTTATAGATAGGTCTATGGCTGGGTAGGTTTTGATGTGTTCGGCACAACTTGTGGGCCGAAGGGCCTGTTTGTGCTGTAGTGTTCTATGTTCTATGTTCTATCATTCTGGCCATCCCAGTATGATCAAGGATTGAACCTGGGAAAATAATCAGAAATTATAATGCTGTATGATTTAGTAGTTCCAGGAGGGGAGGTGAATATAAATTAACCAACAAACTTGGCGTGAAATAGTGAGTCCTGGGTTTCTATGAATTTATAATCCAATGTCTGTATAATTAAAACCATAGAACTTTGCAGCTGGAAAGGAAACCGTTTGTCCCATTGTTGTCTGTGCCAACACTTTCCAAGAACAATTCAAACTTTTCCCACTGATTCACTGTTTCCTCAAAGTCCTGTGCCTTCCTCTGCTTCAAATGCTAATTAGATTATGGCTTTTAAAATGTAATGGTCCCTGCTTTAATCATGCTCAGTGACAATGCTTCCATTGTCTGACAACTGTCTACATAAAGAAATTTATTTCTCCTCAATTATAGTTTTAAATTAATGATGACTCCAACCAGATGAAATCTTTTAATGCATGCACTGTTGTAAGATGTTGTAAGGTCTTATTAAGATGTGCAGTCTTAGATAGTACAATTGTGTTATTGATTACATGAAACTATACATATAGATATAATAAAGTCCCAAGTCAGGAACTATCTCCATGCTTGTTTCCACACAAGACTCTGTCCAACACCATACTGACCCCGAAATGTGGTTCACAAGATCTTTGCATTACTATTTAGGCAGTACTGTACTCAGTCTCACATTTACCTTTTATGTGCCAGACACTTAAACCTTCTCTTAAGTCTTTATCTAACATATTTGTCTCAGTTTAACCCATTTATTTACACCATTGCACTCATTCCCAAACCAGATGAAATTGCCTCCATTTGTGCTTCTGCACATAGCTCTTGTCCAACAGTACACTGACTTGAGGGTCATGTGCTCTCTTAAATCATTCTTTGGGCAGCACTATACTCAAGGTCCCACCTTAACCCTTTTTGTGCCAGATCCTTATACTACAGATACTATCAAAATTAAAGTTATAAATCTTGATTTGATTTTTTCTATGTTTCTACAAATATATAAAATGAAAAAGAGTGGCAAAAGTAAACATTGGTCCTCTAGAGGATGAGAAAGTGGATGTAATAACTGGAAATGAGAAAATGGCTGATGCGTTGAACAGGTATTTTGTGTCGGTCTTCACAGTGGAAAACATAAATAACATGCCAAAAATTGATAACAGGAAGACTGTGGGAATTGAGGACTTAGAAACTATCATTATCACGAAAGAGTTAGTGTTGGGCAAGTTCATGGGGCTAAAGGTAGACAAGCCTCCTGTCCTAATGAAATGCGTCCCCGGGTACTAAAAGAGATGGTGGGAGAAATAGCAAATACACTCGTGGTAATTTATCAAAATTCGCTGGACTCTGGGGTGGTTCCACAAATTGGAAAACAGCAAATGTGACACACTGTTTAAAAAAGGAGGTAGACAAAAGTCAAGTAACTATAAGCCGGTTAGCTTAACTTCTGTAGTAGAGAAATTGCTTGAATATATCATCAAGGAAGAAATAGCGAGATGCCTGAATATAAATTTTTCCATTGGTAAGGCGCTGCATGGGTTCATAAAGGGCAGGTCATGTTTGACTGATTTGGTGGAATTCTTTGAGAACATTACATGTGCAGTGGACAATGGAAAACATGTGGATGTGTTTATCTGGATTTTCAGAAGGCATTTAAGTCCGTACCAAAGACTGCTACATAAGATAAAGGTGCACAATGTTATGGATAATGTATTAGCATGGATAGAGGACTGGTTAATTAACAGAAAGCAAAGAGTGGAGGTAAATGGGTGTTATTCTGGATGGCGATCAATGACTAGAGGTATGCCTCAGAGATCAATGATGGGACCACAATTGTTAATGATTTACATAGATGATTTAGTGTTGGGGACCAAGTGTAGTGTGTCAAAATTCACAGATGACACAAAGATGGATGGAAGAGCAAAGTGTGCAGAGGGTGCTGAAAGTCTGCAAAGGGATATACATAATCTAAGTGAGTGGGTGAGAGTCTGGCAGATGGAGTACAATGTTGGTAAATGTGAGGTCATCCATTTTGGTAAGAATAACAGCAAAATGGACTATTATTTAAATGGTAAAAAATTGCAGCATGTTGCAATGCAAAGGGACCTAGGTGTCATTATGCAATCTCAAGGAGTTAGTTTGCAGGTGCAGCAGATAATTAAGAAGGCAAACAGAGTTTTGTTCTTCATTGCTAGAGGTTTGGAGTTTAAAAACAGTGAGATTATGTTGCAGCTGTATAAGGTGTTGGTGAGACCACAGCTGGAGTACTGTGTACAGTTTTGGTCTCCTTACTTGAGAAAGGACATACTGGCACTGGAGGGAGTGCAAAGGAGATTCAACAGGTTGATTGTGGAGGGTTGGCTTATGAAGAGAGATTGCATAGACTGGGCATATATTCATTAGAATTCAGAAGAATGAGAGGAGATCTTACAGAAACTGTAAGATTATGAAGGGAATAGATTAGATAGAAGCAGGGAAGTTGTTTCCACTGGTGGGTGAAACTAGAAAAAGGAGGCATAGCCTCAAAATAAGGGGAAGCCGATTTAGGACAGAGTTGAGGAGAAACTTGTTCACACAAAGGAATGTGAATCTGTGGAATTTCCTGCCCAGTGAAGCAGTTGAAGCTACCTCATTGAATATTTTTCAAGCAAGGATAGATAAATGTTTGAACAGTCAAGGAGCTAAGGGTTATGGTGAATAGGCAGGTAAGTGAAGCTGAGTCCTCAAAAAGATCAGCCATGATCTTGTTGAATGGCAGAGCAGGCTCAAGGGTCAGATGGCCGACTCCTGCTCCTAGTTCTTATGTTCTTATGTTCTTTTAGTTTCCTCTGATCCAGTGGAAATAGTCACTCCTCATCGCAAAAGTTTCTCATCTTCAGCATCATCCTGGTGAACTTACGCTGCGCAGTCTTCAATATTGTTGTTTCTCCAGGAGCCTCAAACCTGCACATTGTTTCCCAATTCAGGCTTAAGCAAAACTTTCATATGCATATACATACTTAGAGCTTGAATTAATACTAGGAACTATGACATTGTTGCCATTACAGAGACTTAGATAAGAGGACAGGATTGGCAGCTTAACATTCCAGGATACAGATACTTCAGGGGAGATAGAAGGGATGTAAAAAGGGTGGGGGAGTTGCACTCCTGGTATCGAGAATATCAGAGCTGTACTGTGGGAGGACATCTCGGAGTACTCATACAGCGAGGCAATATTGGTAGAGTTCAGGAATAGGAAGGATGTAGTCACAATGTTGTGGGTTTACTATAGACTGCCCAACTGTCAACAGGAGATAGAGGAGCAAATATGTAGACAGATTTTGGCAAGGTGTACAAGTAACAGAGTTGTTATGGAGGGAGATTATAACTTTCCCCATATTGACTGGGACTCATTTAGTGCTAGGGACATGGATGGGGCAGAGTTTGTAAGGAGCATTCAGGACAGCTTCTTGAAACAGTATGTAGATAGTCCAACTAGGGAAGGAGCCATACTGGACCTGAATGAGCCTGGCCAGGTGATCAATGTTTCAATGGGGGAGCAGTTCGGGAACAGTGACCACAATTCAGTAAGCTTTAAGGTATGATGGATAAAGACAAGTGTAGTTCTCAAATTATTCTCAAAGTAATTCTCAAATTATTAGGGGGCATAGGTTTAAGGTACGAGGGGCAAGTTTTAAAAGAGATGTATGAGGCAGATTTTTTACACTAAGGGTGGCGGGTGCCTGGAACTCATTGCCGGGGGAGGTAGTGGAAGTGGATACCATAATGACTTTTAAGGGGCATCTTGACAAGTGCATGAATGAGATGTGAATAGATGGATATGGTCCCCGGAAGCGTAGGGGATTTTAATTAAGTCAGGCAGCATGTTCGGTGCAGGCTTGGAGGGCTGAAGGACCTATTCTTTGCTGTAATATTCTTTGTTCTTTGTTAAGGTGCTAAATTTGGGAAAAGCTAATTACAAATATATTAGGCAGGAACTGAAGAATGTAGATTGGGGGCAGATGTTTGAGGGCAAATCAACATCTGGCAGGTGGGGGGCTTTCAAATGTAAATTGATAGGAATTCAGGACCGGCACATTCCTGTGAGGATGAAGGATAAGTATGGCAAGTTTTGAGAATCTTGGATAACAAGAGATATTGTGAGCCTAGTCAAAGAGACAAAGGAAGCGTTTGTCAAAGCTCGGAGGCTGGCAACATATGAAGCAAGTGTGGAATACAAGAAAAGTAGAAAGAAACTTAAGCAAAGAGTAAAGAAAGCTAAAAGTGATCATGAAAAAGTATTGGCCAGCAGGATGAAGGAAAATCCCAAGGCTTTATATAGTTATATATATATATATATATATAAGAGCCAATAGGTAGCCAGGGAGAGCATTGGCCCACTCGAGGATGGGGAGCCAGAAGAAATGAGCAAGTATTAAATGAGTACTTTGAATCAGCATTCACCAAAGAGAAGGAATTGGTGGGTGATGAGTCTGGGAAAGGGTGTGTAGATAGCTTGAATCACGTTGAGATCAAAAAGGAGGAATTATTGGGATTCTTGAGAAACATTAAGGTAGACAAATCCCCAGGGCCTATGGGATATACCCTAGAATACTGAGAGAGGCAAGGGAGGAAATTGCTTAAGAGAAATCTTTGTATCCTCAGTGGCTACAGGAGAGATCCTAAAGGATTGGAGAATAGCCAATGTTGCTCCTTGTTTAAAAATATAGCAAGAATAATCCAGGTAATTACAGGCCAGTGAGCCTTATATCAGTGGTATGGAAATATTGGAGAGGATACTTTGAGACAAGATTTACTCCCACTTGGATATAAGTGGATGTATTAGTGAAAGGCAACATGGTTTTGTGAAGGAGAGGTTGTGTCTCACAGCTTGATCAAGTTTTTCGAGGAAATGACGAAGATGGTTGATGAGGATAAGGCAGTGGATGGATTTGTCTACATGAACTTCAGTAAGGCTTTTGACAAGATCCCTCATGGCAGACTAGTGAAGAAGGTGAAGTTGCTTGGGATTAGAGCTGAGCTGGCAAGGTAGATACAGAACTGGCTCAGTAATAGAAGACAGAAAGTAGCAGTGGAAGGCTACGTTTCTGAATGGGGGACTGTGACAAGTAATGTTCCTCAGGGATCAGTGCTGGGACCTTTGCTGTTTGTAATCTATATAAATGATTTGGAGGAAAATGTAACTGGTTTGATTAGTAAGTTTGTGCACAATACAAATGTTAGTGGATTTACAAAAGCGATGAGGACCATCAGGGGATACAGCAGTATATAGATCGGTTGGACTCCTGGGCAGAGAGATGGCAGATGGAGTTTAATCTGGACAAATGTGAGGAAATGCATTTTGGAAGGTTTAATACAGATAGGAAATATACTGTAAATGTCAGAACCCTTAGAGTATTGATAAGCAGGATCTGGTGTACAGGTCACTGAAAGTGGCAAAGCAGGTGGAGAAGGTAGTCAGGAAGGCATACTACATGCTTTCTTTCATTAGTCAGAGCATTGAGTTTAAAAATTGGCAAGTTATGTTGCAGCTTTATAAAATCTAAGTTAGGCCACACTTGGAATATAGTGTTCATTTTTGGTTGCCACACCACCAGAATGATGTGGAGGCTTTGGGGAGGATACAGAAAAGATTTACCAGGATGTTTCCTGGCATGGAGGACATTGGCTACGAGAAGAGGTTGAAAAAACTTGGCTTGTTCTCACTAAAACTTCAGAGTTCGCGGGGTGACCTGATAGAAGTCTACAAGATTATGCTGGGCTTGGACAGAATGGATAGTCAGAAGCTATTTCCCAGGATGGAAGAGTCAATTATTGGGGGGCATATATTTAAGATGTGAAGGGCAAAATTTAAAGGAAATGTACAAAGCAAGTTTTTGACACAGAGGGTGGTGAGTGTAACTTGCTGCTGGAGGAGATAGTGGAAGCAGATATGATAGTGATTTTTAAGGGGCATCTTGACAAATACACGAATAGAATGGGGATAGAGAGATACAGTCCCTAGAAGGATAGGGATTTTAGTTCAGTTGGGCAGTATGGTCGGTGGAAGCTTGTGGTGCCAAAGGGCCTATTCCTGTGCTGTAATTTTCTTTCTTTATAATGTAATCAAAATACTTGTAACAAAGAAATTACAGGACTCTCACCTTTTCTCCATAACAGAAACATAAAATTTTTATGCAGTATTCTTTACAATTCTTAGTCTAACATTTCATTTATTGTCAGTACACAATGAGGCTAAAATGTTTTGCATTTTCCATCATTACAGGGCACATTCTTTGCCAACTTTTTCCACAGTTGCTGATTTTATAATTTGGAGTATAAATGAAATTCACAAATGCCACTCTTCCAGATCACGAATCCAGAATGAATAATTACAGTAAGAACAATGTTTTTATCTGTTCAGTGAAACATGCGATTTTAATTATTTGTTTATACTTTTACCACTGATTTATGTACATTTTATCTTTTCACTGCTGTTCCCTATTTTTTCTTTTCTCCTTTCATATGATTTATGACTCCCAGATTGTGCATTTCCTGTACATTACACATTTCTTGTCATGATTTGTTGGCTGCTCTCTCTGTATATTTTCATGTTTAAGTTAGAAGCGCGAACACACTAACAAAAAAAAGATGGAAACAATTAAGAAATATAAAGGACAACTACAACTGCTGGAAATCAGAAAGAAAACAGAAATTGCTGGAAATACACAGTATGTCTGCGTGCACCTGAAACTAGAAAATGTATTAGTGTCAGGTGGAGACTCTTCACCAGGATGGAAATTGTTCATCAAAACTGATATGGTTTATAAGAGAGAGATCAAAATAAAGAAGGGGTGGGAAAGAATAGACAGTAAGAACATAAGAACTAGGAGCAAGATAGGCCATCTGGCCCCTCAGGCCTGCTCTTCATTCAATAAGATCATGGCTAATCTTTTTGTGGACTCAGCTCCACTTACCTGCCCACTCACAATGATCTTAGCTTTTATTGGCAGGGGGATTGAATTTAGGAGCCGCAGCATCATGTTGCAACTGTACAAAACTCTAGTGCGGCCGCACTTGAAGTATTGTGTGCAGTTCTGGTCCCCACATTATAAGAAAGATGTGGAGGCATTGGAGAGGGTACAGAGGAGGTTTACCAGGATGTTGCCTGGTATGGAGGGCAGGTCCTATGAAGAGAGGTTGAAGGATTTGAGGTTGTTTTCGTTAGAAAGGAGGCGGCTAAGAGGGGATCTTATTGAAACATATAAGATGATTAGAGGTTTAGATAGGGTGGACAGTGATAGCCTTTTTCCTAGGATGGAGAAAGCTAGCACGAGGGGACACAGCTTTAAATTAAGGGGTATGAGTTATAGGACGGATATCAGAGGTAGGTTCTTTACTCAAAGAGTGATTAGGGAGTGGAATGCCCTGCCTGCAGCTGTTGTAGATGCGCCAAGTTTGGTGGCGTTTAAGAGGTTAATTGATAAGTATATGGAAGAGAAGGGAATGGTTTAGTTTGGAGGGGCATTGCTTTTTATTTTGGTCGGCACAACATCGAAGGCCGAAGGGCCTGTTCTGTGCTGTAATGTTCTATGTTCTATCCTTAATTCCTTTACTGTTCAAAAAAATTATCCTTGTCTTGAAAACGTTCAATGACATAGCTCAGCTGCTTCATTGGGCAGGGAATTCCACAGATTCACAACCCTTTCTGTGAAGAAGTTCCTCCTCAACTCAGTCCTAAATTTGCTCCCCCTTATTTTGAGGCCATGCTTCTTAGTTCTAATTTCACCTGCCAGTGGAACCAACTTCTCTGCTTCTATATTATCTATTCCCTTCATAATCGTATATGTTTCTATAAGATCGCCCCTCATTCTGCTGAATTCTATGATCTCGCCCCAGTCTACTCAGTCTCTCATTCTCTCACAATGGTCACAAAAATATTGTTACAAAGAGATCGATTCTTTAATAGTTTGTAAACTTTTTTAAGTTAGTAAGAGATGAAGTGGGTTAAATGTCATGTAATGTCATTCAGACTATGAAAATATTAATACTGATCTAGTACTTTTCCTGTTGTTTTGTGATTCATGTGCCTATATGAAAAGCATGTAAATATGCAATGTAATCATTTTCTGCATTGGTGATTTGTAATTTTGTTTCTCCTGCAATCTCTGCTTCTACATTTTGATTCACAGCTGTGTTGTTATTTCTGTATTTCTCTGATGTATGCTTGTTCCACAACAGCAAAATCATTTGTCCCTGAAACGTAAATATAGTAAGATTAGAAAAGTGCATTCCCTCTAAACACAAACTAATCAGGTATGAAGGCTATTGTCTGAAACATTATCTCTGTTTCTCTCTCTACAGGTCTGATCTGACTATTCCCAGCAGGTTCTGTTTTTATTTTAGGATTTTTTTTATTCATTCATGGGGATGTGGTTTAGCCAGCATTTATTGTGCATCCTTAATTGTCTTTCCCTAAGTTCATTTCATTTTGTTTATTTGGTTGGACACAACAAGAGTTCCCTCATTGTCCCTGAGAAGGTGGTGTTGAGCTGCCTTCTTGAACGGTTGCAAATCATGTGGTGTACACCCCCAATGCTGTTAGGGGGACAGTTCCAGAGTTTTGACTTAACCACAATGAAGGAATGGTATATATATAATCATTTCCATTATCATGAAAGAAAAAACTAAATAATTTGCAAAGACTCCAATGTTGTTTCACAGAAGCTTTGATAACACAAAACTTGACCAAGCCCAGTAGTAGGATGACTTAAAGCTTGCTTTAAAATAATTTAAGTTCGTCAATTTAATTTTGATGAATGTTTTCTTCACACGTTTATTATCTATCTATTCCTGCTTGTCTCTTAACAAACTGTGTGACTAGTTGTTTAATAAGTGTATTGGGATTAAAGTTCCCTGTCTATTTTTGACAGATGGCATTGAGGGGCCAGCCTGAAGAATCAGGTCTGCCCTGAAGGGGGAGCCAATGATTGCCAGTATGAAATATGGCGCCTCGGACGACCAAATGGTCACAGCGGGTTGCGTCACGGCTGACGCTGAAAGAGTGCGCCGGCGCACGGAGTGGGGGCTCGCAGAGAGAGAGGCGGGGGGGGGGTTTGAATTGGAAAGCGCGGGAGTGGCGTGGGCCGGAGAGCCTGAGAGAGCGGGCCGGGGGTGGACATGGAGCAGTCCCCAGGCTTCTGGTTCATCCGTAAGGTCAGAGAGAGAGATAGGGCAGCCGGCAGAGCTGAGCCAGGCTCTGCTGGGCCACGAGGTCTTCGTTACAGTCCCCGTGCTGCTGTTGTGGGCCATCTTTAGGTTTTATTTAAGTTAATATTGTCAGTGTATTGGGATACAGGGAAAAGTACTGTTCCTTGTGCGCTATACAGATGAAGCACAGCGTTCATAGAGTACATAGGGGAGAAGAAAAGGAGAGATTGCAGAATATAGTGTTAGACTAAAGGCCAACACTCGGCTCTGATCATTCTCCCCTCACACTGCAACATGGATGTTTAAAAACTAATGGGGAGATGCCAGCGTTGGACTGGGATGAACATAAGAAGAAGTCTCATAATACCAGGTTAAAATCCAACTAGTTTATTTGGTAACAAACATCACTAGCTTTTGGAGCGGTGAGTGGTCTGACGAAGGAGCAGTGCTCTGAAAGCTAGTGGCTACGTTATCAAATAAACCTGTTGGACTTTAACCTGCTGTTGTGAGACTTCTTATCGTATTTAAAAACTAGCAGTGGAGGGCTCCTGACTGGTGCTGTGGCTTGATGTCCCTCATGGCCCAATAGTTTTGACATACTGAGTCCAGTGCCACATGAGAGATGGTTTACTTTTGTGGGGCACTTGATGCTGATTGGAATCTTTGGGACTAAATCTCAGCTCATATCTAAGGGTGTTTTTTTATTTTGGGAGTGGGTATGTGTCACTGATGGGGGTAAGAACTTATGCTATTGCAAGTTGAGTCAACTTTCCAAATCGACTTCCACACCAGCTCAGTGAAGGTTGAATCAATATTGCTGGGAGCTCAACACAATGTCAACAGCACTAGGTTAAATTAAGTGATCTTTGTCAACTTCTGTAATCCTTTGAAAGGAAACAGATTGCATTTTGAAAGGAAGATGTGACTTTCATGACCAATGGCTGTTGATTGCTTTGGGACACTGAAGTACTTTTAAGAATGTGGTTTGGATGACCCTGTTTTTCTAGGGGCTGCTCACAATGAAGTACTGTGTCCCACTCCCTGGGCGCATAATGTTTCCAGAAGAGTCCCATTTTAGCTGGGATAGTGTGTTGTCTGTGAGCTAGATCCTGGGTCAGGTAATGCTAAGTATTAGTGCATTGAATGGAAGTGCATTAGTGTCTGCCTCTTTAACTAGTCAGATAGGACTCAGTCCCTCTGACATGCACTGTTCTCTCAATACTGAGTAACACTAAGGCTAAATATGGCTCTGTTTCCAAGTTAATCGATGCTATGTTCCCAGTCTCTGTGTGTCCCTGGATTTGGTTTGGAAAATATGGTCAGTCTCCTCCAGGGTACTTTTTGTGAAAACCTAGCTTTCAACTGAGTTTTTGGTTACCTGCTCTATTATGTGGTATGTTGTCAAAATGTGTTTGATAATATTTCTGCAAAGGGCTTTGAAGCATTTTACTACATTAATGCTACTTTATGTGTATTACTGCAAACCTCATCATCTCACTGAAAATAATTTGGAAGATTTTTGGTTTAATTCTGAAATGCAGTGCAAAGAATAATTGAAATCATATGTTAATTTTATATTTCTATGTAATGTTCCCCTTTGTATTAATTCCTGTTTTGTCACTTTGTTTTCCAGGTATTCAGCTGGCGAGCAGCAGCTGCAATTGCTTGGTCTGTCCTGTTGTTGCCCATATCCACAGCTGTGTTTGTACTGTTGAGTAGACTGAATGTGTTCCATCCTATCTATTGGATTACAGGTATTGTGCCCATAATCGCAATGCAAAAAGGAAACAATTCCCTTTGAGTGAATTAGTTGGTGAAGTCTGTCTTCTCTCCTTTTTTCAGACTCATGGAATCACCTGAACAATTCCTATATAATCTTTGCAGTTCTGGTGCTATGTGGAGTCATAGTGACTATTGGCATCTTCAATATCGAATTTTACACAGGTATCAGAATTTTATTCCCTACACATATCTGGTACTTGAAACAAATCTCATCATGTCTTCCTCTTGGTTGCTCTTCATTTTTACACAACTCATGCTTTTGTGTGATACAGTTCTAAATATTCAAAGTATTAAAATAATGTGATTATCTTTGTGGTCCTTACAGCATGAAGGATGTTAAATTGATGCTTTTCAAAAATATTTAATTATAAAATGGAAAATCTGTACATTGTGAGGAAAAGCAGGGATTTGCCATTGCCCTGTCTTTGTCTTTCAGACATTGACTGACCTATCATTTCTATCATTTCCCCTGATTACAAATAATTGCTAGTTATCTGCCATTTCCTTGCAAAATTGGAAAATTGCACATAAAATTCCTGTAAAGGCTGATTAGCTAGTTTAGATTTGCAGTTTATAGAACAACAGGTTACATTTAGTTTGTGCTGTGACATAAAAAACAAAGGTATTCCATTCATCTGTCCATTGGAAAATAAATGCCAAGTTAGGGAGGGTGACTGAAAATCTGAATGAAGAGAATTTTGAGTTAGCATTTGAAGAATAGGCTAGTGGAGATAATTTGGAAGGAATTTCAAATATAGGATCCAGGCAATTGAAAACATGAGGGGGAGCAGAGTGTTGTGGCTGCAGTGTGTACAGTGTATGGGGAGGGGGGCCGTTGTGGGCTTGTGGCTGCAGTGTGTACAGTATAGAGGGGGGTTGTGGCTGCAGTGTGTACAGGGTTCGGGGGGGGTGGGGTTGTGCTGCAGTGTGTACAGTGTACAAATGAGCTGATTTAGGAGGAATACCATTAATGTCTCCCCTAAAGTTTTCTTGTTATATTGGGAATCTTAAAAAAGTTTTCACAAACTTCACAGCAAATTTTCAAGTTATGTGGCTGCAGCTTATAGAGAACGTTGTTCATGTCTAACAAAGGCATGTTTAAGGATATCAGTGATGAAGAGTGAAGTCAGATGAAGGCACATTTAAGAATGGAGGTCAGCAATTTTGCATAGATTGAATGAGATGTTTTGGTCAGATAAGGCTCAAGAAATGAAATCTGTTTTCCATGTATTTAGCCCCTCATTCTGCCTCCCTGTCGTTAAATTAATGGCCTCCTACCAAAGTCTGGTACCGTGTAAGAAAAAGTAATACTTCCTCCTTTTCTGCAGTGGAGCCTTCCGTCCCATGCAGTCGGATTGCACTCATAGGGAATGTCTTCCATCCTCATCGGTTTCTCCATTCAGTGGTGCATGCAGTAGTGGGGATGCTGATGGCATGGTGTGCAGCAGTGATTGCTGGGGGGCGCTATCAGTTGATCAGCGTACCCTGTTCATCTCAGGACAGGTGAGCATGCAATAAAGTAGTGAAGTATTTTATAAAATATTCTTGTGGTGTTTCTGTGTAAC
The DNA here is from genome assembly GCA_024679065.1 of Sphyrna mokarran. Classification (NCBI taxonomy): domain Eukaryota; kingdom Metazoa; phylum Chordata; class Chondrichthyes; order Carcharhiniformes; family Carcharhinidae; genus Sphyrna; species Sphyrna mokarran. The sequence continues at coordinate 58,570,804 of JAGIQG010000009.1, forward strand.
CCCATCTGCCCTTCCCCATCTTTATTTATTGCCAGCAAACCATTTTCTGTTCTTGTCATTGCAGCTCAGCATCCAGCAGCCACGTGTGCCTGAATGAGTTTCACGTTTTCTTACTGATGGAAGGAGCCTTTATAGGATATAGTTATAGTCTTCTGTACTTTGTTAACAACTTTCATTATTTGTCTTTCCCAATTCTGCAGGTAATAAATACTAATTTTAATTACTTTTAGATTAGTAATTTGAACTTTCTTAAAGTAACTTTAATTGCATTCAAAATGCAAATGAAAAATTTTTATCTGCTTTGGTTTTCTGCCTTTTAAAGCTTAAGCTTGTTGCCATCTAATCTTAGAATCCTCACGCGGCAGAAAGAAGCCATTTGGCCCATCAATTCTGCACCAACTCTCTGTCAGAGTGTCTTACCCAGAATCTCTTCCCTGCCCTAAACTTGTAAACCCCACACATTTACCATGGCTAATCCATCTAACCGACACATCTTGGGACACAAAGAGGCAATTTAGCATGGCCAGTCCACCTAACCTGCACATCTTTGGACTATGGGAGGAAACTAGAGCACCTGGAAGAAATCCACGTAGACACAGGGAGAATGTGTAAACTCCAGACAGACAGTGATTTGAGACCAGAATTGAATCTGGATCCCTGATGCTGTGAGGCAGCAGTGCTAACCACTGCTTTTTGATTCTTCTGGTCGTTAATTCTACCCTCTCCACCTTGAAGGTCTCCTGAGTTTGTCCCTCAGCTGTTGCTTTGTGTAGTTTTAAAGGATTGTGACTGCTTTTTCCCCCAATTCTTCTGGGGCCCTGCAATTCTCTGGTCAGGAGGACAAATAAACCAGCTGTTCCCAGGCCTCTTCTGCTGTATAGCCAGTCTCCAACTGACCATTTCATCCCTCTTTTGTCCCCAGACCTTGGATTGTGTGACATCATCCCAGCCGGTAATGGTTTTTACCTTCAGCAAATTGCAGGTCAGAGCTTGTACAAAATACAAGAGAGGTTATTGTTTTGTATTTTAGATCTACAGCTATATGGTTACAATTAGCTTCCACCAATGGTTGGGAACAATATGCTGGCATTTGTAATCCCTTTATCAGGAGCTGTGTGAGGTGGAAGCTAGAGAACCACTGTTGGAAATTTTGGGCTAACTGTAGAAGGAATGCTTGTCCGTTATCCTATGACACCCCAAATGTTCTGTTGACATTTGAAGTTGTGGATGTATCTATTGCTGAAACTAGTCTTGCACGTGATGGATAAATTCAGTCCTTGTTAGAACATGGAACAGTACAGGCCCTTCGGCCAAGCTATGTCTGAACCCAAGATCAAGTTATCCCACTGCCTGTCATTCTGGAGTGCTCCATATGCCTATCCAATAAGTGCTTGAAAGTTCCATCTTATGGAAATAAGATGTCAAAATGGGACGAAATGCAAATTGCTGGGAATGGTGAAATCTGAAACACAAACAGAAAATGCTGGAAAATCTCAGTAGGTCTGATGGCATCTGTGGAGGAAAAGCATTTTGAGTCTGGATGACTCTTTATTAGAGCTGAAAACAGTAGAAAATAGAATGAAACTTGTACTGTTCTTTTGGGGACTGGATAGAGAGCCAGTGGCCATTGGAGATGGGAGATATTAACAAAGATGTCATAGAGAAAGACAAAGGGAATGTAAATTCTGGTGATTGTGGCTGAGATATATGCTGATATTGTCACATTACAAAGTCTCACAACATCAGTTTAAAGTCTCCAACAGGTTTATTTGGAATCACGAGTTTTCGGAGCGCTGCTCCTTCGTTAGGTCAGACCGATATTGATACAGTAACAGATCACAACGTGTTAATTGCAGAACAAAGGTAAGCAGCGGGTCAGAAGGAAACCTGAGACCTATAATGGATGACCCTAGATGGAGTGGTAATGCCCCCATCCCCATCACTATATTTAAATATCCTGCTGTGATTTCCCAGGCTGCCATTGGGATCCAGTCTGAGAAGCTGTTGTGCATCTTTGGGATAATGCCTATAGTGAAAGTCGACACAATTGTAAGAGGGGAAAGATGGGAAATAATCATTCTGTTTCTTTTTCAGCAATTTAAGTACCCACGCTTCAAAGGAAACCTGTCTTTGGTCATCAAGTACAGTGCAGTGCAGTCTCTATATTTTCTCAGGAACTACTGCATCCTTTACTACTTTCTAGGTAATCTTTTCATTTTTCAAGCCAGGTGCCAGCTAGTGAGATGCTGATTGGGTAAAGTTTGAAAAGAATAGTATCTCCCTCTAATTGGCTCTGTTCAGTTTCTATTTCTTCCCATGTGTTTGTCGTACTCTATGATTTTGTTGCTATTTCTGTGTATCTCACATGCACTGTGGCAGTTTTTATTTCATTAATGCCCCATTTGAGTTAAGAAACCGGTCGGTGGAAATCCCAAGATGAAGTGATTGCTAGTTTCCTGCACCTGCTGCTGCTGTGACCATGCTGGGTTTTTTTTGCGAGGGAGATGTCATTCCTGGCTGTCAGATCTTCCATTGGAAACAGACAGGATCTCTCATATAAAGAAGAGCTTGTGCTGAAGATAATTGGCACAGAAGAATAAGGACTGGGAGTGGAGTTGAACTTGGAATATAGAATCAGTGCAGAAGGTCATTTGGCCCATTGAGACTTTCCTGACTGTAATCCCACTCAGGCCTTATCGCTATAATTCCATGCATTGCCCAGCTAGTCTCCCTGACACTAAGGGACAATTTAGCATGGCCAGTCTTTGGGAGGAAATGGGAGCACCCATTTCCTGCATGAAACAAAGCCAGTAAGAAGTCTGACAATACCAGGTTTAAGTCCAGCCGATTTATTTGATAGTAGACTCACAAGGTTTTGAGGTGTTTCAGTCTCTTTGTCAGGTGAATGATGAAGAGGTCGAAACACCTTGAAAGCTTGTGAGCGTACTATCAAATAAATCGGTTGGATTTAAACCTGGTGTTGTCAGACTTCCTACTGTGTTTACCCCAGTCCAGTGTTGGCATCTCTACATTGGAACAAAGCCATGCAGACACCGGGAGAATATGCAAACTCCACATGGTGACCCAAGCCAGGAATTGAACCCCGGTCCCTAGCACTGAGGCAGCTGTGGTAACCACTGTGCCACCATAAACCTCCACCATACACGAGCAGAAGTCAGGAAAGACAAGTGAAAAGTGTTGGGCGGAAATGTCAGCAGGTCTGGTAGCACCCGTGGAAAGAGGAACGCAGTTAATGTTTCAAGTCCAACATGACTTTTCCAGAACTGGGGAAAGCAGACACATCAGGGAGGCTAGTACACTGAGTTGCAGCCAAAGGGGAGGGATTGATTGAGAATTGAAATTGGGCAAGTCTGAGAACAGCAAAATGAATTAACTGATGGACCAAGTTCCTGCTAGCTTGTAATTTTCAATTGATGGCTGGATCACAACATCCTGAAGGAGGATGGTGTTCTGGTTGGAAGATTGTATCATCTCATATCATATCATATTTTTTTGATGAATGCCTTGTTTTTGATGTGTTTTTCAGCAAAGTATAATATTTTTAATTCATAGTGATCCATAGAGGAATACCCAATTCTAAGCCATAGATACATTCCTGGAAACCACTACTTAAAACTATATACTTTATGGAAAACATGCTCTGATCTGTATGTCAGGAGTTGCATTCCCATTGCTAGACTTTTGGCCTAGTATGTAACATAAACATGAAATAACTAAAACATCGTGGCCAAAATTCTCCTATCTCGCCTGCCACGGGAATTGTAGCAGGCAAGACAGAACGTTTGGTGGATCATTCAGAGATCCATTCAGCTTGGAAGAGAATTTCTGGTTTTGGGGCACATGTGTGCAGAAAATTCTGTGCAATATGAATAATTGCCCTACATTCCCAATGACATGGCAAATAATCAATGAGAGCAAGTTTATTTTTCCTAATTGCTCTAAAATAAAGCTGCAAAATAGGATGTGGAAGCTATTGAGAGGGTGCAGAGGAGATTTATAAGGATGTTGCCTGAATTGGGAGGCATGCCTTATGAAGATAGGTTGAGGGAGCTATAGGTCTTTTCTCCCTGGAGAGACAAAGATTGAGACGCGACCTGATAGAGGTTTATTAAATGTTTAGAGGTATAGATAGGGTGGATTCTCGGAGGCTAGTTCCCAGGGCTGAAATGGTCGCTACAACAGGACACAGGTGTAAGGTGCTGGGGAGCAGGTATAAAGGAGATGTCAGGGGTAAGTTTTTCACTCAAGGTGGTGAGTGAATGGAATCGGCTGCCGTCAGTGGTAGTGGAGGTGAACTCGCTGGGGTCTTTTAAGAGACTTCCCTTTCAATGGGATTCAATGATACTGAGAGTTATAGATAGGCCTGGTAGGTATGGATATGATTGGTGCAACTTGTGGGCTGAAGGACCTGTTTGTGCTGTAGTGTTCTATGTTCTGGTGCTGAAATTGATACTGGGATGAATGGCAAGAGACAGGAAGAATAAAGCTAATAATAACAAACCACCTGGAAGAATGGCTGCTGCTACTGTTTTTAAACAAAAATCCAATGTGTTTTCATCTTTGAAATTGCTAAAATAGAATGTAACCTGAATGAATTTTTGCATAAATGTAATTGTTATTTTTACATATTGAGAACTTGGAGGCAAGTGCATACATTCTGTGAAATAGAAATTCAACTGAAAGACAGGAACCTGAGAGAACTGGTTTATGGGAAAGGGTGATGTAGTGTTAACGTTGCTGGATCTATAACCCAGGGGTTCAGACTAATATCCTGGAGACAGGCCATAATTGCTCAAAAGTGCTGAATTGGAGGGAAAACTGTTCTTGATCCCAATGTTTTCAGTTCAGCTTCTCACCTGCATCGCTGCATTCTGTGCAATGCAGAGATCCCAATCGTGAATATCATTAAAAACCTAGGGGACAGAGTCTGTTCGCACTGGAGTCTGACCGTTCTGGAGCTCTGCGCTGGCCAGCCTGGGACCACCAAAGTGCTGCATCTCCTGGGGAGCTAGTCTAAACCACGTCAGAATTAAGTACTGGCAGGATAGAAGATTCAATCAGGACCAGAAAGTTCCTGATAATTAGATTTAAAATGTAGTTAAATCTTTGCATGAAACTCCAAAAAGAAGTCTCAATATATCCAAACCTGCTAGAGCAGATTTCTACAACTGTCCTTGTTTCAACCTATCTTGCAATTCAACTGCAGCACCATTCACAGCAACCCTGGTGTTTGTATTGTGACATCCTTTTTTTTAAAAAAAGCATTTTGGGAGAAGCCAAAATGTATGCTGTATGAATATTTCAACTGTTGTTGTATTTTAGTTTTTCTTGAAGGTTGCATGCCTTCAAAAGTATTTCAGTTTGCATTTTACTGTAATGCATTGCACTTACTTTCTCTCAAAGTGAAATGGTAGGGTGCAGTTTGAAAAGGATGAACTCATTTTATAGGTGCTGCCTATTGCACTGCAATGAAGCTTTACAAAAATTGTTTGAATGAGTACCTCTTCTGTGATGGAGTGTCCAGCATCTAAAATCTGAATGCATTGTAAAATAATGCCTTGGAGTGCTCAATTTATAGATTTTGTTTTTCTCTTTGGAATATTTTCTCAATGTTACCTTTGTTTGTCTCTTCCCTAGGTTATGTCCCAAGGGCCTGGATAAGTGCCTCAACAACTCTTCAAAGAGACAGGTTGGTGAACAAAATATTCATTCATTGATGTCTGAAACCTGTTGGAGGTTTGGATGTTTTTCTGACCTTTCCCTACCTCTTATGCCAATAATCTTTTCAATGTCTACCCAAATCGCTTATAAATGTGAGCTGGTTATCATCAACTATTGAACCACAACCAAGTTCCATCCTGTCCTATTCTAGGGCTTCCTAAACCTGTTCCCAGTGTGACCCATTTTAATGTATTAGACTTCAGTTGACTCCTAGCATGACGACTTGCACCTTATGGGTTATTGAGTGGGATTGGGTAACTTTCAGTTGTTCAGCAAAGGAGATGAGATTGCAAAATAAAACAACAGCAAGATAATATCTTTCAGTATTTCATTATTAACATCCACACTCTAAACTTTAAATATGCAATCTGTGTTTTTAAATTTAAACCATTTTGTGAAAATAATCTTTCTTACTTGGCCTAATAAGATACATGGATGTGTTGAATATATTTTATTAGTGTCACAAATAGGCTGCAATAAAGTTATTGTGAAAATCTCCTAGTCACTACATTCCGCAGCTTGTTCAGACACACTGTGTGTGTTTCGGACTGTGGGAGGAAACTGGAAGACCCAGAGAAAATTCGCGTATAAGTGGGGAGAACGCACAGACAATGACCCAAGTCAGGAATCAAAGCCAGTCCCTGGTGTTGTGAGGCAGCATTGCTAACTGCTGTGTCATGATATTCCATTTAACCAGTAGTCAGTACTTGCTGGAAGTAGCAGCTCTGCAATTTTTTAAAAATCTCCGTGGTATAAACTGGTAATTATCAAAATGTCTCACAGCCTGTCAGCTTCAGATTACTGAAGCACCAAGCTGATGAAAAGATCAGTAACCTTTTCGAAGCAGAAATTACTTCCTGTTCCCATCCTCCAATTGCAGCGTGACATCCCTGTCCCACTTAACATGAATTTTAATTGTAAGATCAGTTGATTGAAGTGAGCGTCTCATGTATGGAGTCATTTCAAGATTCACTCCACTCCCCTCCCAGCTGTGAACCGGGAAATAAAATCATGCACACTCACAGTGGACACTGCCTATGCAGAGTTCGTTCACTATCTCTCTTCCCAGCAAACTGGAGTATGGAAATGGGACACATATCATGGAACCTTTGAGCTGGTCCCAAATATTTCACAGCAGACTTTCTGCTCCATGGCAGCCAATAGGGCCTCTGAGCTCATGAGCATCAAGCCCCGCCCCATCTTTTATGCTACTTTTACTAATCAGTATCTGAGAACTGCGTCTTGACACATGTAGTGCTTCTTTCAGTTAGTTTCTGTAACAATTGAATTTTCGCCTTAGCACGGGAACATTTGAAGCCAATTGTATCATTGACATCAGTCAGAGCAGGTATTATAATGCATGTGGCTCAGCCTTGGGATTTCACCAGGGATTTCTGGTCCATAATATCATTCCCCACATTGCATTTTACCCATTGAACCTTTTTGGAGAGCTGTCAGACTGCTTTTTGAAATTGAAGTTTAACTTCATTTTAATCTGTGCAGAGCATTTCTTACTACTGCTGCTAACTTTTAAACATCACAAATTTGATTTGAAAATGTGCTATCAATCATTCATTTTGTTCAAGTGTTGGTGTACAATGAATTTGTTCAGGCAATCTTCAGGGCAAAACAGGAAGTTCTGTTTTCCACATCTCCCCCACCCTCTACTCCCCACGCCCCCAAGGGTCCCAAAGATGTTTCTTAAAATAAAAGTATTAATTTAATTCCCTAAGTGTTAGTTCCACAATTATCATAGAATCCCTGCAGTGCAGAAGAGGCCGTTGGGCCCATTAGATCTGCACCAGCTCTCTCATAGAATATCTTACCCAGGCCCTCTCCCTGCCCTATCCCATAACCCCCCACGTTTTGTTTCTTCAGAAGAAACTCTTCAAAATGCAACTAATGAAAATACAACACAACTTACTCAACTTATATATCAAAGAAGGGGTTTAATGAAGAAACATCATTATTCCAAACTTTGGGCCTCACCTTGGGCCACTCCAAGCTCCCCACAATTCTACATAGTTCCTTATTTATAGTGAATCAGCTGACTACTACATCACTCTGTAGATAGTTCCATGTTTTTCTGGGTCAGCTGACCCTTGCATCTTTTTCCCCATTGCTCACATTACATCCAATACAAAGTTGTATTGGTTACATTCTAAAACATTTCCCATGTCTGATCCATCTAACCTGCACTTAAAGCACTGGGGGGCAATTTAGCATGTCTAATCCACCAAACCTGCACATCTTTTGATTGAGAGGAAACCAGAGCACCCAGAAGAAACTCATGTAGACATGGGCGAACATAAAAATTTCAACACAGTCAAGTTAACTGAAACTGGAAGTGAACCTAGGCTCCTGGAGCTGTGAGGCAGCAGTGCTAACCACTGTGCTACTGTGTTGTCCTAACATGTACCAAGTTTGTGCTGTCTGCATTTCCTAACTATTTAGTACAGAACCAGCTAAACAAGTGTACTTGAGTAAATTGCTGGCGGAGGCTGATGGCACCATTATATGTTATCAATGTGGAATTGTATTTTAATTGACTGTGTACCCTGCCCTTGTGCTTTACCTATGTGAAACTTTCAGCTGGTTGATTCTGCATTCTTGTGTTTGGTTGCGGGGAAGTGTTAGGAGGACCACAATGAGATTGTGGTCATTGCTTAACCTCCACATTTCTTTTTGGAATCTGTCAGATGACCACATAATATGGTGCATTATTTCCAAAACTAATGCCGATGTGTGAATGAGCACTTGAAAAATATTTGTCTATAACTTTTTCTGAAGCGCACATTATTCCCTGGATACACTGACTGGAATGTTTGATTTGCCGCTGCTCTACACAACCTGGTTAAGTGGTACATTTCTCCTGGTCACCTGGTACATTACGTGGTTGCTGTTTAAAATCTTCGTCACTGAGGTGAGTAAGAAATGGGGAGATATAAAATTGAAGGGTGGTACAATTTACATAAGAGTTTCTGAATTCTGATACCAATGATTTCAGATTTCAAGACCTTAGAATTGACCTCATTTCAAACACCTCCAAACAATGCTAATATTTGAATCAGTGAGATTTGTGCTTACTTTTTAAATTTTAAACTGCCACTTCAAAGAAAAATAACCTGTTTTCATATTACCATTTTGGTAGAAGTATTCAGTAATCAGCACTGCTCATCAGTGGCTATGCTTTCCAAACTAGATTGCATGAGGATGAGTTTCAAGAGTTTATTTTTGACCCAAAGCCCTTTGAATCCTGAATGTTCCTGTTTGCGTAGCACAAATTTTCAGATGATTAAAATATCAAAGTGTTGGGATTTGTCCATTCTGAACTGCCGTCCAAATCACAAAGCTGTTGTTGCTTCATCTTGCTGTCCTTCTTCCCATTATTGTTTTATCTCTCTTTAATAAATTATTGGATTGAGACTCTGAAGTCCTGTCATTAATCCTGTGTCTTATTAATTAGGTTATTGCCAGATTTTTGAAAAATCTAGCACTCTATTTTGATTCTACTTTTTATATTTGATTTGGCATGTTCTCTCTTGTGATTTATACTCTGCTTTCTTCCATTGACGCAGACGTACCAATTTCCTGTGCATTCCTCATTTGGAGAAGAGGCTGATCAATGTCTTCCTAAAGTCCTAACTAGCAATGTATCCCCCTATGTAAAGGTAAACCAAATAGATGGATGTCAGTAACACACATACTATCTTAATGTTTAATGAGCCTGTCTTATTTGGAGCAGATTGAATTTACAGCTGGCAAGATGCTAACTGAGTGTGCATGTCTCTTTCAGTATCTAGCATTGCAAGACTTGGCTTTACTTTCCCGGTATTCACCTTCTCGAAGACGGGAGGTGTTCAGCCTTAGCCAGCCAGGTATGAAGAAACAGCCATTTGGACATTGGATAGAAGCATTGTTACTCTTGTTTAAATATGTAGCAGCATCTATAGGCTGTAATTGACTTTAGGAGTGATGAGAAGCTATAGCAGTATGTAATGCTAATTCTGGTGGACTGTGGGCAATCAGAAGGATCAGAAAACAGTACTGGAGTGGAGCTGGAGAATGGAGATCCAGCCAATGGGATAGTGGCTGGCTTTTGCCTTAAATTTTATGATAATATTTAAATTAGTTGTACTTTCCAGTCCATTTTGAAAATGAATTTGAAGTGACCCTTGTAAGAAAGCATTAGTAATGGTTTTAATTACACTATCACATGATGGTCTTACAAATTAACATCAAATTACCGTACTCAGGATCATCACTGTTCTCATTATTTTGTTTGACTTCTCTCCACCCTAACCTCTTGTTTCTCCCAAGACATTCAAGTTACTCAAGATCTATTGTTAGGGCAGCACAGTAGTTAGCACAGCTTTCTCACTGCCAGAAACCCGGGTTTGATTCTGGTCTTGGGTTGCTATCTGTGTGGAATTTGTACATTCTCCCTGTGCCCAAATAGGTTTTCTCTTGGTGCTCTGGTTTCCTCCCACAGTCCAAAGGTGTGCAAGTTAGGTGCATTAACCATTGCAAATGCGCAGGGTTACGGGAACTGGGGGGGAATGTAGGTCTGGCTAAGATGCTCTTTTGGATAATTGGTCCAAACTTGATGGCTGTGTGGCCTGCCTCTGCACTGTTGGTTGTTATAGATTTCTCTAGTCCCAGTGAGCTGCCTGCAGTGACTTTCTAAAGGAAACTGAATGAAGGTTCCTCTCCATTGTTTAATTTCTGCACCCTCTTTTACAGAGAATAGCTGTTTCATACAGGCTCATTGCCACCGAGAAATATTATCTTTATCTCTCCAATTCTATTCTTTATTTCTGCTGAGAGATGCTCTCTTTTACCTCAAGTTATGGAAAGCATTCTCAAACCATTAATGTAAAAATTACTGTTTCTAATTCCATGCTGAGCTAATCATTTTTCTGTTTTTTAAGGTGGCCATCCTCACAATTGGACAGCCATATCAGGCGAATGCTTGGCCTTGCTAAATGACCTGACACAAAAGTTGATGGACTATCAGGAAACCATTGCTGCTAATGGTCGAATTAAGCCACATCCGATCCCTGGGGAAGGACAGCTATCAGGCACTTCAGGTCAGCTTTGATCTTGATTCTGTTCAAACAGTGCTTTATAACTTTATTTTGGCATAATGGGTTAATAGAGCAAGTGGAAGGCGGATCATTGAATAGTCAAAAGTTGGTTAATGATTATCTGATGTGGAGAGAAGAAATTGTTCCATGTAAGGCATGTCAGTGGCATAGAAATTGATCAGAACTGTTCAACCTTTGGCCTTTTCCTCTATTTCAGATTAGCAATTACAGTCTGTCACTTGCTTCTGAAACAGTTGTTTAGAATAGTATTTATTTCTGACCATTTCAGCAATATAAAGTTGTTTAGACTGTCAAAATATTGGGTACTGTTCAATATTAACTAGGTATTTGACCAGTTGAATTATCTTGTTGGAAAGTTAATTTGAATTGACACGATCCAGATAACAATTTTTTTATATAATCTACCTGCTATTGCAGGAACCTCTTGCCTTGAAGAGTCTGCCAGCTACCAGCCTTCCTTACGGACACCACTCTCTGCTCGTCAATCCCAGGGCTCTCTGCCATCATCACTAATCAAGCCTCCAGGCAGTTCGTTCAGGAACTTGCTTAGCTTCCCTCTTTCACCAGATCTATGTAGTCCTTTGGGCTCTCCAGCCGTAAATCAGATGAGCAACACGTTAGACTTGGGCTCTCCCAGCTACTGCTCTGTACAGAGTCCTCGCATACTGAGAAAGGGGCCAAAGCTTTGGACCTCAACTTCAACCTCCTCAGGTAGGTTGTGCTGGAGTAGGTGTGTAGGTGTTGAAATGCTATTCCATCGAAAGATCTGATTAGAATCTTAATTGTGAAAAGTTTTAAAATTTGACACTGCAGTTTTTAAAAATTGATTTAGACAATTGAAATGTGTAATTAGTCAGCCAAAACAGTCCTGATTCTGAATTAGTGAATGCAGCAGTATTAGGTTAATAATAATTGGTTTGGCATCTGTTTCATTACATGTACATTTTATATTTCTGATCTTTCTTATGTTTGTCACCATGTTTTATCCATCCCTCTCACAAGGGTGCTATATTGATTGCTGTTGCATTATTGATGTAAGTCCTCTGTATACTACTGAATCTTCATATATGTACTTAAACTGTGCATGTTATTGGTTTTGTGGGGCATTTCCATCAAATTGAACCTTCTCCTCGCGCACTTTATTCTATCTCTTGTGAATCAGGTTTGCTTTGCAATAAAAATTAGAGCATTCATTAGCAAAGCAAATGGGATAAAAACAGAAGCCAAATAATTTGGATGGCTTTTAGTTTAATTTTTTAGTGCAGAAAGTCAATGGAAATATTAAGCATATTGAGAACATAAGTTGATGTTTGTTTGAATTCTAAGTATTATTGAAGATTAATCGTGCCTGTGTATTTTCAGAGTATCCAACGAGCACAAGTGAATTTGTTTGTCAAACTGCTCGTGTCAGCAACAGAAGTCCTGAAGTGACTAAACACAGTGCCGTTTCAGAATGGATGCTTCAGAGGCAAGATCAGGTAACGGTGTCCTATTTGATTGAATTAACTAATTGTTTACTTCCAGAGGTGAATCAGTAGGCAAAGGAACAGATGGTTCTGTGCCACAGCAATTTAATAAACCAAAGAACCAGAGTAATGCTCTGGAATCCCGGGTTCAAATCCCACCATGGCAGATGGTAAAATTTGTATTCATTGTAAACCTGGAATTAGAAGACGAATGATGACTTTGAAACCATTGTCACCAAGACCTAACTTGTTCATTGATGTCCTTTTTTTTTGGAAAGAAACCTGCTGTCCTTACCTGGTCTGGCCTACATGGTGACTCCAGACCCATAGCAATGTGAGTTAAATGATGTTGGATGCACTATTAATGCTGGCCCAGCCAGTGACATTCCATGAACAAATTTATAAAAAAAATCTCTTGCACACTCTCTTTCTCTCTCTTTCTTTCTGTCTGTTTTCACCTGCTCTATCTCAAGCTTCTGGGAACACTGGCAGGAAATTTAAATTGCTGGTTTCCCAGTAGAGATGTCTTTGATTCTAAAATCCTCTGGTGATTCCGGAGCAGTTGGGACCCGTCACGGCTATAAACGAACCAGTCATTCATTTTCAAAGAAACTCGGTCTGGACATCAAATGGCAGAAAGATTGGAGTTATTTGTGATGGAGGAAGTTTGTTTTTCAGGGTTCTATGTAAATTATTACTTGGTTGAAGTGCAGTACTAGGAAGGAAGACAGATTTGGAAAGGTAATGACCCAGCTGTGGGTGCTTCCTCCGTGTTTTGTTTCAAAACACTGCAGATTTTTGGTCTGACTTGTGTAAATGTTTTGTCAGAACTCAGCATTTCTCTTTTCATGCCTTTGTTTTGCAAGTTAACACATGCATACGCTACATTGAGGGCATTGCAGATAGAGAGCAGGGTCATAAGAAGAATACATTTCATGGTGACTTCACTGAGACTGTCTTGCAACCTGTGCATATGAGTTAGTGTCTGTTTTTAAATAAGTTGTGTTTGGTTTTAATTATATCACAAATATGTGGTGATATTGGACAATTGAAGATCTACAGTATCTGATTCTGATCTCACTTATGGCACAGAATATAACTCTATTCTGGATTGGTTGTTTAGTCCACTACCTTATGAAATTTAACCTGTAGCCTCCATCCAGCACCTTAAAACAAAATGTATTAACGTGCTTTGAAATATGTTTTGTTTGTTTAGGTTAAGACTTTCCTTTCGAAACGGGGGCTGATAATGTATTTATTTAAAAAGGTACGGTCATGACTGCCATTTATATTGCATCACATCAGCAGCATGTCAGATTATGCCCCTCTTGCATGTTGCATGCTGTGTTGCTTATTGTCCCTTTGCTTGTACAGTAGCTTTGCTCTGTATCCTTGCATTAATGGTTCTGCCACGCTAAACAATTCATTTGTGCTGTTTGCGGGCGCTTTTCTTGATTTTTGGCTTGCAAACAAATAGCTCTTTTAATTTAGCATTTAAAGTTGTGTCAGCTAATTCATAGGATGGGAGTTTTCATTAGGGTAAAATTGGTTTCGGACTGTGAAGTATTTTTTACAATGCAATTCACTTTGCCAATTGAAAGGTCATGTGAACATTTCCATATTAGAATGGTGAGGATGAAAGCCAGATATCTTTCAAATATTCCATTAGTTTCAGAAGCTATAAATAAAACTAAAAGGTATGAATGCATAATCATAATGCAAAAATAAATGATCCATTTCCCTCTTTTTTAAAAAAAAAGTTTCTCTTTGTATTTCAAACTATAAATAATGGTGTTTTGGTAATGGTATAATGAATGTTATCATCACTTTCTCTCCTGTTTTCATTTTCTTTTGAATATTGCATCCTCAAACGGAATGAATGACGAACTTCTCATTCTGATCAGGCCGCAGATTTCAAAGGATTATTTTGTTGGCTTGACTGTCTTTGGGATCTGGCTATACAGCAATTAGTTGTTGCAATTCCTCCATTACAACAATGAATGTGGTTAATTACATACATCCTGAACTTACATCCAGGAACATCCTGAAGTTGTCAATGGCGCTATATGAATGCAAGTTACTTCCATTTTTAGTCAGTTAGGAACGCTGGTGCAAAATAGATCTTAAAGCATATGTAGAGCCATAGCTACAGAATTGGGCCATTTGGCCCATTGAGTCTGCTCCACTATTCAATCATGGCTGATGTAATTAGAACATAGAAAAACTACAGCACAATACAGGCCCTTCAGCCCATAAAGTTGTGCTGAACATATATTAGATATTTCTAGTCTTACACCACTCTGAGTGAAAAACTTACCCCTCACACCTTTTCTGTACCTATTCCCCAGCACCTTAAATGTATGTCTTCTTGTGGCAACCATTTCAGCCCTGGGAAAAAGCCTCTGACTATCCACTCGATCAACACCTCTCAACATCTTAAACACCTCTATCAGGTCACTTCCTCGTCCTTCGTCTCTCCAAGGAGAAAAGACCGAGCTCACTCACCTATCCTCATAAGGCATGCTCCCCAATCCAGGCAACATCCTTGTAAATCTCCTCTGCATCTTTTCGATGGCTTCCACATCCTTCCTGTAATGAGGTGACAGAACTGAGCACAGTACTCCAAGTGGGGTCTGACCAGGGTTCTATATAGCTGCAACATTATCTCTTGACTCCTAAACTCAGTTCTTTGATTGCTGAAGGCCAATACACCATATGCCTTCTTAACCACAGCTTCAACCTGTGTAGCTTCCACACTACCAAAAGTCCTATCATTAATATTATATTCTGCTATCCTATTTGACTTGCCAAAATGAACCATTTCAGACTTATCTGGGTTGAACTCCATCTGCCACTTCTCTGTCCAGTCTTGCATTCTATCAATGTCTTGCTGCAACTTGTGACATCCCTCCACACCATCCACAGCACTTCCAACTTTTATGTCATCAGCAAACTTACCAACCCATCCTTCCACTTCCTTATGCAGTTGAAATCACAAAAAAAATCACAAAGAGTAAGGGTCCCAAAACAGATCCCTGGGACACTCCACTGGTGACTGACCTCCATGCAGAATATGATCCATCTATAACTACTACTTGCCTTCTGTGGGCAAGCCACAAAGCAATGTCTCCTTGGATCCCATACCCCCTCATTTTCTCAATAAGCCTTGCATGGGGCACCTTTATCAAATGCTTTGCTGAAGTCTATATATACTACATCTACTGCTCTTTCTTCATCAATGTGTTTAGTCTCATCCTCAAAAAATTCAATCAGGTTCGTAAGCCATGATCTGCCTTTGACAAAGCCATGCTGACAATTCTTAATCATATTATACCTCTCCAAATGTTCATAAATCCTGCCCCTCAGGATCTTCTCCATCAACTTACCAACCACTGAGGTTAGACTCACTGGTACCAACCACTGAGGTTAGACTCCCTGGTTTCCAGGGCTATTTCTACTCCCTTCCTTGAATAAAGGAACAACATTTGCAATCCTCTGGAATCTTTCCCATCTCCATTGATGATGTAAAGATCATCGCCAGAGGCTCAGCAATCTCCTCCCTTACCTCCCATGGTAGCCTGGGGTACATCCCCCATCTAGTCCCGGCTATCAACTTATTTAATTTGATGCTTTTCAAAAGCTCCAACATATCCTCTTTTTTAATATCTACATGATCAAGCTTTTCAGTCTGCTGTAAGTCTGCACAACAACCACCAAGATCCTTTTCCATAGTGAATACTTAAGTACCTCTGCTATTTCTTCCAGTTCCATACAAACTTTCCCCTGGTCACACTTGATAGGTCCTATTCTTTCATGTCTTATCTTCTTCCTCTTCACATATTTGTAGAATGCCTTGGAGTTTTCCTTAATCCTGCCTGCCAAGGCCTTCTAATGACCCTTGACTCTCCTAATTTCCTTCTTAAGATCCTTCCTATCAGCTGTATACTCTTCTAGATCTCAAACATTACCTAGCTCTTTGAACCTTTTGTGAGCTTTTCTTTTCTTCTGACTTGATTTATTACAGTCTTTGTACACAGTTCCTGTAACCTGCCATAACTTTCCTGTTTTATTGGAACGTTGTTATGCAGAAGTCCAGACAATATTTGCTGAAAATTTGCCTCGTTCCTTCTGTACATTTCCCTGAGAAAATCTCTTTCCAATTTCCTGCCTGATAGCCTCGTAATTCCCCTTACTTCAAATAAACACTTTTCTAACTTGTCTGATCCTAGAATTATGATCGCTATCTCCAAAATGCTCTCCCACTGAGAGATCCAACACCTGACCAGGTTCATTTCCCATTACCAAATCAAGCACAGCCTCTCATAGGCTTATCTACATACTGTGTCAAGAAACCATCCTGAACACGCCTAACAGACTTCTCCCCATCTAAACTCCTTATTTTAGGGAGATTCCGATCAATATTTTGGAAATTAAAATCTCCTATCATGACAGCTCTGTTATTATTACACATTTCCAGGATCTGTTCCCCTATCTGCTCAACATCCCTGTTAATATTGGGCGTCCTACGGAAAACACCCAGTAAAGTTTTTGACTCCTTGCTATTCCTAGCCTGCACCCACAGAGACTCCGTAAACAATCTCTCCATGGCGTCTCATCCTTTCTGCAGCCGTGACACTATCTCTGATCAACAGTGCCATTCCCCCACCTCTTTTGCCTCCCTCCCTGTCCCTTCTGAAACATCTGAAATCCAGCACTTGAAGTAACCAGTCCTGTCCCTGAGTCACCCAAGTCTTTGTAATGGTCACCACATCATATTTCCAAGTAGTGATCCATGCAGTAAGCTCATCTACCTTGTTCACAACACTCCTTGCGTTAAAATAGACATATCTCAAACCTTTGGTTTGAGCGCTCCCTTTCTCTATCCTCCCTCTCTCACTATCAACAAGCTTTCTCTATTTGTGAGCTCACCTTCTCTCTCCCCAGTCAGTTCAATTTGATTCCCACCCCCAACCATTCTAGTTTAAACTCTCCCCAGTAGCCTTAGCAAACCTCCCTGACAGGATATTGGTCCCGCGGAGATTCAGATGCAACCCGTCCTTTTTGTACAGGTCATACCTGCCCCAAAAGAGGGCCCAGTGATCCAGAAACCTGAATCCCTGCCCCCTGCACCAATCCCTCAGCCTCGCATTTATCCTCCTCCTCATTCCATTCTACTCTCACTGCTGTGTGCCACAAGTAGCAATTATGAAATTACTACCTTTTGCGGTCCTTCTTCTCACCTCCCTTCCTAATTCCTTATATTCTCCTATTCGTGTCCCCATTCTCCTGTCTTTGCTACTTAATCCCTTATTGAATCAAGATCCTTTAATCTCTTTTGAGCTTGATACTGACAATTGTTAACTGCTTCAAATTCTTAGGGGAAGAAAAAGCTGTAATACTTTGGTCATGTGTGTGTATTTTATTACAGAATATTTTTCATAAATTTATAAACGATTGCTGTTGCTCTCTAACCTAAGCAGCACATAAATATCTAGTTGCCTGTGGTTACTTGGTATCTAGCCAGGGACAAATCAGATCGGGAGCTATATATCATAACTATGATCCAGACTCATTATTATCAATCAGCGATAGCACAGGTAGTATCTCCGTTTAGCAGAACAGAGGTGACAAATGCATGGGAAAGGTTTGATACTTACAAAACAATCTTCATATTTCAGCCATAAAGTAATTTTCACTTCACTGAGAAAGCAGTTTTCCACAGGTTGGACAGAGCGTATAATGAGTGCTTATGTCATACCTCCAGTGAAAATCTATCCCTTTCTCTTCTGAGGAGTTGATCAAAAGGTCCTGGAATCATCAGCTTCTGATTTGGTGGAGAGTTTTATTGAAATTGGTTCCATCTGTCAATAATACTGTCAGTATTAAACCAGCCTCCCGTCAGTTGACATTGTCTACACTTCCTGCTGCCTCGGCAAAGCGGCCAGCATAATTTAGGGCCCCAAGCATCCCAGATACACATTCTTCACCTTCTTCCATCAGGAAAAAGATACAAAAATCTGAGGACACATACCAACCGACTCAAGAACAGCTTCTTCCCTGATACCATCAGACTTTTAACAGATCTGCCTCACACTAAGTTGATCTTTCACTACACTTTCACTAGCTATGACTGTAATACTACATTCTGTACTTTTTCTTTTCCTTCTCTATGAATGATATGCTTTGTCTGTATATTATGCAAGAATACTTTTCACTGCATACTAATACATGAGACAATAATAAATCATATCAAGTAGTGACCATATACAACCAAGCAATCTCTTAGTTCTCCAAATAAGAGGCAGGAATAATAAATGTGTAGAGTATACGGCTAATGGTAGGATTCTTAATAGTGTTGATGAACAGAGGGATCTTGGTGTATTTGTGCATAGATCCCTGAAAGTAGGCAGTCAAGTCGATAAGGTTGTCAAGAAGGCATATGGAGTCTTAGCTTTTATTGGTAGGGGGATTGAATTTCGGAGCCGCAACGTCATGTTGCAACTGTACAAAACTCTATTGCGGCCGCACTTGGAGTATTGTGTGCAGTTCTGGTCCCCACATTATAAGAAAGATGTGGAGGCATTGGAGAGGGTACAGAGGAGGTTTACCAGGATGTTGCCTGGTATGGAGGGCAGGTCTTATGAAGAGAGGCTGAGGGATTTGAGGTTGTTTTCGTTAGAAAGGAGGCGGCTAAGAGGAGACCTTATTGAAACATATAAGATGATTAGAGGTTTAGATAGGGTGGACAGTGATAGCCTTTTTCCTAGGATGGAGAAAGCTAGCACGAGGGGACACAGCTTTAAATTAAGGGGTGATAGTTATAGGACGAATATCTGAGGTAGGTTCTTTACCCAGAGGGTGGTTAGGGAGTGGAATGCCCTGCCTGCGGCAGTTGTAGATGTGCCAAGCTTGGTGGCGTTTAAGAGGTTAGTTGATAAGTTTATGGAAGAGAAGGGAATGGTTTAGTTTGGAGGGTCATTGCTTTTTTTTTTCCATAATTGGTCGGCGCAACATCGAAGGCCAAAGGGCCTGTTCCGCGCTGTAATGTTCTATGTTCTAAGGCAAATTGGGAGAAAAGCACAAACTGAACAAAACAACTTTACAGTTGTTGGTTAATGAGATGGATGGGATTATATCAGAATTGAGGGGGGCACAGAGGAGTGGGGGAGTGAGGATAGAAATTGGTGCTCAATAAGAGGCATTGGAGAAAGTTAACATTTTTATTTGCTTCTTGCTGTACTAGATTTTTGATGTTTGTGTGTTTGATAGACTCAAAGCAAAATCCCAGCTGCTCTGTCTTGCCAATCTTACTTATGATGCGTTTTTTTTATTTCTTTATAATAAAGTGAGATTAGTTTTAATTTCATTTTCTTTTCAGCTTCCAGAAGCTTCAAGTCAGGCTCTGTTTGCTAACAGTCAAGCACATATATGGGCTCTTGAAGGTAACAGCCAGTGTGTAACGATATTTACAGGATGAAACCATAACTGTTAAGGAATTCTTTCTAACTAGCAATAAATTTTATGTTTAATATGAAACATACTTAATCTAACCCAAATGTTTGTGGGGTTTTTTCATTAACTGTTAATGGGTTATAATTGTTCTGCTCTGCCCATTAAAGTTGTAACTTTTTTTAAAGCTTCAAGATACTAAAATGACACTATTATTAAGGAATGGTTCTTTAACAGCAATTACAAAATGCTTTCTTTTGGTTTAAGCTGTACTCTTCAAAGGTATCCAATGAATCTTTGCCATAAAAAATATTCAGTG
This sequence comes from Sphyrna mokarran, assembly GCA_024679065.1. Classification (NCBI taxonomy): domain Eukaryota; kingdom Metazoa; phylum Chordata; class Chondrichthyes; order Carcharhiniformes; family Carcharhinidae; genus Sphyrna; species Sphyrna mokarran. The sequence continues at coordinate 58,590,888 of JAGIQG010000009.1, forward strand.
ATTTTTTTTTTAATAACTGGAAAATTGTTGTCTGATGCTAACTATATGATGGGGAATATCTTCACTGTTTGGAGGCCTGTCTTCCAAATTGTTATAATGTGGACATGCCAGCATTGGACTGGGGGGTATTCACAGTAAGAAGTCTTACAACACCTGGTTAAAGTCTAACAGATTTATTTAGTAGCACAAGCCACTAGCTTTTGGAGCGCTGCCCCTTCATCAGGTAAATGGGAGTTCTGTTCACAAACAGGGCATATAAAGATACAATTTACAAAGTAATGTAATTTGCTGTGCATCACATCTCCATTCCAGAATGAAAAAAGTAGCCCACCTCAGCAAATCCCTCTTCCTATATGCTCACCACCTAACACCAATGCGAGAAAATATAGGCTATAATCTTTAACAATCCCCCCTCCCAATTTACACCATGCCACACATCAACTCCTGCTCAGAAGGATAGATAGTAAAATTTGTTTATTTGTCACAAATAGCTTACATTCACACTGCAATGAAGTTATTGTGCAAATCCCCTAGCCGCCACACTACGGTGCCTGTTCGGGTACACTGAGGGAAAATTTAGCATGGGCAACTCACCTAACCTGCACATCTTTGGTCTGTGGGAGGAAGTCAGAGCACCCAGAGGAAACCCATGTAGACACGGGGGGAATATGCAAACTCCACAGTGGCAGTGATCCAAGCTTTGGGAGGGGGGGGTGGTAACAATAGGAAGATGAAAATTCTATTTTCAATGATATAGTAATCAAGTTGCATGTACAAAAACTTTGTATTTATTTCCTGTAATAAATACTTCCTTCTGTCATGCTATTGGCATCATACTGTATCAGTGCCTCTCCATTCAACTGAGCATGTGTACCTGCTTTGCATCTGATTTCAGCTGGAACTACACCACGTTGTCTGATTCTTTCAGATGCATTGCGACCTTGACCATAGCTTATTTCTCCACTGACCTGCTGCCTCCATCCCAGTCTGTTTGAATGTGGGTCTTTCAGCCTCATCATTCTGTGTTCCTACTAGCCACCCTCTCCTACATAATCTGCTAAGGTGTGAAAGAATGTGACAGACATTGGGCTGTAGGGTTATTAGTGAAGGCATTTAATAATTGGGTACTGGAATATCCACTGAAGATTAACCTGTGTGTGTGTGTGCACATTCATGCTGAAAATCTTTAAATGTTTCCTGAAGACATGCTACAAACTGCTAGTCATGGAATAATTTTGAAAGTGGGAAAAAAAATTTAATATTTTACTCCTGTTGCTTGCAGAATTTTAGAAATGGTGGTAAACTAGCAAGAAAATGAAGGGCTTGTTCGACATTATGTCAGCATGCCTGATCCGTGTCTGATAACTCTCCTAGACGATGATGAAAGGTCATTGAGCTGAAACATTAATTCCTTCTACCTTCACAGATGCTGCATAATATTTCCAACATTGTTTTTATTTTAAAGTTTATTTATTAGTGTCACAAGTAGGCTTTTATTAATACTGCAATTAAGTTACTGTGAAAATCCCCTGATTGCCACATTCTGGTGACTGTTCAGATACGCTGAGGTAGAATTCAACATGGCAAATGCACTCAAAAAGCACATCTTTCAGATTGTGGGGGGAAATCCAGAGCTCCCAGAGGAAACCCATGCAGACCTGGAGAGAGCATGCAGACTCCTCTCAGACAGTGACCCAAGCTGGAAATCGAACCCAGTTCCCTAGCGCTGTGAGGCAGCAGTGCTAACTATGTGCCACTGTGCCATCTATTTTAAGTTCACTCCATTGGATGTATACTGTTTTATTTAAAGATTTTAAAACACTGAGGATTGGTATTTTTTTCATCTGTTGCATTGACCAGATCAAAGAATATTGGACAGTAGTTAAAATCACTTCAGACTGAAATTTCCAACCTAAGGTGCTGAGCTGCAGGAAAATCTCATTTAATAAACTTAAAACTCCACATTGCAGAATAAATCAAGCACAACTTTACTTTCCTCTAGATGTGTTGCTCGATTGATTATCAAATCAGTAGTCTGCGGCTTGGTAAACTTTTAAATGCTGGTAAGTCTTGGTCGGTTGAGGAATTTCTCAGCTGACGGTGTGTGCAGGTGCACACCTTCCATTCAATAGGGAACATTGGTCAGTAGGATGGAGAAAAAGATCTCAAACAGAGTAGGAGATAGAGGCAGACTTGTTTCATCCAATCCTGAATTTCAAACCTGTTGAAGTTGGAGCTGTCACACTGAATGGTGCCAGGCATGTTATCATGAAACAGATCATAAGGGACTGCAAAAAATCCAGGTCATTCTGATCAGGAGTAATGAGGTTTCATTTAATGTTGGGATTTAGTTGCTGTATTTGTCTTTGTTTTGCAGGCCTCTCCCACCTTGTAGCAGCCTCATTTGCAGAGGACCAGTATGGTGTAGTACAGACAACATTATCATCCATTCTGTGTACCATGCTCTCTCTCCAGGAGGTAAGGTTCATTTACAGAATGTGCTGGGCACTTCAGAACACATTTGAAATGCTGCTTTTTCCCCGTGGATTATGTTTATGTTATTACAGTAAATGATCTGTAATTGGAAACGTATTGTGTCCCTCAATCTGCACTTTATTTTTAAATATTCTAATTTCTTGAGTGTTATTTAGGAGATTCAGTGATGCATGGGTATAAGAGACTCGAATGAAAATCCTATCTTACGTTTGGTATTTTAAACTCTCATTATGTACATCTATATACTTAACTGGGTAGTGTGTACTTTCATACTTTGAATATTTGAATTGTAAGAAGAAACTTTTAACAGTGTACTTCAGTCCCAGTTAATGATGAGCACCACTTCCTACTGTTGTGATATTTGCATTTCCCATAAACTTGCGTACCTGGAATATATGTTAAAACAGTCTCTGATAATTTAACATGAAATATTTGAGCCATCAAGGAGACAGGAGTTTCCGTCTTAACTTTCAAAAACTGGATTTTGAGCATATGTCCCGGGGTGAAAGATAAACAGGTTAATCCATTGCATCACACTGTCTGTATCCAGTACCAACTGCAGCATAGCAGGGAAGTTGACACCAAAAAGAGAGAGACCTGATCAAACTTTTTTTTAATATAACTATTTTATATTTCACACCACACAAATCTTATCTTTACATTTTGTTTCAGATTTTCTTTAAAGTTCCTTTCAAATTTCTGTGATTCTCCATTAGTTTTAATGTGATTGCATTATTTCTTTTTAAACAGGCTGTAGACAGACATTTCAAGCTGCCTCATGCCTCCAGCAAACCAGCTAGATCCACTGGCACTCTGGTAGATTCATCTTACAAGACACTGCGGTTTGCCCTCCGTGCCTCCCTGAAAACTGCAATTTACAGGATAACAACCACCTTTGGAGATCATTTAAAGTAAATTTGTCTTTTATTATTCTAAATGTTGCTATAAATTACATCTTCAGGCCTCTCACTTGTGATCTTGGTAAATAGATTTACTTCAGATAATTCTGATAAAACCGCCTTTAGATGAAACTAGCCTTTATTTTTCTCAACTCTTGTCAAATGTTCAAATAAACATATTCAATAACTTATGATTCTAAAACATTCTCACCAGAACTGATTTATGTATTTTTTTTAATTTCAGAGCTCTCCAGCTTTCCACAGAACACAGAAAAAGACTGCAACAGTTTCTGGAGTATAAAGAATGAAGTGATTGAAGTTTTGCATCCTCCCAGACCTGATGCTATTCAGTGCAGAGACTTTATAATCCACTTCCACCTTATCCGTTTTTTTCTCTAACGTTCATTTTTTTTGTATCCTGCACCAGCATAAGATTATTTCCTGTTCAGAATATTTTAAAAGAATGACTCTGAGATTTCTGTTTTCATCAGGGACATATTTTGATTTTTCGGTTTGTTTGATCTATTTTTGTATGTCTTTAAAGAGAGAATCTGTGTTTTTGTAAAGTGCCAGTTTTTTTTTGTTGAAATGCTGTTTTTAAGTTGCACAAGATTAAACTGAAACTTAAATATTTTTGACAGTTACACCAATTCAAAGGTCTAAATAAATCTTTATAATTGTCTTTGTTGCATTTCTGACTGGTGGATACATTTTAATTAAAGTTAAGTTAAAATGGGTATATCACCAACAGCTTTTGAAAGGATTTGGTTTTATATAATGCTTCTCTAAAGTTCCAGCTCTGAGCACTTCCTTGGCTGGACCAGGGTAATGTGTGAAGTTTTTTTCCCCAATGTAAATGCAAAGTTTAAGACCATAATTATTTGCTTCTCTCGGGAATTGGAGGCGAGGCACTTGCCATAATGAGTAACTTAGAAACAGTTGTCAGTCTGATGCTGTGCTGAATGCCGATACAAAAATGGTTCATTCACAAATAACTTGTTACTTACCTGAAGGAATGAAAAGAAAAACCAACTAATAACTTTTCACTTTTGGTAGTGAGGCTTTCCTAATTAATGGTCATTCATATCAGAGGTTTGGCCTTGTTTTCCTGCATTTATCATGCCATTGTGCTTACTTGGAAAACGATTCCTGATCTTTTCTTTGGGATATGTACCCAGATTCTTCTGTTTGCAAATCAAACTTTATTTCAAATCAGGTTTTCTGCTTTTTCTGTCCTCTGGTAAGTGCCCAAGAGCACTTGAAATGGAGAGGAAATTGCATTGTAAAGGTGGTAATTTTATCAAAATCAATCAAATAATAGCTGCCCTGTCCCAGTCTGTTGCAAAATAATCCTGTTTTCCAATGGTATAATTTTGAAAAATATAATCATTTTTGCTCTATCAGGTACAAACAGCTGGCAGTATTCAGCTGTCTCTTTTTTGGAGGAAGAAACCAAATTAAAATTTTGAGTCGATGACCTTTGTCAGAGAAAATTAACTCTGGGTAGAATTTCACAGCCAGCAGCCCTAAAGTGACTCTCCCTGTGCTATCACTCAGCCAAAAAACATGAAGTAGTGTCACACGATGTCACTTTGAGTCCACCCTGGCAGCAACTTTGGTTTTAAAAGATCAGGGTGTCACAATACAAGAAATTAACAATAGATCCCATCCCCTTCCCCCATGGAACATCCACCCACAGAACATCCCTGGGTACGGCCCGGGCATGACAGTCTTTCTTTCCCCCCTTCCTCCATGAAATGCACTCACCTGACCTCCTCTAATAGTTTCTCCTTGCCAGGTGCAAGCCCATGTGGTTCTGTTATGATTGACATCAGCATGCCTTCACATCAACATGAATGGACAATCTAACAGGAATTATCAGGTGTAAAGACTTGATAATATTTAAGTATATTCAAATAGGATTGCACAATACAATTTTGGAATTCCCATTATCATCTTTGCTGGGTTAGGTGGGGGAGGGCTCACTATGGAAAACCCTGCCAGTTTAATACTTGTCTTGGGACTCCTGCAGGCCTTCCTGCTTCTGCTGTCCAAAAATGGGAATGGAAATTCCATCGTCTTAACAGCTGCTGCCAGATTTGCTGGATATTTCCAGCAGTTTCTGCCTTTGCTTCAATTCTTTGTGATAAGATTTTTATTTCAGAAAATCACTACTGTGGCTGGATACAAATTCACAACACAATTGAACCTGTTTACTAACAACCAGTTTCCAGAAAGCTATTCAAACAACACTTAGCTATTTGCTATTGTATAGACAATGAAGTTCCAGTGAATCCATTCTGAACTATGGATGCTCTGTATTAAGGTGATGTTCAATCCTTTCAGCATAACACGGCCCAAAGCTTTTCTTCAGCTTCATATATTAAAGCCAATTATACAGCTTCTACCCCCATGCTGACTTGTTCATATAACCATACCTGGATTCTGGATCAATTTTCTAGATATCTGAAAATGAGATTGGGCGCAATCGCTTTCTGAGCCTGTTCTGCAGTAAGCCTTTGTTGCTGGTTCCATCCCTTCCAAGTGCCAACAAGGAAACAAAGTAGCAGCCCTGCTTGGTTATTCAAGTCCATTCAGGACTAGCAACTGTAGGAATGTTCTTTATCAACAGTTTACAAGAAAAAGATAAATAATGAGTCTTAAAATGAAACACATTCTTTGAAGTGATAAATTATACTCCCTAAGACTCAGTAATATGAAAGCTGATGGTAATTAAATGTCTATTCAGTTACCAGAGATCCTGTTTGTTGGTGGTAACACTATGCTTCAGTTTTGGATGGCTGCCAAGGATAAAATGTGGTTGGCATCCTCATGGGAATGAGTCCTTCAAATACAAGTGAGAAGCCAAAATGTAAAACTTAAAAGATTTTGTGCCTTTCATACACTCACTTATTCTCCCAATTTGCTATGATTGTCTATACAGAATAGCAAATATTCCCAATTTTATAATTAAGCCTGTGTAGCTGTTTAAATTACAGAACAGTTAATTCAGATCTTGTTGTTTCAGATCATAGCATCCAAATCGCTGAATGTAGCTCCCAATATTCCAGAGTTCAATACTGTAGTATTTACAAAGTAGAAGCAGGTCATTTGCCCCAACTGGTCCATTCTGGTATTCAGCTCACAATCTTCCCACTCATCTAATCTCATTAACAACTCCCCCATCCCCTTCTCGCTCCTGTCCTTTTCTGGCTTCTGTTTAAATGCTTCTATGTAAGCTGCCTCAATTATTCCTTATAGTAATGAGTTCCACATTCTAACCACTTGCCCAGTAAAAACATTTATCTTGAATTCTCTATTGGATATATATTTTATTTATGTCCTCTGCTGTGGTTCTATGCAAGTGGAAATATATTCTCCAAGCCTTTTCTATCAACCCTTTTGCAATCTCAAAGACATTTATCAGGTTATTATCCCAATCATCTTTTTTATAGTACAAATACTAGACATGTTTTGTTTTCCCAAGTCAATTCTAATACCATTTTAGTAGATCTTCCATGCACCTTTTTTATGATATAAGAGCAAAATCATTTATTGTGTGGTCCAACAAAGGCTCTATACAAGTTTAACATCATTTCTGCTTTTCAAATCAACTTGGAAATGATTACTTTTTTTACTTTATTAATTAATCTGTGTCATGGAATCCCTACAATGCAGAAAGAGGCCATTTGGCCCATCAAGTCTGCAACAACCACAATCCCACCCAGGCCCTACTCCCATATCCTTACATATTTTACTTGCATCTTGGGCCAGTAAGGGGCAATTTTAGTATAGCCAAACAACCTAACCACACATCTTTGGACTATGGGAGGAAGCCAGAGCACCCAGAGGAAACCCACACAGACACAAGGAGAATGTGCAAACTCCACACATACAGTGACTAAAGCCAGGAATCTAACTCAGGCCTCTGGAGCTGTGAATCAGCAGTGCTAACCACTGTGCTACTGTACGGTGTCAACAGATGCAGCTCCTAATACAAAAATTACAAACATCCAACCAGCTTTTCAATGTGTATTTGTGCACATCCAAGTTAATAAAAAAAAGATTTTCTGTTCAAAAGATGTAGAAGCATCGACACAAAAATTAGGATCAGAGTAGATCGTTTAGCCAATCTTCAGTATTGTGGCTATCTCAACACAATGCTTCTGCACTCTCCTCATACCCCATGACATCTGCAGGCTTCACTACTAGGCCAGTACTTATTGCCCATTCCTGATTGTCCTTGAGAAGGTAGTGGTGAGCTATCCTCTTGAATTGCTGCAGCCCATATAGATACACTGTGCCCACCATGCTGTTAGGGAGGCAGTTCCAGAATTTTCACCCAGTGGTGTTGAAGGAACAGCGATATCGTTACAAGTCTAGATGATGAATAGCTAGGAAGAAAACCTCCAGGCAGTTGTGTTCCCAAGCGTCTGTTGCCTATGTCTCCTAGATGGTAGTGACCATAGGTTTGAAAGTTGCTGTCTAAGGAGCCTTGGTGAGGTCCTGAAGTGCATCTTGCAAATGGTACATGCTGCTGCTAGTGATGGGGGAATGAATCATTTGTGGAAAGGGTAGCAATCAAGTGGGCTGCCTTGAGCATTATTGATACTGTATTCATCCAAACAAGTGGAGAGTATACCATTACACTCCTGACTTGTGGATTGTTTTTAATTCCAATTCAATCAAAGCAAGTCCAATTCAGAGTCTCAGCACATTGAGACATTCCCAATCCAAGCTGACAAGACAGGGCTCTCACTTCCTGTCTTGGGATTGATCTACATCATCCAAGCTGATTGGAGTAAGCATTACACCTCCTCTCAGGCTTGATCTCATTTGCATCTTAGCCAAAAGGTGAGATGCTGCTTTTAAAAATTACTTCAAATGAAGTAAAATGTAACCTAGTGACTTCAACCAAGCACAACATGTCAATACTACATTTGATCTTATCCGAAAAGCTAAGAATCGATTGTGGACAGGTTTTTGAGGAGCCAAGAGGTGAGTTACTCAAAAGAACAAAGAAAACTACAGCACAGCAACAGGCCCTTCAGCCCTCCAAGCCTGCACTGACCATACTGCCCAATTTAACTAAACCCCCCTCTCCTTCCAGAAACATATTCATCTATTCCCATCTATTTATGTATTTATCAAGACGCCCCTTAAAGGCACTGCCATATCCATTTCCACTAATCCCCTACCCCTGCCCCTCCCGGCAGTGAGTTCCAGCACCCACCACTCTGTGTATAAAAAAATCTGCATCATACATCTTCTTTAAACCTTGCTTCTCACACCTTAAATCAGTACACTCTAATAATTGACTCTTCTACCCTGGGAAAAAGCTTCTGGCTATCCACTACGTCCATGTCTCTCATAATCTTGTAGACTTCTATCAGGTCACCTCTCAAACTCTGTCATTCCAGTGAGAACAAATCAAGCTTCTCCAACTTCTCCTTATACCCAATCTTTTCTATATCTCTCCAAATCTTTCTGACAGTGTGGCTATCAGAATTGAACATTATATTTCGTGTGGCTTAACTAAGGTTCTATAAAGTTGCAACATGACTTGCCAATTTTTAAGTTCAATGTCCTGGCTGATGAAGGCAAGCATGTCATGTGCCTCCTTGATTACCTTCTCCATCTGTGTTGCCACTTTCAGTGACCTGTGTACCTGTATACCCAGATCCCTTTGCCTATCAATTCTATTAACGGTTCTGCTTACTGCAGGATTCCCAGCTTCTGACCTGCTATGGTGAGTCCCAGAAGTGTGAAATAATCTCACCATTAGACAAATGCTGGGGCTGGTACCAAATGTATTTCTCAGAAATCGGTGTGTGTGTTGTGGAATGATAAACTTACTTTGGCAATCATGAGTGATGTGACCTTCTGGATATACATGTATATGTGCATTTAACAAAATAATTCCTACCTTTTTTCAAATAAATAATATTGGGTTAGTAATTAAGATCTGTGAGTTAAGAAGTTGAAGAGGAATTCTGAGCCTGTTCTTTTTGTACTCACTTCCATTTTGAGGATTGGAATTTTGTGCAAAACTTCCCTTTGGGGTGTTCACTAAATGAGAAAGAATCTATGGGCAGGTGGATAACATGTGGTCTAGTAAGTGAGCTCACTCCAGTTCTTTAAGCTCTTTAAATATTATAAAAACCTAGCATGTTGTGGAGAGGCAAATCGTGAATGGGAGGAGGATGGAGAAACTACAGCATTTCAGTTCTTGTCCTCACAAAGCCACAAACAGCAGTGTGAGCCTCATCTGGTCAACTGGTAAACTGTTCACTCTTCTGTTATGAGTTGAGCATTATAATGACAAAAGGACAGAAAATGTTACTCATACCTAATGGAGTAAGATTGTGGTTAAATATTCAGTTAATTTCTGATATTGATAGAAAAATCATTACTAAGGTTATGTCTTTTTTGATTGTTGGAGGAGGCGTTACAAATGTAAGACTATAAGATGATCATATTTAAACTGTCTCTTTTAATTTAAAATGTGGAGATGCTGGTGTCGGACTGGGATAAACGCTGTAAGAAGTCTCACAACACCATGTTAAAATCCAACTTGGTATCACGAGCTTTTGGAGCATTGCTCCTTCATTGGATGAAGATGTTGAGAGGCTGTTTACTTGTTTAATTTAAAATAAAGCAGAATTCCCTGGAATTGGAATGGCAATCATACCAGAGATATGCCCATGTGATTTAACTGGGGGCCTGTCCTCCCTGGTGGACAGATCAATGATAATTCCTTGTTCTGGCAGTGCTATCTATGGAGCTGTGCTGTATGTGGGAGTTATTTAAATACAAGAGTGAGTTCATCTCAAAACATATTAATTTGGCTGCAAAGCATTTTGGGGTCTCTGCTCTGTCTAAGATCGCAAAAAACTACAAAGAATATAGCACAGTCCATGACACAAAGCAGCCTCCTATCCATTGACTCTGTCTACACTTCCCACTGCCTCAGAAAAGCAGTCAGCATAGTCAAGATTCCACACATCCCAGATGTATTCTCTTCCACCTTTTTCAAACTGGAAAAAGATGTCTGAAGTCATGTTCCAATTGACTCAAGAGCAGCTTCCTCCCTGCTGCCATCAGACTTTTGAATGAACCTATCTTGCATTAAGTTGATATTTCTCTACATCCTAACTGTCTGTAACTCTACATTCAGCATTCTTTCCCTGCTCTATGAACAGTATGCTTTTAAATAATACTTTTCACTGTATACCAATACATGTGACAATAATAAATCAAATTAGATTGTGAAAGACATATATAAATACAAGTTCCTTTATTTTAGAAAGGATTGATTGCCATTTATTTGATATTGAGTGCTGTACTTCAGATACATTGATAACACGAGTTAGTTTAATAGGGAACAATTTTAATCAGTCCTACTGTACAGGATTTTTATAATGTTAAAGACCAAAATGTGCAATCATCCCTGAGATTAGAAATTATTTCACACCATAATCTTATGAAAGTCAAATCATCTTCTAGAAGCAATAAACCTTTAAATGTTTCATAACACACACTGAAAATTCACATTTCTTTGTGAAATACAGCTATCAGGTATTCAAGTCCTGTATTGTTATGTCTACACTAATAGGGTAATTCTCTCCTCCCGGTGAATGGTCTTCAGTTTGGGGGAATTCTGTAGGTGTTTGTCGATGATGTTGCTGAATTGCTATCTCGATTTTCTTTCGGGATCACTGACACCCGATTCACAAACCTTTGCCTCATGTTCATGGTCTGCTGGTGCAGCAGATCCTGTTGTTTCACAATGCCCTCAGTGCTTCTTTTCTGAAATCTCCTGGAAATGGGGATGGAGGCCATGGTCTGAATGCACTTATCCAAAGTCTGGTAAGACTTCTGTTTATTGAACAGAGACTGTCGGAAGAAGTGGTTAATCCGCAAGGTCTGCTCTCTCTGAACCTTGGCTTCTTCCCACAGTTTCAGCACCCGCTCGTTCTCACCAGTCAGATTCTTCACCTGATTCTGCACGGCTTGCAGACTCTCTTCCAAAAGCTTCCTGGCGTTTTCCGCCTGTGCCAAATCCGCTTCCAGCTGATTTATTTGCTGATTTAACCTGGTATTTTCTTGCAGGAGATTCTTGCATTGTTCCGCCCTTTGCTTGAGTTCTCTCACCACCTCCTTGCTCAGTCTGCTCCGAAGTTTGGCGTTGCTGTCTAAATGCAGCTCGGGTTGGAACTTTTTGATCGTTCTGTTCAGGCTTCTGTTTTCTGAGTTCAGACTGATGATCTTCTCTTTCAGTTCACGAATCTGAGCTCTGGTCGCCGTCTCGATCGCGTGTAATCTGTCCCGACTGATCTCTCCTCTCCGGGACGCTTCGTCTCGCTCCCTCTTGTATTTTTGTAAGAGTCTCCTGACCTCAGACTTGGTCAGCGAGTTTCTGCGTGGAGCTGATAGCCAGGTCTCCCCCTTTGAACCGGACATTTCAAATCTGAGGCTGGGACAAACATAGGTACATGGATTTGACACAGACAATAAACATCCATCCCTCTGCTTCTAACTCTTCCAGGTTTCAGACCCTGGTGTTAATTACCATGAAACACTCTGGCTGTGATTACAACCTTGTCCTCGCATCCATCATCTGAAGCTGTCCCTTCATATTTATTTCAACGTAATATTAATTTGACTACTACTGGCTAATCTGTTTCCACTGGCAGGTAAGTCGATAACCAAAGGACATGGAGTAGAACCTGAGGAGGAATTTAATTGAGGCAAAGAGTTGTTAGGATCTGGTTTACGCTGCTGACAAGGATGGTGGAAGCAGATTGTAGCTGTAACTTCCGAAAGGGAATTGGACAGAGAGTTAGGAACGTGGAAAGAAATGCAAGGAGAACGAGGGCAGTTGGACCAAATTGATAGCGTTTTAAAAAAAAATCCGGCACAGGCATGCTGTGCCTAATGGTTTATATCATTACATGTTCCAAACTGGAGCAATGCAATATTTTGAATCGCCCTCCCTAACAGCACTACGGGCGTACCTACACCAAAAGGGACTGTAGCAGCTCAAGGAAACAGCTCACCACTACCTTCTCAAGGACAATTCGGGATAGGCAATAAATGCTGGTCTAGCCAACGATTCCTTGCACGGATTTTTAAAATCTACCTACTAGTTAACGGGTTCTAATTGTGTTTTGTCTGTAACCCCAGATCTTGAGGATGGTGCTCCTGTGACCAGTTGTGGAGACCTGAGACCAATAACTATTCAATGTCTTATCCACATCCGAGCAGAAAAGGAAATCCTAGTTCTCTAAGACACGCAACAAGAATTGTTCGTGAAACATGCGAAGTTATATATAGTATGTTACAGTCCAGGGGACTCACCCATCCAATCTCCGCGTTCATCATCACATCCCCTGGCCTTTAAAATAGTACCTATGACTTTTACCCTTTCATTAAAAGAAACTATTATCTGTTTCTCCACTGGTCAGGCATTTCATATCCTAACAAGCCGCAGATAATAAAAGTAAATCTAACCTCTCTCCTTGTGCTAATCGGATATGTGTGCTGACTGCTCAGCCCGGTGAAATAAATAAATGTCTTCCTTCTAAATAATCCAAACCCCCGATCACGTGGAACATCTCCATCAGATATCTTCACCTTCTCTAATGAAGAGAGCTCCAGTTTCTGTGGTGCATTTGCTGGTGACTCAAATCTCTCCATCCCTGACATTGTATGTCCCTGGCTTTGACACCGTTATATTAAGATTCACTAAACTGAATCGTCCGGGAGCTCAATATTTTGTTTTCACCGCCTGCAACCCGCGGAATTCCTCATCTCGCCTCCCCCCGCCCCCCGAGTCTGATGTTCTTTCTGTGTTTACAGATTTGTACAGTTTAGATATCTCACCCAATAACTTGCTGCATTTACCCCAAGGGCTTGCTCCTGTACACAAGGCAGGGTTCACGACGCTACCCACAGATACAGCATTAATTATTGTACACATGCGGATAGTTAATCACCTTTTTACTGAGAACTGAAACTTCTTCAGGAAAATAACGCGTTGCTAGAAATTTGCCAGCTCACTGCCTCACAGTGCCATGGAGCCGGGTTCGATTCCTGACTTGAGTCACGGTCTGTGTGGAGTTTGCACATTCTCCCCTGTGATTATTTGTGATAACATGTGATTATTCCTCTCTCCATGCAGACACTGATGCATTGTCTGTATCTGTAAATACTCGATTACCTGTAAAGACTCGCATTCCAACCATTAGCTTGCAATTGAGTCGGTGTCTATATATGCTGTGTTCGTGAACCCAATTCTCCACTCACCTGCTGAAAGAGCCAGACTCCGAAAGCTGGTGATACCAAATAAACCTGTTGGACTTTAGCACTGTGTTGTGAAACATCTTACTGTGTCCACCTGAGTCCAATGCTGGCATCTCTACGTCATGTATAGTTTGCACATTCTACCCTGTCTGCATGGGTTTCCTCTGGGTACTCCCGTTTCGTCTCACAGTCCAAAGAGGTTAGGTGTATTGGCTATGCTAAATGTGCGGGTTACGGGATTTGGGCCTGGGTGGAATGCTGTATCCAAGAGTCGGTACAGAGGCCGGGGCCGAATGGCCTCTTTCTGCACAGTGGGGATTCTATGAATTACTCACCATTTATACAGAACTTTAATTACAATCATTTTGAATTTCCCTTTCAGATTTATTTCATGTTTTTCACGATTCCTAATTTAGCCCGCTTGAAATGTTAATGAACCCCTCAAAGCCGCTTTAAATTATTCAATTTGAATAGTGTAAAACCAGTTCCAGGTAGGGGAAAAAATTATTACATTCCAGCGGTTGCTCAGAAACTGTGGTCATGTTCTTCCAAACAGAGTGGGCTTGTGTCAGATAGAAAGCTATTCTAATAACTTTATAATGATAGCAAGGCAATGCTATAGATGCTATAGAACTGTGTACACAAGTTCTATAACTGCTCCCTAAATGATAACACTAAATCTCCCCGTTTATCGAACACAAATCTTTACGTCTTTCCCTCCCATTAGACTGTGAACATTGCCTCGCTAGTGTTCAAAATGAAAATAAACACCACCCCACTGTGATAGTGCAAGCCGGCTTAAAATAATAAGCATTTCCGAACCTAGGATCGCTCTGACCGTTACGCTGACCAGAAATAATCTTGAGTTAAAATCGGAGCTAACCCGTTGAAGGGTTGCCAGAGGCGTCATTGATATTCCTGTAATGGGAGGTGTCGTCTACTCAATTACTTGATACCGTTTCGCAAAGAAATTGCTTCTTCTATACAAAATGAAATAATTTCACCAACGATTGGTTCAATAAACCCGTGAATGATTGATTTACTGCTAATCTATCGCCCCACCAAAGCATTGACTGCTGCTGGGGCAATGTATAGAGTGAGTATTCAATTCGGAAACAGCCTATTTGGTTAACTGGTCTAAGAGGAGCCTCCGCCCACCCTCATTCATTTATTCTTCCATTGCTTTCTCTCTCCTGTGCTTATCTAGCTCCCATTCGATAAATCCATGGTATTTTCCTCAACTACTACTATATTATTACCACTCTTCGAGTAAAGACATTTCTCCTGAATCCGCTAATGAATTTCCTAGACTGTCTTACGACCTCTAGCTTCGGTTCGCAAATGAAAACATTTTCTTCACATCCACTCTAACAAGCCCTCTACAGAAAAGAGCTCCGGACTTATTCAGCCTTTCCTAATAAGTATAGATTTCCAGTTTTGGTTTTATTCTTGTGAATTATGTTTTGTATCTATTCCAATGCCTGTACATATTTATAATGTAGAGAGCAGAACTCCATACAATGCTCTTAGCCGAGTCTAAGGTTCCATGTATGTTTAACAGAAGTTCTCTGTTTTTCCGTTCCTTTTAGGGGTGACATGGTAGCCAAGTCGGACTATCTCAATATTTACGTGGCTGCACTTCCTATCAGAAGTGAAGTTGTGCTGAAAATTCGGGTAGCTTTTAGCCAGCTCTGCCCTAATTGCCACCCTAATATTTTCTATAGTTTATGTTAAAGGTTAGAAAATTAAGATTACAGATGTCCTAGTGCTATTTGATTAATAAAATAGCACGGAATCGTGTAAAATGCTCCCTAAATCTACCTTCATTTTCCAATATTTTTAGAGAGTCTTTTGCCAGAATCCTCATTATGTAGCTTAATGCACTGTCTGCAATATGAAATAAATGTAAAGAAGTGAAAAGATTTAAGCACCTTCATACCTGAGTTTTTTTTGGTTCATTCAGAATGTGAATAAATGTCTCTCTTAGGAGAGGCACTTTGTTTGTGTGGACACAGCCAGTCAACTATTTCCTAATTCGTTGTCAGCGGAAGATCTGACGTTTGTAGGAACTGAACCCTGTCTAATTACACTCAAGATGACACAAAGCTCACTTTTTCCTCAGCCACTAACATATCCAGCTCAAATTGCAGTGATTAATTGTCAAGTAGGTAGAGTACACCTCAGATATAAATACCAGAGTGTAACAGTAGATTATGGTGCTGCCAGAGGTTTGTGCCAACTGCAAATTAGAAAGTCAAATCTGGCATAACCTTGTTCACTTGGGGCAACAGCTGAATTCACTCTCCCATCACATCCCCTTTCAATTTTCTCCCCAAATTAGCAGTTTTTTCATTGGTGTTGGCTGGGAAATGGTTACTGTCCACAATTCAGAATCTCAGCCAAGTAGTTACTGAATAGTTTATTCCTTACAGTAGGAAGCATAGCTAGGAGTTGTGAATTTAATAAATAGAATCGTTTAAAGGCTAACATGAGAAAAATGACTTTACTGTTCTTCCATTAAAGGGCTGGATGCAAGAAGATGGAATTAGAAAGGGCATCTGAGTGTCCTTGGGCTGGCAGAGACAAGATAGACCAAATGGCCTCCTTCTGTGCTGTAACATTTCTTTGGTTCTAAAAATAGAACAGATTTGTTACTGGCTGGTAAGAAAGAATCTTCCTTTTCCCCAGTTTTGGTAACTCTTTTTTGTTTCTTCATGGGAAGCAAGTACGGTTGGCCACACCAACATAAATTGTCTACCCCTAATTGCCCTTAATGTGATGGTGAGCCATCTTCTTGAACCACTGCACTTCACATAGTATAGATCCACCCACAGTGCTGTTGGGAAGATGGTTCCAGGATTTTGATCCAGCAGCAATGAAGGAACAGCAGTATTGTTCTAGGTCAAGATGATATGTTGTCAAGAAGGGAATATGCCAGTTGGTGTGTTCCCATATATCTGCTGTCTTTGTCCTTCTTGCTGGTAGATGTCATGGATATGGGAAGTGCTGTTAAAGAAGCCATCGCAAGTTGTAGCACTGCATCTTGTAGATGGTACACACAGGCACGATGCACCAATCAAATGGGTTGCTTTGTCCTGGATAATGTCAAATCTCTTGAATGTTTTTGGAGCTGAACCCATCCAGACAAGTGGAAAATATTCCATCAGACTCCTCATGTTTTGTAGATTGTGAACAGGCTTTGGGGAGTCAGGAGATGAGTTACTATGTATAATTCCCAGCCTCTGACCTTCTGTGGTAGTCATCATATTTATATAGCTGATTTAGTTAAGCTTCTGGTCAATGGTGGTTCCCTGGATTTTGATAGCAGGTGATTCAACAATAGCATTGTCATTAAATTTGCTCTCATTAGAGATTCAAGTGAAAATAGTTTAATTTTCTCTGTTGGTATCAAGCCATTCAACTGTAAAGATATCTTTGTTTCTTTATTCTTTTATGTGATTAGCGTTTGTTGCTCATCTCTAATTTTCCTCGAACTGAGTGGTTTGCTCAAACAGTACAGAGGACAACTAGGAGTTAACCACATTGTTGTATATCTGGAATTAACACGTAGGCCGGACTGTGTAAGCGTAGCAAATTTCTTTCCCTGACGGGAAGTAGTGAACCAGATGGGTATGGATGAACAATAATTAAACCTTGCAGTACTGCACACATTCACAGAAGACATACTGGAACATTTTCTAACCTGTGAACCTGGATAGCTTTAACAAACTATTTAACTGTGGGACATCAGCCATGCTCAGGCCTGCCTTGAACTGATGTAAACACACATCATCTTGCAACAGAGCAATTGGGTGATGATCATAACCCTAAAAATTCCAGCTAATTTTTTTCTTTGTTGGCCTTGACACGCCAAAGCCAATTGTGTTGTGGTTGTTATCAAGTAATTCTGCATTTGAGCACTGATTGAATAGGAGACATACCACACTAAGCACTGTAATTGCCAACTCAGGCAGAAACAAAGGAAACTAAAGAATTGCATTTATATAGCATCTTTCCTGATCTCAGGATATCCCAAAATCCCTTACAATTAAATAATTTTGAAGTGAAGTCACTTTGTAATAGAGGGCATGTATAAAATATCACAGGCAGTAATATTATATAATACGTTTAGAAAAGGATATATAATAACCAGGGCACTAGGGAGCATTTCACTACTCTTTTTGTTTACATTCATCTGAGACAGTTTAACAATTCTGCAAAACAGCACCTGTTTTGCAGCATTCCATCAGTACCAGATTGGATTATCAACCTAGAGTCTGTACTCTCCAGTTAGACTTCAGCCCATAATCTTCCAACTCAGAGATATGAGTGCTACTACTGAGTCATGGCTAACATTTCATATTTTAAATTTCAAGCTGGAATTTTCAAATATTGCGTACTACCAAACAAATACTTAAGATGAAAGTGTGTCCAAAACTGAAAGCATAGACGACCCTCCCCAACCCTCCTCCCGACCATGATGAAAATATGTCAGTAGCAATATTATGTGCAACTTCTTCAGAAATTGTCAACTAGGAATAATGAATCTCAATTATAGTTAAACTTTAAAAGAGTGCAGATTAAATTCCTTCTCAGGGAGTATAGGTATGCAAGACTGGACCTGAGCCAAACTGGATCATGAGTACAAGTGAATGAGTTGTACTAACCCTCTTTGACCTCTTGGATGGATACAAATATATTTCATGCACTACTCAAAGAGCAGGTAATTCTACATGACTGTGATTTATAAACACAAGCAATATGTTAAAAACAGGCTATTATCTCATGGCAGTTTGAGGGGTCTATATTTCCTACATTACGATAGAAATTTTGCCTCAGTATAGCACTTCTGATGGCCTTAGACAATGCATAAAATCAAATTCTTATCCACTGCCTTCAGGTTGAGAAAAAAGTTTGAAAAGAATTTGGTTTTCTCAAGGACTGGTTATCTGCTTTTTCATCTGTTTATAAGCATGTCTTCTTACACCTCCACTTCTTTCATTTTTTACTCTGTTTTATTTTGCTTGTTTGCAGAAAGAGATTTTAAAATGTCCTTCTTCTCAGAGTTGTCCATATATATATAAAAGGTATATAAAAGTATATCCTCATTGCAGTTTTGTATTCAGGAAGCATTCTCTCCTACTGCATAGTACAAGGTTGGTTTTCTGTTTATAGGTCCAGAGCTGGTTGAGTTTTGAGAAAGAGGGACTGTTATCTCTGGAAATCAGAGCTCGTTCTGGAAATACAACAGGTGCACATTCTGCAGTTTCATTGATGTTAATGTGACACCATAATGAAGTAAGAATCAGTTGAGAGTTAGGAAAGAGGAATATATTAAGAATAAAAGCAAGAAAAGAGAGAATTCTAAGAGATAAGGAAATAAGTCAATAAACAATTTGGAAAGCAAAAATGAACTGAGATTAAATTATCAAGGAATATAAAACAAAATAGTGAAATACTTTACGGATATGCCAATAAAAAAGGAAGACTGATAGGAATAGGACCATGAAGGGATGGACAGGATAACACCATGCGTAATGATAAATGACAGAAATGTTCAATAATTATTTTCCTTCAGTATTTACCAGGAGATAGAACAGGTGAAAAGACGAGATGAGTAATTAGATAAGTGCATTTAAAATGAAAAAGATGTACAGAATGAACTGAAAAACTGAAACAGGATAATGCCCCTAATCTAGATGGATTGCATTCACATATTTTAAAAAACTCCAGGGAAGAAATTACAAAACACTATTACGAATATTTTATAATTAGTTAGAAAAAGGTGCAATGCCAGGGTACTGGTGAATAGCTAATGTAATTTTTATAGTTAAGATTGGGGGCAGAATAGGTCCACAGAATTAACATCAGTGGAAGGAAAAACAATGTAATTCCTAGCAAAAGGAGGCAGTAGTATCATGGTATTGTCACTAGACTAGTAATCCAGAGGTTAGATTCCTACACTGGTTGATGGTGGAATTTAAATTCAATCAAATATATGTCAATTGTGGTCAAAATTCATCTGGTTCACTAATGTCCTTTAGGCAAGGAAATCTGACATCCTTACCTGGTGTGGCCTATGTGCAACTCTAGATCCATAACAGTGTGGTTGACTCCTAACTGTTCCCACAAAGGCAATTAGGGACGGGCAATAAATACATTAAAGAATAAATTAATATTAAATGAGAAAAAAGAACATTTAGAAACTGGGGAGCTCTATTAATCTATTGTTTGATTATTCCTTTCATCCAAATCTGGGCGATGATTCAGAAGCACAATGCAGTTTAGTCATGGCAATGCAATACTTGTGTTTATTTGCCCAGGATATATTTACGTGAACTGAATTTAGTTCTTCAAATTCACCAAAGTGAAATCTGATACAAAATCATGAAACAAAGATTAATTTAATTTACTAATAATGTACATTTGTGAAGATTAAGATTATTTTTTGGATAAAGTTCAACTTTTCAACACATTTAGCACAACTAAATAAATCTCTACAATAATATTCAATAATAGAATATCTGATTTCTTTCTTAAGAAAGACAACAATCAAACAAGATTTCAGCAAACTAATTTGTGGAGTATCAGAGAAAAACATTTACAGTCTGTAACAAGTACACCTTTTTTAAGACCATGAAAAGGTAGAACAGTAATTAAAACAGCCACAATGTGAAAACAATCCCAAAACCTAAATTTAAGGTTTAGTCAAATTGGAACAGTCTGCAACAGTCAAGTACTCCGGTCTTCTGTTGAACATACTACTTTAAAGTTTTTCTTTAGTGATGTAGCTCAAGTCATGTTGATTGGGAAGTCTCTTCAGACTAAACAGTTACCAAGATATCAGTGAAAGAATCTGTAAGCAAACACGGGCAATTTTTCACAAAGAATGCAGAGAGCTGACTTTTGACATTTTCAAGATTATAAGTAAATTGACTGACATTTTTATCATGGTGAAGAGGAAGTCAGTTCAACTTTTTCAAAGTTAGGTGCAAGAAACATCTTGGAAGTTGCGTAGTCAAAGATACTTCATTTTTAATGAAGGAAAATAGAAATGTAAAACAAGTTAGAAGACATAGCCATTTAAACTTAATGCATAAAAAGTTAAAATAATTTAGGTATGTTTCCACAGCCAAATGAAATTCAAGGATATGGTGAGGAATTGGGAAATGGGGTTGTTATCAATAGAGATGAATGAGCTTATTCAGATAAATAGCCTTCTCTGTTTCTGAAAATTCTGATATATCATAATAAAAGTATTTAAATACTAAAAAGTTTTCTCATTATCAAAATGTCCCAGCTTAAAATTTGCCAAAAGAGGGGGAAAAAAGTTCTGCAGTGGGATCATTGAATGAAAACTTTCCTAGTGGGAGTATTTACTTAAACAGAGCTAACTACTAAGCTTTCCTCTTCTCCTGGTGTATCACTGTCTCACTAAAAACTCTCTCACTAATTGCTGCTGAAAAGACACAGGTTATCTTTATGTAAGTGCCAGGAATAAAGAGCATATTTAAAAAATAAATAAAACTTTTATTAATTTTCATAACTTCTGACCATATACAAAACCTGGCTGTGAGCTTTTATCCAAGATAGTTCTAAATCTTCCTCTAAAATGGCTTAAGTATCTGAAGTTCACCAGAAACTTTGTATATGCAATTCTGAAACTAATATGGCAGTTTAACAATCTCAAAAGAAAAAGATAACTTTCTCAAGTGATTACACTTAAAAGTTGGAAACACTGATCAATTTTAGTAAACGTTATATGTGTAAAGAACCAATGTGAATGAAATTTAAATTATATCAAATACTAATTTCAAAATTTCTCCCCTCCTGAAAGTACTGGGGTAGGATTCTATGGAGAGTTAATGTCAGCAGCTGTTCCAATTTAGGGTGCATTAAAGTCAAGTCTGATCCAGGATTCATCAATATACTCTTCCCAATGGATATTACTACAAAGCTATGATGAACAGAGACTGATATTTTCTTCACTCTCCAGTCCAGAAGTATTGCAGTCAATTAAATAGAACCTGCTATTGTCCTAAGTAAGATCAGCTAAATCAACATAGACATGGGATCTTCCTTTTTTGCATGGGTTAGTAGCATCTTGGCTGGTGCAGTTAATAATTGAATCATTGGACAGCCTATTTTATTACGATTTTTAAATTAGAAACTAGCAGCCAGTTTCTGGACTGTACTTAAGGCAGAAACCCAATGGAATTAAAGTTAAAACAATTACAATCAAATTGAAATGCTGGTATTATGTTTCTTGGCCAGTCGATCACTCTTTCCCTAGTATGAGGTTGTGGAAACACTTACGTGGCAAGTTATGTTTTATGGGAAGCCAAAGCAGTCCCATTAATGGTTGTGGTAGTAGTTATGGGAACAGGTATAATTTTGGCTTCTTCTGGAGGATCGAAGAAATACGCCTGGGGAATAACAACAAAACCATTTAAAAAATATTGCAGAACTAGACACTAAAGCAAGCTTTTCTGTTTTCAACATACACTACGTGAGTTCACGTGACCAACTAGACATTACCATGCTTTAGTTGTAAGTAGAAAATTAAATTTTTCTTTCAAGTTCTTTATTCATTCGTGGGACATGGGCATCACTGGCTGGCCAGCATTTATTGTCCATCCCTAATTGCCCGAGGGCAGTTGAAAGTCCATCAGATTGATGTGGCTCTGGAGTCACATAGGCCAGACCAGGTAAGGACAGCAGATTTCCTTCCCTAAAGTACATTAGCAAACCAAATGGATTTTCTGACAATTGACAATGGTTTCATGGTCATTAATAGGCTTTTAATTTCAGATATTTTTATTGAATTCAAATTCCACTATCTGCTACGGCAAGATTCAAACTTAACTTCCCAGAACACTAGCTGAGTTTCTGGATTAATAGTCTAGTGATAATACCACTAGGCCATCACCTTCCCCATTCACTAAAATTTACATCACATTAGAAGTGAAAGAAAAGAAACACTTGTATTTATATTGCTCCCTTTCTGACCACTGGACGTTTCAAGGGTGCTTTCCAGCTAATGAACATGTTTTTGTGAGTTAACTCAGTAATAAATATTGACCAGAACATCGGGATAAATCTCCTGCTCTTCAAAGGAATCATGAGATTGCTTACATTGCCTAAGAGGCACCTCTGACCATGCAGCACTCAATCAGTACTACAGTGGAGTGTTAGTTGGGGTGGGGTGGGGGTGGGGGGTGGGTGGTGGGGGGGGGGGGGGTGGTGGTGGGGGGGGGGGGGGGGATGGTGGGGTGGGGGGGGGGGGGGGGCTGGTGGTGGGGGGGGGGCTGGTGGTGGGGGGGGGGGATGGTGGTGGGGGGGGGGGGCGGTGGGGGGTGGGGGGGGGGGGGTGGGGGGGGGGGGGGGCTGGTGGGGGGGGGGGGGGGGGGGGGGGGGGGGGGGGTGGGGGGGGGGGGGGATGGTGGGGGGGGGGGGGCTGGTGGGGGGGGGGGGGATGGTGGGGGGGGGGGCTGGTGGGGGGGGGGGGGTGGGGGGGGGGGGGGGGGTGGGGGGGGGGGGGGCTGGTGGGTGGGGGGGGGCTGGTGGGGGGGGGGGGCTGGGGGGGGGGGGTGGGTGGGGGGTGGGGGGGGGGGGCTGGTGGGGGGTGGGGGGGGGGGGGCTGGTGGGGGGGGGGTGGGGGGGGGGGGGGGGGGGGGGGGGGTGGGGGGGGGGGGGGGGGTGGGTGGGGGGGGGGGGGGGGGGGGGGCTGGTGGGGGTGGGGGGGGGGGGTGGGGGGGGGTGGGGGGGGGGGGGGGGGGGGTGGGGGGGGGGGGCTGGTGGGGGGGGTGGGGGGGGGGGGTGGGGGGGGGGTGGTGGGGGGGGTGGGGGGGGGGCTGGTGGTGGGGGGGGTGGGGGGGGTGGGGGGCTGGGGGTGGTGGGGGGTGGGGGGGGGGGTGGGGGGGCTGGGGGGGGGGATGGGGGGGGGGGGGGGGGGGGGGGGGGGGGGGGGGTGGGGGGGGGGGGGTGGGGGGGCTGGTGGGGGGGGGCGGGTGGGGGGGGCTGGGGGGGGGGGGCTGGTGGGGGGGGGGGCTGGGGTGGGGGTGGTGGGGTGGGGGGGGTGGGGGGGGGGGTGGTGGGGGGGGGGTGGGGGGGGTGGGGGGGGGTGGTGGGGTGGGGGGGGGGCTGGGGGGGGGGGGGGGGGGGGGGGGGGGGGGGGGGGGGGGGGCTGGGGGGGGGGGGGGGGGGGGGGGGGGGGGGGGGGGGGGGGGCTGGGGGGGGGGGGGGGGGGCGGGGCTGGGGGGGGGGGCGGGGCTGGGGGGGGGGGGCGGGGGGGGGGGGGGGGGGGGGGGCGGGGGGGTGGGGGGGGGGTGGGGCTGGTGGGGGTGGGTGGGGTGGGGGGGGGGTGGGGGGTGGGGTGGGGGGTGAGGGGGGTGGGGGGGTGGGGTGTGGGGGGGGTGAGGGGGGTGGGGGGGGGGTGAGGGGGTGGGGGGGGTGGGGGGTGGGGGGGGGTGAGGGTGGGGTGGGGTGGGGGGGGGGGGTGGGGGGGTGGGGGGGGGTGGGGGGGGTGGGGGGGGTGGGGTGAGGGGGGGGGTGAGGGGGGTGGGGTGGGGGGTGAGGTGGGGGGGGTGGGGGGGGTGGGTGGGGGGTGGTGGGGGGGGGGTGGGGGGGTGGGGGTGGGGTGGGGGGGGGGGGGGGGGGGTGGGGGGTGAGGGGGGGGGGGTGGGTGGGGGGGGGTGGGGGTGGGGGGGGTGGGGGTGAGGTGGGGGGGGGGGTGGGGTGGGGGGGGGGTGAGGGGGGGGTGGGGTGGGGGGTGGTGGGGGGTGTGGGGTGGGGGGGTGAGGGGGGTGGGGTGGGGGTGGGGTGTGGGTGGGGGGGGGGGGGGGGGGTGGGGGGGGGGTGGGGGGGGGGGGGGGGGGGGGGGGGTGGGGGGGGGGTGGTGGGGTGGGGGGGGTTGGGGGGTGGTGGGGTGGGGGGTGGTGGGGTGGGGGGGGGTGGGTGGGGGGTGGGGTGGGGGGGGGTTGGGGGTGGGTGGGTGGGGGGTGGGGTGGGTGGGGGGGGGTTGGGGGGTGGGGGGGTTGGGGGTGGGGTGGGTGGGGGGGGTGGGGTGGGTGGGGGGGGGTTTGGGGGGTGGGGTGGGGGGGGTGGGGTGGGTGGGGGTGGGTGTGAGGCCCGATTGTCATTGGTGAGACAGGGATGGGTGGGGAGATCACTCTCTGATGGGTCAGATGATCTCTGGTAAGGGGTGGGGGGAGGGAGGAAGCCTGATTGTAGTTTTGGGGGGTGGAATGGGGATGTCAATGGGCCTCTGGTGGGGGGATGTGGCGGGGGGTGGGTGGGGGGGGGGGGAGGGTGGGGGGGTGGGGGGGGGTGGGGTGGGGATGGGGGGGGGGGGGGGGTGTGGTGGGGGGGGTGGTGTGGTGGGGTGGGAGGCCCGATTGTCGCTGGTGAGACAGGGATGGGTGGGGAGATCACTCTCTGATGGGTCAGATGCATCTCTGGTAAGGGGTGGGGGGAGGGAGGAAGCCTGATTGTAGTTTTGGGGGGTGGAATGGGGATGTCAATGGGCCTCTGGTGGGGGGATGTGGCAGGGCGGGAATCCGCTGCCACTCTGTGAGCTATCAGTGGGGCGAAGAAGGGCAGCGGGTTTGGGTAGAGGGGAATGGGTGGATAAGGGAGCAGTTGTATTGTGGGAGTGGGGCAATATCTGTGGGGGCCATCACTCCAGGGCCACTTTATCTGCTTTTTGGAGCCTGGGAGCGATGTGACAGTGGCGCAATTTTGAATTTTTTTTCACTGCGCAGTTCAGAGCTCCGATTGGTTCGGGGCAATAAGCCCCACTCACATTGCGATTCAGACTTGTGATTTTTTTTAGTTTAAGTACGTACAGGGGCGCTTGAGAACAGTTTTTCAAGTTGGATCTGAATTGCGTCCAGATTCAGCACTTAGAAACAAAATGATAAAATCAGGCTCGTTACCAATTTCAAACCACCACTACAAAATATGAATAATGCCACACTTGAAGAAAACCACACACGTGAAAGTGAACATCAAATTCCAAAGGCTTGCTTAAACACAGCACTTCTCAGAGCATGAGATGAGACTTTATAAATTCTTCCAAAACTGTTTGCTGCCAGTTTATTTTAGGTACTGATTATTCATTACTAGAACCAACTTGTGTCACACTAGCTCAGTGCAAGCACTGGGAAAATATCTTTGCAGGCAAGTGGAACATTGCACTCAGGTGAGATCAATGGAAAAACTTGTTTGTGGAGGTCTGAAGAAATGAATATCGACCATAAATAATTTTCATTTACAATATTATTTTGTTAATGTGAAACTTACCAAAAAAATTTGAAAACTGAACTTCAGTTTTTGCATAATAGTTTTTCTTTAGAAACGTCTATGTTTTTCAATAGAGAAACTTAGTACCTTACAGCCAACTGCAAGCAAGGCATGAAGGATCAGAATGACTGCAATAGTTGCTATGGCAATTCTCTGGTTATCGTCACGGACAGCAGGCCAAAATGTCATCAACAGCACTGTGCCTGAAAGGCACATAGCCAGCACTATCGTAATCCAACGTACTATCTCATTTGGAATAATCCACAGTACCTGTAATAGAAACATAGAAAATAGAAGCAGGAGTAAGCCATGTAGTCCTTCAAACCTGTTTCACAATTCATTATGATCATGGCTGATCATTAAAATTAATATCCCGACCCAACCTTTTCCCCATCGCTTGATCCCTTTAGCTTCAAGGGTTGTATCTAATTTCTTCTTGGAATCACACAATATTTTGATCTCAACTACTTTTTGTGGTAGTGAATTCCACACATTCACCATCTTTGGGTGAAGAAATTTTTCCTCACCTCAGTCGCAAAAGGCTTACCCTTATCCTCAAACTATGATCTCTAGTTCTGCACTCCCCCACCATCGGGAACATTCTGTCCGGATCTACACTGTTTAATTTTGTTAGAATTTTATAAGCTTACTAGATCCCGTCTCACTCTTCTAAACTCCAATGAATACGATCCTAACCTACTTAGTCTCCCCTCATTTACAGTCCTGCCAAGGAATCAGCCTAGTAAACCTTTGTTGCACCCCCTCTATAACAAGGACACAGAGAGAAGTTATTTGCTCACACCACAGCTATCCTGAATCTACAATGCAAATTTAATCATTTGTCCTCTTTGCCACAGTCAAGTTGATTGGATTTGTGAAAAACTGTAATTTCAATTAAAAGCTTGTGTGGCGATAATCACTGTGGACCCACAGAGAATATCCAGAAGAACTGCCCGACTCAACCTGTATCCATATAACTCTTGCCTGGAGTTAAAATTCAGACTTATATTGATAAAGTTGTCCTGATATGCAGTACCCTCATTTGCAACATTCTCTAGAATAACAAAATCTTAACTTGGAATAATCTTTTCTGAGAAATGCATTGACATTTAAGAGGTCCTTCAATCCATTAACCTTCCATTGTTGGAACCAGCCTACCAATCCTTCCTTTGATCCGTCCATTCCCCATCTCCAATCAAATATCACTTCAGCACTTTTTCAGATTTGAGGTGGACATCAAAATAATAATCAATTTCAGTTCACGCTTGTCTCACACAATTAAGCTTATAAAATGGCCAAATATCCTAAGTTTAGCCTGAGATGTTGATTTTCCAAGAATTAATCACCCAATTATTGTTTGTAACAGAATCTCAGATAGGACCTGAAAATTCAAATATGGTGCAAAGTATTTAAATCCAACCAAACTAAAACCAAAGAAGCCAGTTGATAAAATGTGTGAAAGGTCATCTACTGCTGTCATCTGTACTTTTGATCTGCTCTCTGACTTTGCCAATCTGCAGATCTTTCACCTGATGTGGAGATGCAGGGGTTGGACTGGGGTAGGCACAGTAAGAAGTCTCACCACACCAGACGAGCTTTCGGAGTATTACTCCATCATAGGTGAATGGTGATGAAGGAGCAATGCTTCAAAAGCTTGTGCTACCAAATAAACCTATTGGACTTTAACCTGGTGTTGTGAAACTTCTTACTGATCCTTCATCTCGCTGTTCACAGCTCCTTAGCAGATAATAAATATAATAAATACAGTGAAGATCATTGCTAGTAACAACGAATTCCATTATTTAACAGGACCTGCACCCCTAAAGCTAATAACCATTTTTGTCTTTCTATTCCTTATTAATATTATGATTAGTGCTCCTTTGAGCATTTCTTTCTGATTCTAAGTTCCTAATGTGTTCATGCAAGCTTTTCTATTCTATTGGCTCAAGACATCACACCATTTCTCGACTGAACTCATTCCTCCCTAAGTTATAAAAAGAAAGTTATACTTACTGCAGTGGGAATGTAAATAAACAGTGAATATCCATAGACACACACTATCTCCAAGAACGAATATGACACAATGTTCATCACTTTGTTATTTCTCCACATCAGAAAGCCCCAGAGAGCGAGAGGAATGAGCCAGGCATAGGTATAGATTGCTGTAGCTGCTATAGAAACTGCAGAGGGATATATAGTTACACTTCAATATTTATCACAAATGAGTTAGTTACTGAAATTAAGAATAGAAAAATGAAATGTTTGCAATATGTTGGTGACTACATAAACATTGTTCAATGTGTTTTCCATGTTGTGCATTTGGTCTGAAACTGACTGTATTTTATTAAAACAATTGCAATTATGTGGCTCTATCTAGTGACTGATCAGGAATGAATGTCTTCTTAAAAACAGCATTAAAATCATTCATCGTATAATAGAGATTAGATATTTTATGATTGGGGATCCCAGTTTCAATTAAATCATAAAACATAGTTCACAATAGATATTGGGTAAACGAAGAAAAATTAGCATTCAGCCTACCCCAATTTTTGGATTATAATCCCACCATAATAAGAGACCAATTTAATTTTGTTCATAATAAAAAAATTTAAAAAGAAGAGGTTTAGAAGGCCAATACGACTTTAATAAACGACTAGCACTTTATCTCATATTACTATGGAAAAAAATAGCTATAGAAGTTTGCATCCTAGAAAAGGGCCAAAAAATTAATTGCACTTGGCTGGTCTCTTGGAAAGTTTAGCCACAGCCAATTCTTACTCCATACATTTTCATATTCCTTTTTCAGATATCAATCAATGTCCCTGTTAAGAGGATTTTACCTCCACCAGTCAAGCATTCCATGTCCTAACAGCACACTGCAAAACGATTATTTTATTTTCCATTCTCTAATTATAGGTTCACTTAGCAGTGCAAAATATATTTTACCATTTAACTTACCTAATCCCTGCAAACACACAACTACCATCATATTTATCACAAATGAGTAGTTACTGAAATTCTTAAGAATAGAAGAATGAAATGATTGCAATATGTTGGTGACTACACAAACGTTGTTCAATGTTTTTTCCATGTTGTGCATTTGGTCTGAAACTGACTATGTATTTCATTAAAACAACTGCAACTATGTAGATATATCTAGTGACTGATCAAGAATGAATGTCTTCTTAAAAACAGCATTAAAATCATTCATCCTATAATAGAGATTAGATATTTTATGATTGGGGACCCCAGTTTGCATTGAATCATGAAACATAGTTCACAATAGATGTTGGGTAGACGAAGAAAAATTAGCATTCAGCCTACCCCTAGGCTAAGTAATCTCTTTCAGAAACTGTATTAGTAGCTTAATGGCCCCACATTACATTAGTAACTATACTTCAACAAGTATTTAGAGCAGCTAAAGAATTATCACCAGAGTCCTGGCCAAAATTAATCTCTCAATCAACAAAACAAAAAACAAATTATCTTAAAGTCTATTTATTAGTGTCACAAGTAGGCTTCCACTAACACTGCAATGAAGTTACTGTGAAAATCCCCTATTTGCCACTGTTTGGATACACTGACGGAGAATTTAGCACGGCCAATGCACCTAATTAGCATGTCTTTCGTTTCAGTGAGAGGAACCCGCAGCACTTGGAAGAAACTTATACAGACATGGGGAGAATGTGCAAACGCCACAAAGACAGCAATGTGAGGCCAGAACCAAACATGGATCCCCAGCACTATGAAGCAGCGGTGGTAACTATCGCACCATCCCTTTTACTAACATTGCTGCACCCTGCCGTGTAAAGATTTCCTATATTACAATAGTGACTGTACATTAACTGTAACGTGTTTAGAG
Organism: Sphyrna mokarran; assembly: GCA_024679065.1. Lineage (NCBI taxonomy): Eukaryota > Metazoa > Chordata > Chondrichthyes > Carcharhiniformes > Carcharhinidae > Sphyrna > Sphyrna mokarran. The sequence continues at coordinate 58,620,753 of JAGIQG010000009.1, forward strand.
ATATCCAGGGGCCTTAAATAAATATTTCTCTATAATTAGCTGCAACATAATTTGGAACGTGCTGAACACATAACAAGTGCTATGGTCAAAGTTCACAATGTAGGTCATTGTCAGTGTTGGAAAACAGTGCAAGATTAGAAAATCATGAAGTCGTGGGTGGGATTAAAAAGAGGGCTGAAGATGGTAAAACATTCTAAAGATATTTTGTGAACTGCAAAATTTGTTTTCATTAAAACACAATAAAGATGCTGGAAGGGGCTCTAGCATGTAGTATGGAACACAAGGGCTTTAGGAGAAACAAGAATGGAAAGTTCAGAGATGAAATCATCATGAAAGTGGTAAAATAGATTGTAAAGTTCTTTATTTCATTGTATCCATCTCCCACTGAATATGGGCAGACAACAGCTCCTTAGTCGCGACCAATTCCAATTTGAAATCAACATCAGAAAAGTGCACCAATTGTTTGGATGAAGTCGCTCCCTTGCTGGCAATAAAAAGTGTTTAGGCTCCATTCAACACTGCCCCAAGGTGGAATGCCCAGACTCATAATAGTGGGAGCTGGAAGTACCCAGAACTTCAGTCGCTTATGTCCATATTACAAACATTGTGCCTTTTAAAGAATATTTTTAAATTAAATCTTTAAAAATCAAAGAAGCCCAAGTATTTTTCCCTCACCTTTATGGAATTCAGGTACATAGCGATAACCACGCTGGCCACGATGAGTAAAGAAATTAGCAAGGTTGCCACTAATTGCTATTGCAAACACCAGAGTGGCACATATCCAGAAGGGACCTAATTAAAACAAATTTCAAAAAGAAAGCTGTTATGTTCCTCTTTATACCAAGTAACAAGACAATACCTTTGAGCCTTTGAATGTATTTTCTTAATTTAAAAATATTACAGAATGGTAGTTCTCCTTAATTTTGAAACTTTCACAAATTAAATAGTCATGGACTTTACTCCTACGTTATGTAACACATACTGATTAAGACAGAAACTGATCAATAATCATGGACTTCAATTCCTGTACGATACTTACGTACATTTTAAATATCAACATTTCCTTTGGGATGTTTGAGTGAAAGATAAGGCATAACAAAGAAAAATAAGTTGGAATTGAACTTCTTTATTTATCTATGATTTTCTCCTTTTCTGAGTTCATTCATGTCTTTTACTCTCCCTACTTCCTTCATCCATACAATCTTCTGGCATTTTGAGCATCTTCAATTTCCTTCGCCCCTACATTGACAGCCATGTATTAGAACAATCTTGGCCCCAGGTAACATAATTGCTTCCCCAAATCTTTCCACCTCTCTTCCTTTATGGACATGCTTAAAATCAGTCTTGTTCACTAAGCTTTTGGTCACCTGTCCAACTTTTTCTTTGGCTTTGTATCAATCTTTGTTTGGTTATGTTTTTATAAAATATCTTGATGTTGCAAATTATTGTTCATTCAGCATAGGGCAATAAAGGCAACTCTAGGACCTCTGCTGAGTCCAGCAAATTTGACATTGATTGGATTCAATCTAGAACCTTACTGTTCTATATTGCTTGGTTCTGCATATTCGACTCCAGTCCCCTATTCAAACAGTGGGGAAGGGAGGTGGTTTTAAGCAGCTTTTTAACTCAACAAGTGCAATGACACTTTTGCACTTAGATTTAAAGTTTATTTCCAGAAGACACACTGAACTGAGATTTACTGGGCTCAATACTTTTTATGTTTTTACTTGCTTACATATCATATAGATAGATTTATTTTGGAAAATAAATATCTTATTCAGTAGTCATGCGGTTTATTTTAAAACAAACAACAATTCTTCTCTATTGACCATTGTAAATCACAGATACTTACCATAAAGATCTGGATTACTGCGGATATACAACCTCACAAAATTTTTGCCAGGTAGTGGTAAAAGGGAACCTTTTATTCTGTCCAACACCTATGATGCAGAAAATAATTCTTCTAAAATATCATTGCTATGTCAATGTTTCAACCCACTAATTCCAGTATTTATCATTAATTTAAAAAAATTAATCTAACAACTGGTTACTACTGAATTAGCTGAGTTTGGGGACAGTGATAGTTGGCTCATTTGATCTTATGGGGATCAAAGGGGAAACAAATAAGCTAAGATTTCCTTTCCAGATCATTGCCTCTCTGAATGTGAATGAACAGACTGATGCCCTTTACAGTGCAACAATCTACTGCCACTCACTGCTAAGAATGACATATGAGGATGGTTGCTTTGTTAATGTACCAGAAACTGTTAGCACAATAGAACCAATCCATGATACCAAGCAATGCTAATGTGGGCAGGATGAGAGAAAAGGAGAGAAGTGGAATAAAAATACATCAGTTAAAATGTTTCCATTTTTATTATTATAGATAACAGAATGCCTGATGGAAAAACTAAACTCGGTGTCTACCTGGTAGGTGTCCACATCAAAAAATGTTTGATAATAATCAAATGTCCAAAAAGGAGCACTCTTCTTTTGTCCTGCAAGCAACTGCAAAGGAAAAAATGGCAAACATGGTCACAAAGATTCTAATAAATTATCAGCTTTTCTTTACAAGAAACAAGAGTCAATTCAATTCTGGGAAATGCCACTTTCTCTGAGTAAACATAAATACAGAAGCCAGTTAAAAACAGCTCAAATTAAACGTACAATTCATAGCTACCAACAAATAATGATTCTTCTTCCGAAATAACTCAAGTGAAAATGAACCATGAATTATTTCTAACCAAACATTACAAATAAGGTAATCAAACAACCAGATAGAATGACAAACTGATAGCAGTCAGGGTTAGAAGGATAATTGAGTGTGCTTCTGGAGCAAAACTGCAGTTAGAGCTTGTGTGTTAAGGTGCCCAGGTGGGATTGATCAGTGGAAAAGGTTAGGATTTTTCAGCCCAATTTACTTTTCCTGTTCCCAAAATTCAAATTATTATATTTTAAAATTGTATTTTGGGATACACAAAATAAATCTAACTTTTGTACATTTGCCATTATGAAGTTGCTCACCTCTGCTTTATCAGAATCTTCATTCCCCAGTAAATCTTCGTCCTCATCTCTTCCCACCTCGCCTGGTGGGCCTCTCTGATTTTTAGGTTTATCATTGGCGTCCGTGATGCTTATTGTGGTGGCATCGGGATTTGCTGCCAACAAGTTTGTGGCATCATCAAATTCTTCGAACAACACAGGAAACAATACCAAAACATTAAACATCATTGGAAAATTAGACTATGCTAAAGACACTATATAAATACAAGTCAATGTAAATTAATGAATCAAGTTCTGTTAACATGGAAATAATAGCACAGTAAGTTCTCCAAAAATGAATACTGAGTTAACATAGGGAGTCACCAGTGAATTAGTTCTTATCTTTGGTGTCACTGTAACCTATTCTTGAACCACTAACCAACTTTCACACAGCAGCTTTCAAGCCACTATGCACTTATCAACAATAAAGCTAAATTAAGAAATAAAGTTTCCAATACTTGAATTAAAAATAGGGTTTAATTTATCATACCTAGGAGTATAAAGAACTTAAATACATGTAAGTGATATCAGTTCTTCAAAAGTTAGATGAAGAAGAAAACAGACAGATTGGAAAATGATTAGATTATGACCTGAAATCCAGTTATCAAATACCCAATAAAATGGAAAATGCAATTCCAGTTTATTATGTGAGCAACCCAAAAATTATGTCCTAAGCACTTAATAAACCAGATTGAGGAACATGAACAAAGAACAATGAACAAAAGAACAAAGAACAAACAGCACGGGAAACAGACCCTTCGGCCCAACGAGCCCGTGCCGCCACCCCGATGTTCCCGCCTCTACCCGGGATCCCTATCAACGTTTATAGATCTATGGAATAAAAACCAAATTTGAGACAATTTAGGGAGAATTTGTTTAGCCAATTAGCCTAAGAGCACATTTTTGGGATGCGGGAGGAAAGCGGAGCACCCAGAAAAAACCCATGCAAGCACGGGGAGAATGCGCAAACTCCCATAGACACCGGCCGAAATCCATGTACCTGCACAGCACAGTGATAGTCACTGAACTGTCATGTTGAAGAGTTGGTAAAGAAAATAAAAATGGCAGATGGATCTAAATGACATACCATCAGTGTGGGAAGCCTGCAACTACAGCATGATAGGTGGATAGACTTTTTCCATAATAAAAAGGTGTACTTATATTGCTTTCCCAATCAGAAATGTTTATATATCTATTTATATTATAAAAGTTGACATAAAAAGCATTACTGAAGAATTGTGATAAGTAAATTTTGTTCAGAGCAAGATGTATATAAAGGAATATTTAGAATTGTTCTTTGTGCTTTGACTTCGGCATTGCTCCATTAATTCAGAAGACTTCAAAAGCAATGATGAAGATTGATAATTTTGATCCAAACAATCTTGATGAAGGTTTCATCATTTTAAAAGATTAGGAGTAAAAGAGGAGGGAAAGTAGAACTGCTTTCCATGAATTACAACAAACATACGAAGGAAAGCCACTTTAGCAAATTATATAAGTAGCTTCAGAAGGTAATTAAATATGAGTGCTGTGTAAGAGAGTTTAGACAGTTATTTTTGATGGTTAAAAAAACGAAAGCAAATATCACAGCATTCAAAAACCAATCATGAAATTCAATTACCTTGAAATTGTAAATCGTCTGCTGCTGCCATTTACTTGATTGTTAGAACTATCAAATGATAGCTTTAAAAAGATTTTTTAATCTGCAAAACAAAAATACCAGCATATAGAGTTTCTGCCCCATCAGAAATGGCACTACATTTAGGCCGTTATAAAACTTCTCTCAACACAAGCCATGGGAATATTTCTGCTATAAAATATCCAAAGTTATATGTATAAAAAATTCAAAAACAATACAAAATTTAACACAAAAACAATCCTTTGCACAAACAGAATACCAGATAGGTTCGCATTTTAGCGCATTGTTCCTATGCCACGCACAAGCTTGTTTTTGGCTGTTCAGGAAGTCATTATAAAGCATGCATTACATTCCTGATGTTCTGGTAACATATTAAATGATGCATTCTTGTACTATTGTTATGCATGCAACACAATACATGAGAATAATTTTCAGTATTGGCTCCCCCCATGATAATTAATCCTCAACTATATTCTGTACTGATTAAAAAAGAACAAAGAACAAAACAGCACGGGAAACAGGCCCAACAAGTCCGCGCCGCCACCCCGATGTTCCCACCTCTACCCGGGATCCCTGTCAATGTTTATAGATCAATGGATTAAAAACCAAATTTGAGACAATTTAGGGAGAATTTGTTTTGCCAGTTAGCCTAAGAGCACATCTTTGGGATGTGGGAGGAAACCGGAGCATCTGGAGAAAACCCACGCAAGCTCCCACAGACACAGGCCCAAATCCATGTATCTGCACAGCACAGCAATAGTCACTGAGCTGTCGTGTTGCCCATCAAATGGTCCAGGTCAAGCGTATACTAACAACGTGAAGCACTAGGATTCTCTTGAAAAAAATCCAAGAGCAGCCCTCTCATGACCCATCGTGTGTGTGCCCCTTGTTAGACAACAAGGTGGACCAAAGCACCTGTAGGATAAAAACAAGTACATCAATATCATCATCTATTTACATACTTCCCAGGGACTCCCAAGGATCATGATCCCTATTTTAAATCAGTTTTCTATACCCCTCCATTCCCATTCTGTTCATGTGCCCATCTAAGTATTCCTTAAATAACTCCAGAGTACCTGCCTCCACCACTTTACTTGGCAGCGCATTCCATACCCCCCCCACCCTCTGTGTGAAAAAACTCCCTCTAGCATCCAAATTATACCTTACCCCCCTCACCCTAAGCCCGTGACCCCTCGTGCTATTCGAGTCCATCCTAGGAAAAAGCTTAACCCTGTTTACTCTATCTATACCCCTCATAATCTTGTACACCTTTATTAGATCTCCTCTAAGTCTACGTCTTTCCAAGGAAAACAGTCCCAATTTGCCTAACCTCTCCTCGTAACATTAAAGGCCAGCTGTTGTACTCAATACCCCTTCCTATAAAGGCTAGCATACTATATGCTTTCTTCACAACCTTCTCCACTTGCTCTGCCACCTTCAGAGACTTGTTCACCTGCACCCTCAGGTCCCTCTGCATTTCTATACTCCTAATAGGTCTACCCTTTATAATATACCTGCCCCCTACATTCTTTCTCCCAAAATGCATCACCTCACATTTATCAGGATTAAATTCCATCTGCCATCTATCTGCCCAAGCTACCAGCCTATCTATGTCCTGCTGCATTGCCTGATGATGCTCCTCACTATCCGCAAGTCCAGCCATCTTTGTATCGTCTGCAAACTTGCTGATCACATGATTTCATGTGGTCAAGATAGTTCATAGGAAACTTGCATGGCTGCTATCTCCCTGCTTCTGGCATTATTGTTTTGCTTACTGACTGTACTACTAATCTTCCAGTAGAAGTACTTCCTTTAAGAATGTGCATTCATGAATGCCAAGGAGACTAATTTTGAAGGTTTGGATCTTAACCCTGTTTGTTAATCTACTTTCTCCTTTCCCCGTTTCTATACAAAAAGTAGTTGAGGCCAAAATGTAGCCTCATTTCAAGAAGAAATATAGTTCTTGGAGCCAAAGGGATCAAGGGGTATAGGGGTGGGAAGAAGGGAAATCAGGATACCAATTTCGATGATCAGCCATAATCAAAATGAATGGTGGAGCAGGCTTGAAGGCCTACTCCTGTTTCTAGTTTACTTGAAGCACCATCAAGCAGCAGAGATGATTAAAGCAACATTAGTACAGTCAATGCAACAAAGGCCCAGTTTGCATAATCCCGACCTTCTTCCACAGCAGGCCCAGTGGTTTCACATTATCATCTCCACTGGGATAAATCCTACCCTGGGGTATCACCAATCTGTGCCTCAGGACAGTGTGGTGCTGGAGCAGCTGCTGACATAACTGGGTTTGGGGGGGGGGAAAGAGTTGGGGGTATTACCATGGTGACAATTAACCCCTACTATTACCATGGTGACAATTAACCCCTACTATTACCATGGTGACAATTAACCCCTACTATTACCGGGGGCAGGGTTAAGTTCCGCTGCGTTGGCATAGAGACAGGCCCGGGCCTCCCCTCAGCGCGGGGCCTGACCTGAGGATCTGCATCCCGGGCAGCAGCCTGTGTTTACACCGGCGGTTAGACCTGGATCCGGAGCCTGAGCCGGATGCGGGGGCCGTGGGAGCGGGGCCTGAGCCTGAGCCGAAAGTTTGGAGCTGGATCCGGGGGCCGTGGGATCGGGGCCTGAGCCGGAGCCCCGGATCCGGGGGTCACCGCCTACGACCACTCTGTCACCCTGCCGCAGATATTAATATGCAGCCGGATAAAATGTCGGAGCCAGTCCCGCCTTTGAGCGAATCTCCGGCGGCAGCACTGGCTCTGGCCGATCCCACAACTTACTACTGATCCGACTGGTTCCCGACTGTGAGCAACAGCAGCGGTATAACACAGCTGTATATCCACCCCCTCCCCTTCTCTGGTTCACTACTCACTGAAATTATATCTCGGATTTCACACAAAACATTTCCTTTCTCTGCGACCAATGAATTTCAGTTTTTATCATTTGGGATCTCAGCCAACTCCTCCTCCCAGTAAACTCTCTCGGAAATGATGTGTTGAGTCAGTGTTCACTGGAGGCAGTAAGAAGTCTCACAAACACCAGGTTAAAATCCAACAGGTTTATTTGGTAGCAAAAGCCACTAGCTTTCGGAACACTTGCTGTCCCAGTCCCAACACTGGTGTCTCCACATACTGGAGGCAGAGCGGAGAGGCCTGCGTGGAGATGGGGAAGCTGGTTGTTTACTTGGAGACACTGATCCTGGTGTTCATTGCCTGTTTGTACACAGCAATTGGCAAAATCCTGCACCTCCTGTTTCCCCAAATGGTAAAGAAGATCATGCTGAAAGCGGGGCTGAAAACTACTATGACACTCAATCCAAAGTTCGAGTACGAAGATTGGGGCCCAACATTCTTCAGTTTGCGCTTTCTCGGTTCCGTGGTTCGTAACCTAATCCGAAACTGTGGAGATGAAGCTTTTCAGGGGTCGTCTGCTCCCAATACCCGGGTTGTTGATTTGGAGAATAAAGAACATAAAATACTTGATTTTGTGAAAGGTATGTTCCAACTTTAGCATTAAAGGTAGATAATAACAAGTAGGAACTTTTCTGACAATAGTTTTGTGGTTTGGACTTCCACCAAAGTCATTTAGTTGAACCTATTTGCACTTTTAAAATGTAGCTGGATTCCTGGATGGTAAATGCATAATCTGGTTGTGGAAATGAATCTGAAAGGTGCTGGGGTAAATTTGTATTGAGTTAGTGAGGTAGTAGACTGCACCTTACAAATAAATCATATTGGATTCGAAATGTGAACTCCGATTCTCTCTCCAAATCAGAATTTGCCAAAGCTTGAGGCTTTCAAGAACTTTCTGGTTTTATTTGAGTGTGCTCAACAATGTTAAAATTAAGGAAAACATTCAGTTTTGTGTGGACTTGACAGAAATAACTTACGTAAATGGGCCCCTTCTGCTCTCCCTTCTTTATCTTGTGTAACAAGAAAATCTCTTCAGAAATCTCTTGGGAAAATCTCTTGAAAAAATCTCCAATCATTTTGAAAGAATGCAAATATGTCTGCAGTAGGTTGTAACAGTTGGACTGCATTTCACTGGCGTTGAGCAATCAAGCATGCAATACTAGATACTGGTATTCTACTCAAACTTGCCCCTATTCTGATGACCACCTTTGTGAAGAGCTGCATCAAGCTGTGGATAAACCTGGGTGCACAAACATAAAGGGAAGCAGCACAGAGGGCTGGGATACTCAAGCAGAGGCTATTTAGCAGGCTTCCCACTGGGTCTCAATGAGTCTCTGGGCACTTTTTTCTGGCACAGTCAATTCAATGCCATAAGTCTCTAGGCCTGCTAGCCTCTCCCTCACTATGGTCACGATTGCAGGAGAGGGGCAGCAGTGAGACGTTGGGGATGTCATGGGATTGGCCAGCTATTAGGAGCCAGCAGCACAGAGCTACCACACATGTGGCGACATTGGCACTAACATGTCAGCACATGCCCAGTGGCCCCTCAACACTGTGCTATTGGTCTCTCTGGTGGGAATAGGCCCTACCCACTGATTTTTCACATAATTTGTGTTAATGCACTCTGCAGTGCATAGAGTGCGGGAGATTCATTTTGAAAATACCACTTCGCAAAAAAACAGTAGGATTTACTCCAGCTTTTACATAAATTTGACATGCAGAATTTTTTGGGAGGCCAAATATCACTACATGCTGAGGTTTTATCTGTCCCTGATGTTGCAAAGGATACATCTAACCACATTGCCTGAGAATATTCTATTCAATTTTGTGGCACCCAGCTGGACCTTATGGAAAGGTTTAAACAGAAAAATGCCTTTGATCGCAAATAGTGTTTTGCATGTAATGCTTTTGGAATCCTGTAGGAAAAGGAGATGGTGGATCCAGTTAGATGGGTTCCCCAAACAAATTTCCAAAATAATTTGGCAAAATGCCTCATTGCCAAAACTTTCAAATTGGTACCAAAGCATAGCTTGGCTGATGAGAAAAAGAACCTTCCCCAGTCAAATCCTGGAGCTTCATCTCATCTGCATTTGTTCTAAAGGCTGTTGCAGTGTGGAAGAAACTATTGTTTAACTTCTGGAATGTGCATTTGCAAAACAGGTTTAGAAAAATGTGCAGTGGTTTTTGTTGGCGTTCATCCCAAGTAGCTCTGTAATGCAATACTCTTGTGCTGTACAGGCTCTTCTGAGGGACACACACTGAACTGAACATCAACTTTGACTGGAGGTTCATAAATGTTTTGAAAGACTCTCTTTGGTCTTCTGGAAACCTGTTGATCTTCTAGTGCAAAGAGCTAGTGATGTCCACATGTTGCAGACTGGCACATTCCAAGGTCCAAGAGTACATCTTGAGGCATGCACTAAAATTTTGGTACAAAGGCGCAGTGGAGAAAAGCCATTTTCTAAGACCTTCCCAGCACAGTACAATGAGGAACCAGAATTTGTGGAAAACCCTTCTAATTGTATATAAAAGCAAAATATGGCAGATGCTGAAAATCTGATATAAAATAAAAAATGTTATAAATACTTAGCAGATTGGGCAGCATCCATGAAGAGAAGCAGAGATGTTTCAGGTCAATAATATTTATCATGCGTTCTTGTTGCAACTTGATAGCCATCAGGATACAGACAATGTCGGATACTTTTTTCCTCCCTTTAGCCATTTGACATTGAAAAGGGACCATGTCTGTATAAACACAATCTTCAGATGACTGAAATGACCACTTTGTGAAGAATGGGGTCCAAACTAGACTTAGAGCAACACCAGAAACAACTTGCACTTGACAACCAGGTTCTTATGAGCAAATGTGAAACAGCATCATTCTCACATGCCCAGAAGGACAGTTAACATATAGCAGATGGATAGCTCCCCTAATCAGTAAATGCACTATGGTGTAAAGTCTTATCCAGCAGAATATCCCACAATGTCATGCACTTCTTTGACAAGATAACTTAAAGCTTTTTATTTCATTCAAATAGTTTGTTTCATTATGGAGAAGTTACTGTTTTAGCTTTTTTTGTCTTTGTTTTAAATATATATGCTTTTGTGTTCATAGAATCATACAGCACCCAAAATGATACTTTACTCTTTAAAAGAGCTATCCAATTAATTGTACTCCCCTGCTCTTTCCTTATACAGTTTCAAATATAAATATATAAACCTTAAAATTACTAATGGATCTACCCTTTCAAGCAATGCATTCCCAATCAAAATAACATTGCAGAAGAAAGAAATCTTATCTTCCCTTGTATTTCCTTTGCCAAATATTGTAATTCATGGTGACAAAATTCCTTGAAGAGAAAGATCCCTTTTTCAATACAAGATAGGTATTGTATATTTATATATTGTATATTTAAAAGGTGCATGTAATTTACACTAATTCATCATTATACAGCATTTTCAATGTCAATCGATAGTTACAAACTTTCCTTATTGTTCTACAATTCTTTATAACAGCCTTTTATGTTGAGATAAAAAATGGTAATATACAAGCAGAGAAGTTGGAACATAATTTAACAAAAGTAAATGCTAATGCTTATCTATTTTTCCCTGGTAAATCTGAGTTTATTTTCTCCCTTGGTTGGACATTTCACTGCACATTGCCTTGTACAGTAATCTATTGTGTAAGTAAACTTCAGCACATTCTTATTCAAACTGATATTAGTTATCTGTTTAGCATACCTGAACGCTGCAGCTGATTGTTAATTCTCTCTATCTTGTACATCAACACACATAGAATAACTTTTTTTTTCCAGAAAATAGGCCACTGGTGTTGAACTTTGGAAGCTGCTCCTGACCCCCATTTCTTTTCAAGTTTGCTGAGTTCAAGCAGCTTGTCAAAGATTTTTCCTCTGTAGCTGATTTCCTCATTATCTACATTCAGGAAGCTCATGCCACAGGTACAAAAAGATTCCTAGCTAAAAAAAAAAGCCTTTTCGAATTTGTTTATCTTCATTGAACTGTTTAAAACTGTACCATCCATGTTTATTGAAAACTGGTAAATGCTTTGCTCAATATGCTAAGTTTACCTATCCCAGGTTTTTATCCCCAACCTATTGGTAAGCTGATCCTAGCTGAAACTGGTAGTGCCAAACAGTTAGCTAAGGAGTGAAATCCTCCAGAATTCCTCTACTGATCAATAGCTAATGAACCAAGTTAGAAACTACAAATATGTATTGATGTTAGATGAATATACAATTAGCTGAGATTGGTGTCATGGTCAAATACCTCAAATACTTACTGTTTAGGCAATCACAAACGAATGTTATTTGGGGACAATGCCCGAGGGCTGCTGCCAACTGAGAAAATGTGAGCATTTGTTTTGGAGAGAGAAAACTAGGGCTTGTAACAGGGACGAGATTTCATCCTTTTTGTCTACTATAAATAGTAGTAATTGCTATAGATATGTTTTTTATGTTTAAGGAAACAGTTTTAAAGTTTTTTTTGGATAGGTAGTTGGTAAGTCTGGAAGGAATACAGCTGAGATATTGGGAAAATAGAATAATTACTTGTTTTAGAAATGTAGTGTTTACTTAGGAGAGAGCTAATGGACTTTTGTTTTAAAAAAAAGGTCCTCTGGGGTTTTTGATTAAACGAATTGAAGGTAAGTTTGGGCATGCAAGGTCATGTGATACTGTGGTTAATGGGAGGAGCTGGGTATTGCAGAGAGAGAAGAAAAACATCTTTTCAGTTCTGATTGGGGTTAGTTTAGAGACAGTGGTCAGTAAGCTACTCTTACCACAAAAATTCTCTAAAAGTTTCAAGGCTGTTTACCCTCATAGCAAATATATTTATGGGTGCTAACTATTTAAAGTGGCTTTGAGTCTGTAAGAAGGATGTTGCTTATTTGGAATTTAAACAGTGATAAGTTAGAAATTAGAATTATTTATTTTCATTTTTTTTCAATGGGTAATAGTTAAGCTGCTTCATTTTTTTTGAATGGAAGTTAAACTGTTATCAACTATTGTTTTACTATAAAAATCTGTAATTTGCCAATGGTATTATTTCTAGAGTGAAGCATCCTGTTCTCATGTTTATGCTAAAAATAGAAGAACAGTTGGAGTTTAGTCTGGCTTCCTAACGTAATGTAATTTGGGATCCAGGTCCAGGTTCCTAACATTACATTATTACTTCAGTGAAGTTCTTCTTTCTCAGTTTTGAAATCAAAACTATATTGCCCCTTTTTTTTAGTTATACAAAGCTTTTAATAAGTGAATAGGTCTAGCTGATGCCCACTTTTGATTAGTTAGCAGTGATCCCTTTATGGAAGTGCTTATGCATGGACTTTTGTTTTCAAAAAAAAGGTCCTCCGGGGTTTTTGATTAAACGAATTTTCGATTCAGCTGTAGCATACTCCATAGTCAGCCAGCCTGTTGGCATAGCCTGTCGTGGCTCATAAGTAATAGACTAGATGTTTCAAGTGTGGTTGCTACTGTAGGAACTATATTCTAACATGAGTTGATATCCTTTGAGGGGAAGAAATATAAAAAAAAATGTTGCCCCCCCCCCCACCTGCTGCTTTGTTTGCTCTATCCACTCTGTCCTGCACCCATCAATCCTGGTGATGTCCAGTAAATATTTAGATGCCCTATTGGATTAAATATCACCTGTTATGCTTTCTTCCTTACATAAATAACATTTGAGTGTTTTGATTTGTTGCGTTTGACTAGTTCTACTCACTACCAAGTTAAGAAATCCCAGTTTTCTATCTCACCTACAATAAAATGACATGGTTTTGGTGCAGTCTTTTCAATAATTGCTCAGTTTTGTCCCTATTTATCCCAGATGACTGGGCTTTCGCAAACAATGTGGATATCAAACAACACAAAACATTAAGTGACCGTTTTGACGCAGCAAGGCTATTGCTAAATGAGGAACCTTCCTGTCCAGTGGTAGTGGATACTATGGATAATGTGACTACTGCCAAATATGGAGCTATGCCAGAAAGATTATACTTGGTGCTCAATGATAAAATAATTTACAAGGTAACAGTGTCTGTTTATTTAATGGTCACACTACTAGATTTTGAGTTGATATTGTCTTTCTGCCCAAGCCATGGAGCATAAAATAATGTATTTGATTCCTGGTTCCCTACATTTCCTGAAGAAGCTAATTCATACTAGGTTATCATTCCATACATGTCAGTGGCCCTCTAAAGCTGCAATAATTGTACAATTGTACTTCAGGCCTATTTATTGCCTTGCTACATTCCATCACTTTTTAAAGAGTAAAAGCAGAAATCTGCTCTCAACAAAGAAAACTACAGCATAGGAAGAGGCCTTTCAGCCCTCCAAGCCTGCACCAATCACGATGTTTGCCTAAATTAAAACTGTATGCACTTAAGAGTCTCTATCCTTCTATTCATGCATTCATCTAGTTGCCCCTTAAATGCCACTGTCGTACCTGCTCCCACCACCTATCCTGATAGCACGTTTTTGACATTCACCATCCTTTGTGTGTAAAAAAAAAAAATTGCTTCGTACATCTCCTAAAACCTATGTCCCCTAGTTTTTGACTTTTCTACCTTAGGAAAGAACATCTGACTGTCCACTCTGTTTATGTCACTCAATTTTGTAAACCAGGTTATCCCTCAACCTCCATTATTACATTGAGAACAAACTGAGTTTATTTAACCTCTCCTTAAAGCTAATACTCTCCAGATCAAGCAATATCCTGGTGAACCTCTTCTGTATTCTTTCCAAAGCATCCACATCCTTCTGGCAGTGTGGCAACCAGAATTGTACACAATATTCTAAATTAGGTCTAAGGTTTTGTACAGCTGCAGCATGAACAGTGAATTTTTATACTTGATGCCCTGACGGATGAAGGTAAGCATGCTGTATGCCTTCTTGACTACCTTATCCACCAGTGATTGATGGATGTGTATACCCAGATCTTTCTGCTTGTCAATACTCCTAAGAGTTCTACCATCTATTGTACAATTCCTACATATATTGAACCTTCCAAAATGCATTATTTCATACTTGTCTGGATTGTACGCCATCTGCCATTTCTCCATCCGCAGTCTATGTTTTGCTGTGTCCTCTGATAGTCCTTTTCACTATCTACAACTCCTCCAATTTTTGTGTCATCTGCAAACTTAGTAATCAGACCAGCTATATTTTCCTTAAAATCATTTATAAATACTACAAATAACAAAGATCCCAAAACTGATCCTTATAGAACACCACTAATCACTGTCTTCCATTCAGAAAAGCACCCTTCTACTGCTACCTTCTGTCTTCTATGGCCAAGCCAGTACTTTTAATTATTTACAAAACTCCCATGATTTAAACAAATAGCTAGGGACATGACTACTGTTCACACCTATTGCTTGAATCAAGTATAAGCTGTTCAGACAAGCCTGAGTTAGATTACTGTAACCAATTAAAAGATGTAGCAAACATCAGTGATGGTCACAAGGCCTGATGGGGATGTTGAGTCTTGCAGATAAAAATTGTTGAAATAATTAGAAGAGGTAATCAATAAATTTATGGATTTAATTTTCTGAATTATTGAAACTTTTATTATGCTAGGAATGTTATTTTTGGAGGAATATATATGTGGAACTAGGTAGAATTTTGATTTTTGTTTGGTGAGAAAATTTGAAATGTGGGGTAAATATTATTTAGCAAATATTGTAAGAGGGAAATATGACACTTATCCAGAAGTTAAAAGTAAAATTAATTCAACAATAACAGCATAGATGACAGATTTGAGATATAGGTTTTATCATAAATTTAGCATAAAAGCTGGTGTTTGATGGTCAATCATAAGTGTAGTAGTACAACCAGCCAATTTAATAAAACAATAGACACAGATGACAAAAGAATGATGGGTGTTAAAGTCTCTCTAAAGAGCTAGCTTATTGTCAATATGTTGGTGTGGTTAGTGGCATTCCTAAAATTAGCTGTGTACATTCAAAGTAAAATGTTCTATATTAGGACTAATCATGTCATGTGTGCTAATGCTTCATCCTGAACCATTTTCTTGGGCATTTTTGTTCATGGTGATTTGCCATTGCCTTCCATCCCCATAGATAGGACAAGACGACAGGGTCCCAAACCTACCCAAGCTGCAACAGAAATTAAACCCATGCTGTTAGCATCATTGTGAAATACATGGTAGAAATCTAGCCAATGAAAATGACAAGCCCACAAAATTAGGACTGACCGCAATTGAGTATGGTGGTAATATACAAGTAGTGTTTATACAAATTTTATCATGAAAGAAAATGTGTAAACTTATCAAAACAGAGAACAGGGAGAATTTTATTTAGCATTGTGTACTGGAGAGTTGTGACTACAATTTCATAAGATGATTAGGAGAACCTAGGTATTTATTCTGGAGAAGTGTCTGTTCAGTCACAAACAATGCAAGTCAATGACTCATCATCTTTGGCAGAGAGAATAGAAACAAGGCATGATTAATTCAACCATATAACTAATTGTTTTAATTTTTGTTTTTCAGGGTAAGAGGGGACCTTGGGGATATAAACCAGAAGAAGTACGATCAATTTTACAAAACCTAAGTTAAACCACTAGGTGGAAGAACCACTACTACCAGGAAACATAGATGTGATTTTTGAGAAGGCTTTCAGGGACACTCTTGAATGAGAAGAAATGATAAAATATATAAAACCAAATTAACAAAGATTTCTTTTCCAAATTGTTCATGATTTTCCCAGTTTAAATTGGTGACTGGGATTTGATAATATCAATATGGAAAAAAAAACCTGTCTTTTGGTTAATGCTTATTTTGTTTTTGCTTATGTTATATTACAACATGCAAATATTGTAATAAGTCATTAAGATTTAGCCTGTGAAAGCTAAAATGGTAAATTCCAAGTGGGGAAGCAGGGTGGGGAGTTGATGCATGGTGCATAAGAAAAGCTCTTGGGACATGAACAGTTTACACTGACAATACTAATAAAATGCAAGGAAAAACAGGCAAATTATTTCAAAATGAGGAAGGCTCATTTACGTCTGAAAGTTCCAGCTCTTGCTCAATACTTAAAGTCAACTGGAAGATTTAAACGTGGTATTCTGGCCCTTGCGTAATCCGAGACATAATGTGTACTCTGTTCTATAATCTGTACCCCTTGCCTATGTTTCATTTTCCCTAGTCAGGCTAGTCAAAATTGAGAAGATTTTTATTGTAGAAGTGCACATAGCAACATACAAACGGCAATGGAAATAATGATTCCATTTTTATACTGAAATTATTTCACAAATTTACAAGTAAATCAGGGAAGATTTGAAAATTGAGAAATGTCCGCTTGCATTGTTTAAAGAATCATGTAACATATCCATTCCACGTATAGGAAAATATACTATGAAAATCAATAATCTTAGTTATGATTTCTGTATAGTTTCAATTAACTTTGTGATAATGAGTTGTGAACTTCAGTCTACATATTGTGTTTATCTAATTGTTCAAAAACCTTTTTTCTAAGATAAAATATTTCTATGATTTTTCTGTCCGAGTTCAATTAAACAGACCAAAAAATAAAGTAAGTGCTGAAATAGGCTTTTGAATCCTTTAAAGAACAAAAGTTTAAAAAGCCCCCCAAAAAATTCAAACCATGAAGGTATTTAAATTTAAATAATGAAAACAGCATTCAAAAAAATCAGTGAATTCGACAAATCCTGTAAAAGTCAAAAAGCAACAAAAATTAAAAATTACAGCTGAAGTTAATATTACTGGAAAAAAAAATTCAGTTATCCTACTTGCTTAAATTGATGCAACTTCTTGTTGCCTGACAAGATACAAGTCCAACTGAATTGTTGAAATACAACAACTGTCAGAAAAGGATAAAAAAAGATTTGTGACAAGAAATTAAACAAGGTGAACAAATTAGGAATGGCAATTATATTTGTTAGCATGTCCATCTTCGTACATGGCTGAGTATTCACCTTAAATTTTCCTTTAGCTACTGAAATAAACACTTGTAAAATCACCAATATTGCTGGTTACACTAATAATGTTAATAATTGTGGAGCAATGGCTATCTCCAATATCTAGCCCAGTGGTTCCCAGCCTTTTTTGTGTCATGGCACACCTCTAAAATTTAAAGTTTATTTTATTAGTGTTACAAGTAGGTTTACATTAACACTGCAATGAAGTTACTGTGAAAATCCATACTATTAAAAAAAAATTGAGGCATTTTTGTCGTCTTCCCTTACTGAGAATTTCATTTGTAACTTCTCCCTGTCCACTCACCCTGTTTATTTTTAAACTTCTCTCCATCCCTCTTGTGGCACATGGCAGGCAGTGGTCCCTCACAGCACTAGGGACCTAGATTTGATTCTGTCCTTGGATGACGATTTTACACTTTCTCCCCGTATCTGTTTGTGTTTCTTCCGGGTGCTCTGATTTCTTCCCACAGTTCAAAGATGTGTAGGTTAGGGTGATAAGCCATGGTAATTGCACAGAGTTATGGGGATAAGGCAGAGAGGAGAGCCTAGGGGGAGTGCTATTTCTGGAGTTGGTGTGGACTTGATGAACAAAATGGCCACTTCTGCGCTTTAGGGGTCCTAGGTTTTCCCAGGGTTTTGCACGGAGTTTTTGCTTTTTTGTACAGCCACAGGAGTCTTTGTCTTCAGCTCCAAGTCACGTTAGTCATGTCATGGGCCTGACCAACCTAAAAATCTAAACCACATCATATGTGTGGTTCTTTCCAGCTGGCACATGATTGTCAAGTCCTGGAGGTATCAACTACAGAGCTGAAGATGAAGGCTATTTTTAGTTCGATTACATGAATTTTGAATCATTTTGCATTTTTATTTTCATGGTACATTGGTTGGAAACCACTGATATAGCTCTCCCTTCTGAAAAAAGACAAGCATTTGTAGGATTTGTTTTAAAAAAATTCTGAGCAACAAAGTAAATTACTTCTTCTCAGATCCTACTTCTTAACTTTCCAGCAGTAAGAACTGACCATTTAAAATTTAAGCTTTGTCAAAACCTATACATTATAAAATAAGATCGATCATTGCAAGAACAATGATTTTAGCTATATTGTTTATGAAACCTACAGCCCAAACCAAAGCAAGCTGTGGCTTGATGTTCTGAAATGTAGCTAAGAGCATGTAAAGCAATAACATGAAGTTTTTATTCTGTTTTAAATAATTACAGAAGTGTTTTGAGTGTTTTCATTGTAATCAAGTGGAAAAGACAATTGATCCTTAGGGGAGTGGAATATTTATTTAATATCCTAAACTGTTTTAAGTATAAAACTAATTCATAGCTGCAAGGAAAACTGAAATTAATGTCTTCAATTCAGAAGCTTAACTATGGGTTAAAAGTTCAATATGGTGATCAATAAGCAAAGTGAACAGACTGAATGAGGTGAAGCAGTGGAAAGTAAGAAAATGCAGAACAATTGTACTAGAGAAAGGCCCTCCTAGTGCAAGATAGGGACTTTGCAGTAATTGTGAGGACTAATTAGATGTTGATCAAAGATGACTAATGCAGTGTAGCAAAACAAAAAGAATTTATTCATATGAATCAATAATTATGCTTTGTAACAAATACTGCCAAAATATTTACACTAGTAACATTGTGCAGCCTCAGCATTTGAAAATCTTGTTCTTCAACAGTTGTGCTGCGTTGACTCAAGTGCTTTCCTCTGTACCTTCCACTGTAACCTTGTGCACTGACACAAAATGATCAAAACCAGATTTTATAACAAATCGTAGATGTGTAGCACTGGTTCCATCCTGCTGCATAAGAAATATACTCATTAATTCACATTCCTTTTTAAAACAATACATCATTCCATTAGCTTAGTTGTTGAGATGCTGCCAAATGCATTATATAGCCACATAGACCAAAAGGTTCCAGGTTTGAATCCTGTTCTGATCATTAGATGTAATGAAACAGAGGGGCACTACAATTGGTTTGATGTTTGATTAAGAAAAATGCTGTCACTTTCTGGTCAATGCTTATGTAATGAATAGTGCTTTGCTAGGTACGGCAAGTTGATGGTAGCCAGAATAAGGATAAGGGTAAGGATAAAAATCTAATTTGATTTTGTAGAATTAATAAAATGGCATAATTTCTATTATATATAATGCATAAGTCACAACATTTTCTTATAAATAAATCACCTTTATCAATATTTAAGATATGCAGGATTACATATTACACATTTTCCACCATGGAAAGGTAACAGCCTTTTGCTGCAATAGTGCTATAGAGATCAAGAACTTCAGTGGCATGCAGGAAATCAAACAGCCCATTAATCACTGAGTGAGTTACCTATATATAATCATTTTGTATGAAGTAGTATATAATCAGTTTTGGAAGGTATATGTACTTACTGTAAATTCCTCTATTTGAAGTTGTTCCTCAGAGTGCTCAAGTTCTATTAAAAGACAGCACAACACGATGAAAATCACCAAATAAACAGGAACAGAACAATTCCTTTCCACAGTAATCCTTAGGATTTCATTAAAATGTCTATTGAATATACTTACCACTATTAGTTAAAAGTTCAAAATCTATTGGATCTCTGGCAACACTTTTCTCAATACTCAGGCTGTGCACTGGAACAGTGAATAGAAACATGTTATTATTAAAAGATATGAGTACCAAGGTCTTGTTATATTCTGATCAACATTAACAAAATATGTATATGCACAGTTCTGGTCACCGTATTATAGAAACGATATTATTAAATTAGAAAGAGTGCAAGAAGATTTACTAGAATGCTACCGAGACTTGGAGTTATAAAGAGAGGCTGGACATCTAGAGGCTTTTTTCTCAGGCGTGTAGGCTTGGGGTGATCTTATAGAGGTCTATAAAATGATGAAGAGTATAAATCAGCTAAATAGTTAATATCTTTTCCCAAAGGGAAGGGGGTCTAAAACTAGAGGACATTGGTTTAAGGTAAGAGGGGAGAGATGCAATAGGGTCCAGAGGGCCATTTTTTTCACAGATGGGGTGATGAGTACCTGGAACGAGCTGCCAGAGGTAGTAGAAGAGACAGGTATAATTTTGTCTTTTAAAAAGCGTCTAGAAAGTTGCATGGGCATAGAGGGATATGAACCAAATGCAGACAACTCGGACTAGTTTAGATGCTTTAAAAAAGGGGCAGCATGGACAAGTTGGGCTGAATGATCTGTTTCCATGCTGTAAAACCTCTGACTCTAAGATGACGACATGTTTATTCATGCTTTTATGCTGAATGTATACCTACATTAATAAACTCCTCTCTCAAAACTCAAAGTTTATATACAAAACCTGAATTGTTCATTGCATTCTACTTTACATACATACAGAACTGAGTAAAACAGGCCATTAATCACATTCCTAGTCTTATTTACCAGTGATGAACAATAAAGATCTTACCGTTATAACAGTGAATTTTCACAGTGCTAATTTTTATAAGATTAGCAAAACTTAGGATAAATTCTTGCGGGAACATTCCTGTCGTGATCCAAAATGTTTCAGTATTACTGTAAGCAGAAATTTGAGAGATCATAGATACTTCTATGATTTGCACTTTTTGATTTTGTAATTTTCATCCCTTTTTTCTGATCTGTGTCTTACTAATTTCACAGTAGCAGCCACCTGTCCGTCCTTGTAAAGATAACGATTCTTTATGTCTGAGCCTAGACAGAAACAACTTGCATTTATCTAGCACCTTGAATGTGATAAACACCCTAAGATGGTAAATAGTTAGGAGGGAGGAAAGGAAATCAGATTTTGCTTCAACTTCTGAGCCACAGTCTAGTAATTCTTTAGATACATTCCAATAAGAAAAAAAATCCAAAGTGAGGACCCACCATCTCTGGTTACCTAAAAAATGTTAAATATAGTATCAAATTTAAAGAAAAAGCATATAATTTCTCAAAGATGATGGTATTTCAGAAGATCGGAAAGAACATCAAAAACAGAAAAGAATGGTTAAAAGAATAATGAGGACAAAATTCAAGCACAACAGAAAGCTAGCTAGAAATAAAAAGAAATAGTAAAAAGGGACCTGAACGTATGGTTGCTAAATTTGCTGTTGACACAAAGATAAGTAGGCAAGTAAAATGTGAAGAGGACACAAAGAGATATAAATATGTTGACTGGGAAAAGATTTGGCAAATGGAGTATAATGTGGAAAAATGTGAAATTGTCCATTTTGGCAGAAAAATTAAGAATGCATATTATCTAAATGGTGAGAGATTGCAGAGGGATCTGGGTGTCCCATAGCATGAATTGGTAGGAGGTACAGCAAGTAATTAGAAATGATAATAGAACACTGTTGTTTATTGCAAGGGGAACTGAATATAAAAGTAGACAGGTTGTGCTTCACCTACACAGGGCATTGGTGAGACCATATCTGGACTACTGTGTACAATATTTAAGGAAGGATGTAAATGCATTCGAAGCAGGTCAGAGATTTACTGGACTAATACCTGGAATGGACAAATTGACTAAGGAGGAAAGGTTGGTCAGATTAGGCTTCTATCCACTAGAATTTAGAAGAGTAAGAGGTGACTTGATTAAAACACACAAGATCCTGAGGGAAATCTAGAACTAGGAGTCACTGTTTAAAAATAAATGGTCACACAGTTAAGACAGATGAGGATTTTTTTCCTGAAGGTTGTGAGCCTTTGAAAGTCTCTTCCTCAAAAAATGATGGAAGCAGTGCCCTTGAATATTTTCAAAACAGAGATAGGTAGATTTATGATAAAGGAATGAAATGTTATTGTGGATAGATGAAAATGGTGAAGTAATGCTACAATCAGATCAACTATTATTTTATTGAATGACAGAATAGACTTCAGGGGCTAAGAAGCCAAAACTTGCTCCTAATTCATACATTATTAGGCAAGGTTTATCATATTTTTAATATGGATGGTAATCTACTTATTTACTCAAAAAAGGTATCAAAAGGACAGGTGCTAATCCACATCCAACTTTGTATTATTCCAGAACACCGGAGAACAATGATTTGTGTTTCTTTCTTTGGTGACTTACAGGCCAGCTTTCTGCTCATGTCCAATCTGTAATAGTGAGGAAATACCAAGCTAGGGAAATTGGGGGAAGTCACTGCAAGTTGTCTGCTAGCAACAAACATCAACAATATGATGGTGATGGTGGGTGGGAGTGGGGATGTTACTGGGGAAAGACATGGAATTGGGGCTGGACAGAGTTTGCATATCTTTACCGACGCTCAGTAATGCACCATTTTAAAATTCTTATTTTAAGTCAGTTGTGGCTAGGTTAGTAGCAGTCTCACCTCTCGAGTCACAAGGTTCTGAGTTCAAGTCCAATCCCGGACTTGAGCACTGAAGCCAAGGTCCTGTCTGACCTTTCAAATGGATATAAAGATCTCAGGCAGACATAAAGACACCATGGTTCTATCTTAAAAAGCAGAGGAATTATCCACAATGTCCTGGCCAACATTCATCCCTCAGTCAATACAACAAAACAGATAATCTGATCATTATTACACTGTGGTTTGTGGGAGCTAGCTGTGCATAAAATTGGCTGCTGTGTCTCCTGCATTACAACAATCATTGCACTTAAAAAGGATTTCATTGGCTGTATTACACTTGAAGACATCTGGTGACTGGAAAATGCTATATAAATGCAAGCCTTTATCATTGACCTGTATTTTACAATCAGTGGCAAAGCAAGGGTGCTCACTGCTGATCATGAAGTAAATCTTGCTAAGAGAACTAGCCAATTTTCTGTGAGAATTTCATCTCTTATCACTGTACAGTGGAATTGCAACTGATTGGATATTTCAAGCCTGGAGCTGGAGTGATATAATCAGGCCATCCTAGTAGGTAACATAGAACATTACAGCGCAGAACAGGCCCTTCGGCCTTCGATGGTGCGCCGACCAATTAGGAAAAAGCAATGACCCTCTAACCTAAACCATTCCCTTTTCGTCCATAAACTTATCTACTAACCTCTTAAACGCCACCAAACTTGCCGCATCTACAACTGCAGCAGGCAGGGCATTCCATACCCTTACCACCCTCTAGGTAAAGAACCTACCTCTGACATCCGTCCTATAACTACCACCCCTTAATTTAAAGATATGTCCCCTCGTGCTAGCTTTCTCCATCCTAGGAAAAAGGCTATCACTGTCCACCCTATCTAAACCTCTAATCATCTTATATGTTTCGATTAGGTCCCCTCTTAGCCGCCTCCTTTCTAACGAAAACAACCTCAAATCCCTCAGCCTCTCTTCATAAGACCTGCCCTCCATACCAGGCAACATCCTGGTAAACCTCCTCTGTACCCTCTCCAATGCCTCCACATCTTTCTTATAATGCGGGGACCAGAACTGCACACAATACTCCAAGTGCAGCTGCACTAGAGTTTTGTACAGTTGCAACATGACGTTGCGGCTCCGAAATTCAATCCCCCTACCAATAAAAGCTAAGACTCCATATGCCTTCTTAACAACCTTATCGACTTGATTGCCAACTTTCAGGGATCTATGCACACATACACCAAGATCCCTCTGTTCATCAACACTATTAAGAGTCCTACCATTAGCCCTATACTCTACACATTTGTTATTCCTGCCAAAGTGAATTACCTCACACTTTTCCACATTAAACTCCATTTGCCACCTCTCGGCCCAGCTCTGCAACTTGTCCAAGTCTCTCTGCAAACTATAACACCCCTCTTCACTATCTACCACTCCACCGACTTTGGTGTCATCTGCAAATTTACTAATCCATCCTTCAATACCCTCATCCAGATCATTTATAAAAATTACAAACAGCAGGGGCCCCAAAACAGACCCCTGAGGTACACCACTTGTAACCGAACTCCACGATGAATATCTCCCATCAACCACCACCCTCTGTCTTCTATCTGCTAGCCAATTCCTAATCCAATTAGCTAAATCACCCTCTATCCCATACATCTGCATTTTCTGCAGAAGTCTTCCATGGGCCACCTTATCAAACGCCTTACTAAAGTCCATATATACCACATCAACCGCCTTACCCCCATCCACCTCTTTGGTCACTTTTTCAAAAAACTCAATAAGGTTACTAAGGCACGACCTACCCTTCACAAAACCATGCTGACTATCCCCAATCAATTCATTTCTCTCTAAATAACTATAAATCCTATCCCTAATAATTCTCTCCAATACTTTGCCCACAACAGAAGTAAGACTCACTGGCCTATAATTCCCTGGAAGGTCTCTCTTCCCCTTCTTGAACAATGGGACCACATTCGCTATCCTCCAGTCCTCCGGAACCACACCCGTAACCAACGACGACCTGAAGATCAGAGCCAGAGGCTCTGCAATCTCCTCTCTTGCCTCCCAGAGAATCCTAGGGTAAATCCCGTCCGGCCCAGGGGACTTATCTAACTTCAAACCCTCAAGAATATCTAGCACATCCTCCCTATCTACTTCAATACTTTCCAGTTTGCAACCCTGTATCCCAGTGTTCTCCACAACTACGTTTACATCTCCCTGCGTGAATACCGAAGAGAAATATTTGTTCAGTGCCTCTCCAATCTCTTCAGGCTCCACGCACAACTTCCCACTGCTGTCTCTGACTGGCCCTAATATTGCCCTAACCAATCTTCTATTCTTAACATATCTAAAGAAAGCTTTAGGATTCTCCTTGATCCTATCAGCCAAAGTCTTCTCATGTCCCCTTTTAGCTCTCCTCAACTCACTCTTTAGCTCCCTCCTGGCTAATCTAAAGCTATCCAGTGCACTAACTGAGCCTTCAAGCCTCATCCTGACATAAGCCTCCTTTTTCCTTTTAACCAGTGAATTAACTTTTTTAGTACACCATGGTTCCCTTACTCGACCATTTCCTCCTTGCCTGACAGGGACATACTTATCAAGGACTCGCAGTAGCTGCTCTTTGAATAAGCTCCACATTTCAGATGTTCCCAGTCCCTGTAGTTTCCTAGTCCAATCTATGCACCCTAATTCTCTCCTGATGGCCTCATAATTACCCTTCCCCCAGCTATAACTACTGCCCCCAGCTTCATGCCTATCCCTGTCCATCACTAAGGTGAACGTAACCGAATTGTGGTCACTATCACCAAAATGTTCACTAACTTCCAAGCCTAACACCTGGTCTGGCTCATTGCCCAGCACCAAATCCAATGTAGCCTCACCTCTAGTTGGCCTATCTACATACTGAGTCAAAAAACCTTCCTGCACACTTTGTACAAAAACTGACCCCTCTAACGAGCTACAGCTATAGCTATTCCAATCAATATTAGTAAAGTTAAAGTCCCCCATAACAATTACCCTATTACTTTCACTCCTATCCAGGATCGAATTTGCAATCCTTTCCTCTACCTCTCTAGAACTTTTAGGAGGTCTATAAAAGACTCCCAACAGGGTGACGTCACCTCTCCTGAATCACATTAAAGATTTTTCAGACATCCAACTAACGAACAAAAAGCAATATAATGAAATCATATAAAAAAATTAATTTAAAAAATTACTTAAAAAACGCACATACATGGGGCGGCACGGTAGCACAGCGGTTAGCACTGCTACTTCACAGCTCCAGGGTCCTGGGTTTGATTCCTGACTCAGGTTACTGTCTGTGTGGGTTTCCTCCCACAATCCAAAGATGTGCGGGTTAGGTTGATTGGCCATGCTAAGAAATTGCCCCATAGTATCCAGGGATGCATAGGTTAAAGGGATTAGTGGGTATGATATGGAGGTAGGACCTGGATGGGATTGTGTTCGGTGCAGACTCGATGGGCCGAAGGAATCTTTCTGCACAGTATGATTCTATGATTGTGATACATATGACTGAACAAGGTGCAACTTGTAATGGGCTTTCTAACAGTGACCAGTGACGTTGTGGGGGAAATGGTGTCCAGACTAGAGGTCATTGTATTGTTTGAAGATAAGGAGGATAAACCATTTAAGTTTAAGGTGAGGAGAAATTTCTTCGTTCAGAGAATGGTGAATCCGTGGAATTCGCTACCAGAGAAAGTAATTGAGGCCAAAACATTGTGTGATTTCAAGAAGAAATTAGATATATTTCTTTGAGCTAAAGGATCAAGAATACGATGGGGGGAATCAGGATATTGAATTTGATGACGATCAACCATGATCAAAATAAATGACAGCAGATTCAAAAGGCCAAGCAGCCTACTTCTGCTTCCATTTTTCATGTTTATATGACATGAAAAATTGAAATTTTCACAGATTTCAATGATTGGTAGTTCTGGATAGATAGAGGCCACAGCACAGCTGTTGTCCATCCATTATCATCAGAGGACCTCGGCATCATTAGTCATTTTAAGGCTGGTTGCAGTGTGTCCGAAGATGACTGATCAGGCCAATTTGGGCACAGAATATATTGGCCAGACTTGTGTAGACACTGTGATTGTTGCACTGGTGGCTCTGGACTCATGCAGCTTGCGCTTAAGTTGTGCTTCAGCAATACAATTCAGCAAGGACCTTGGCTTCAGTGCTCAAATCCGGGATTGAACTTGAATTCAGAACCTTGTGACTAACCCAGCCACAACTGACTTAAAATAAGAATTTTAAAATGGTGCATTACTGAGAGTCGGTAAAGATGAGCTTGACAGCCTTTGTGGATAAGGCAGCGCCAGGTAGAGCGGTTTTATGCCAGCGTTTCCCAAGTGGTCATATCAACACAAAGCAACTTCAGGGAGACTTTGAGCGTGTCTTTGAAATGTTTCTTTTGCCTTCCGTGCAAGCATTTTCCAGCAGAGAGTTCCCCAAAAAGGAGCTGCTTGGGTATGCGCTCGTCTGGCATACGGATGACATGACCTGCCCACAGGGTCTGCGCTCTCATCAGCAGTGTGTGGACTGATGGTAGACTTGCTCTAGAGAGAATTTCAGTGTCTGGTACTTTGTCTTGCCATTGGATGCGTAATATTCTGCGAAGTCACGTAGAAATGATTGAGCTGTCTTGCATGCGTTCGATACACAGTCCACGTTTCACAGGCACACAGGAGGATAGTGAGTATGGTGGTGCTACAGACCTTCAGTTTTATTGCTGGGCTGATTCCTCGACATTCCCATCCAGTGGAGCGCAGTCTACCGAAAGCAGAACTTGTCTTTACTATTCTGCAGTTAACTTCTGTATCAATAGTCACTGCTTGGGAGAGGGTGCTGCTAAAATAAGTGAACTAGTCCACTGCCGTAGTTTCTGCCCTTTGATTGTGATCATGGGTTCTGTGTACGGTGCTAGAGGAGAAGGCTGGAGCATGATTTCGGTCTTTTTAATGTTGATGGTGAGTCCAAAGTTGTCACAAGCCGCAGAAAATTAGTCCATACTGATTTGCATCTCTGGCTCTAGCCAGCATACAGGGCACAGTCATCAACATCAAAATCTCTCAGAACAGTTTCCTTGACTTTGGTAACAGCTTGAAGTCTGCTCAGGTTGAAGAGTTTCCCATCCACTCTGTACTTGAGGCTGACTCCAGCACTGTCCTGAAAGGTATCATTCAGCATGGCAGTAACATCATGCTGAACAGTATGGACGTGAGCACACAGTCCTGTTTGGCACTATTGGTGACTGGGAATGCTTCAGAGGATTCTCCACCATCCAGTATTCTGGCTGTTATGGAACTGGCCTACCATCTAAATGAATTTGGGCGGGGGGAGGGGGCAGCTGAACTTCGTCGACTTACAATATTGAAGGCTTTTGCAAGGTCAACAAAGGCCGTGTAGAGCTCGCAATTCTGCTCCAGACACTTCTCCTGAAGTTGGCGTGCAGCAAAAATCATGTCAGTAGTCCCACAACCTTTGCAAAAGCCAAACTTGACTCTGGAAACAGGCCCAGTTCCAGATGATTTAGCAGGACTCTTGCGAGGGTTTTTCTTGAGATGGACAGCAGTGAGATTCCTCGGTGGTTGTCGCATACTTGCCAATTGCCCTTCCTCTTGTAGAGGTATATGATTGAAGCATTTTTTAAATTCCTAAGGAATGGATCTTTGCTTCCAAAAAGGACTGGAACAACTCAATGAGCTTCTCCATAAGTGCAGGACCAGCAGCTTTATAGATCTCTGCGGGTATGGCATCTGTTCCTGCGGCTTTGCCACTGGATAACTGGCTGACAGATTGTGACTTTGGCTACTACTGGTGGGTCAACCATGGCACCGTTGATATAGACAGGGAATCCTGTCTACTGCCTCATCGTTAATAGATGACGGTCAGTTGAGGATGGCTTCAAAGTGTTCAGCCTCATCTCTGCAGGATCTGAGCCTTCTCTGTAATGAGAATTGTACCATCTGTACTCAGGAGGGGGGAGCTCAGAGATTGAGGTCCATAGAGAATATTGAGGGCTTCTTGAACCATTTCAAGTTGTTTTTGTCAGCATATCCTTGTATTTCATCTGCCTTGGCACTCAGTCAGGCATCCTGCATTTTACACAGTTTATTCTGAACTGTCCTGCGAGCACTGGTAAAAGCATTTTTCTTACAGCTAAAGATGGGTCGTTCTGACAGGTCCGATAAAGATGATGCTTTTTAACAAGCAAAGCCTGTATCTCTTCATCATTCTCATCAAACCAATCATGCTATTTGCAGGTGGAGGACTCGAGCATCTTCAGTGCAGATATATGGATATCATCCCTGAAGCGTTCCCAGTCGTCCTCAGCGCTGCCTGTGAGGCGTAGGTTAGCAAACTTGATTTTTAAGTCTTCAGCCAGTCTGAAGTTATGCTGGGGTTCTTGAGCTTGGCTGCATTGATTCTTTTCATAACCTTGCTTCCTTGTGGTCGCCTCTGGAGTCTGATATGGAGCCTCATTTTGGAGACAATGAGCCTATGATCTGTCCAGCAGTCAGCACCACACGTGGGCTTGGTCACTCTGACATCCTGCCCATTTTTTCTCCTGACAATGACATAGTCGATAAGATGCCAATGCTTAAAGCGGGGGTGCATCCAGGAGGTCTTGTTACGGGTAGACAGACAGAAAGTTGTGTTAGTGATGGGGAGGTCGTGTGCTGCACAGGTTTTCAGCAAGAGTAGGCCATTACTGTTACACTTACCTACTCCATGCCTCCCAATGACTCCCTGCCAGATTGCAGAGTCACACTCTACTCTTGCATTGAAATTGCCAAGCAAGATCAGCTTGTTGGTACTGCTCACTGTTGATAGTAGGGCATCTTGTTCTTTGTAGAACTTGTCTTTCATCTCATCCGGGTTGTTCATTGTGAGAGCATAGGTGCTGATCAGGGTGACTTGACTTCTGTTCTGTAACGGAAGCTGTAATGTCATAAGCCGATCGTTCAAACGCTTGGGTAGACTATCAAATTTCTGAACAAGGTGACTCCTGCTGCCGCGACCACTCCAGAAAAAAAGTGTATCCACCTCCACTTTCAGTGAACTGACCTACGTTGGCAAGACGTGTTTCGCTTAGGGCTGCAGCGTCTATGTTGTATCTTGCAAATTCTCTGGCAACTAAGGCTGTTCTTCTTTCTGGTCTGTCTGCTATAATTTTCTCATGTAAATAGGTGTCAGATTTTGTTTTATAATGCTCCTGTGGTTCACCTTGCTATGTTTTAAGACCATAAGAAACAGGAACAGGAACAGGAGAAAGATGTTTGGCCACTTGAGTCTGCTCTGCCATTCAAAAAGATCATGGCTCATTCCTTTTCTCCGTAATCTTTGATTCCCATACTGATCAAAAGCCTACCATAGCCTTAAATATACATAAGGACTCTGCTCCCAAAACTGTCTAAAGCTTATTTATTTATTAGTCACAAATAAGGCTTACCTTAATGTTGCAATGAAGTTACTGAAATTCCCCTTGTTTGTGACAAGTTGTTGCAAAGTCTCTCAACATTCAGAGAAGAAATTCCTTCTTATTGCAGTTTTAAACTGATGTCCTTTTATTCTGAGACTATGCCCCTTGGTTCTAGAATATCCCATGAGAGGAAACATACTCCCTGCATTTACCCTGTTAAGACCCTTAAGAATCCTATGTGTGCTAATGAAATCACCTCTCATTCTTAGAATCCCTGCAGTACAGAAGGACGCCATTCAGCCTATCGAACCTGCATTGGCAGCATTCCCACCCATTCCCTATCTCCATCCCCTATGTATTTACCCTGCTGGTCCCCCTGACACCACAAGCAACTTATCATGGCCAATCCACATAACCCACACATTTTTGGAATGTGGGAGGGAATCAGAGCACCAAGAGGAAACACACGCAGACACAGGGAGAATATGCAAACTCCACACAGGCAATAACTCAAGGAAGATAAAATTGAATTTCGGTTGCTGGTGTTGTGTGAGGCAGCAGTGCATTGTGCTACCATGCCACAAATTTCTTCTAAATTCCAATGAATGCCAACCTGCTTATCTTTTCCTTATAAGACAATCTTCCATACCAGAAATCATCCTAGTGAACCTTCTCTGAACTGTTTCCAATGAAATATCTTTAAATAAGGGGACCAAAACTGCTCACAGTGCTCCAGATGTGGTCTCATCAGTACCCTGTGCAGTTGCAGCAAAACTTCCCTACTCTTATACTCCAACTCCCCTGAAATAAGGACCAACACTCCATTATCTCTCCTGATTACCTTCTGCCCCTGTGTGCTATGCTAAAGGAGCTATCTGAATACAAGTTGTTGCTGTTATCTGGGGTGAAGGGACCCGAGCCCGGGGTGAAGAGCCTTTGCAGCCTGTCCCAGACCCTCACCCGTCGATGATGTTCTCCGGCGGGTGTTTCTCATCTCCAGACGCCGCCAGCACCACCTGCGTCCCCGCCACCGCCAAACCGAAATCCCGCTTCATGTCGGCCTCCCCGTTACCACAACAACCGGCTCCTTCCGCTCCCACCCGTAACCCCTTCCCCATCTAGACTTCCGGTCCTTTCCATAACCGTTCCCCCTCGTGCCACAAAGTGCCGTGTTCCTGGTTCCGTGTCCATGAGCTGCTGAGGAGCGGGAGTGTTGGTGAGTCGCTGCGGTGATCATCAGCTCACCCACGGTTGTAAGTGACACTTGGGCCGGGAGGTAGCAGCTGGGTAAGTGTGGGAGAGAGATGAAGGGAGGGGATGAGTGGGGAGAAGGGGGATAGATTCTCATTAAAGCACTGTGCCCCATCCCCAGACCTGGGGGTCTCAGTGACATTTAGAGCCACGAGTGAGAGCTGGAAGAGTCTTAACTCTGCACCAGCCAGTGAGTTACTGAACTAATTGTTTTATGGACTCTCAGACTGTGAGCATTTGGAGAGACTTCAGTGCTTAAGTTTAAAATTGACCTGATATGAATGCCAGAGTATTGTTTTATCATTTTATGGAAGATATATAATAGATATAACTGGGATAACGTCGAATCAATATTCTCTTTGTGGTGATTCAGCTCCATTCAAAGATGGAAACCAATATGTCGCATCTGTAAAACCAAACTCCACTGCAGTTAAAATAGTTCATTAGAAGCCTGTTGAAACAAACAATCTGAAAGAAAAAAATGTGAGCAGAGTGCAGCCAATAATCCTGAAAAGATATGATGTAGACTGGCAACATACAAGACAAGCAAAACACTGTCGCGCCTGGTGTCCTACAGTTGGATCATCCAACCTCTTCCATTGGCAGGGACACATTTCCAATGTTTTTTTTTCTCATTCGAGAGGCCAATGAGCAAGTTTCGGAAAAATACAGTTTGACATAACTTTAAAATGAATTTGCAAAAAAAAGGGAAAAGAAATAACTTGCTGAGCAAAAGTAAAGAAATATCAATGTAATAAATTCGTTTAAAATGAATAATTAATAAAATGAAGATTAGTGTTAACAAGTGAGTGTGTGTGTGTATCTGACTCAGGGTGTCCATTCACCTGCTGTGTGAGAGACACACACTCACATCTCACTATAATGTTTCTCTCCCACATTTGCTGCTGAAGTGAGTCTATCAGCAGCAGACGAGAGAATGGACTGGCCTTTAATTGGAAGAGTAGCCCCTTGCAGAACCTTTCCATGGGCGCAGTTGATGCCTTCTGTGCCCTCTGGGTACCGCAGGGGCTGGGATGTATTGTAGACCCCGAAAATCACGTTTTGATTTAATGTTTTAAGTTTCCTTTTGACTTTGTTTTTGTTCGGACTGAATCCCCTTTCTTTTTGGGGGGAGGGGGCTGCTCTTTTTAATTTGTCCCTAAGTTAATTTCAGTTTGTTTACTTGTTTGGTGCCTTAAAAGAGACTCCCCCCTCCCTTGCAGAACCTTCAGATTCAATTTTGCATCTTACCAGATTTTGAACAGTGGTTCAGGGGACACACAGAATGGTTTTGGGGGCTGCAGAACATAATAGACATTATCAGGAGCAGCTAGAAGTGAATTATCAACTGTTCTTGTTTACTTTTTTTGAATTAAAGTAAATGATCATCCTTTTAAAGCATTTACTTGAGTACAATAGGATAAAGCAAGGTCAGTTCACTTCGTGTTTTTTGCTGCATGGTCTTTCAGAAGAATGAGGGGAGATTTTATAAAAACATATAAGATTATGAAGGGAATAGATAAGATAGAATCAGGGAGGTTGTTTCCACTGGCAAGTGAAACTAGAAGTAGGAGGCATGGCCTGAAAATAAGGGGGAGCAAATTTAGGACTGAGGAGGAACTTCTTCACACAAAGAGTTGTGAATCTGTGGAATTTTCTGCCCAGTGAAGCAGTTGAGGCTATATTGAATGTTTTTAAGGCAAGGATAGATAAATTTTTGAACAGTAAAGGGATTAAAGGTTATGGTGAAGCAAGGGGATAAGTGGAACTGAGTCAACAAAAAGATCAGCCATGATCTTATTGAATGGCAGAGCTGGCTCGAGGGGCTAGATGACCCACTCCTGTTCCTTGTTCTTATCCTGAATATCTCGAATGTTTTTGCTATATTAATCTAACATTTTCATCATACATTTTGAGGTCAGTTTCTGGGATTATTTTTAGTGGAAAATCCATCGCTCTTCTTTCTCAGGTTCTTGCTACCCATCTCCCACTGTTATTGTGAGATTAAGTAAAAAGTCTCACAACACCAGGTTAAAGTCCAACAAGTTTATTTGGTATCACGAGCTTTTGGAGCACTGTTCCTTCATCAGGTGTGTCTGGTTCCACAATTGCTGAAATTCTAATTAAAACTCAAATTCTTCAATCTTTCTATATCAGCCTCCTAGCTTCAACCCTCCTAGAACTCTATTGTTTGCATTCTATCTTATTTTTAGGTTCTAATTTTCTGTCATACTTGCCTTTGATAATCACTACTGGCTTGTTTGGCCAGGTAGCAAGTTGTCATTGAGAGTAAGTGTTGGATTTGAGTGTGAATGGGGAGAGATTAAAGAGAAGAAGGCAGATTTGCATTCTTACTCAGCCATTCTTACTCCCCGGTGCTGGGGGAACTACTGCTGACGATTGTAAGGATCTGAGGAGTCTTTACTCCAAATCCAGTGCAAACCAAGCTCCAGTGCAAAATTAATTATTCTTGTGCCCATGCCCAAATCTCTGCCTTGGTATTGCTTCTGTCCCTTTCGTATTGAATTTAAAATCCTCCTGTACAATTTTTTTTCTGGATTCACCACTACCTTTGAAGTTTTCACCACACTTGTATTTCTTTCTAAATCTAACCTTTTGTAAATGCTATAAACATTCTCTGCACAATAATTCTAATCTGCAGTTCCCTTTGTAAATCTTCTGACAAATCTTTTCTGCTCAAAAAGTCACATGAAACCTATTTTTTTAACTGAGGTTCCATATGCACCTTTTCTTATTGCTGGTTCTGGTCTATGTCAAGTTCAGTGTTTGTAGGGCTAATAGGAAGTGTGAGGAGCTAAGAGGAAAGTGCAAAGGAACTCATGACTAGAATTCTCAGGGTTATTACTTGTGCACATGTAAAGCCAAACTGACACATAAAATTGTGACAACTGATTGTGTGATTAGAACATTAAAATGTGCGTTGGAAAGTACTTACATTAGTGCAGCACTGGCATCAATTTTGAACCAAGAGAAATGGATTCTACAAGAAATGAACTGTTGCCATTGTGTTGAAATCAAGCAGTGGATGAGAGTTTAAACCATTCCCCAGAGGAATGTGTTTTTTTTTAATGTGTCTGAATTATGAGAATCTAGTTTGTAGATGTTGCTTGAAGTTCTAAATGTTAGACATATCTGAGTTGTTTTGGGAAAAAAATGTTTAATTTTTCAGATTCTTCCAATGTCTTCAAACACTAGTACAAGTCCTGCATTTGAGTTCGGACCCATCTATGTGCGTGAAAAGGGACAGCTGCACCTGTTGAATGGTACTACAAGCTTGAAGAGAGGCACTGGAAAATCCAAGTCTCTGCGACTGTTTCAAAAGGGCTTCACTGTTAAATTGTGTATCGAAGATGGAGACAAACCAAGTACTTGCAGGACTGATCACATTGTCTTCACATACACAAAGGAAGGGAATCTTCGCTATTCCCCCAAGTCACTCTTTGATGTAGTGCTTGGCTTTATCGCTGATAACATACAGCATGTTGACTCATTAATTGGTTTCCCTGAGCAGATTGCTGAAAAACTTTTCATTGCGGTAGAGGCAAGGAAGAAATTTGTTGACCCCGACACAAGTACAAAGGCTCTACTCAAATTCAGTGAGGCTTACGGAAGTCTTGTGCTCCAATCCCTGTGTTTACGAAACAGGTATGATCTTTCCTATCTAACCAAGCTTATCAGAATAATTTGAGGGTAGGAGAGTTAACCACATTGCTGTGGATCTGGAATTATGTGTAGGCTAGACTAGGTAAGGAGAGCATATTTCCTTCCATAATGGATAGTCATCACCCAGAAGGGTCATTTACAATCATTAATGATAATTTCATGGTCATCATTACTGAAACTGAGGTGAGAGTGACTCCCTTGACATCAAGGCAGTATTTGACTTGAGTGTGGCAAAACTGGAGTCGATGGGAATCAGAGGAAAATCTCTCTATTGGTCGGAGTCATACCTGGCATACAACAAGGTGATTATTAGAGGTTAATCATCTTGGTTCCAGAACATCACAATATATAAAATGTATTTGGATGAGAACTTGAAATATCACAACATTCAAGGATATGGAATAAGTGCTGAAAAATGGGATTAGTGCAACTTTAGTGGTAGTTCCTCAGGGTAGAGTCCAAGGCCCAATCACCTTCAGTTACTTCATCATTGACCTTCCTTCCATCATAGGGGCAGAAGTGGGCTTGTTCACTGATGATTACACAATGTTCAGCACCATTCATCACTCCTGAGATAGTGAAGCAGTCCATTTCCAAATGCAGCCAGTCAAGGACTATATCCAGGCTTGGGCTGACAAGTGGCAAGTAACATTCACAATTGCCAGGTAATGACGATTTTCAACAAAAAAGGATCTAACCATCTCCCTTTAACGTTCAGTGTCACTACCTTCACTAAATTCCCACTATTAACATTCTGGAGGTTACCATTGACCAGAAAATAAACTAAACTATGCATGTAAATACTGAGGCTGCAAGAGGAGGTCAGAGTCTAGGAATCCTCTAACAAATAACATACCTCCTGACCCACAAAAACTTGTCAGCCATGTGATGAATACTCTCCATTGCCCTTGCACACTCAAGAAGCTCAACATCATCCAGGATAAAGCAACTTGCTTGATTGACATCTCATCCTCAAACATTTACTCCCTCCACAGGAAGCAGCAGTATGTACCCTCTATAAGATGCATTGCAGAAACTTACCCATCCTTCTTAAACTGCACCTTTCATGATTACTAATATCTAAGAGGACAAGGGCAGCAGACACATGGGAACACTACCACCTGAAAGTTTCCCTCCAAGTCACTCACCATCCTGACTTGAAAATATATCGCTTTCACTTGTCAAAATCCTGGGACTCCCTCACAGCACTGTGAGTGTACCGACACCACATGGCCTATAGCAATTCAGGCAGTACATCACCAACTTCTCAAGGGCAAATTAGAGATGAGCAATAAATGCTGGTCTAGAGACCATCGCGTGCATGCCATGAATGAATTTTCAAAAACTAGCTTTCAATTCCGCTTTTTATTAATTGAATTCAAATTCCACCAGCTGTTGTGATGGGATTTGAACGTATGTCCCCAGGGCATTTGCCTCTGACTCTGGATCACTAGTCCAGTGACATTACTGTATTGCCTCCATCTCCCCTATCTATGCCCCTACTTCAGTTATCAAAATGGGTCTAAGTAGAGAAAGCTTGGTGTTTACTGAACCTGTTTTGTAGGTGCGCTGGGAATGCTAAATACAGTGAAGGCATGGATATCTCTACAGAAACCAGATTCATTTCATCATTTTCAAAAGTGCCTTATATCATTACAGATTTTTAATGATGTCGGAAAAGCTGGAAGAAATCCAGTCTTTTCGAGGTTTGACGCGCCTGGATCTATCAAGCTGTAAACTG
Organism: Sphyrna mokarran; assembly: GCA_024679065.1. Lineage (NCBI taxonomy): Eukaryota > Metazoa > Chordata > Chondrichthyes > Carcharhiniformes > Carcharhinidae > Sphyrna > Sphyrna mokarran. The sequence continues at coordinate 58,657,776 of JAGIQG010000009.1, forward strand.
GGGGATGAACATGAGCTGCTAATGCACTTGACGTCTGAAACCTTAGCGAGGTACAGTATGTGTTAGTGGATGCGACAGAAACAGTGAGAAATGTTTGTCAGTTCCATGCAGCAGAAATCTCTGTGGCATTACCTCATCCCCTGAGCAGATTGAACACTTTGGCAGCATACTTGACTGGTACTCGAGCCCTTAAATAACTTGACAGATTCCAGGCAAAAGCAAGACACAATACCCACTCAGTTAATGGGTAATTTGGGCCAATAATTTAGCAGCAATGCTCAGTGCTGTGTATGATTTATCAATAAGACTTAAACAACTAAGGAGAAATGAATAAAAACTCCTGCACCAAAATTGAATCTTGTATATTTCATTGCCATATCTGATTCTTATGATTGGTTTGATGCTACCTTACATATGTAACAAAACAATTTCTTACATTTCAGACAATTATACAGAGCTAATTTTCTGTACTGATGTCTATCCCCAGTCATCCAACCTATAATATCCTTCAACTAACATCACTCTCTAAAACTAGGTGCCAAAAAATATTTACTTACATGATTTAAATGTAACCCATATTGTTCTGCCCAATTCCATTATATCTTCAGTATTCTTTCCAGCAAGATAGCCAAGCTGCTCATTTGTGACTCTCAAATTCTTTTAATCGAGGTGACACAGTTCTGTTTCTGCTTATATTTCTCATTTGCTGAGAGTAACATGAGCCAATAAACTACCTACACACAACTCACCAATTTGGTAAAGTGTTGCGAAACAGCCAATTTCCCTTTCCTCGGCTCCAACAGCCCATCTTCATAAAATAGTATTTTTAATGAATTTCCTTCTAAATTTTAATTGTCAGTTGTCGTAAAACTGATCTGGTTCACTAATGCCTTTTTAGGGAAGGAAATCTGCCATCCTTGCCCTGTTTGGCTGACATGTGACTCCAAATCCATAGCAATAAGGCAGACTTTTAACTGCCCTCTGAACTGGCCTAGCAAGTCATTCAGTTGTATCAAACTGCCGAGAAGGCAGTTTGAAGGAATAATTACAGGACACCCAGCATCGATCCAGCCACCGGAAATGTCAGTGCAGACCCAGCTCTGTTGTAAAGTTGTGCTTAACATCTGGGGGCCAAAGTTGGGAGAGCTGTCTCACATACTGACAAAGGCATACTCACTGAATTGTATTTCATTGGGAATGATCTCAGACCATCTACATAGTTGGGTATGTTCTGGCCTACTGGCAGAGTCAGTCCACCTGAGGTGGTGGTATAATGGTATGCAGTCAGGAGGAAATTGCTGTGGGAGTGCTCAACATTGCCTCTGGATCCAATGAAGACTGATAGCCAAATCAAACATGGGCAAGAAAACTCCTGTTGATTACTACCTACCACAGTGACTCAGAAGATAATTTAGTATTTCTCCATGTTGAACATCAATTGGAAAAAGCACTGAGGGTGGCAAGGGCACAGACTGTACTACGGGTGGGGAACTTCAGTGTTCATCTCTAAGAATGGCTTGATGGCACCATGACTAACTGCGCTGGCTGATAGCTGTTAGACTACATCTGCAGTATTTGTGAAGGAACTAGCACGAGGGAAAAATCTACTTGGCCTCATCCTTACCAATCTATCTGTCCAAGACAGTTTGGTAGGAGTGACCACCACATAATTCTTGTAGAGACAGAAGTCCCAATTTTATATTTAGAATCCCCTCCCTTGTGTTGTGTGGCACAAGCACCAAGCTAAGTGGGATAGATTTCAAACAGATTTAGCAACTCAAGACTGGACGTGCAAGATGTGCTGTGAGCCATCAGCAGCAGCAGAATTGTTTTCAACCACAATCTGTAACTTAATGACATGGCATATCCCCCAGAATACCACTACTATCAAGCTGAGGGATTAACCTGGTTCTGGAGGACACACCAGGGGCAGTACAGCTGACTTGAACTAAATTGCTATTTCTTCACTGTTGCCAGATCAAAATCTAGGAGCTTCCTTTCTTTCAGTAGTAATTCAATGAAAGGCTGTTCACAACCACTTCCTTGTGGGGAATAAGAGATGGGCAATAAATAAATAAATCCACATCTGTTATTAAAAAAAAAACATTTGTGTTTGTGATAGTGTTACTTTTGTGTTGGATGATAATAAATGTGACAAACCCTCCCCACCTCCTTTGCCCTCACCTTACTCTCACTAACCTGCACTAACCTTCACTGTTGCCTTTTCTTCTTGCAGTCTCATCTATTTATACCTTGGGGATAATGGCCTTTCAGATTCTGGTCTGCGAAAAATGACTGCACCCACCCGGGTGATAAAGAAAGGTTTGGGGAAACTGGAAGTGCTGGATCTGTCTGGTAAGTTTATATTCCAGATAATGCTGGCTGACATTTTGAAATATGATTTTAAAAAGGTTTTCAAACTAAAATTAGAAAATGTTGAATTTCTACAGGAAAACTGGAACGATATTTTAGGTTGGACCTTCTGACGACAGTAGCCTCTTTTTTCCTTTAAGAAGCTGACTGATCTGTTTTGTGTTTTCAAGTTTCCTTCTTTCTCTATCTTTTTACATTTTGTGAATGTCTTTAAAAAAGTATTAACAGTAGTATGTTCTGCATTGTGCTGGCAGAATGTTCCTTATTTTGATTTTTGTTGTACTGTATCAGACTGCATATATGTTGAAATGACAACATTTGCATCTTGATGTCCTTATATTATGGATTAGAATCAGTTCTTACAGTTCCTTAAACTGAAAATAATTTTTAAATATATCAATTATAGAAGACGTGTGATCCTACTGGAATTAAAAATAACTTGTGATGCAGTCATTGAAATGCAGTCACCCCTGCAATTTGGAAGAAAAAAATCAGCTTAATTCTGATTTCACCACATCACTGTTCAGTTAGGAACTGAGCAATGTATAAATGTAAAATAAGAAAGAACTTTCATTTATATACCTTTCTCGGGGCATTTCAGAGCCATTTAGGTACTTTTAAAATGTAGTTACTGCTGCTATTCTGGAGCCAATCAGTTTAATATCTCATCCAAAATGTAGCACCTTAGTTCTCCTCCGAGTGTCAGCCTAGACTATGTGCTTGAGTCTCCGGGACAGAGTTTCAAATCACAGTCTTCTGACTCAGAAGTGAGCGAAGGCTGGCTCTTCAGTGCAGATAATTATTCCCAGTTAAGTGCATTACAAATAAAGGAATCATTATGGTGAGAATTTACCATTATAGTTCAGTGATGAGACTTTGTGGATGTTTCAACAAGTAAGAGAATAATCCGCAGTGGCAATATAAACCAGGAGACTTCAGGTTTCAGTCCTGACCTGTGCTGAAATTGTAGGGAATGCTTGTCATCATAATTCAAGAAATGTGACATCTTGGGAGACTGAATGTTGTATGCTAACCTAGGTGTCAGCATTGGCTGAATTGGTAGCATGCCTGTCTTTGAATCAGAAAGTTGCGGGTTCAAATCTCACCCCAGGATTCGAATGTAAAAATCAAGGTGACATTCTAGTGTAGTACTGAGGAATTGCTATACTATCATATGAAATGCTAAGCCATGCCTGCCCTGTCAGGTGGATGTATTAGATCCCATGGTGCTATTTTTAAGATGTCCTGGACAAATATTCTCTGTCAATATCACAAAATACAAGCATTCTGATTATGATCACATTACCATTTGTGGAACCTTGCTGTATGCAAATTGGCTGCCATATTTCTTACAACGGTGACTATATTTTATTAGCCATAAAGCAGTTTGCAGCATCCATGGTTGTGAAAGTCGCTATATAAATGCAAATCTTTTTTAAATCTGAAGGTTATTTACATATATAAACTACACTGAAAAATTACAACATTACATTAAATTATGCATTTAATGTGGTTACAGAACAGCAATCTAATGATTGGTATTCCAATCCCAACATGGTAAAATATGAAATTGAATTCAGTAAATTGAGTACCATGTGAGCTAGCATCATTACAATGAAAATTGTAATTCTGTTGAAAAAACCCAATTGGTTCATAACTCCACATTGTGTGGTTGATGTTTAAAGTCACTTATTGAGATCAAAGCCCATTATCATCTTAAGAGGATTTATGGATGAGTAATAAATGCCAGTTCTCCATATCCCAAGAACACATATAAAGAAGCAGTATAGGTTTGTCTAGCACAAATTATGGAATAAAGTAAAATTAGCATTCTGGGATACTGTCAATTGGCTTCAAAAATTAAAACATTAATCAGTATCAGATTTGTTTAGAGAGTTCTCACAGTAGGTTCCTTAAACAGAAACCAATTATTACTTACACTGTTGTTTCATCTGCACCCCCCAGATAATCCCAGAATCAGTGAGTATGGAATGCAATATTTGTGTTGCTTTTCAAAGCTGAGGGCTCTGGATATCTCAGGAACTGGCGTTACGGTGAGAGTGTATAACAGTTTCCCATTTGCTATACCGTTATCTCTGTGGTATCCAAATTAGAGCTGATTCCCTTTTATTACTATATATTTGATAGAAAATTTATTTGAAATCAGTTACATATTTAGTAAAATCTAACTTGTTAACACTGTTAATATGTCTGGAATACATAACATTTAGAAAGTTGGTAACAAAACTCTTTAAAACAGAATGAAATTCCCATATCAAGTGAAACAGTAAGTATGATAAAACACAGACCAAAATAAACCAAACTATTCGCAACCTTGATGTCTGTGATTAACTTCTGACTACATTTCCACTCCACTATCAAGATACCTACTTCTACCACCATATTCTGTGTAACTCTGAACCTGTCTCAACTTATCTGCTGCTTAAACAACCGTCCACTAGTTTGTTAGCTCTTGACTTGTTCCAATGCTTCTCTGGCAGGTTTCCCATTTTACATCCTACGTGAACTCATCCAAAACTTTACTACCTTAACTTTCACCTAGCCATGTTTGCCATCACACCTATGCTTACCGGCATAGTGAGTTATTAGTTGCAGCATAGTACTGGCACAGAAGCTCATAGAAACCCTACAGTGTAGAAGGAGGCCATTTGGCCCATCGAGTTTGCTCTGACAACAATCCCACCCAGGCCCTATTCCTACATAAATATCCTGCTAATCCCTGTAACCTATCACATCCCAGAACACTAAGGGTTAATCTTTGCACATCTTTGCACTATGGGAGGAAACTGGAGCACCTGGAGGAAACCCATGCAGACACTAGGAAAATGTGCAAACTCCACACAGTCACTGAAGGCCAGAATTGAATCTGGGTTTGTGGCACTGTGAGGCAGCAGTGCTAACCACTGTGCCACCGCCCAAATGCCCAAGGGCTCCTGGTCGAACAGTGCCTCCATTTTAAAATTGCTGATTTTTCCCAACTTTGTAACCTCCTCTGGTCCCACAACCCTTTGCATTCTCTGCACTCCTCCAATTCTAGCCTCCACGTGTCCCAAACTTTAATCTCGCCACTGTTATTGGTGGTGCCTTCAGCTGCCTAGGCCCTCTACTGGAATTTTTTTCTCTCCTTATTTCTCTTTCAACCTATGTCTTTAAGCAAGCTTTTAGTTATCTGCCCTAATATTTTCTTATATAGTTTGTTGTACTATTTTGACTTGTATGACTCCTGTAAAGAACCTTGGGATCTTTTACTCAATGATGTTACATTACCACAAGTTCCTGTTACTCAAATTGTAATTTAATCTTCTTATTTGAATGATAATTGAACTGCTCAAGCTTTTGTCTTAGGGTTTCTGATCTGATACTTTATCTAATTACAACTTTATAATTGTTTCAATGCAACATTTATCGTTTTTTTGTTTCATTTTTCCTCCCTCCCTCTTCTGAAGGCACTCATTCTTACAGTACAGTTCCGCATACACTAATTCTTTTTTGATAGCTTGCCCAAGTGGCCACTTTTCTTACCTAAGTCCCTTGAATGTTGGTAGTCCAGTCTACCCATTGGTAGTAATCAGCAATGTCCAAACTTGATTCTGCCCTTGTCCAATAACCGGATACATGTTTCAACTGGAGTTTGTTTAACATTGATCTCATAGCAAGAAGTTTGCTCTCTTTTTCCTCTTCCCTTTGTGTCCATCAGTGCTGAGACCAATTGTAAAACCTCAGCTGCTGTCCTGGTAGAGATTAACAAGCTCAGTATAACCAGCATCCCTTATTTTATGGGATAGTCCTGTAATTGAGTCTATTGCTCCATGTCTGGGGCTGCATATATCCATAATGCTGCTTTCCCTGTGTGGCATTGAGATAGAGGATCAGTCATGATCGTATTGAATGGTGGAGCAGGCTAAAGGGGTCCGATGGGTATTCCAGCTCCTATTTTTTATTTTTTTTATTTGGATTCTTAAATCACATACTTGCACATGGCACCACACACTCTTCCTCCCTGCCTCCACAGCTCTGGCAGCACCTACATTCCCTTCTCCCTCCAGTGAAACTCCATGCCAGAATGTGCCTTAATTTTCTCCTTGAGAGTTGGTTGCCTTGAAAAGAATCTAATAAATGTCATGCTGGATGGCACATGGAACACTTGAGCCATCGGGAGGCAGGCCATTGTAATGTTATAACCTTTCATGCAGTTAGTTTCCTTCGAATAACCTGATGTATGCATCTCCTGCTAGTGTAAGATCTCAATATATCCAAACAGCCGAGATTTATCATCTACTTTTCCCAATTGTAGAAAGTTAATGGTGTTTTTTTTAAAAAAGAGTTTATTTATTTTAACTTTTCTTTGTAATAGCCCAATTGTTTGTCAGTCCAAACAATGCAGAGCAAGTTGTCGCTGTTCCCTGTGGCGGAACCTCTGGAGGAGTTTAAGCACTCATGTTGCAGGACAGAAGGCTGGGCAGAACAGGTACTGAGGGCGAGAGTCATGTTCTGATTTCCCAAAATGCTTTTGACAGTATGAGCTGGGTTTAAAATTTTCAGACTCTGATGTTTTACTTGTTCAGTTCTGAGACTTAATTCCCACCTCTCCTGATTAATAGGTTGAAAGACACATTTAATCTGCCAGTGAGGATCCCATGTGAAAATAAGTCTTTTTGTCTGTTGGCCCATTAGCATAAATCTACTGCTGGAATAACACCAATTTGACGGTCTTCGTTTTAAGACACACTGGATGAAATTTTCTGGCCACACTTGCCACCTGAGGTCAACAGATCTTTGCTTGGTCTGTCCCCGCCCACTACGATTCCTGTAGTGGGTGGGATGGGAAAATTCCACCCATTGTTTGGGAACTTTATCCAGCATCTGGCAATTAATAAAACAGATCATGGAGTTTTTTGTGCTTTGTTTTCCTATTCATTCATGGGATGTGGGCTTGAACATGGACTAGTATTTATTGGCCAGCCTAATTAGTTTCGCACCAAGTGGCTTGGTAGGCCATTTCCAAAGCATTGAAGAGTCAATCACGTTGTTGTGACCTGGAGTCCCCATGCAGGCCAGACCAGGTAAAAATGGCAGATTCCCTACCCTGAAAGATAGCCCTGATGCCAAGCACCTGAAATAGAAAATTCTTCATGTTGCAATGACAGCATTGTTCCAAATATTGGCAATGTTTCTGGGTCTTTATCAATAATGCATGGGATCGTTGCTTTGAACTGCTCCCTTGCCTTTTGAACATGGTTTAATTGGATGAGTTTCAAGCTTTTGCAGAATAAAACTTTAATAGCAGTAGATATTTTGTCAAATTGAGATGGAGAGGGAGGGAAGGTGAGATAATTTCACGCGGCAGAGTTGCATTTTCTGTCCATCCATAGTGTGCATGAACCTTGTGATACAACATGTCCTTTTTAATGTTATGTCAATAAAAATATTCAAAACCCCAATATAAATTAAAATCTTTATTCAATGTTGCTTCACTATATTTCAAGGCAAAACTCATCGACCTGTAAAGAATACAGTGGTAATGGTACTGGATGTGCAACTTGGAGTTTATAAGTTAAGATCCTACCATGTTAATTTGTGAGGTGGGACTTAGTAAACTTGCAGCAGAATTTTACATTGTCCTGCCGATGGGTTTGCAGGCAGAGGAAGTTTTTGGATGTCCGTAAAATTCCTCGGATGACTTTCCCACTAGATTCCCATTCTTTCTGCAATTTTATAGTGCGATGGTGGAGGGCTGTGTTGGTTTGCCCACTCTTGCCCCAATTAAGGTCCTTAAGTGGCCAAATAATGACTATTTGAGAAAAGCTTTCCCACTGGGATGTTAGTGGGAATCTAGAATGCACAGCCTGGAAAGTATTTGAATCCAAAACCCTTACAACCTTTAAAGTATATTTGGATAAGCACTTGAACTAATATTCAAGGATGTGGAACAAGAGCAAGAAAATGGGATTAGCGCACTTCGGTGGTAGACATTGTCGATGCAGACTTGATGGGCCAAAGGGCCTTTTGTGCACTGCATGACACAGCCTCAATTTTCAGGCTGGAGGGAGGAGGAGTTCAGGGTCAGGAGTGAAAGCCCAAAAGATGACCCTGTTCAGGCACAGGACAAGTGGGTAGTGGTGGAGGAGCCTCCTTCCAACATCGTACACCCCCCAGAAGATTCAGTCCCTGCAGTTGCTCTCTTTATTTCCAACCCCACCCCCCACACTCCCGAGACCTCTCCACCATTCTGTTCCTAATTCCCCCAGCTTCCACCTTCCTTCCCGCTATGAGTCTCTGCTGAAAGCCTGACATCCTAAAAAAAAATCCTGGCCCTGGTAATTTGTGCACTGGCAGTAGAAGGATGATTATGGAAATTGCTGAATTATTGTAAAATCTCCACAGGTTCATTAATACCAAGGGAATTTGCCATCCTTACTTGGTACGGCCTACATTTGATTCCATCACAGATTACACAAATGACTCCTCATGTCGGTTGAATTTATCCAAAAAGCCACACTGTTATTGGGGAATAAAACACATTTTCATATCTGTAGTGATATTTCTGTTTTCCCAGAAAACAATAGGCTCACTTTTTAACAATTATGTTTCTTGTGCCTATTTGTTGAATTTTTGTTAAGGGTTTTATTTGTACTTCAGGTTGTTTATCAATGGGAACGTGTGTCTGTGAGACGATGTGAGAATATTAGCGGCAGATCAGTGGCACAAAAATTCTGTAAGTATCCTGAACAATGCTGCTGACCTGATCATTTAGAGAAGCACAACCCTAACCCTGATGTTTATCTTAATCCAATAAATCAGAATCTGATCAGATTGTGTGTTTGTGTCCTCTTCACAATTTACTTTCCGACCTATCTTTTTGCAAATTTTGGTAACCATGCATTTGGATCCTTTATCCAAGTCATTGATAAAAATTATAAATAGTTGAGGCCTGACACTGATTCCTATAGCACTCTATTCATCACATCTTGACAACGTGAATGTGACCCATTTATGCCAATTCTGTTTCCTGTTACTAACCAATCCTCTACCAATACTAATATGTTGCCACCTTCCTCCTCCTCCTCCTCCTCCTCCCCTGACCCCCAAGACCACTAGCATTTATTTGGCATGCTACTCTTTGATGTGGAACCTTATCAAATGCATTCAGAAAATCTAAGTACCGCACATCCACAAGTTCCCCTTTATTCACATTGCTAGTTACTTTCTCAGAATTCCAAAATATTTATCAAATATGAGTCTCTTCCACAAAGTTATTGTGACTCTACCTGGTTGCATTAAGATTTTTTAAGCTATAATTTTCTTAATAGATTCCAGTATTTTATCTATGATAAATGTTAGGCTAACTGGTCTATAGTTTCAAAGAACAAAGAACAAAACAGCATGGGATACAGGCCCTTCGGCCCAACGAGCCCACGCCGCCACCCTTACGTTCCCACCTCTACCCGTGATCCTTGTCTATGTTTATAGATCTACAGATTAAAAACCAAATTTGAGACAATTTAGGGAGAATTTGTTTTGCCAGTTAGCCTAAGAGCACATTTTTGGGATGTGGGAGGAAACCGGAGCTCCCGGAGAAAACCCACGCAAGCACGGGGAGAATGCGCAAACTCCCACAGACACAGCCCCAAATCCATGTATCTGCACAGCACAGCGATAGTCACTGAGCTGTCGTGTTGCCCATCAAATGGTCCAGATCAAGCGTACACTAACGACGTGAAGCACTAGGATACTCTCGAAAAAAAAAATCCAAGAGCAGCCCTCTCACGACCCATCGCGTGTATGCCCCTTGTTAGACAACAAGGTGGACCAAAGCACCTGTAGGATAAAAACAAGTACATCAATATCATCATCTATTTACACACTTCCCACGGACTCCCAAGGCTCATGATCCCTATTTTAAATCAGTTTTCTATACCCCTCCATTCCCATTCTGTTCATGTGCCCATCTAAGTATTTCTTAAATAAATCCAGAGTGCCTGCCTCCACCACTTTACTTGGCAGCGCATTCCATACCCCCACCACCCTCTGTGTGAAACAACTCCCTCTAGCATCCAAATTATACCTTACCCCTCTCACCCTAAGCCTGTTAACCTCGTGCTATTTGAGTCCATGCTAGGAAAAAGCTTAACCCTGTTTACTCTATCTATTCCCCTCATAATCTTGTACACCTCTATTAGATCTCCTCTAAGTCTACGTCTTTCTAAGGAAAACAGTCCCAATTTGCCTAACCTCTCCTCGTAACTCAGACCTTCCATACCAGGCAGCATCCTGGTAAACATCCTCTGCACTCTCTCCAGAGTCTCCACGTCCTTCTGGTAGTAAGGCGACCAGAACTGAATGCAGTATTCCAAATGAGGTCTAACCAACGTTTTATACAACTGCAACATTAAAGGCCAGCTCTTGTACTCTATACCCCTTTCTATAAAGGCTAGCATACTATATGCTTTCTTCACAACCTTCTCCACTTGCTCTGCCACCTTCAGAGACTTGTTCACCTGCACCCCCAGGTCCCTCTGCGTTTCTATACTCTTAATAGGTCTACCCTTTATCATATACCTCCCCGCTACGTTCTTTCTCCCGAAGTGCATCACCTCGCATTTATCAGGATAGAATTCCATCTGCCATCTATCTGCCCAAGCTACCAGCCTATCTATGTCCTGCTGCATCGCCTGACAATGCTCCTCACTATTCGCAAGTCCAGCCATCTTTGTATCATCTGCAAACTTGCTGATCACTCCACTTACTCCCTCTTCCAAGTCATTCATATATATTACAAATAGAAGAGGTCCCAGTACTGAGCCCTGCGGCACACCACTAGTACTGACCCTCCAGCTAGAAAACACCCTTCCACTATTACTCTCAGTCCCTATTATCAAGCCAGTTACTTATCCATCTAGCTACCTGTCCTTGTATCTCATGAGCCTTGACCTTCTCAACTAACCTCCCATGAGGGACTTTGTCAAACACCTTACTGAAATCCATATAGACGACATCAACGGCTCGCCCTTCGTCCACCGTTTTCGTCACCCCCTCAAAAAATTCGACCAGATTTGTAAGGCACAACCTCCCCTTAACAAAGCATGCTGTGCATCCCTAATCAGATCGCAACGCTCTAAGTGCAAATACATCCCATCTCTAAGAGTCCCCTCCATCAGCTTCCCTACCACTGACGTCAAACTCACCAGCCTATAATTTCCAGGGTTATCCCTACTACCCTTTTTAAACAACAGTACAACATTAGCTATTCTCCAGTCCTCTGGGACTTCACCTGTGTCCAAGGAAGAGACAAAGATTTGCGTCAGAGGACCAGCAATTTCACCTCACACCTCCCTAAGCAGCCTGGGATAAATGCCATCAGGCCCCGGAGATTTATCAGTTTTAATGCTACCTAGAAGCTCTAACACTTCCTCGGTATGGATATTTCCCTCAACTGGTCCATAGCTCCCTCAGAGACAGGAGCTATCAACAAGTCCCTCTCCTTTATGAATACCGACACAAAGTATTCATTCAGGATCTCCCCCATTCCCTCGGGCTCTAAGCACAGCTCCCCTCCTCTGTCCCTAAGAGATCCGATTTTTCCTCTAACCACCCTTTTATTCCTAACATAGGAGTAAAAAGCCTTTGGATTTTCTTTAATCCTATTTGCCAAAACAATTTCATGCCCCCTTTTTGCCCTTCTAACTCCCCATTTGAGCTCCCTCCTACTCTCTCTGTATTCTTCCAAAGCTCTCTCCGTTCTCAGCTGCTTTGACCTATCATAAGCCTCTCTTTTCTCCCTAACCAAGTCCTCAATATCCCTAATAATCCAGGCTCTCTAATCCTACCTTTCCCATCTTTCCTCTTAGCTGGCACATATCTTTCTTGCAACATTTTCAGTATTCTCTTGAAAGAGTCCCACATGCCTAGCTTGGACTTGCCCTCGAACAACCGTTCCCAATCAGTTTCCATAAGTTCCTGCCTAATCCGACCATAGTTAGCCTTCCCCCCAATTCAGCACCCTGCCCCTAGGGCAACAAGCATCCTTTTCCATCTGTGTCCTAAAGTAGACAGAATTGTGGTCACTGTTAGCCACATGTTCCCCTACTACAACATCAACCACCTGCCCTGGCTCATTACTCAGAACTAAATCCAATATAGCCCCTTTTCTAGTCGGGCTAGCCACATACTACTCCAACGATCCTTCCAGTACACATTTTAAAATTCGTCCCCGTCCAAGCCCCGAGCTCTAGGTACCTTCCAATCCACCCCAGGGAGATTAAAATCTCCCACTGTAATGACTCTGTTCTTCCTGCACCTATCCAAAATGTCTTTACATATGCCTTCTTCAACTACCCACAGGCTGTTGGGTGGCCTATAATACACCCCTAGCATAGTAATTGCCCCCTTTCTATTCCTCAACTCCACCCACAGCGATTCCACTTGTAACTCCTCTGTATTGTCCTCCCTCTGCACCGCCATGATGCTCTCCCTAACTAACAATGCCACTCCTCCACCTCTTCTGGACCCTCCTCCATCACGCCTGAAACACTTATACCCAGGAATATTCGGCTGCCACTGCTCCCCTTCCTTTAACCACGTCTCCGTCACTGCAACCACGTCCAAGTTCCTCGCAAACATTAAGGCTCTAAGTTCATCTGTTTTTCCCGTTACGCTCCTCGCATTGAAACAGACACACTCCAGACCTCCAAGCCCACTCGGAACCTCCTTCTCCCTGATGTATTTCTTCTCATCCAAGCTTACTCTATCTCCCATCTCGCTCTCTACCGAGCTATCGGTCTCAGCCCCTCTCCCCCTCCATATTAGTTTAAATCCTGCCGAAACACTCCAGCTAACCTCCCAGCTAAGATATTCACACTCTTTTTTTCCTGTTCTTGGGCTCCCTCCTTTCTCGAATAATGGAGTTATATTTGAATTTCTATTTTGTATTTCTAGCTGACTTTATCTCATACTCTTAATTTCTCTGCTCTTGTTAATGTTTTAGTCAGTTTTTGCTGTTCTTTATATTCTATCCAATCTTCTGATCTGCTACTCATCTTTGTGGAATTATGCACCTTTTGTTTCCATTTGATGCTATCTTTAACTTCCACAGTTAGACGCTGATGGTGCATCCTTAAGAGTCTTTCATTTTCATTGGAATATATCTTTTCTGAGTATTCTTTATCTCATATCACACACAGCTCTATGCTGGATGCTATTGATTATTAAATCAGTCTGTGTTTCACAACCATATATGTTGTATTCAGTGTTTCTGCTTATCAACTCCAATCAATATGTTTTTTAATTTGCCTGCTTTCACTCCTGAAAACATGGATTCTTGTTGAGAAACCCTTTGATGGGTACTTTCAGAATATCTCCCTGTATTCATCCTTCACATGTAAACCTAGGCAATGAAATGGTTTGACTTTGCGCGGGAATTCTATCCGAATACACCTCCTATCCAATTATAATCTTTGTGCAGCAATCAAATGTAGAATTCCTGGCTGATCTGAGTTTATTTCCCTCTCCTCTGCTATTGCCATGGTATTTGTTATGAAAGGAATTATTTGACAAATCCATATTCAGCTCTGATTACAGTGCCATGCCACTCAATTATTTTTTTAAAAACCTTAACTTCTCATTATACATTTGCACAAATGCAATCCATTTCACTTACTTTACAGATGGAATAAACAAAATGATCAGTGCAGGAATTGATGGACTTTCAAATGGTGTCCGAATCAAGGAGCCAATCAGGATGCAGTTTCACAGAAAAGACAATAAGAATCTTTGTGTACAATCCACTGTGACTGCCACATTCGGGGCCAGAAAGAGAAGTGCTGGGCAAGCTGATGTAACTGGTTATTCTCCCCCGCTTGTGAAGCACAAGCATGCTGAGCTGACCTTGGATGATTGGGATGTGTTGAACTGTTACTGAGGAAAAATGTATCACCCTAAAAGAGTAACTCTGCAAACAAGCTGGGTGAAAAGGATTTCAGATGATTCCCTGGTTAATGAGGCCTGGATGACTGATTTAGGCCATAATTAATGATTTCAACATTCATCCTTTGCCTGACTAAGATTAAGATATTGTCGGTCAGTTTGCAATGTTTCTGATTACATATATTCTTCATCTTAGTTTCTAGAGTTAAACTGCTTTTTGAGTTGTATGATAAACTGAAATGGAGTAATAAATTTTTAAAAATTATACAAAATGAAACCTGCTGATAGTCCCTCAACTGCCAACATAATTCTGCCAGTGTCTTTGTCTTTTTTTTGTCTTTATTTTCAATGAAAAGGGCTTGCCAGTGAATCCACAGCAACCCATGGATGTTCACTCCTCCTGCAGGCAAACACCTAGTTTTTCTGTGCAGTTTTTCTCCATAGTAGCACAGCTAAAATCAGAGGTGTTGAAGGGGCAGGAAGGAACTAAATCTCTATCTCAGCATAGCAGTGGCAACAAGTGTTGGTGTTTTTTGAACATTTTGTCATTTTGAAGGGTGACCATGCATTTTATTTACCTTGTGGTCCTTATCTTTCTGTACAAATAAAAGTAACTCTTATACTTGCTGCTAGGAGAAATTATTTTGCATGGAGAAGGATCTAGGATCAACTCCATTCATGCACTGCTAATGATCTGAAACCATTTACTTAACTTGGAAGCCATTAGTAAGAAACACAATGAGCCCACTTCCAAGCTGCCTTATCAATGCTCACTAAAAACAATACAAGCAAAACTAGAGAAATAAAGATGCTTGTAAGTAAAGCCTGAGATGTAATTTCCAGATTAATCTGGGTAAGTATAAAATAAAGAAATGGATGACTTGAGTTTCTGATAGTAAAATTTGCTGCCCTGGAGGATATTTTCATTTCATATAAATGCTAATTCTGAATAAATGTGAATTAAATTGTGTGGTAAATTAATTGTTGCACTATTTTGGGAATAGTGATGATGAGGAATTTTTTTAAATGCAGCTCTTGTCAAGCAGTCAACACAGGCACAATGGACCAAACAGCTATTTAGTTCCATATTGCTATGAAATATAGGAATCATACTGAGGATGTGATTGAGGAAATGTGTTGGGCCAGAGTAAAAGAAGCAAAGATGTGCTGAGAGGCTAATTAAAGCTCACAGTTGCCCCAGCTAAAAGATCAGTCTGCTGAATACTGAAAGAGCCCCCAAAATACATGGGGCTTCTGAGGTACTTGCAATGTAACCCAAATGGAATTACAACACAAGATCTAGGGAATAGGTTGTGATTCAGATAAATCAGGGCCCAACTGCTGCGGATGGTTTCTTAGCAGCTTGTCTGGACTGAAAGGGATTGCTGTCCGCTCCAGACATGTTTGTTCGTCTCAGAAAGCAGGGACTTTCCATGCTGGAAGTTTAAGCTTTGGTGAGATCTGGGGTAAATTTGGAGGTTCAAGTTCAGTGTAATTTGGTTGTACTGATCTTGTGATGGAAGTAAATAGGCTGCACCAAAGAGTTGAGAGGTGATCTAGATTGTGTTGGGGGCCTGAAATCAAAGGAGAACATTTTTTTAATCTAGATTTTTAACTTGCTGTCCAATTGTTTGGACTATAATCTTGCATTGTGTGAAAATTTTATCTGGATTAATTGGGGAGATTCACAATTGACATGATTTTAGTATCACCACTTGAATTTCACATCTGTCTGAAATCTGGTCTATCTGGAGTTGGATGGTGGTGGTTGTGTCTGCCCTTTGGCAGGTCTTGTCGCACAATCTCCTCTCCTAATTTATGGCCAATGAGATAATTTGCTTTCCTGTTTTTGTGACCAAAGTGGATAACTTCTCATTTATCCACATTATCCTGTATTTGGCATTCATTTGCCCAACTTATCCAAATCACATTACAGCATCTCTGCATCCTCCTTACAGGTTACTCTCCACTCAGCTTATCATCTGCAAATTTGGAGATTTAATGTGAATAGCTGGGACCTATCACTGATCCCTGCGATATCCCACTAGTCACAGCCTGCCATTTGGAAGAAGATACAATTATTCCTACTCTTTGTTTCCTATCTGCCAAACAATTTACAATCCATCTCAATAAACTACCCCCAATCCTATGAGCTTTAATTTTATACACTAATCCCTTATGTCAAAAGCCTTCTGAAAGTCCAAATAAACCACATCCACTGACTCTCCCTCATTAACTCCTCTAGTTACATGCTTAAAGAATTCCAGTACATTTGTCAAGCATGATTTCCATTTAGTAAATCCATGCTGACTCTCCAATTCTACTGCCTGTTTTCCAAGTGCTCTGCAATAAATCCTTAATAACAGGCTCTAGAATTTTCCCCACTATTGATGTCAGACTGGCTGGTCTTTAATTCTATTTTCTTTCTATCTCTCTGTTTAATCAGGTTTATGTTAACTTTCCTTCAATCTGTAGGAACTGTTCCAGAGTCTATGAAATCTTGGAACGTAACCACCAATGAATCCACTTCCAGGGCCACTTTGTTAAGTACTCTGGGAGATAGATTATCAGATCCTGAGGTTTTAGTAGCCTTCAGTGCCCATCAATTCCCCAACACTCCTTCTCTACTAACACTGATTTTCTTCAGTTCCTCCCTTTCATTAAATCTTCTGTTCTCCAACATTATTTGTGCCCTCCTTTGAGAAGACAGAATCAAAGAATATATTTAGTTTATCGGTCATTTATTTGTTTCCCATTATAAATTACCCTATTTTTGATTATAAGGGACCTACATTTGTCTTCATCAATCTTTTTCTCTTCATAACCCTACAAAAACTTTTACAATCAGTTTTTATATTCCCTGCAAGTTTATTCTCATCCTGTATTTCCATCTTCTTAATCAATCCTTTGGTCCTTTGCTGAATTCTAAACTGATCCCAATTCTCAGATCTGTTGTTTTTTTGACCAATTTATATGTCTCTGCTTTGCATCTAATACTATCTTTAATTTCCCTTGTAAGCCATGGTTTGGCCACATTTTCTGTTTTACTTTTGCACCAAACAGGAATAAACATTTGTTGCAGTTCACCCATACACCCTTTGAATGTTTGCCATTGCCTACCCACTATCATCCTTTTAAGTAACATTTCCCAATCTATCGTAGCCAACCCTAACTAGTCCCATCAGTTTCCATAATTAACAGTTTTCAGAGCTTGCTGTCTTGTATCAGTGAGGGAAATGTTTTAAACATGATAGTAGCATATGCTTAATGCACAGCTGAAGTGAGAATTAAATATAATTTCACAGTTTATAGTTTTATGGAATGGTGTGTTTGGCTCTCAATGCATGGTGCATTTTAAAACATAAAATCTAAATTAGCTTTGTCATTTTGCAACAGTAGTGGACTTACCAACATTAAGGTTGTTTAAATGGTCATTGGATAAACATATGGATGATATTAGAATAGTGTAGGTTAGATGGGCTTTAGATTGATTTCACATGTTGGTGCAACATCAAGAGCCAAAGGGCCTGTATTGTGCTGTTACGTTCAATGATCTATTCCTGAGTTGGAGTACATGTGAGTTTGACTATAGCTTGATCTTTTATCAAGAGGATCTGATCAGCACCTGGAGATTAACATTTTTGATGGTACTATTTATGGTAAGTTCAATGAAGGACAAGCATTTTATATCATGCATTGCATAACATATTACATTCCTGCCAAAAGAGCTGTGTTGAACATGTTCTGTCCTTTTAAGACCATTAAAACTAATTACTCAAGGGATATTTAAAGTCGATTAGAGACTTCAGTTCTTTCTCAGCATGTACTATTCATCTAATTTTATTTTGGTCTTCTGTATCCTCAAGCTTTTTATCTGCATTTGAACATCTCATCCTTTATGACTCTTCCAGGCCTTCAAAATTATCCCCATTTATTAAATGTCTGGATACTTCTCTCATTGAATTATCCTTCCAATTGCCTGCTCTCAGTCTTTGCATAAAGCATTCAAATTTCCAGCCTATAATTTAATTTGCCTTTCCACGCCTCCACCAATTTCAATGCCTGCCTCACTTCGCTCAAGGCAGCTTTCCATGTCACCTCCATCAACCACATATATTCTACTCACGCCTCAAAGAAGCTTCATTAAGTGCCATTTATTTTCTAATCTGCACAGCTAATAGTTTTATGAGCAACTCCCTTCAAAAGATACATATCTATTATATGAAATGTCATACTTAAAATAAATTTGACATAATAGAAAAAAATGTAATTATGAAATAGTTGAAACTTAGTAACAAAATAAGGAGCAAACATTGGCACAAATCAAAGAGGTTTGATCAACATTAATTTCTGTTAAATTAAGAGTTTTTGAAACATTGATAATGTTTGAATGTACAATATTAAAAAAACCTTATCACAAGCCAATATCAGGACGATTGGCAAATGTGCATATCTGAAGCTAAGTTAACAGCTAAAAAGCACTGTGTACGCAATAAGAGATTGCGTTTCCAAAACTCTGAACAGATCAAAGTTACGTTTCTTTGATAAAATAACCATAAAATCAATGTTATTTACTAAATCAAAGAGTTTAGTAATTTGGTGTTATTGTTAGTCAGGCTGTCATTTTCCTTTGTGATTTTATTAGTGCCCGCTTCTTCTGACATTAGTCTGCATGACAGATGTATTCGTCTGACCAATCCATACAATGTTGTATGTTATCCCTGCACAGTTGTTTGGGAATGCAGTTGCAGTATTGAGACACTATAGATGTGCAGCTCCAGTACTGTGGCCCACATGGAGGACAGTCAGACACTGAAAAAAATATAAAAATCAAAAAATAGTAATGATTGTCTGACACTAAATATTAACATCAAAAAATTGTTTGATAGTACAAAACCTGAGTACTGCAGGAAAAAAGGCATGCTTTCAAAACCTTTCATTTACATTCATCAGGACAGTTTTGCAAGGATACCAATTGTTAAAGAGAACTACAGTTTACACTGTATGAAAAGAGTGTGCTGATTGGTTGGCAAATGGATTCTGATTGGTTGAGATGTTGCCAGAATGCACTGGGGAACAGTTAACTTTCAAGGTTTTATTTAAATTTGAACAAGCAAGTTGATTCTTATTAGTCAAGGCAGTGACCCGGGGAATGAGCCAGGGAACAAGTTTTTGTTGAATTGAAAAAGTATATCATTTGTGTGTTGGAAGCTAAATATATTCACACAAAGCACTGCCATTTGCAGACAGAAGGATCATGTCCATGCATTGAACCTTTTTTAACTAAAAGATGGGGACATTCCTAGTTCATTCACCAGGGCAATGTATTAACCAATCAATATTGACTGACTGGTTTGAATTTAACTAACATTTGGCAGTTAAATTACCCTGGTGTTCATCCTTGGCAATGCCTTAACCAATTAGTGTCCACTTGCCAATCAGCACTGTCTTCGCATGCAGTGTGAATTGTTGTTCCTTTTACAATTAATATTCTTGTAAATCTGTCCAGATGACTGTAAAACAAAAGAAACTGACAGCACGGGCCCGATTTTATCATTGCTGATAAAATTGGGCATGAGGTGATTAGCATGATCTGTGCCCACATCCATACAGATGCCCACTCTACCAAGGCCCAAAAATGGTCGCAATCTGAACCACACCTGAAACAGGCGCAACACTATTTATATGCATCTGCATGCATTTAAATTGAATTAATTGATTGCCCGCCCAACTTTACCAGCATTTACTCCTTTAACATCACGTTCACCTGCTCAGATTCAGCGCAAAACAGAGCTGCTTGGCAGAAGTCTGTTTCAGACGTTCCAGCTTCTAAAGAGGTAAGTTCAGAATTTCCAACTGCTCTCTATCTCAGATCAGTGGTGGGGAAGGGAGGGAGGCAGGCCAGATTATTCTCTGGTAAAGGGGGGAACGAAAGAGAGATGCAGGTCAGATGTATCTTTGGGGGCGGGGAGGAAGGGAGGCTCAATCATTCTGTAGTAGGGGAGGAAAGGGAGGCCAGATTGTTCTTAGGTATTGGAAGGGAGGCCAGATCAGTCTCTGGTGGTGAGGGAGGAGGGAGTGGGGTGGGAGGAGAGAGAGAGGCAGGTCAGATGCATCTCTGGTGGGGGATAGGGGAGGAGGGAGGCCAGATCGCTCTCTGGTAGGAGAGGAGGAGGTGGGCCAGATGGATCGCTGGTGAGGATGTTAGTGGGGCGGGGGGGGGGGGGGGGGGGGGGGGGGGTGCGGGGGGCGCAGGGACAAGAGGTAGCGCTGCCACACTGCAGGTGATCAGGAGGCGGGGAAGGGAAGACAACTGCCACTCTGTGAGCAATTGGTGGGGGGAAAGGAAGCAGAGGGTCACAATTGGTCTGGGTAGTCGGGGTGGTGGTGAGTGGATAAGGGGGATAGTAATGTTGTGGGGATGGAGCAATGTCTGTGAGAGCCATTGTTCCCAGGCCACTTTATCCACTTTGTGCAGCCTGGGAGCAATGTGACAGGGGTACGTTTTTCAAATATTTTTTCACTGCGCATGCGCGATTGAAAACTCCCATCAGACCAGCAGCATTTCGGGGCAATAAGCCCCACTCACAGCATGATTCAGACTCATGATTTTTTTCAGACTAAGTGCGTATGGGGGCACCTGAGAGCAGTTTCCAAGTTGGATCTGAATTGCACCCAGATTCAGCACTTGGAATCAAAATGGTAAAATCTGACCCCATGTCTTTTTTTTCAGCAGTATTTAAATAAATATAAATAAAATGTCGGACAATGAGATACTGTTAAGCTCCTTCTGCTCTATCCTAAAGTAGGAGGCAGTCACAACTCCACTGTTAATTGCACTGGTCTTCTATTTCTATTTCCTACACCAGCTCCACAGTCTGAGTGGTCTCGTTAGTGGGCGAGATTGCCATTTCCTTTTTTTATTGAATCCACTCCCATGTTACCTCCAAATATTTCTTTTCTGCAGTTCTTATTAGTGTTTAGCCCACCAAAGCAATTGACTACTCCAGATGCAGTACCTTCCCAAAGGCAACATATGCAAACTGACTAAAGCAAATGTGTTTCCTGGCTGCTGGTGAGTTGACTAATCAAGCCTATCCAAAGGATCTTATTGTCACTGGTCAATGTGGACTTTTCCCCATCTAGGGTGCAACTGGCATGAAACAGTTGCACTTGTGCTCTTTGCGGCAGTTGCATTTTATGTGATATAAACAATTGTAAATCCATAAGTGTTTCCAGCTGTAGTTGAACTTGCAATGTTAAGGACAGCTTCAATGCACCACAAATAGAATCACAGAAAAGTTACAGCACAGAAGGAGGCCATTTGGACCATCTTGTCCATGTCAGCTGAAGACATTCAGGTTCCCTTTCTAATTCCACCTTCCTGCACCTGGCTCATAACCCTGTAGCTTACAGCACTTAAAGTTCAGTTCCTAAGGTGATTTCACCACCAACTCCAGCAGTGAATTCAAGACACCCACTATCCTTTGCATAAAGAAGTTCTTCCTCATGACTACCTCCACACCTACTGCCACTTATCTTGAATCTATGTCCCCTAGTTCTGGAATTATCCATCAAGGGAAACAACTTCATCCTGTCCACTATCTGTTTCCCTCATAATTTTGTACACTTCTTTCAAGTCACTCCTCAGCCTTCTTTGTTCCAAATCTAGAACACTGTTGTGTAACTGCTTTCTTAAAAAAAATTTGCAACACAAACATAAATGTGAACAAACTCTAGGGTAGGGCAAGTCTAATGCCATTGGTTTACTAGACCCTGGTAAGGATTTATGCTCACAGAGCCCAGATTCATCTGAGCAATCTCCACAGTTGTTGAGCCCATTGCACACTTGATCCATGAAAATCCAGGAACTCGGATTGCCACATCTAAACACAAGATAGCTGGGCAGGTTGTGTGGCAAATCACCTGGTAGGAAAAAGCAGAGCA
Organism: Sphyrna mokarran; assembly: GCA_024679065.1. Taxonomy (NCBI): domain Eukaryota; kingdom Metazoa; phylum Chordata; class Chondrichthyes; order Carcharhiniformes; family Carcharhinidae; genus Sphyrna; species Sphyrna mokarran. The sequence continues at coordinate 58,680,039 of JAGIQG010000009.1, forward strand.
TCAGCTGAAGTCACTCAAAAGAAAATTTGAATACAAAATGAAAACTACAATAGATACCTACTGCACATTGCAGGTTCCTTATTCGCAATATCCAAACAATCCTTGATTCTGTGACAAACTTGAGAAGGTTGCAAACAAGTGATACTGTTATCACACAGGAATCCGGAGTGATTACTTGCAGTTATGCAAAATCTGCTCGCTAGAAAATATATATTTTGAATTTTAACACTGTTTACTCTTCCAATCTCTTCCTGCAGTACAAAAGAGATGGATTTTCCTTTTGTAACATTTATTACTTAGCATCAAAGGAAGTACCAAAAACTGTAGCAAACCACAGGCTAATTGTGGAACTAAGTTACAAAATCCAAAAATCATCCCTATACTTCGATATCTGACATCAACCAGTGCAGACAAACAAGGTAGCAGTCGGGCTATTGTAATTAAAGGTCAATAGGTCAAGAACAGGGAGAGGAAAACAAAATAAACACAATTTATCACCCTGGTCACTAATCTTTCACTCTTGTTGGGAGTGCACATTGAGGCTGGCTGATGGTGGAACAACACCAGGTTAAAGTCCAATAAGTTGATTTGGAATCACAAGTTTTCGGAGCACTGCTCCTTCATCAGGTGAGGACTTTAATCTGGTGTTGTGAGATTCTTACTGTGCCATTCCAGCGCAACGCTGGTATCTCTACATCATGGCATTATGATATAGACAGTTGGTGTAGACACTTATATAGACAATTGGAAGAAAAGTACAAGTGAAATCTTACTATAAGCAACATGGTGAAACAATTAGGCCGAGGTACGCAAGACTTGCGTCCTGAGTGGGATGACAAAATTCACAAGCACTGTGCCATGGAGTTTCTGCTTGGAATCAGCAAAATGTGCCCAACGCAGAACCAGTCTACAAAGCGAAGTTACAATCAAGTTTCCACATAAATTAGCGCAAGCTGAAAGTAAAATGAATCATGAATCGGAGCAACTAAACTTTGTAAGCAATCGTCGTCAACTTGTGACTGAAGCACAGCCTTCTCCAGCATCACAAAGGACTGGGATTGTCAGGGAATGAGTCTTTCTTCAATTGACTGATTTAACATTCTTGACTTTAGTTTACAATTGTCTTTGATCAACAGTCGTTGCACAATTCCTGTGACCAGCAGTCAACTGCAATTACAAAAATGTGCTCTGCTCTGCTGTCATTTATTCAGTTCAGATTAATTTAAACTGATTAAAGCAGCAGTAACGGATAAACACAAGAGAGTCAGGATTCAAATGTCTACTGGTCAACATTCAAGAAATGGGCACACTGTGATTGCCAGGCTGCAATCAGCGCAAACTCGCCAGGCCTCAGTATTAAGAAAGAAACATCTTGGATAAAGCAGTGTAAAATATTACATGGATACTCATGTGTAACATGATTATAGACACAGCAATTAAACATTCCACTCTCCTTAATGTGACTTAGTTCTCAGATTTCACCGATATCCAGGCACAAATCAGAAAGCTCCAGATTGTATCTAACCTGGAGTATTTTTACGGATGCCGAAGAGAACAGCACACGTCAGAGCAACAACAGTAACTCCCAGTATCAATATCACGACAGAGGCCAAGCAATACTGCCTGGAAAAGCGACAAGGAGAGTCACGCTGGCGACAGTCCCAATGATCTGAACAAACAAACATATTTATGTCAATTCACATTCTTCTACAGAATCTATTCTTTAACGAAATACACGATGCATCTGAGACAAAATTAGTCCAATGTTCCCATTCTACTTCATACATTTACTTCTCTTGCTTTTGTTGGATTTCACAGATATCATTGAACCAATAGGAGTGACATCAAAACTTCGCTGTATGTTGAAAGAAGGGAAAGCACAAGTAGGAAATATTAGTAAAATGTGCACAATCCTGCATTGAACATTATAATACTACCACTTGTCGATATCAGTTTTCTTTGGTACCATGCTGATATTTTCTGGGCAAGTCCTATTAAATTTCATTGTCTTCGGTTCCTGCCGCATAGCTGGGGAGACTATTTTGTAGCAGCAACCCGGCGATTTCCATTCTTTCAATGCTAGTCTGTCACTTAGTAACCAAATGAAACACATATAAATAAAGTAGATAAGGATTTCTTTTGTGCCAGGACTTCACCAAAGTAACTATTATCCAGTACAGCTGCACACAAATCATGGACCTCCAGTATCAGCCTACACTGTTATAAGAACAGTCACCTAGATTTAAACCACAGTAAGAGAGGAACTGAAAGAGACTGAATGCAGGTAGATTACTGGGCAAACAGCAAGAATGTTAAAGCTAATTTTCCTACGTCTTATATTTCTGTCTATTTGGTGTAAATTTGTTTCAACAAGATAAAGGATTTCTTGCGCTACAGCGCTCAAAACTTTAGCTGCAAGTTTCCATCGGTGAGACTGAAGATTTCCTCCAGCCTACCAAGAAATTGAACACCTATCTTACAAGGATTCCAACAGACGTTGCATTTTGGATGATCTGATTTAAATGTTTTGAATTAATTTCAAGACGACTGTTTTATTTTATAGCAACGCATTTAGCCAAGCTAAACCTACAATTGCAATCATTATTTAGGCATTCACTATTGAACATTGCCAATTTGCCCAATGATTTGGGAAAGAATCTGACATCTATACAGTGTCTCTCGTGTGGGAAGGATCTAAATGAAGAGGGTTGTGCATGATTACGAAGTTACACCCAGCATTTTATTTTACCATGGCAACAAATGACTTGCAGTGCTAAAATTGTCTCTCCCACCTCATTCCAAATTGTTGCAGATCCAAAATTAGTTTGAGGTTGGTTGTAACATTCACTTTTTGAATCAGATGGTTGTCGGCGCAACACATTCCAGAATCTACCAAGAAAGATTTCAGTGCAATGCTCAGGGATACTTGTTTCAAGTATCCAATGAGATTCTAAACCAAGGTTACTTCTCATTGCTTATTAACATGCATTGCCATTCTGACACCATTTTGAAGAGGTGCAAGGACATTTTCTCCAGTATCCTGATCAATATTTCTTCCCCCACCAACATTATCAAAACAAATATCTGATCATCATCACAATACTGTTCATCAGACTTTGCTGTCCACATTGTATTGTCATTTTAATAGCGCTGCACTTCAAAAATGCTTAATTGCTGCAAAACCATTTGAGAAAAGGAGCGGAGTCCAGCATAGATCAGCCATGATCATATTGAAGAGTGAGACAGGTTTGAAGGATTTGATGGCCTCTACCCCTGCTTCTGTTTCTTGTGTTCTTATGAAAGGAGCTATATTAATGCAGACTTCATTACTTTTCATTCAACTGTCACAGTAATCCCAAGAAGATTGGACCCGATCGTATCAGAGTTCCATTATATAATGTGTAAAATAGTGTTCTTGAGTTCAGGATATCTGTAAATAAAACTGAAACTCTCATCTCTACAGAAAGACAAAGTTATGCCTTAAATTTGGCAAACCAACATCCCCTCAACCCCAAAAACAATGTATGCAGGTTCCACTTAAAAGCTCATTAATCCATCTGGCTGAGATAAAAGTTGAAAAGTGCAAGTCTCATTGACTTGAATAGGACTAACCTTAGAAGCATTGTCACCCCTTTTCTAAAGAAAGGATTTGGAAGAATATATAAATACTAGGTCCTAAGTAGTGCATTCACACAAACTTCAAAAGAGCAGCAAGGACAAAAATCTGCTATGCATTTATTCGCTCAAAGGCTATAAACAATGAGTATTTAATTGTTCCAGTATTCATTAAATATTTCAAATGTTTAGCATTCACAAGTCTCTGTGTCCCGCAGAAATTATCTGCTTTAAGGTCCTTGTTTAGTTAAAGTGTATATAGAAGTAGTAGAAAACATTGGGTTACTTTTGTTGCTTAAAACACATGTATGAAGATAAGGTTCAATATAGCAGAGCAGGTTAAATAACTGCAAGTAAAACAAGGTAACACAATAAAAGAATGTAGCATGTTCATTACACAAAAGTTGTAATGATTAGACAAAGAAATCCCAGTAATAACTATGTGAAATGAAGCATCTTACTAACTCTTGATAGTTCCTTAATAAAGTGCTTTGTTGTGCTACCATCAGAGATTGTCTAGTTGTATTCACAAAAAGCAGTTCAAATTAGCTGGTGTACTGGCCTTCGATAATCCATTAATTTAGGTACTGGAATGTTCAAGGACACACCAAATGGAAATCACTCAAATGAACAAGACAACACTTTTTAATTCAATTGTGGGATGTAGCTTCACTGTCTAAGCCAACATTAATTGCACATTGGTAATTACCCAAGTCAGGCTAGTGAGTGATTTGGTGGTGATATTTTCATGTATCTGCCCTTGTCGTTCTTGATTGTTGTTAAGGGTTTGGAAGGTAGTGGAAATTTGGCATGTCAGCTACAACTTCAAATTTTACAGACGTACCAGGAAAGCACTCTTTCTGGTTATGTCACAGCTTGGTATGGCTCCTGCCCTGTTCAAGACTAAGGTGCTAGACAGCTTGTGGATCCTGCCGGGTTCTTAATCTCTGACTTGCTCTTGTAGCTAAGGCTAGTTTCCAGTTGACAGTAACTCCCAGGCTGTTGATAGTAGGTAATTCAGCAATTGTAATGCCAAATGTAGCACAATCCATCATGCAAACCAGCCTCCCATCCATTGACTGTGTACAATTCCTGGTGTCTTGGCAAAGCAGCCAGCATAATTAAGGACTCCACACACCCGACATACTCTCTGCCACATTCTTCGTTGGGAAAAAGATACAAAAGTCTGAGGTCATGCACTGACCTACTCAAGAACAGCTTCATCCCCGCTGCCATCAGATTTTTAAATGGACTTACCTCACATTATGTTGATCTTTCTCTACAACCTCGCTATGACTGTAACACTACATTCTGCACTCTGTTCTTTCCTTCTCTATGAAACAATATTTTTCACTGTATACTAATACGTGACAATGAATCAAATTAAAAAAACTAAGGAGTGTTGGTGAGTTCCTGCAGTGCACCTTGTATACAGTACTCACTACTGCCACTGTACTTCGGTGGCGATGGAAGTGAATATAGGTGGATGAGGTGACAGTCAAGTGAGCTGCTTTGTCCTGGATGATATTAAGCTTCTGGAGTGTTGGAGCCATAGTCATCCAGGCAACTGGATAGTATTCCATCACATTCCTGATGTGTGCTTTTTAAATGGTGGACAGCCTCCAGGGAGTCAGGTGTATAGTTGCTGCAAGATTCCTAGTCTCTGACCTGCTCTTGGAGCAATGGTATTTATATGGCTAGTAATCGCCAGTATGTTGATATTGAGTAATTCAGCAATGGTAATACCATAGAACATAGTAAGTAGTCTGACAACACCAGGTTCAAATCCCACCAATTTATTTGATAGAAAGCTTGCGAGTTTACTAGGTTTGCCCCTTGCTATGGAATGTCATTGGGCAGTTAGATTATCTCTTATTGATAGTCATTTGTGCCATACAAGGTACAGCCAATGTTACTTCATCGCCTATCAGTCAAAGCCTGGATATTGTCCAGGTCTTGTTGCATTTGGACATAGGCTCTTCAGCATCTGTGAATATGCTCTAGCCTAATGATACAAGAATGGTGATTGATGAAGCAGCTGAAGAATATTACCCTGCTGTAATCAAGAGGCTGTTTGTAACAAGGTCATCTCAGAGCTAATAGAAGAGGAAGGGAGTTACAGTTAAGCATCTTGACCATCACAACATTTTCAGCTTTTTGGCTAACATCAAGCATCAGATTAAGCTGAAGATGGGGTGCAGTGCCTTATCTGGTTAGGTTGGATCTTGTTTGTTCCTCTTGTGGGGGCCATTTATTGGATTTAGAATTAGACTTGGAGCAAGCAAGGAAAGAATTTGAATTTGGCTGATCCATTCTGAGCACAATGCATAAAGTATGGACTAAAAATCTAAAAACATAGAACCAGGAGAGAGAAATTCTTAATACTTTACCATTTATAGAAATTAAAGTGCAAAAATGATCAAATTTGAAAAGATGATTGATAGGACATTGTGGTTTAAATTTAAACACAATCTAGTAAAGATTAATGAGTTTGATTATGAATATTACTTCCTCTTAAATACATTTGAACTACTTTCTAAACACCAAGAGTGTACTTACCACTGAAGATCTTGTCAGTCTGATCATTTCAGATGCCACCTCAGAATTCAGAGAGGCAGCATATCAACTGTGCTCATTTAAGAGTGTGGATCTGGCAAAAAATCTATTCAATCTCTTCTGCTGAATAGGAGCTAAAGTGAACCATTCTGGTCATGTTGATGCAGTAATCTACCTTATGCGCTTAGAGCAATCTTCATTATCCCAGACTCAGGCCCCAAGATTAAATTGTTGTTAGGTCTAATTCAAGATACAAACAATGTTTTTTTGATGATTTTTGCATTGGTTATCTTGTCACTGACAATCTGACATTGATTTTTTACGTTGTGCACTGCACATTTAATGACAAAGCAAGTTTCCATATGATCACCTAGCAAACATTTAAAATTAAGGCTATTGTTTTTTTCTCAAATAGTCAAGACTTGTTTTGTCCACACAGAATTTTACACTCATCCAATTCTATTCACTCCTTTGCTCATAATACCACTCTCTCCAATAACCCACTAATCACACCACCCGAGTGCAGACAATCCAGAGATCAGTAAGCTCAGTGACTTCTGTTATTAGAGGATGAATTCAAACATTTTAAATGCACTTTAAAAATAGTAAAATAAGCAGAGTCCTGCAACAATTCAGAGGTGATCAAACCAGTATTTATTTTATGATTCCTTGAACAAAAAAATCTTGTCCGCAAAACCCATGTGAGGAAATATTACATTTTGATCAGAAACTACAAACACAAAAGCTGGAGTTCAATTATAAGTAAAATTTTTTTTTTTTTTTTACAGCATATCAAAGCAAAATATTTTAACTTGGAGGAAAAATGGAAATGCATAAAACTTAGCTGAGATGCAAATAAAAGCCACAAGAGGTCTATGAATTAATTATTGAAATTAAAACTTTAAATTGTGTTCTTGGAGGTTTATGTGGCTCAATATTTACATAATGTATGTGTGCGCAACTGTTTCATGTATCCAAGAGCATACGTCATGTCATGATGCAAGTACAGAAAAAAAGGATGACAATACATCAGGTCATAAATTGATTAAAACTTCAGGTAAATGTCCATCTGATCGTAGAAATAACATCATAATAAATGTTACAGGCAATGACATTTAATCTGTACAAAACAACAATGCGATCAGTGCGATCAAAAAGTGTCTGCTACTAACAAGTTTTTAAACATGCAGACGAATGTGTTGTGCAGCATAGAGCTGTTTATAGTTCAAATAGCTTTAATGAAACAGCTCAAATCTACAAGTCAGCTTAAAAAGTTCCAATTATTGTTTGTATCCAGGAATGTAACAAAAACAATATTTATCTTAACTTTGAAATTTCACCTCAAGATATTTGGCAAAAACTACCACTTCAAATTTCAGAACACAGGGGGGGTGGGGGGGTCCAAATTTCATCCTGATTGTCTAAATCGTCGAGTGATCCAAGTTCACTTTAGTAGGTAAGGGTCCTGCCATGTCCTTTTCATCCTTGGATTTGATGATAATCAGAGAGGATGCTGGATATGGGGTTAGCTTCAATTCATTCATAAACTCCATGTCTCCATATATGCTCAGTTTCTGTAAAAGCAAATCATACCTAATCACTGAAAGTTTGTAATTTTCTTTATTTGTTTATTCCCCATTGGGATTTTCTTTTGTAAAGCATCATATAATTTCTTTCTGGGTCTCATGAATGCAGAAGTTTGTGCAACTGATTATGTCTTCAGCTACCAGCACACGTGCAGATTCTAATAGTTACTGGCTAGCAATCAATGACAAGGAGATTTGTAAGTTCCCGCACCACTGTTCCCTTCATTACTTTGCAACCCAGAGGCACCGAGTCAACTGCTTTAATTAACTGAAAACAGGCTAATGATTGAACAGTCACTCTTTCTTGTTCAATAAGTTTCTCCAATAAGTAATTCAATTATGCCAATCTGGGGAACCTTCCTTTTGAAATTCTTCTGGTCAAAAAAGGAAAAATCTGAAGATCTGCCTCTAACAATTTTGTAAAATTTGGAAGCGTGTGTTTCACTGGGGAAGTAGAACACAAGAGTGCAACACTTGGAGCATTAAAAACCATAGCTTCTAATGCTCTTGATGGTTCAAGTAGTAAACACAGCAGGTACAATGACAATAAGCAATACAAAGAAAAGCTTTCAAAATTGACTATCAGTTCATGCCAAAGTTCTTAGAACTCATCTGATATGGCACACATCCAGGATTCCCACTTCTAATTACTATCCATTGGCAACTGGATGCAAGGATGCCAGATAAGGATAGTCTCAATATAGTTTGGGATAGTCAGCCTTCAAATGTTAAGACCCACTAGATGAAGAATGATTGCTCATCAAGGTCGAGGCTGCAAGCCTTTCAAGACAGGATGGAGGGGATAAAAACATATCCAAATATCATAAATGTTACCTGAATAGCAGACAATCATGTGATTTAATGTTGGTGCAAGGGCTGCAAAGCACTCTCGACAGTATACAGACCAATGATTTCTAAACTTGACATTTGAGTTTTTAAAATCAATGCTGCTTTTGAACCAGTTCCATCAAATCATTAAGTTACACCTTTCATTCAACGGGAAAATAATATTAGGAATAAAAATAAGTAGGTCACTGACAGATAGTGAAATGTGCAGTCAAAATGCCAGCAGTAAAAAGATATGGTGAGATGTGGATGAGAGAAGTGCACCTTGAATAAGTACAAGAAAACTTTAAAATAAATACAATCAATCCAAATATTGTGAAAAATGTTTCCTTTCCCTCAGCCATAAACTCAATGAATGGCAGAATATTACTGAGTTCAATGGCCTTTTCCTTCAGAAGCAGACTCTTACTCTATTTGTCAGTGCTCATTTTCATTGCCCCCTCCCTCTCCACTTTCATCATAAGCTGATATAAAGAGAAGGCAGTATAGGGATTTAAATACAGTTTTAAAATGCATGGATCATACACTGAAGCTCTGAGTATTTTCTAGTAACAGGTTTGGAAGATTCAGCATCAAGGAATGTTGCAATGCACAGAAAATATGTCATTGAAAATGGAGACACTGCTTAAACACGTTAGTACCTAATTAGAAATTATGTATTCATTCCCCTAGTTGGCACTGTTATGTAACCAAGGACATTAAATTTTCCACAATTCAATTGTACTTTAGTCAATAGGAAACACTAAAAGCAAGGATTACACTAGAAAGTTAATTTTCTTCCAGTTAAGGATTCTGCTGGAATTCCCAATAGCACTTATCAGGTTTCCCAAGTTTTGATGCATGCAGACATATATTGCTTCAATATCTGAGGAACTGCGAATGGGTATGAGCACAATCAATAGCAAAACATTCCCACTTCTTGAAGAGATAGCCATTGATTAAAACAACCAAAGATAGTTAGGTCTACCATGAGGAACTCTTGCAGAATCCTGCACTGGAGATAGCCTACGATGAGAACAATCTTCCTTTGTACAAATTGTTGGGGAGTCCTCCTCTTTCTCCCACCCGCAAAAGCCTTTTGCTGATAATTGACAGTAGACCAATGGAGTGGTAATGGACAGAATGGATTCATCTTGGGAGGCACTGTGACAATGGTTAACAGTGCCAGGGTCCCAAATCCCAGTTAGGGTCACTGTGTGAGAAGTTTGCACATTCTCCCCATGTCTGCATGTGTTTCCTTCAGGTGCTCCGGTTTCCTTCCACACTCCAAAAATGTGCGAGTTAGGTGGATTGGCCATGCTAAATTGCCTCATAGTGGGGCTTGCTAGGGTAAATGCATGGGGTTATGGGGATAGGGCCTGGGTGGGATTGTGGTTAGTGCAGACTTAAGGGATCAAATGGCTTCCTTCTGAAGTGTAGGATTCTATGAAATATACTGCTTTTTGTGGACAGGAAATAACCAAGCAATTTTCCAGTTTTTGGGGTATTTGCCACAACTTTGTTGTCATATAGCAGCTTGGCTTGGGATGCAGCCATTTATGGAACATAAATCTTCAGCATTATAGCTGGCATGTTGACAGGGTTCATAGCTATTGCTGGATAGTGTGCCTTTAGCCTTTACTTCATATCAAGTGGAACAAAGAACAGACCAGGCTATTTAGCTCAAACTCATTCTACCATTCAATAAAGATTCATCATTGGTCATCAACACCACTTTCCCAACCTATTTCCATATTCCTTGATGCATTCATCTTCAGAAATCCATCAATTTCCTGTTTTAAACATGTTCAATGCTTCAATCTTCACAGCCTTGTTGTGGCTGTAGAGAATCCAAAGATTCACCATCTCCAGTGAGGAGATACCTTCTCATTTTAGTTTTAAAAGTCTACTCCTTAATCTGAGGCTGTCCCCTGATTCTAGACTCACCAGCCACTGCAAACATCTTACTGACATCTGCCCTGTCAAATCCTATAAGAATTTTGTAAGTTTCAACAAGATCAACTGTCTCTGTTCAAAACTTGAGAATACAGGCCCAGCTTCTTCAATTTTTCAAAAGAATTACTGCCATGTCAAGGATTAGGACCCCTTCTATTTGTGGTGTATATAAATGACTTGGAAGAGGGGGCAGGTGGTGTGATCAGCAAATTTGCTGATGACACTAAGATGATTGGATTGGCGGGTACTGAGGAGCAGTGCCTGGTAATACAACATGACATAGGCTGGTAGATTGGGCAGATAGATGGCAAATGGAATTTAATCCGGATAAATGCGAGGTGATGCATTTTGGCCGGAATAACGTAGAGGGGAGTTATAGGATAAAAGGTAAAACTATCCGGAGTATAGAGATGCAGAGAGACCTGGGGGTGCAAGTTCACAAGTCTCTGAAGGTGTCAGTACAGGTGGAGAATGTGGTAAAAAAAGCGTATGGTATGTTAGCCTTCATAGGAAGGGGTATAGAATACAAGAGTAGAAGTCTGATGTTGCAGGTGTATAGAACGTTGGTTAGGCCTCATCTGGAGTACTGCGTCCAGTTCTGGTCGCCGTACTACAGGAAGGATGTAGAGGCCCTGGAGAGAGTGCAGAGGAGATTTACCAGGATGCTGCCTGGTATGGAAGGGCTGTCTTACGAGGAAAGGTTGAACGCACTGGGGTTGTTTTCCCTTGAAAGACGTCGGCTGAGAGGGGATCTTTTAGAGGTATATAAGATTATGAGGGGTATAGATAGAGTAAATGGTGGTAAGCTTTTTCCACCATTAGAAATGGATAGAACGAGGGGTCACGGGCTCAGGGTGAGGGGGGCTATGTATAAGACTAATATTAGATGCCAGTTTTTCACACAAAGGGTAGTGGGGGTGTGGAATGCACTGCTGAGTAAGGTGGTGGGAGCAAGCACGCTAGGGTTGTTTAAGGGTCTCTTGGACAGTCACATGAGCGGTCTGCAGATAGAGGGATATAGCAGGACTGTTTGAATATCGGGAGGACCAAATAGTAGTAGACTATTTTTTAGTTTCATCTCAGGAATGTCTTAGTTTTTTTTAGCATGTTTAATTAAGTCTTATTCGTTTCCGCAGGCAATTCAGTCCACCTTGTTGACCAACAAGGGGCATGCATGCAGCATGTCGTGCGAGAGCTGCTCTTGGAGGTTGCTTCAGGAGTTGCCTGGTGTTTCACATCATCAGTGTATGCTTAAACTGAACCATCTGATGGGCAACATGACAGCTCAGAGACTATCGCTGTTGCTGTGCTGACACATGGATTTGGGCCTGTGTCTGCGGGAGTTTGCGCATTCTCCCCGTGGTTGCGTGGGTTTCCTCCGGGTGCTCCGGTTTCCTCCCACACCCCAAAAATGTGCTCTTAGGCTGACTGGGTAACAAATTGTCCCTATATTGGTCCCTATATGGGAATCTTCCACAACAGGCATAGCCTAAAGTCAAGGATATGTCATTAAGACGTTAGGACGGCGGCGTGGGCTTGTTGGGCCGAAGGGCCTGTTTCCCGTACTGTGTTGCTCTTTGTTCTTGTTCTATGTTCTATTAGTCCTTCTATGGCGATTATCCTTCTTTAGATGGGGTGACCAAAACTGTACACAAGACTCCAAGATCTCACAAAGGCTCCGTATAATTATAGCAAGACATCTTTACATCTGTACTAAAATCCCCTCGTGATGAAAGCTAAAGTATCATCGGTCTTCCTTATTGCTTGCAACAACCACATGCACTTACTAAAATAGCCATGAAACTATTTCAGTGACTCGTGAACAAGGACACCAACACTTCAACCTCTCACCATTTAATATTCTTTGTTTAGTCTATCAAAGTGAATAAGTTCATATTTATTCACATCATATTCCATTTGCTATGTTCTGGCCCATTCACATGGATCCAAATCTAGTTGAAACCTTTCATTTTCTTCAATTCACATTCCAACTTGGTTTTGTGTCATCAGCAAATTTTGGAAATATTACAATTGGACCCCATGCCCAAAATCATTTACATAGATGGTGAATAGCTCTGGCTCACACACTAATTCTCATGGAACCCACTTGTAGTAGCCTGCATCTTGAGAATGATTTGTTTATCCATATTCTCTTTTCTGTCTGTTAAAGTCTTAACTCATACTAGTATATGACCCCCAATCCATGCGCTATGATTCTGTTTATTAACTTCTGAAAATCAAATGCACCACATTCACTGGTTCTCCTTTATCTATGCATGAAGTAACATTCTCAAAAATTCCCAGTAAGAATGTCAAATAGGATTTCCCTTTCATAACTCCATGTTGACTCCACAGTGAATAGAATTGGTTGAAGATTGGCATCTATGATTCTGGATAGCACAGGCAGAGGCCAAGATGAACCATTCACACAACACTTCCAGTTAGGAGGCAAGTGTTTCTATCATCGAGGTAGATGGCACTTGTGGAGCACTCCCCCCACAGTTGTTTTAACTGTACAACACTATTCGCAACTGGCTGTGGCAGAACTGCAACATTTTGATCTGGTCTGTTAGTTGTGTGTTTGCATAGTATTATCACATGTTTCCATTGTTTAGCATGTTTTGTAGCTCATTCGGTTGAGATCTCTTAAGTACGCCTGGCGCAGCTCCTGGGATACTCTCCTATTTTTGACATAGGGTTGATTTCCTGGCTTGATGGTAATGAAGTGAAGGATATGCCTGACAGAGGTCACTGTTGGTCAAATACAATTCTGCAGCTCATAGTCCAGAGTGCCTTACAGATGTCCAATTTTCAGCTGCTAGGTGAGTTCCAAATCCATCCCATTAGCACAGTGGGAGTGAGAGCACAACTCAATAGAGGGTACCCTCAATGAGAAGATGGGATTTCATCTCCACAAAGACTGTGCTGTGGTCACAAAACTAGCATGGACTGGTGCACATATGACAGGTAGAATAGCGAGGACAAAGGTCAAGTATGTTTTCTCCTTTGTTTTTGTTCTCACCACCTGCTGGCAGATATGTTTTGGCTAGCAGTTTCAAAGGTGCTGCAAGCCACTTTCGATAATAGGCATTGAAGTCTGCCATCCAGAGTACATTTGCCACTCAATGTCTTCTGTCGTATTCAGCATGAAAAGTACTCATTCATCGCCTTGTGAAAGAATGATCAAACATGGCCCATAGCACCGGCCACTCAGTTCACGTAGCTAAAATTTAGCCACATATTTTCACAACACATTCTCAACTTTCTTCACCCTAATTACAGGTATCTGCAAGAATTTTCTTCGAACTTGATAATACAAGGAGTATATTAGTCTTACCTCTGATGGAACGTGCTGCTCAACAGCTGTGGCAGCAGTAGCACAACAGATCCACAGCAGCACTAGCACAGACAGCACCAGGGTGGTGGTTAATATCCAGCGAGGTATCCCTGCGTTCCTGAAAATCAAATTGATTGCCTTTAGCAATTCTTTATTTCATAGCTCATTACGGCTGATGTATGGCTGAAAACAGCATGAACAGAAAAGCTTTGCAAATGTTTTTATTTTTGACATTCCATTTCTAACGCACACACTTCCAGTGCAAGTTTGTACTAAGGAGACTGTGGGAGTGACCACAGCAAGTCACCTGCCCTGCTTCCCTACCTGTGAAGTATCCATTTTCTGACTTAGCTAATGCCAAAGTCTCATGTTACATTGAGCAATGTTGCCAACTTGGGGAGAGTCATAATTCTATGATATATTACATTGAGACACCTAAGGAGCTCATGGGTGGGAAACAAGGTTAAAAATGTTAATTAAAATAGTGATTGTTACAGTAGTCAATAAATAGATCAAAAAACAATGTTACAATTTTTAAATTATTTCTGTGCTAAGACTTTTGAATGGTTACTTAACCTGGGACAGTTGTCTAATTATTTGCTGATCATTAAGCAACTGAAGTTAAATCCAGAAGATGAATGTTGACACTGTATTTCCACAGAGAATGCAATTGTTTTTGAAACAGTTTCCACCAGAATCTGAACCTGTAACCACCTGACTTTACTCCCTTCTAGTAAGAATCAGGGATCTTCAGTTGATCAATTCCACAGCAAAAGGATTCAATTACATTGGAGTTGGAGTGGACTATTCAGTTCCTTTATCTTGTTTCATCATTTAATTCAAAGACTAGTATTTTCGTGGCTCCATTCACAATCAAAGGACATCTCAAAGCATCCTGCAGACATTTGAGACAATACTGTGCCTTTAAGAAATGTATTTTAATCATGTTTCTTCGCAGAATTTTGTAGCCCGTTTCCTCTAATTGTTACTGAAGCAATATAATGGAAACCATGCTGATTTTAATCTGAATTAATGCGAGGTTCTGTGGTTTAATGGCCCTTTGAGGATTGCTGACTGGGCCTTGATAGGTCAGGTGATATACCTGGGACAGATCCCCTTCCGTTCTCACAAACAGGTCCAGTTTTTAGTTTTGTTCCTCTAATGCTGCCAGAAGCTGATGAAAGGTGGCAATGTCTGTCTCTTTCTGTCTAGGAACTTTTGGAAAGTCCCAGGACTGAAAAGCCTCTGATTTGACTCAACATTCAAAGGGACCAATTGAGAGTAAATGTTAAAAGCTGCAAATCCAATATCAAATGAGCACACTTGTATCTGTACCAAACCTGAAGAAAGGTGTATGTCTGTGGGGTGGTGTTTAACTTGGAATAGAGATAGCTAACTGTTAGGGATTATACTGTTATATTTAAATCTGGTAACTGGTAAACATTATGCTTTTTCTGTTACATTTTAGCTGTGTTTTTAAATAGTTTGATAAAAGCTTCTTAGTGGATCACTTGAAATCATACCTGGAATGAAACACCTTATGTTCATCAGTGCTAAAATCACATGTAAAATGTCAGGTCTGGGTTAATTTCATAAAACACCTTGGAGAGTGTCTGACAGGGTAGAGGGCATTTTGAAGGGTGAGGGGACCCAGGCAAACATGATTATTCATATAGGAGAGAAGGATGTAGGAAAGAAGAGCAGGGAGGATATACAAAAGCAATTCAGGGAGTTGGGGGGTTGGCTGAAGAGCAGGGCCTCCAGCGTGGCGATCTCTGGGGCTGCTACCAAGACCAGGTAACCGCGGGGCCAGGAGAAATGAGATCCTACAGCTGAATGTGTGGCTGACGGATTGGTGTAGGGCAGAGGATTTCATTTTTATGGATAACTGGGAAGTCTTTGTGAAAGAAGGGCACTTGTATAGAAGGGACAGGGAATACTTAAATGAGAAGGGTGTGAGTATCTTAGCTGGGAGGTTAGCTGGAGTGTTTCAACAGGGTTTAAACTAATATGGAGGGGATGAGACTGATAGCTCGGTAGCGAGCGAGATGGGAGATAGGGTAAGCTTGGATGACAGGAAACACAGTAAGAAGTTGGACAACACCAGTTTTAAATCCAACCAATTTATTTGATAGTAAACTCATAAGCTTTCGGCTCTATGGCCTTCGTCAGGCGAATAAGGTGTTCTGGTCTCCAATAGCACACGTATCAGCACAGACATTTTACAGATTACTGATTAGAATGTGAATCTTTACACCTAACCTGCTATTCATGTGCTATTGGAGACCAGAACACCTCATTCGCCTGATGAAGGCCATAGAGCCGAAAGCTTACGAGTTTACTATCAAATAAATTGGTTGGATTTAAAACTGATGTTGTCAGACTTCTTACTGTGTTTACCTCAGTACAATGCCAGCATCTCTACATCATGAGAGCAGGAGGGAGCTCAAACGGGGAGTTAGAAGGGCAAAAAGGGGGCATGAAATGGTTTTGGCGGATAGGATTAAGGAGAATCCAAAGGCTTTTTGCTCCTATGTTAGGAATAAAAGGGTGGTTAGAGGAAAGAAATCGGACCTCTTAGGGACAGAGGAGGGAAACTGTGCTTAGAGCCCCAGGGAATGGGGGAAATCGTGAATGAATATTTTGCATCGATATCCACGAAGGAGAGGGGCTTGTTGACAGCTCCTGTCTCTGGGGGAGCTGTAGACCAGTTGAGGGAAATATCCATACCGAGGGAGAAGTGTTAGACCTTCTAGGTAGCATTAAAGCTGATAAATCTCCGGGGCCTGATGGCATTTATCCCAGGCTGTTTAGGGAGGTGCGAGGTGAAATTGCTGGGCCTCTGATGCAAATCTTTGTCTCTTCCTTGGACACAGGTGAGGTCCCAGAGGACTGGAGAATGGCTAATGTTGTACTGTTGTTTAAAAAGGGTAGTAGGGATAACCCTGGAAATTCTAGGTCGGTGAGTTTGACATCAGTGGTAGGGAAGCTGTTGGAAGGGATTCTTAGAGATAGGATGTATAGGCACTTAGAGCGTTGCGATCTGATTAGGGATACGCAGCATGGCTTTGTTAAGGGGAGGTCGTGCCTTACAAATCTGGTAGAATATTTTGAGGTGGTGACAAAAACAGTCAACAAAGGGCGAGCCGCTGATGTCGTCTATATGGATTTCAATAACGCGTTTGACAAAGTCCCTCATGGGAGGTTAGTTGAAAAAGTCAAGGCTAATGAGATACAAGGACAGGTAACTAGATGGATAAGTAACTGGCTTAGTAATAGGAGACAGAGAGTAACAGTGGAAGGGTGTTTTTCTAGCTGGAGGTCGGTCACTAGTGGTGTGCCGCAGGGCTCGGTACTGGGACCTCTTCTATTTGTAATATATATAAATGACTTGGAAGAGGGAGTAAGTGGAGTGATCAGCAAGTTTGCAGACGATGCAAAGGCGGCTGGACTTGCGGATAGTGAGGAGCATTGTCAGGCGATACAGCAGGACAAAGATAGGCTGGTAGCTTGGGCAGATAGATGGCAGATGGAATTCAATCCTGATAAATGCGAGATGATGCATTTTGGGACAAAGAACGTAGAGGGGAGGAAATATGATAAAGGGGAGATCTATTAAGAGTATAAAAACGCGGAAGGACCTGGGGGTGAAGGTGCACAAGTCTCTGAAGGTGGCAGAGCAGGTGGAGAAGGTTGTGAAGAAAGCATATGGTATGCTAGCCTTTATAGGAACAGGTATAGGGTACAAGAGCTAGCCTTTAATGTTGCAGTTGTATAAAATGTTAGTTAGACCTCATTTGGAATACTGTGTCCAGTTCTGGTCGCCTTACTACCGGAAGGAGGTGGAGACTCTGGAGAGAGTGCAGAGGAGGTTTACCAGGATGCTGCCTGGTACGGAAGGTCTGAGTTACGAGGTTAGGCAAATTGAGGCTATTTTCCTTAGAAAGACGTAGACTTATGAGGGGTATAGATAGAGTAAACAGGGTTAAGCTTTTTCCTAGGATGGACTCAAATAGCATGAGGGGTCACGGGCTTAGGGTGAGGGGGATAAGGTATAATTTGGATGCCAGAGGGAGTTTTTTCACACAGAGGGTGATGGGGGTATGGAACATGCTGCCAAGTGGTGGAGGCAGGCACTCTGGAGTTATTTAAGAGATATTTAGATAGGCACATGAACAGAATGGGAATGGAGGGATATAAAAAACTGATTTAAAATAGGCATCATGAGCCATGGGAGTTCCCTGGAAAATGTGTAAATGGTCGATGATATTGATGTATTTGTTTTATCCTACAGGTACCTTGGTCCGCCTTGTTGTCTAACAAGGGGCATACAAGCGATGGGTCGTGAGGGGGCTGCTCTTGGATTTTTTTTTTTGAGAGTATCCTAGTGCTTCAAGTTGTTATTGTGTGCTTGACCTGGACTATCTGATGGACAACACGACAGCTCAGTGACTATTGCTGTGCTGTGCAAATACATGGATTTGGGCCTGTGTCTGTGGAAGTTTGCACATTCTCCCCATGCTTGCATGGGTTTTCTCCGGGAGCTCCGGTTTCATTCCACATCCCAAAAATGTGCTCTTAGGCTGACTGGCAGAACAAATTCTCCCTAAATTGTCTCAAATTTGGTTTCAACGTATAGATCTATAAACATAGACAGGGATCACAGGTAGAAGTGGGAACATTGAGATGGCAGTGCGGGCTCATTGGGCTGAAGGGCCTGTTTCCCATGCTGTTTTGTTCTTTGTTTCTGACCTGGAACTTAACATTTGTTAAATGTAATCATTGTTGTAAAAAAAAACACATCAAGCCCCCAGAAGCAGCAATTAGATTCTAACTATGATCTTAACTCATTTATTTGTCTTGGTTCCATAACCCTTAATACAAGAGGAGTGGATTAAATAATCTATTAAATAATCCATTAGAAATTCTGAGGCTACTAGCACATCACAATCCCCATCTTGATTTTTGAGCCACAATTCACCAAAATACCTACTTTGACAGGCATTCCAAGACACTCTGGTACTCCTGCTCATGACCCTCCTTTAAATATAAGCCAGTTCCATGTTCCCTTCTGAAAGCTTTTCTGGTATCATCATAGATAGCTCTGGCTATATGATCTATTGATAAAGAACATTAGAGACAGTTTTCAGGCATAATACTTAACTTCCAGCACTAGTTAATACCTTTGCTGGCAACCTAAGATGCATAGTCAATGAACATAGCTCAAGGAATCAAATGTTGATATCAGTTGGAAAGGTGACTAAGTTTTAAGTAGGTTTTAAAAGCTTGATGATCGTTAGAAACAAATGATAGAGGAAAGTAAGGAAATCCAATCTTGACAGTGAAATCATCAATTGAGCTCAAAATTTAGGTGATGAGGTCTAATTTCAAAACAGCAAGTATGCAGAGAAAGAGGATGTGAAATAGTGTGTTCGGAGAAAGTCAGGGAAACTTAGAACAACAATGACTGCAATAATGACACAGACAGAGAGAAAAACAAGATATTATAGCAGCTACAGATGAAAAAAGAACTTTGGTAAGAATTCAAGCAGTGCAAGGGGTTTTACAAGAAAATCTTTTATGGACATGGAAGTAGTATTCCAAGTCCAAGGAAGTTTGTTGCATTACAAATAAACAATATGGCATTCCCATCAGACAAAAAACTTAAAAGGTACCTTTAATCAAGATGAAGAAGGACAATTCAATTGAGGAAATATTAAGAAAAATGATCAAATCTTGTCAAGAAGCAAGTTTTAGTAATCTTAAAGAGGTGGAAAGATTTAGAATGGAAATTCCAAAGCATGGATTTTAGATGACGAACAGCCACAATAGTGGGTCATCGAGATTAAGAATAAGGGGAATAAAAGGTCTAGGGAAAAAGCTGGAGGGCAGGAAGGAGTTGAAGGGGAGAGATTATGAAAGGTTTGAACACAAGGATCAGAATTTTAAATTTGGTGCTGCTGGTGGACTGCAAGCCAATAGGAATGATAGGTAAAGAGTTTGGAACTGGAAAGGATACAGCTCATTTCCTTGTCCTGCACCAACAAGAATAAACAGAACTGGTAAAGCAGTGGGTTATATTTCATTGAACAGGATGGAGATCAGAAGATTTAGGCAACTGGCCAAGGAAAATAATAATAAGGAAATGCTGAGAGTGGTCACCCATGATTATTGTTACACAAATGCAGACTTGTGATGTGGGAAATGTATTCAGGTGGACCAAATACAAATTAGTAAAACACTGGAAAATGGGCAAATGCACGTCTGTAAAAATTAAAAACTGCACATGGTTATGTAAATATGCTCAATTTTAAATTTTACTCACCCTCGTCAATATAAAGAACTGCACTACAGAAAATTTTCTTACAAATAAAATTACACAATAGTGCATTGGTGTCATAATTACATTTTGGATTGCAATCTATAAAGTCAACAGTACCTCTATAGTATATTCTGGAATTTAAACTTCGCAGTAAAGACACCAAAAGCCATATGTCAGAATAGCTTTAAAGTCAAAATGGTGCCCAATCCAAAGTCAAAGTCAATTTTTTAAGAATTTTATTCCCATTCTATTTAGTAACAACACAATTTACAAACCAATTTGATTATTTTAGATCATATTTTCAAGAGAAACTACATAGCCTCCATAAGTATTAGATCTACGTTAAACATAAGCAGCATAATATATTTTCCACTTCACCCCTCCTCTTGCTCCAAAGATGCAAATTTTTGCTGGATTAAAAGTTCCCTGGTAGCCCTCTAGCATGTGTCAAAGATCCTTCAGATGATCCTGGGTGGTATGCGACAATGCTACTTCACATGGGCATGGACAGAGGAAGGGGATAATCAAAACCCAAGCAAAATCTGTGTGCTCATTTTCTCATTCAGGTACATGTTTCGGTAGATATTTTTGTAGCAAGAACCAAACTTGGTGCAGAATAGTAAACTGGCAGCAAAGTTTGGTTGAGCAGATGTCTAGAAGTTGGAAATCTGGTTACTTGAGGAGTACTGTAATTAAGTCTGGAGAAATGAATGGATGTGTGCCAAAGCTACAAGTTTATGATCGGGTCAAATGATGTTTTCTCCAATGTGCAGCAAAAGGGAAGTGCGGCTCATTCAAAACCAAATGTCAATATTTTCGCGAGGGTGCAAAGAAGATTTTCTAGAAAGGTATCAAGGTTGAGGGACTCCAGTTATCCACAGACACTAGAGAAGCTGGGATTATTCTCCTTGGAGAAGCAGAAGTGGAGATTTAATAGTGATGTCTAAAATTGTGTGGCATTTTCAATAAAATAGGGGGAAATTCTTTTCAATAGGACAAATCAGTAACAAGAGGACACAGAACCAAGCAGGTAATAAGGAGAAGGCTGTAACAGTAACTTTGAAAAGGCAAATTGAATATATACATGACAAGGATTAAGATTTAATTATTATAGGAACCAGCAGAGGAGTGCTGTCTGATCGTACATGGTAACAGCGATTGGAAAGAGACAGTTGAATTTGTCACCAGACATGTGAAAGCTGACCTGAAGACTGCAGGTGATGATGTAGGTTAGTGAATCAAGAAATCAACAGCAGATCCTTGAGGACCTTTGGGGCTATGACAGGAAAGTAAATTCATTAATCAAAATGCTCAGTTCCAAAAGTGAATCAGTAAGAGCAAAATCAAGCATGGGAAATTCTAGTAAGCTAAACTATGAGAAGATCAATTGTAGGATGGTATGCTTCAGCATGCCAAAGATTATAGAAAAGTTAAAGAGGATAATGAAGGATGGTCACAGGCAACAAGAATATCATATATTACTTTTGATGGAGCCATTACTGTGCTACAGGAAGACCAGTAATCTACTTGGAGAGATTTAAGCAAAGAGTTCAAGAATCTGAGAAAGTTAACAACATAGCAAAAGAGTTTAGAGATGAAGAGGAGGTTGGTTACCGGGCTTTACATCATCAAGGGTTTTTTTTTGAGTCAAAGATGACAAGATGAAAATGAAGGGGCTCATTAACAATCCCAGCTAAACCCATATAGCACAAACCTGTATTTACATGCCACATTCTGGTCTCTAAGTTTCAAGCCACTCTTGTATTTAGCCACCAATCACTTGTAATTAATCCCAATTATGTCAAGTCAATGCTTTTGGACCGGATCCCACTCTGCTCAATGACAGCAGTGTGTTGCATTTCATGTTTGTAAATATGTTGCAAATCCAAGGTTTAATATTTCCATTACTTAATTCAGCCATTAATAAAGCTGCTCTATCACATCATGAAAATTAACCTTTTTAACTCTATAATTGATACTTATTTGATTGGGGGGAGAAAAATGATTACCTGATAATGCCTGAGATGTTTCTTTTACATTTTCTGTTTGAAGTTCAAATTGTGGAATCATAAACTGTACATCTGGTTCAGACTGGGGGAGGGGAAGAGAGAAAAGGGTAAAGAGAAAAACATTTATTCTAGTTCAACTTGCAACATAAAAACAATGGTACCACGCTTTCGCTTCCTGTGAAAATCATCCATGATATCAAAGCCAGACTTGGCTACAGGAAATTCAAAGTATTTAACTTCCAAAAAGTACATACTTTAGTACAAGAATCTTTTAACCGACTTATCTGGCAGGTTCAGGAGTAGTGAGCATTTCATCCAGATTCTACACCTGCACCGTGACATTGGCTCAAACACAAATATGTGGCAGTAATGAAACTAATCAAGTCTGCAGTATTAACCCAAGCTATAAATTATGCAAAACAATACATTTTGTAAACTCTTCATTTTCTCCAATTATGTTCCTACTTTAATTTTTAATACCATGAAAAAGTGACAAGATCACTGTGCAGTTGACTGAAGTGATTAACCTATACTTCAATATTCATAGTTACTTGTACTTTATTCATGGATCACCAACTTGAAATAATTATGTTTCGAAAGTTACAGCATTAGGCATGGTTTCAAATTATAATCATACTAGCACAGGTTGTAGGTTTATATTGACAAATATATGTGTATAAGCTATTCTCCAAAAATGCTCAAGTACACAAGGACTACACCACATTGACAATAAACTAAAAGAACTTTGACGGCAGTGCAGAATTTAAGATTGCAGCCAAAAATGCAATAGATATCAGATTCAATAGTATGATTCTAAGCTTTTCAGATAAGCTCTTGGGTGTCAATCCCCAGTCTGAAACAGAATTGGCTGATCTCATCTTGAGGAGAAATTGGCAATGGATAGATTTGACAGAAAAGAAAGTGGACAGGAATATTATTCATATAGCTGCTAGAGAAATAAAAACTGTAGAAATCAAGTGAGGACACACATGCAAACAATGTCTGTGCTCTCTGTACTTTGTTCATTAAAAATGTACCGCAGCCCAACCTGAATTTTTCAGGAATCTGATTTTTTTTTGTCCTTTAAAGGTTTATTACTCATTTCCTAACTGAAAATATTAATTGTAAACTGAGGTAGATATCAACTCACTTCAGGATTTTAAGCTGAATTATGTAAAGATGTAAATAGCTTTTATATTTTACAAACACCAAAAAAAGGCTTCATTGTGGCTCCCAGCAAACTCACTCAACTAGACTCATATCAGCTTAGGCAAGGTAGCCGAGGGTACGAGCACAATTGATTCATAGGAGGAGACTGGGAAAGAGGGGAGAAAACAAAGTGGTCCATGCAATGGTACAAAAATAGTCTGATATATACTTTCATCAGATGCAAAGTTTTGATGTTGAAGCGCATTATGTTTACTATAGATTAAAACAGCAGCTGATGAGATATGGTTTGCATTCATAAACATTTTAATTATATACCATGTCTGACTAAATATTCTGAATGCAAAGTGGTTGTGAGTGTTTCTGAGTACTCCTTGGTGAATTCCAGTGAGAGAACAACATTTTCATTCAAAATGTTTGTAAGACATCAGAACTTTGTGATCACTTAAGCTCTTGGGGTCAAAGTTCCAATTGTTTTTCTTTCCCATTATTTTCACTTTCAGTGCTGTTACTGCCTGCATTCCATTCCTTTCTTCTAATTGTTCAAGTATTTTCCTTCTTTCCTTTCAATCTCATGTATTTCCTTGGTAACAATATTATTTCCTCAAACATAATTCTTTTCAACAATAGCCTACATTAGAGTAAATCAAAATCTACAATGTGGAAATACACTGCCAATTCATCAACATCTGGCAGGGGGTTCATATTTTTCACCTTTGTCTGGCTAGTTAAAGAATCCAAAGATTTTAGCTCATGTTTCAGATGCTGTACACTTTCAGTACCATTCACTTTTTTGTGAACTTCATTTAATTCACTGGTGAACACTTGAAGTGCTTTACTGTTACCTGGAATACAACTACTTTGCCATCATCAGTTTGCAGGTAGAAGGTCCACGAAGTGAAGAAGCTCTGAGCTGAATTCATTAGGTCACTGTAGAAAGCAGACATTATGCTAATAGGATAAACAAAGTGGATTTTTGGCACCATCGACATGAGCTGTGGGAAAGAGGAGATCATTAAAATACATGCCATGTTAAAAAAGAACAGAAGTTATATTTTGTGGTGATTGCTTGTTAACAATTCCAAAGTAACTGAAATTACACAATGCAACACATATCTGCAGTTCTTATTTTCAGGCTTGACATCTAAATTCTCAGTCTCCCGCAAGACAAGCTGTATGGTGCAATCTACAAAGTTTTCACTAGATCAATTCCTTTTTCCATTTTTATTACTCCTCTTTCCAACAATGACCATGTTTTCTCTGTCATCCATTTCAGTGTTCTAAATTTACAAATTAAGCTAATCGCCAAATCTTCAACATTTTTTCCTTTATTAACTACAACTTCACTTGTAGGAACTGTAATGGAGAATTAGTCACAGGGCAGGCTGGCTATGATCAATCCATAATCGAATTTAACATTACTTTCCATGATCACAAATGAAGAATTACCAGTCAACGTAACCAAGATCTGCACCTGAAGAACTGTGACAAGTACCAAAACACCATTTTCATTAAAAAGGAAATAAAATACCTCAACACGTAATGAGGGAAACAAACTAGGAACTCATACCCTACGATTGATGAAAACAAGGTACCCCTCCCTAAAGCACTTTAAACCTAGAGTTTATGACAAGGAGAAAACTCAAACTGATATTTGATCAGCACTATTTGAAAAATGTCTGCTATTGAGCTACTCTACCTCAGAGCTTGTATAATCCATATTCTGAATTCCAAGAGTGTTTCTTTGTCCCCCTGCCTACAGGCATCAAAATTTATGTTGCACTTTCAAGTCAAGAGATGGGATAGGATGCCTAGATGATAGACCAATTTAAAAAAAACTTTTCCTGACTACTCACAAATGTAAGGATCTACCTGCTTCCAGGTGAACAGACAATAGTTTATGAAGGATATAATAGGCAGCCTTCCCATCTCATAACGATGGCTGTCACCTTGGTAGTCAACATCACCTGATGTGGTTCAGGAGCCCAAATCTGGTGCAATCTCTCTAATTTTTGCTGAAGACGACAAGTGAGTTGAAGGTGAATTTTTCGTTGACCTCTGTTTACTTTGAGCTCATTTCTCAGCCAGTTGAGCTTTTCATTTCTGCTCACCTCTTCCAATGTTTTTACAGTCAGTCTCCAGAGGTCACAACCGCCAGCAACCATGTCTTGTTGTCAGTATCAATGCTTATTTTCATATCTCATTCACAAGTGTCTTTGTAGCACAGTTTTGGATGCCCAGGAGGTTGTGGGCCTGTGGCCAATTCATTGTACAGAAAATCTTTGCATACTTAGCTGTACGCAATCTGATGAACACGGTCAAACCATTGCAAGTGTTGATATAGCAATGATTATATGCTGACAGAATTAACACATTCCAGCACCTGAGAGTTAGACTCCTGCCGAGAGAAGCTGAGGAAACAGCTGAGACAGCAAAGGTAGAAACTGTTCACTTTTTCTCCTGCCTAGTTTCACTTGCCCAGAAATCACAACTGTGAAGGAGTGTACCAAAGTATAGGGTTGGTAGGCTCGGAATTTGAAGTTCTCAAGTCATGACTGCTGTTATTCCACAGCAGAAACAGGAAAAAAACATGCAATCCTAAGAACTTTCTAGAAGTTAGGGCACAGAGTTATTAGAGATATAAAAATACAAAAGGAATGTGCACACGGGCTCAAATGCGGACTGCACTAGGACATCACAATTTACTTGAACTATTACCATCAGTAGAGATGTTGGGTTCGCTGGCAATGCCATCACTTATTATCCATTTCCAATGGCCCTTGGGAAGGCGTTGGCTCGCCATCTTCTTGAATACTGCATGTGAAGTTGCTCTAAAAGGACTATTATGGAGTTACAGATTAATTCATTCATTTCTGACATTTTATTTCTGGGGAGGCAGTGGCATACTCACTGGATTAGTAATGCAGAGATCCAGGGTAATGTGCTGGGAAACCCAGTTTTGTATCTCACCATGCCAGATGGTTAAATTTGAATCTGGAAAAATTTAGAACAAGTCTAACGATGACCACAAAACTGTGATTGATTGTTGGAAAAACCTATCTGGTTCAATAATGTCTTTTAGAGAAGGAAATATGGCATCCTTACCCAGAATAGCTTGTACTACTCCAGCCACTACGTGACTTAAAAGTTGCCCTCTGAAATGGTCTAACAAGCCACTTAGTTGAAGGGTAATTAGGGACATGCAATAAATGTTGGTTCAGCCAGCAATGTCCAATGTCCAGATCCCATGAATGAAAAAAAATTTTCATGATTCTGTGCAACTTGGATGGGAATTTGATTATGTGCCGATATACTTGTGCCTTTGTCCTTTCAGTTGTTAGAGCTCATGGATTTGGGAGCTTCTTTTGAATAAGTCTTGCTGTAGCACATCTTGTAAATTAGTGCGACCTGCCACAAGGGGACCACATGGGGACCCACTTAGGATAAGAGTTTAGCCCAGGAGACATTTTTATTAAACATTGTCCATGCAGAGGATTGCCAGATTCCACTTGCTTCTATCAATGTAGTTTTTTCCCTCCTATCTGAATGACTAAAGTGGTACACGTGTAAAGTAAGGACCTATGAAGTGACATGCATGCTCACTCCACACTACACTGACTGAACTGTGTGCGTCTTCTGCGTTCAAGTGTGTATATATATTTTGTTTTTACCATTTGAAGTTGACGACAGTTCTATTATGATTAAGTATTTTCTGCAACTCATTATGAAATATTTGGCATGTATTAAATATATCAATCTTATTCATGAGATCACTGTAAGAACATGTGGCTGACTTCAATCTTTTGGCCCAAGATGAAGAAGGGTCACTTATGCAGCTCACTCACTAACCTAAGTTGTCCATTATAGAACAGAATACCTACAGTGCAGAAGGAGACCATTCGGCCCATCAAGCCTGCACTGACAACAATCCCATCCAGGCCCTATCCCCCTTACCCCACATATTTACCCTGCTAATCCTCCTGACACTAAGGAGCAATTTAGCATGGCCAATCCACCTAACCTGCACATCTTTGGATTGTGGGAAGAAACCAGTACACCTAGAGAAGACACAGGGAGAAAAAGTGTTAACTCCACAGACAGTCACTTGATGCCAGAAATAAACCCAGGTTCCTGACGCAATGAGGTAGCAATGATAACCACAGTGCCACCCTGTTATAAATGGTAGACAACGAAGCCACATTATGAAAGAAAGAAAGAATGTTTGTGGGTGAGAGGGATACCAATCAAGCAGGCTATTTTGTTCTTTATGCTGAGAAGCTTCTTTAGTGATGGAGATGTTGCATAGTGGAATATGTTCCATTACATTCTTGACTCAAGTTTCCCAAATGGTGGAACTGTTTTGGGGAAATCAGGAAGTAACTGCTTGTTATAAAATATTCAGCTTCTGTCCTCAAGTGTCCACTGTATTTATGCAGCTGGGTGAATCAAGCTTCCAAACACAAGTTACCCCTAGGATATTGACAGTGGGAGATGCAAGACAGGTAATGCAGTTGAATGTCATAGGAAAACATTTAGGTTCTTTTTTTGAGACAGACAATCATTGCATGGCACTTGTGATGGGCAGAGGTTACTTGCCAATTACTAGCCAACATCAGTGTTCCCAGATTTTGTTGTACTTGATTTCCTTCATGATCTGTGGAGAGATGAATGAAACTGCACATTGGCAACAATCAGCAAATATCCCCATTCAGATCTTCTGATGCAGGGAAATTCATAGATGGAGAAATTGAAGATTTTTGAGCCTCAGATATCACTGAAGAATATTTACAGTAATAATTGGAGATAATTAACTTCCATTAACAACCTTCTTTTCTTTGTGCTAAGTATGACTCCAATCAGTGGAGAATTTTCCAAAAGGATTTTAATTTTGCTTGGGCTCGAGTGAAAAGCTATCCTTTGATTTCATAGGCAGTCACTCTTGCTTCACTTCTGGATTTCAGTTCTTTTGACATTTTCATTTCACGTTTGCAACGACTTCTCAAAATAAAAGATGGGCATTTTCAAGAGCAAATTTATGTGGGAGAACTTCACATATACATTTGAAATAACAGTTGCAAGTGATCTGGGAAAGTAGCATTATGTGGTGGTGTAGACATTGAACTGGAGTAAATACAGTAAGAAGTCTCACAACACCAGATTAAAGTCCAACAGGTTTATTTGGTAGCAAAAGCCACTAGCTTTCAGAGCGCTTGCTGCTCCTTCGTCTGATAAGTGGGGGTTCTGTTCACAAACAGGGTATAAAAAGACAAACTCAACTTACAAAATAATGGTTGGAATGCGAGTCCTTACAGGTAATCAAGTCTCAACATGTGAGTACAGAGAACATTAAGCACAGGTTAAAGAGATGTGTATTGTCTCCAGACTAGACAGTTAATGAGATTTCACAAGCCCGGCAAGTCGTGGGGGTTACAGATAGTGTGACATGAACCTAAGATCCCAATTGAGGCCATGTGTTTGGAACTTGGCCATCAGTCTCTGCTCAGCAACTCTGCGCCGTTGTGTGTCACGAAGGCTGTCTTGGAGAATGCTTACCTGAAGATCAGAGGCCAAATGCCTGTGACCGCTTAAGAGTTCCCCAACAGGAAGAGTTGTCTGGTGATTGTCGAGCAGTGTTCATTCATCCACTGTCATAGCATCTGCATGGTCTCCCCAAAGTACCATGTCTCAGGACATCCTTTTTTGCAGCGTATCAGGTAGACAACAATGGCCAAGTCGCAAGAGTATGTACCATGTCCCTGGTGGGATGGTGTTCTCACATGAGACGATGGCATCCGTGTCGATGATGCGACACGTCTTGCAGAGGTTGCTGTGGCAGATTGTGTGGTGTTGTGGTCACTGATCTTCTGAAGTTTGGGTAGTTTGCTGCAGACAATTGTTTGAGGTTGTGCGGTTTGAAAGCAAGTAGTGGGGGTGTGGGGATGGCATGGCAAGACATTCATCTTCAATGACACAGTAAAGTAGCACCAACCAGAGCCTGACACAATTAGTTAACATTCATTTAAAATTTGAAATGTGGGATGGAAACAACCTAGCTGATTTACTGGGATAAACACTATATTGCTGTGCATGAACATTTTGCCATTATTGTTGAAATATGAGAACTTATATTTGAATTATCACCAATTTTATGCCTGAAATTAGATGCATTTATTTTTTGTTCTTTCCAAAATTTGTATAAACATGTTCTATTTGTATGTTTTCTTCTATTCCACCTCTTACCTGTCTCTGTCTCTGTTCAGCAAACGGCAGCTGGTTTTCACATCCCAAGTTGCAAGCATATTGCTCATCTTGCTGTTTGTATGCTTCAGCACAAGCTAAAAAAGGTAAATAAATTGTAAAAAGAAAACATTTTAAACCTAGAACCAAAGTTACCCAAATGATCTATGCATCAATCTTGTATAAATATGTACATATTGTAGTCCAAAGTTTTGGAAGTCAAGGAACACACTCCAATTTATGCTTGATGTTGTAATCAAACTACTCTTCACGTTTGATTAGCTTTATTAGTGCATAATGATTTTGTTTTACTATCGCAATACATAGATGTTTAATAATAATAAATAATGTGGGGAACTTTATACCATGGTTCACTTGAACTGGGAAAAAGGATTTTGCCCTTCAATACAGTTTTCTTGAAACATTTGAGGCAACACATTAAATAAACTTACCACCACCCATGTAAACTATGACACTTTATGTTCAATTAAATCAGACCTGAAGTGCAGGAAGAGATGCGGTAAGATCAGGAAACACATTAAGTTATGAATTCAAAGGGCAATTAACAATACCAATCTATAGTTTCCTTTTAGCTTCCAGACAAAACAACATACATTTAAAGCAAGAACATGCACAGATAATGCATTTTAGACTTAGGACCTCAATCCATCATGTCCAACAAACAACTTCACACTAGTTAAAGCCACACAAGTGCAGGAGTGATCTTATTGAGATAATTTACATTTTAATGTCATTAATAAACTATTAAAGCACTATGCTCAACCAATTCCTATTCAGTCATTTTCAGTGTTTTAAGCTTTATATTTTTTGATTTGTTCCAACATTAAATATCATATTTTTCTCTTCATGCCTGCCTCTCTTCTCCTACACCCATCAACCATTAGCATATCTCAGTTTTAATAAAAAATTTGTCAATAACCAAAAAGAAAATCAGAATGTTAGTATGTCATTGTTACAGCATAGATCTCAAAAGCACAAACACAACAGACAAGTACACTAATCATTAGCCTAAGTCCAGTAATATCTTAAATGAACTCAGTGACACTGAAAAAGCCAATAACCAAGTCATACAGAATTTCCAATGGTTTGTGTATTTAAAGAAAGCAATAATAAAAAAACTCATCTGTTCTCACAGCCCCCTTTATCAGGCAACAACATTGCCAAATACGCAAAATAAGCGATCAGAGAGCAGTGCAATGTGAGTTTGCTATGTCCTCGTCAAAACTGCCTATTTCCATAACTACCTCAGCTGCTGCAAACCTCATCCTTGCATTATTATCCTGTAGATTTGACTATTCCAATATTTTCCTAGCAGGACTCCCATGCTTTCAAACCGCACAACATCAAACAGACAATTGTCTGCAGCAAACTACCCAGCCTTCAGAAGATCAGTGACCACAACACCACACAATGCTGCCACAGCAACTTCTGCAAGACGTGTCACATCATCGACATGGATGCTATCATCTCACGCGAGAACACCATCCCGCCAGGAACATGGTACATACTCTTGCGACTCAGCCATTGTTGTCTACCTGGTACACTGCAGGAAAGGATGTCCTGAGGCATGGTACTTTGGGGAGACCATGCAGATGCTATGAACATGGATGAATGAACACTGCTCGACAATCACCAGATCTTTGCAAACTTGAGATCATTCATAACCCTGCTGCCCATGGCCTAACTCACACCAAGATCCATTCACCCCAAGTTCCTGATTAAGAAATCTTCAATTTTAAATTCTCACCCTGGTTTTCAAATCTCACCTTTGCCCACACGCTCCTATATCTGTAATCTCCTTCAATCCCATAATCCTCCAAAATAACTGCACTTCTCCAACTCTGACCTTGAACATTCTTGATTTTAAAATCAGTCCACCTTTTGTGACAGTCCCTTCAGTTAGAGGAGCCACGCTCTGGAATTCTTCCCTTAAACTTTTCCATCGATGCACCTTTTTCCTCCTGTAAGACATCCCTTAAAACTTGTTTCATTTAACAAGTGTTAGTCATCTGCCCCAATACCGCTATGTAAAAACGTGTTGTTTCACAATGCTTCTGTGAAGAGTTTAGGATATTTGATGTTAAGAGGCACAATATAGAAGCATAGGTTGTTATTCTTAACAGAAAAGCAGAGTATAGGTAGCTTAACTCAACAGATACAAGTCTCAAAAAAACTGTTTTCACAGTATAAATCATTAAAAATGTTGGCTTGACTAGGTTCTTGATACAGTTTAAAATCCAACAGTATCCACATCTCATCAGTTTCTAGTTTGGCCAAAAGTTTTGCCTATGACCACAGTACACCATGACAATACACACAATTATAATCTTACCTGATTCACATTCATTTTTGGTCCTGTTTAAGTCAGCACCATCATCAACAAACTGACAGATAGAGAAGAGTCTGCAGCCTCTTTGACAAGCATAAAGTTCTTCCTCCTGCCATTATGGAGAAAATGTAAAACATGAAAACAAGCCTTTTAAATGATATTCAAATTTAAATGCTAGTTCCATCACTAAACTTTCTAAGGTATGTTGTCCAAAGTTAAAATGGAGGGACCAAGATTGACACAAATCCCAAAACTTAACATCCTTGACATTACTAAAGACAAAAGTAAAAAAAAGACAAATACTGAAATTTCAAAAACGCAGACAGCGTCTGAAAAGACCAATGTAAAATGTATGTTTCCAGTACACTGTATGTCTGTATTGAAAAACAGCAGCACAGTGCAAGGCAGAATACACAACCTGCTGACTAGAAATGTGTAAATTACATTTGAATTGTAAAAACACAAATGCAAAATTTGTAAGTTCTTAGCTGAACCAGAAATCTTTCCAGAGTTAGTGGAAGTGTCATCCCAAAATGTACTTTTAAAATTGCATGTATTCAATACTTAAAGCAAAGTAATGTTCATCTTTCTTCAGCATAAGTAATACATGATTTAATGCTTAAAATAATGCTTGCTTTGTCCTATAAGCTGTGCTTCAGCATTCCCTAATTTCTGCATTTTAGCTACTCACAGGGTAAAGTCCCTGAATAGTTAAAACATCTATATGGATTTCACAGAGTGGACAAAGGTTTTTAGAAGATTCTCGCTAACGGCTTTTAGAACTTTTTCCTCACAAAATATAGGATTATTGCATGAAGTCTTCACATGATCAACAGCCAAGCTGAAGACCAAAGGATACCATTGCAACCCATCAGGTTTTATTGTTTTACATCCATTTGATTACTTGTTTTTAGCTCTCCCATCAATGGCATTTCATCCATAGCCTGCAGAGTGTCATGTGTTAAAGTCTATCTCCTACTATCAGCTACCATTGTGGATTCACAGTTGGGGAGTTGCTGAAAATGTTCTTTCCAATGTTGAAAGATGATACTGTCATCCTCAAGAGAAACAACATCCTTCAGGCAATGATGATTTTGCCCATTTGACCTTGATCAACAGATGGCCCTGGCGGCTTCAAAAAAGCTTTGCATGTTATACATTAAGATCTTACATGCTTTCCCTTCCTACATGTCCTTTAGCTTGCGTTTGACTTTGGGCGTATAGTCTGTAGCCATTGGTATGCTGCTTAGGGTTGTTCTGCCAGGCAATGAAAGTTGCTTGCTTTTATTTTAGGAGGTCATAATTTCAGCATGGGTTTCATTCATCCAGTCATGGAGATTATGGCAATCAAGTCCAGTGGTTTGGGCATAGGAGTCAAGAACAGCTGACCTATAATTGACCCCACTGTTCTGGAATTGGGTTGGACATGTTAAAATCATCCAGGGCCAAATAATGGGCTTGTTTACCCTTCAGGTTGATGCACATGATGGAAGAGTAAAAGGCCTCAAAAAAAATTTGAATCTGAACCCAGAACAAGCTATCAGCAGGAGAAATGAGAATGAGAAAATAAACTTATTAATCAATTAGTTATCCGTGATGAATACAAACAATCAATATTGAAGTGGACTTTTAGAACAGAGTACTTCGTCACAGAATAACTAATTTTAATTCCCAATAGAATTATATGTACAGAAAACACCAGTAAAAAGGAAAAAAAAAACAATGATTTAATCCCCAAAATGCACAGCAAAGTATACTTCAAACATGCCTGATCAAAATTCAGTATTGCATGAACCAAAGATTAGCATTTTGACATTACAGTTGATGATAAATCATGTCCTCTGGTTAAAAATCTAATAATTCTTTGAGCTTGACAGAAGTCTTCCCTGCCTGGAAGGTCTACAAACAGGCAACATAATCTTAGAATAAGAAGCACAGACAGCCATTTAAGATAAAGAAGAAACTTCTTCACTCAGAGTGGTTCATCTTTGGGAATTTCTAGCCTAGAGGGTTAGGTAGGCTCAATCACAACAGAGAGAAAAAGAAAATCAATAGATTTCTAAACATTAAAGATATCAAAGGATGTGGGGATAGTGCAGGAAAATGGCTTTGAGATAGAAAATCAGCATGATTGAGTTGAATGGCATATCAGGCTTGAGAGGTCCTTTTCCCTATGATCCTGCTCCTATTTCTATGGTCCTCATGGAATTAAACAGAATCATTTATTGGGTCACAAACACAATCTGATCTGATGGACTGTGACAAAGCTTGGGAAGTGGGCTCAACTGGAAAAATGACAACCAAGTACAAACTGTTCTGTCATAATCCTTTAATCCTATTTGTTGGAAAAGCAAAAAGAAACCATTTGTGATCAGGCAAGACAATTGGTGAATGTAAATAAACTAAAAATTAAATGAGAACACTGAATAATTACAGAACTGGCTAGAATTTAATTAAATGCTCAACTTCTAGAACTTAATTCAAAAGTGAGAACGTGTTTTCTCTCAATTCTAAAATTAGTTGCATGGGCCCCAAATTGAAGGATAATAGTTATTAGATGGACTGCTGCAATTCAAGGTGGCAGCGCACCACCTTCGCAGTCAATTAGGGATGGACAACAAATATAGCATACAAGATAAAGAACACCTGGTATACTGGATAGTAAATTAGCATGGATAAGGAATTTGTTAGCTAAGAGGAAGCACAGTAGGGACTAAGGGTCACTTTCAGATTGGCAAGCTAGTGGAGTGCCACAGGGATCAGTGTTAGACCCTCAACTATTTACAATCGTTTTTAACACCTGGATGAAGGGATCAAGCATATAGTGACAAAATGAATGATGATGAGGTATAGATTTACAATGGGCTACAGATACGTTAATGAAGGGAAAAATGGCAGGTGGTCTGCAGTGCAGGAAATGTGAACTTTTCCACTTTGGCAGGCAAAACAAAAGAAAATAGTATATTATTAAATGGAGAGATTGCAAAACTAGGTGGCACGGAGGAACCTGGCTCTCCTAGTGAGGGAATCACAAAAGGTTAGTAGGCAGGTACAGAAGTGATTAGGAAGACAGAGACTGGGTGCAGGAGTAGGCCATTCGATCCTTCAATATGATTATAGCAGACTGGGATACTGAAAGTATCCCATTCCTGCTTTCTGTCTATACTCCTTGATCCCTTTAACCATAAGGGCCACATCCAGCTCCCTCTTGAACATATCTCTGACAAACTGGCCCAACACTTTGTGCAGAGTTCCACAGGTTCTTAATTCTGAGTGAAGAAATTCTTCATCTCAATCCTGAATGGCTCATCTCTTATTCTTAGACTATTGCATCATAGTCTAGGCCATCAGGATTTTATGTGTTTCTAATGACATCCTCACTCATTCTTTTAAATTCCAGTGAGTGGAATTTAAGGCCAGTCAATCCAAACTCTCTTCATAGGTCAATACCGACATTCCAGGAATTAATCTGGTGAAGCTTTGCTCAATTTCCTCAATAGCAAAAATGCCCTCCCTCAGACTAGGAGACCAAAACTGCACACAATACTCAAGGTGTGGCTTCACCTACAGCAAGACATCCTACTTCTTGTTAGAGAAATTCAGAAAATGCTGAGATTTAAAAACTAATAAGATTACTAAATCGGGGAAATTAACTGAAAATAAGAACCACAGTATGCCTTATTTTGTACAAAGGTACTTCTTGCATTTATGTCACAAATAGGTTTACATTAACACTGCAATTAAGTTATTGTGGAAATCCCTTGGTCGCCACATTCCGTCACCTGCTCAGGTACACTGAAGGAGACTTCAGCATGGCCAATCAACCTATCCTGCACATCTTTGGATGTGGGAGGAAATTACAGCAACTTGAGGAAATGCACATGAGGAGAACATGCAAAGAGAAAACCTCACACTTCAGTTCTATACTCAAATCCTCTTGCTGTGAAGGCCAGAATACCATCAGCTTTCTTCACCACCTGCTGTATCTGCATTCCAACCTTCAGTGACTGTTCCACCAACCAGGTCACACTGCACTTCCCCCTTTCCTAAACTGCCAGTCAGATAATAATCTTACAAGTTTTGCCACCAAAATAGATAATCTCACAATTACCCACATTATATTGCATTTGCAAGCATTTACCCACTTAGCCAGCCTGTCCAAATCACTCTGCAGCCTCTTCACACACACTGCCATCCAGCTTATGTCATCTACAAATTTGGAAATATTGCATTCAATTCTTTTGTCCAAGTCATTAATGTATATGATTCACATCATATCACATCACGGAATGTATATGTATTCGATATGTTAAGAATAGAAGATTGGTTAGGGCAAGATTAGGGCCAGTCATAGACAGCAGTGGGAAGTTGTGCGTGGAGCCTGAAGAGATTGGTGAGGCACTGAATAAATATTTCTCTTCGGTATTCACGCAGAGTGCTGGAAATGTAGCTATGGAGAACACTGAGGTACAGGGTTGCAAATTGGGAAGTATTGTAGTAGATAGGGAGGATGTGTTAGAAATTCTCGAGGGTTTGAAGTTGGATAAGTCCCCTGGGCCGGACGGGATTTACCCTAGGATTCTCTGGGAGGCAAGAGAGGAGATTGCAGAGCCTCTGGCTCTGATCTTCAGGTCCTCGTTGGTTACGGGTGTGGTTCCGGAGGACTGGAGGATGGCGAATGTGGTCCCATTGTTTAAGAAGGGGAAGAGAGACCTTCCTGGGAATTATAGGCCAGTGAGTCTTACTTCTGTGGTGGGCAAGGTATTGGAGAGAATTATTAGGGATAGGATTTATAGTTATTTAGAGAGAAATGAATTGATTGGGGATAGTCAGCATGGTTTTGTGAAGGGTAGGTCATGCCTTACTAACCTCATTGAGTTTTTTGAGAAAGTGACCAGAGAGGTGGATGGGGGTAAGGCGGTTGATGTAGTATATATGGACTTTAGTAAGGCTTTTGATAAGGTGGCCCATGGAAGACTTCTACAGAAAATGCAGATGTGTGGAATAGAGGGTGATTTAGCTAATTGGATTAGGAATTGGCTGGCAGATAGAAGACAGAGGGTGGTGGTTGATGGGAGATATTCATCGTGGAGTTCGGTGACGAGTGGTGTGCCTCAGGGGTCTGTTTTGGGGCCCCTGCTGTTTTGTAATTTTTATAAATGATCTGGATGAGGGTATTGAAGGATGGATTAGTAAATTTGCAGATGACACTAAAGTTGGTGGTGTGGTAGATAGTGAGAGGGGTGTTATAGTTTGCAGAGTGACTTGGACAAGTTGCAGAGCTGGGCCGAGAGGTGGCAAATGGAGTTTAATGTGGAAAAGTGTGAGGTAATGCACTTTGGCAGGAACAATAAATGTGTAGAGTATAGGGCTAATGGTAGGGCTCTTAATAGTGTTGAGGAACAGAAGGATCTTGGTGTATGTGTCAATAGATCCCTGAAAGTAGGCAGTCAAGTGGATAAAGTTGTTAAGAAGGCATATGGAGTCTTAGCTTTTATTGGTAGGGGGATTGAATTTAGGAGCCGCAGCATCATGTTGCAACTGTACAAAACTCTAGTGCGGCCGCACTTGGAGTAATGTGTGCAGTTCTGGTCCCCACATTATAAGAAAGATGTGGAGGCATTGGAGAGGGTACAGAGGAGGTTTACCAGGATGTTGCCTGGTATGGAGGGCAGGTCCTATGAAGAGAGGTTGAAGGATTTGAGGTTGTTTTCGTTAGAAAGGAGGCGTCTAAGGGGGGATCTTATTGAAGCATATAAGATAATTAGAGGTTTGGATAGGGTGGACAGTGATAGCCTTTTTCCTAGGATGGAGAAAGCTAGCACGAGGGGACACAACTTTAAATTAAGGGGTATGAGTTATAGGACGGATATCAGAGGTAGGTTCTTTACTCAAAGAGTGATTAGGGAGTGGAATGCCCTGCCTGCAGCTGTTGTAGATGCGCCAAGTTTGGTGGCGTTTAAGAGGTTAGTTGATAAGTATATGGATGAGAAGGGAATGGTTTAGTTAGGAGGGGTATTGCTTTTTATTTTGGTCGGCACAACATCGAAGGCCGAAGGGCCTGTTCTGTGCTGTATTGTTCTATGTTCTATATTGTGAATAGCTGGGGTCCCAACAATGACACCTGCATACTCCACTAGTCACTGCCTGCCACTTTGAAAATGACTTGTTTATTTCCACTCTCTGCTTCCTGTCTGCCAACTTCTCTACTTATATACAATATAACATTGTTACTATATAGTTATGACAGCAGCGCGGGCTCGTTGGGCCGAAGGGCCTGTTTCCCGTGCTGTGTTGCTCTAAAAAAAAAATCAATACGTTATCTCAATACCATGAGCTTTAATTTTGCTCAATAATCTCTGGTGTGGGATTTTGTCAAAAGCCTTTTGAAAGTCCAGATACACAACATCCACTGGTTCACCCTCATCTGCTGTACTGGTCATATCCTCAAAAGATTCTAGAAGATGCATCAAGCACAATTTCCCTTTAGTGAATGTTTGCTGACTTGGACCACTGCTATCACTGCTTTCCAAATGCTCAGTTATCACTTCTTTAATAATTGACTCTAGCATTTTCCAGGCTGTAATTCCCCATTTTCTCTTTCTACTTTCAAAAAAAAAGTGGAGTTACATCAGCTACTTTCCAATTTAATTGGATTTATTATTGTCACATGTATTGGTATACAGCGAAAAGTATTATTTCTTGCACGCTATATAGACAAAGCAAACCATTCATAGATCTCTTAAATCAAATACTATTTCTTGCATGCTCTCCACATTCCTTGAATCCCTGGCAAATCTATCAATTTCAATCTTATAGTAAAAACAAGTACATCTAACCTTCTTTAGATAAGGAAACCAAAACTGCTCACAGTACTTATACAGGTGGGATCTCACCAACACTTACACTTACAGCAAGCTTACCTTGCTCTAATACTGCCTTAAAGAAAAATGCTATTGGTTTTGATCGCTATACCTGCATGCTAACTTCCTTTGTTGGAGTACCCCAAATTTTCTAAAGTTTATACATTTCACATGTTTTAAAAAATTGCTTTAAATTACTACCAAACTGAATAATCTCATACTCCCCCACATTTATACTCCATTGTTACCCACTCAGTTAGCTATATATACACACATCCTCACAGCTTCCATTCCCACCCGACTTTATGTCTTTAGCAAACTTAATTACATCAGTCTCTTGAAAACAGCTGAAAACTCAGCATTATTTCTTGTGGCACTCTACTGGTTACAGCCTTCCAACTTGAAAGTGTCCCATTTATCCTTTTGTCTGCTGTCTGTTAACCAGCCCTCTGCTCATTCTAATATATCATCCCCTACTGGCCCACTGTGGGGCCGTGTTTGGAGTGCCTTTTGGAAATTCAAAAGCATATACTGGTTCCCTTTTCTCTATTACATACATCTGCCAAAAAACACATTTTATCAAACAATTTAGGGATGGCACCAAGAACTCTCTATGCTCTAGATCATAGAATCATATAGTGTAAAAGAGGCCCTTCAGTCTCAAATCTTCACTGATGTACAAGAAATACTTGACCTCCCACCTAATGCCATATACCAGCACTTGATCCAAAGCCTTGAACTTTATGTGCCAACTGCTTACTTAACCAGGTATTTTTTTTAAAGGATAAGGGGCAACTCACCTCTATCACTCTCCTAGGCAACATATTCTAGACCATCAGCAACACCTCGTACCACCTCCCTCCCCGACTCCCCTGCATCCCAAACTTTCTGCTCCTCTTCACCTTGAGGTTATGTCTCCTCGTGAGCAACCTTTTAACCAAGGGGAACAACTGCCCCTTATCAATTCTGTTTTTGCCCTTCATAATCTTGTACATATCAATCAGGTTGCCCCCTCAATCTTCTCTGCTCCAATGAAAACAGCTTCTCTTCATAACTTAAATGTTCCATACTAGGCAATATCCTGGTGAATCTCCTCTGTACTTGACACAATGCAATCACATTCTTTCTATAATGTGACAGTCAGAACTGTAGCCCATGTGCATTTTGCCTTCTTTGCTAGTCTCCCATATGGGAGCTTGTCAAAGGCTTTGTATCATGAAATTCATAAACTGCATCAACTACACTACCTTCATCTATACATCTGATCATCGCCTCAAAAAATTAAGTCAAAATTACTGCATGACCTCTCTCTGACAAAACCATGCTGATTATCCTTGATCAAGCCTTGCCAACTGGAGATGGATGGTTTCCTTTAGAAGCTTCCCTACCACTCACACGAGAATCATTGATTTTTAGCAAACAGCAAAGGGAATCCAAAGGCTTTTTATGAATTTATTAGGAGCAAGAGGGTAGCAAGAGAGAGAGTAGGCCTACTCAAGGACAATGGAGGGAAGTTATGCATGGAACCATAGGAAGTAGGTAAAATCCTTAATGACTACTTTGTATCAGTATTCATCAAGAACATGACAAATGTTGAGGTCAGGAATAGGTGTGAGAACATTCTTGAGAGCATCAATATATCGAAGGAGGAAGTGTTGAGTATCCTCAATTGCATTAAAGGTAGGCAAGTCTGAGGCTGGATGGGATCTAGCCCAGGTTACTGTGGGAGGCAAAGGGAGAAATAGCTGGAGCTTTAACAGATATCTTCACATCACCTTTGACCACAGGCAAGATTCCAGAGAACTTGAGAATAGCTGATGTTGTTTCCTTGTTTAAGAAAAGCAAGGATAATCCAACAAATTATATGCCAGCGAGTCTGTCATCAGTGGTGGGAAGCTTTTGGTCAAAGGTGATGTGAAGATATCTGTTAAAGCTCCAGCTATTTCTCCCTTTGCCTGAAAAACATATGAAGCGTATGAAGGCACAAACTCAAGTTACAAGATTGAATTGGAATGCGAGTCTTTACAGGTAATCAAATCTTAAAGGTACAGACAGTGTGAGTGAATTAAGAGACTTAAGCACAGGTTAAAGATGTGTATTGTCTCCAGCCAGGACAGTTGGTGAGATTTTGCAAGCACAGGCTAGTCGTGAGTTACAGATAGTGACATGAACCCAAAATCCCGGTTGAGGCTGTCCTCGTGTGCAGAACTTGGCTATCAGCCTCTGCTCAGCGTTTCTGCGTTGTCTTGAAGGCTGCCTTGGACAATGCTTACCTGAATATCAGGTGCTGAATGTCCATAACCGCTGAAGTGTTCCCTAACAGGAAGTGAATATCCCTGCTGGTGATTGTTGAGTGGTGTTCATTCATCCATTGTGATACAGACAGACCACTGTCCGCAGCAAACTACCCAGTCTTCTGGAGAAGAGTGACCACGATACCACACAACCCTGCAATGGCAACCTCTGCAAAATATGCCATAGGGCAGAGAAGAATTGTTTCCTCTCCCCAATCATCACTCTAGCTAAAATTAATTAACTCAACATGCACCAAGACCAAACCAGAATGACCAAGCGCTAGAACCATTACTGAGTTCTCCTAGAACTTCAATATCAAGAAACTGCACTACAAGCAAAAGAAAATTTGGTCCACTATATTGTACATTTTACAGCTCTACTTACAATTGTCAGAAATTCAAATTACTCAAACTCATTGAACTTTGTGAGGCAATCAAGATCATCATGGCTATGTGATTAGCCATAACAGAGTATGATGAAATCAAACTTTCTTCAGCTGTTCCTGTTTGATTGTGTCACAGGGTAGCAGCAGCACAGTGGCAAGCACTGCTGCCTCAGTGCCAGAAACCTGGGTTCAATTCTTGTGGAGTTTGCATGTTCTCTCCATGTCTCCCCAGGTTTCCTCTTGGTGCTCTTGTTTCTCCTACAGTCCAAAGATGTGCAAGTTAGGTAGATTGGCCACGCTAACTTGCCCCTTAAGTATCCCAAGATATGTATATTAGGGGGATTAGCATGGGCCTAGGTGGGATCCTCTGAGAATCAATCCAGACTTGATGGGGCAAATGACCTACATCTAATAGTAAACATTTTCATGATTCAATCCATACAAGTGTGGAAGCAAGATTTAACAAAAATGTTGTGGAAACAGGGATGTTGCAATCACACCACATTGAAACTGATGGTTAGTTATGCATTCTGTTATTTGCATTTGAAGCTGTTTCTTTCTCTATGCAATGGACATTAAAGCTTTTATTATCCCAATTGTTGGCATGGAAAAGTCAGATTTAATTGGTAATCTTGTCTTTTATCTCAGTTCCAAGCAAATGCCTTAAGACTTGAAACTTTAATTTGTTTCTGCAAATGCTGTCCGCTTTGCTTATCTTTTTCAGATTTTGGTTTATTTTCAGGCTTTCAGCAGCTGCTGAATTTTATTCTCCCCCTTTTCACACTAATGTGGAAAAATTAAAATGAATTTTATAAGAATCCCATTTCCAGTTACTGAATGCACTTCCCTTTAATTGCAACTTTCAGTTCAGTAAAAGGAACACTCTTACTTTCTAGGGCCTTGAAGCTTTCCAAATCCCCTTATTCCAACAATTTACAAGGTTGGTAAACCTAAATTTGGATCACCCAACAATATTTATCCCATCTTCTTGCTTTCCTTAACTGTCTTCTGATTTCAAGAAGTCCAACTACTACGAAACAAAAAATATTAAATCTGAAAATGTCAATACTTTATTGCTCAGGATATGAAACGTGCAACAAGTTTTTTGTTTGATGCAAGGAATTCTTCACCTACTCGCTAAATCAAGTTCTAATCTTTTACTCAACTTTAATCTGTAAGAATTCACCTAAATATCCAGGGAAAATAAATTTCTTGAGAACGATGTTTTACATTTACCAAAAATATATTTTGATAAAGTAAAAGTGCAAGAATAGATGATTTTGTATTTCACTCAGATAAATTATGCAATATGCAACTTTAATGATACAGAACTGATAAGCGTTTGATTGGGGAAGGTGACGCTGATAATATAACTAAAGATGCTCAGAACATGTATTAAATCAAAAACATTTAATCTTAATTTGATGCTTGTAAATATATCAGCTAAACTATTTTGAAACTGAAGAATCCTGATTTAATATTTATTTTTGGCCCAAAATTTAATTGCAACTGAAGTGACTTATTTTTTCAGAAGGCTTCATCAAGATTTGTCAGTAAAAATATTATGACATCACAATGATAGCAATGTCACAAGCTAGTATCAAATTTT
Source organism: Sphyrna mokarran (assembly GCA_024679065.1). Classification (NCBI taxonomy): domain Eukaryota; kingdom Metazoa; phylum Chordata; class Chondrichthyes; order Carcharhiniformes; family Carcharhinidae; genus Sphyrna; species Sphyrna mokarran. The sequence continues at coordinate 58,723,151 of JAGIQG010000009.1, forward strand.
CTGAACAATTAGAAATTTCAATATTTACTGTTGAAGTATACAGAATATAAATAATATTTTACAATCTGTGCTAATTGTTTGGTTGGCTTTACACAAAGATTTTAGTTCACAATGCGCACACTCTCGCAAAACCCAATGGTGTTTTCTTTCCAATGCCTCCAAATCAAGCATTGGAGAAATCCTTACAAGCAAAGCTTCTTGGGAAGTATAGTTTATAGTCATTCTATAGGGTTACACCCCAATTCCTAAATCAAAAAAGTTTAGGCAGATATTGGCTTACACTTTGCACAAAATATACTGCCAGACTATAAAGAACCAAACCAAAGAACTGGAAAGTAATTATACTAAATTGGCTCACAAAATTTCAATAAGTTGTTGAAAGTTTTAAATTGTAATTTGCATATCTATAGCTTGGCCAACTTTCATTAAAAATTGCACGACAATATAATCTAGGCATCAAGTGATACCTCACAATGCAAAACAAATTGACTCTTCCTGGAGTATTACAAACTATGCAATACTACAGTATTGACTGAAAAAGGCAAATACTTGACTCAATTTATGTGTTGTCTTTTTCATAACTTCAGCAGTTAAATCCACATACGTTAAATCTACGCCCATTGAAATGCATAACTTACTTGTTAGCAGGTCAAAGCGGATAACCATATAAATGATGAGAGCCGTTAGTAAACAAGAAACTTCAACGCTCAGATTAGTTAAAATTATTCCTGCCACGCTTTCATTTCTCGAGTTAATTATTTCTCTGTATGAATAGCATTATATCGCGGGCTTTAAAAAAAACCAAATGGGGCTCGTCAAAGTTGAAGTTTGAGCAAAAAAAAACTAGAACATAGGTTTTGCTTATTTGGATCATAGAAGGAGTTAGTGTCGCTAAAACAAGGCTAATGCGGGGTAATAATAGAATCAGAAACAGGCTTTAAAAATAAACAGGCAGGCTTCGGCCTCTAACCGGCCTGGCCTCGTCCACCAGTCGGCCCTACCTTCGGGTAAGTATGCAGGCTATAAGTCATCTCGCAACTTTTTTGACACGACGCCGTGTCACCCAAAACCGCCTCGAAAGCATCAGAAGCCACAGATGGGGTGAAGAAGAGACACAGAATAAACCCCAAGCCAAGACCCAGTCTCAGAGCAACAGCAACACTCCCTCCCGCCATCTTCCCTCCTGTTTGTTGTGATCCCGCAGCCGCTCCCGCCCCTTAGCTCAGCGCGCATGCGCTCTCTGCCCAACCGCCTTCAATGACCTCAACTTTTATCATCAATTTTTTTTTAAACCGCCTTTAAATAATGCAGCACCGAGTTAAAATTCTAAGGCCTGGCCTATAACTTGTATGAGTTACAGAGTTTAAAAAAAAGAATCGTTAGAAGTTGATGACCGGTCTGGCAGGTTGGGATTTCTTCTTGTTGTTCTGGGCACAGTGGAGAGAGGGGGGAAGAAGACAGGCGCAGGGGCGAGTTTGCGGGGTGGAACGGGCAGTGGGGCGGAGCTGGGGCGAAACGGGGAGGGGGCGGAGCCCCGCGAGGGAGGGAGGGGGAGGGAGGAGGGAGGGGGAGCGGCGGAGGGGGAGGGGGCGAGGGGGGGGGAGGGAGGGAGGGGAGGGAGGGGAGGGAGGGGAGGGGGAGGAGGGAGTGGGGGGGAGGGGGGGGGGGAGGGAGGGGGGAGGGAGGGCGGGGAGGGAGGGGAGGGGGGAGGGAGGAGGGGGGGAGGGAGGGGAGGGAGGGGGGAGGGGGGGAGGGGGGGGAGGGAGGGGGGGGGAGAGGGAGGGGGGGGAGGGGGAGGGGGGGGAGAGGAGGGGGAGGGAGAGGAGGGAGGGGGAGGGGGAGGGAGGGGAGGGGGAGGGGGGAGGAGGGGGGGAGGGCGAGGGGGGGGGAGGGGAGGGAGGGGGGAGGTGGGGGGGGGGAGGGGGGGGAGGGGAGGGGAGGGGGGGGGGGGAGGGGGGGGGGGGAGGGGGGAGGGGGGGGGGGGGGGGGGGGAGGGGAGGGGGATGGGGAGGGGGAGGGGGGAGAGGGGGAGGGGAGGGAGGGGGGGAGGGGGAGAGGGGAGGGGGGGGGAGGGGAGGGGGAGGGGAGGGAGGGGGGAGAGGGGGAGAGAGGGGGGGAGGGAGGGGAGATGGGGGAGGGAGGGGGAGGGGGGGGGGGGGGGGGGGGGGGAGAGGGGGGGGGGGGAGAGGGGGAGGGAGGGGAGGAGAGGGGGAGAGGGGGGGGAGGGGAGGGGGGGGAGGGGAGAGGGGAGAGGGGCAGGGGGAGGAGGGGAGGAGGGGGAGAGGGGGAGGGGGGGAGGGGAGAGGGGGAGAGGGGGGGGAGGGGAAGGGGGAGGGGAGAAGGGGGGAGGGGGAGAAGGGGGGGAGGGGGAGGGGAGGGGGGGGGAGGGAGAGGGGGGGGGAGGGGAGGAGGGGAGAGAGGGGGGAGGGGAGGGGAGAGGGGGGAGGGGAGAGGGGGGAGGGGAGAGGGGGGAGGGGGGGGGGGAGGGGGGAGAGGGGGGGAGGGGGGCGGGGGAGGGGGGGGGGAGGGGGGGAGGGGGGGAGGGGGGGAGGGGGGGAGGGGGGAGGGGGAGGGGGGAGGAGGGGGAGAGGGGAGAGGGGAGGAGGGGAGAGGGGAGGAGGGGGAGAGGGGGAGAGGGGGGAGGGGGGGAGGGGGGGGGAGGGGAGGAGGGGGGGAGGGGGGAGGGGAGAGGGGGGGAGGGGAGAGGGGGGAGAGGGGAGAGGGGGGGAGGGGGAGGGGGAGGGGAGAGGGGAGGAGGGGGGGGGGAGAGGGGGGGGAGGGGGAGGGGGAGAGGGAGGAGGGGAGAGGGGAGGAGGGGGAGAGGGGAGGGGGGGAGGGAAGGGGGGAGGAGGGGGGGGGAGGAGGGGGGGAGGGAGGAGGGGGGGAGGGGAGGGGGAGAGGGGAGAGGGGGGAGGGGAGAGGGGGGAGGGGAGAGGGGGGAGGGGAGAGGGGGGGAGGGGGAGAGGGGGAGGGGGGGGGAGGGGAGAGGGGAGAGGGGGAGGGGAGAGGGGAGAGGGGGAGAGGGGGGGGAGGGGAGGAGGGGAGAGGGGAGGAGGGGGAGGGGGGAGAGGGAGAGGGGGGGAGAGGGGGGAGGGGAGAGGGGGAGGAGGAGGGGGGGAGGGAGGAGGGGGGGGGAGGAGAGGGGGGGAGGGGGGGGAGGAGGGGGGAGGAGGAGGAGGGGGGAGGGGGGGGGGAGGGGGGGAGAGGGGGGGAGGGGGGGAGAGGGGAGGAGGGGGAGAGGGGAGGAGGGGGGGAGGGGAGGGGGGGAGGGGGGAGAGGGGGGGAGGGGGGGAGGGGGAGAGGGGGAGGAGGGGGAGGAGGGGGGGGGGGGGAGGGGAGAGGGAGAGGGGAGAGGAGGGAGGGGGGGAGGGGGGAGGGGGGGAGAGGGGGGGAGGGGGGAGGGGGGGGAGAGGGGAGGAGGGGAGGGGGGAGAGGGGGAGAGGGGGAGAGGGAGGAGGGGGGAGGAGGGGGAGAGGGGAGGAGGGGGGAGGGGAGAGGGGGGAGGGGGAGAGGGGAGGAGGGGGGAGGGGGGGGGGGAGGGGAGAGGGAGGAGGGGGGGGAGGGGAGTGACAAGGGGGGAGGGGAGGAGGGAGGGAGGAGGGGGAGGAGGGGGAAGGGGAGGGAGGGGGGAGGGGGGGAGGGAGGAGGGGGAGGGGGGAGGGGGGAGGGGGGGGAGGGGGGGGGGGAGGGGAGGGGAGGAGGGGGGAGGGAGGGGGGAGGGGGGAGAGGGGGCGAGGGGGGAAGGGGGAAGGGGGGGGAAGGGGGGGGAGGGGACGGGGGGGGCGGGGGGGGAAGGGGGGGAGGGGGGAAGGGGGGGAGGGGAAGGGGCCGCATACAATTCCCAGAATGCAGAGGGAAGGAAGCGGCGAGAAAGCCCGGATATGAGCCGCTTATTCTCGAATGCCCGGATGTAAGCTACCCAAGAACGGGTTAGAGCACCTGTGGGTGATGGACCGTTTCGTGGTGAAGGGTAAAGCCGTGGCTTCAGCGCTGGAGCGACCTAAGGTTTACCGTCAGGCTACTCTCGAGTCCTTAAAGGTAGAGTTTTCCTTGAATTCCCCCCCCCCCCCCGTTATCCAACTGGGTGGAATCACTCTCACCTGATTATATTATCTATCTACTCGGGGCAAGAGGATCGATCCCCTGCAAGGGCTAATTTTCCTGCTTCTGCACTGTTACTGCTGCTGTTTTAACAAGGTACCCCCCTTCCCTGTTTCTCATCTGGATTCTGTCTCTCAGTAACATCGTACATATAAACGTATGAATTAGAAGCAGAAGTAGGCCATTTGCTTAGCAAGTCAAAACATCCAAACCCTCCCAAATTTAAATCAGAGTTTCAGAGATTTTCAAATGCGAAGTAATTACTGCTATTGGAAGTTGAAGCTTCCAGGATGATTTTAAAGAACAACACAGCATAGGAAGCAGGCCCTTTGGCCCAATGAGCCTGTGTTGCCATTTTAACATTGTGAGTGCCCTTTTCTATCTATGACCTTTCTCTATGCCTATTGGACTCCACAATAAAGGAACCATAACCAGATTGGTGTTAAATCAGTCATCCCTCAATCAGCCTAAGAGCATGTTTTTGGAGTGTGGGAGGAAACTGGACTACCTGGAGAAAACCCATGCAAACATGAGAATGTGCAAACTCCCACAGACACTGGTCCAAATTCATGTATCTGCACAGCAAACAGCGATAGTTGCTGAGCTGTCATGTTGCCTGTCAGTTGGTCCAGTTTAAGTATACACTAATGACGTGAAGTACTACGCAACTCTCGAAGTAACATCCAAGAGCAGCCCTCTCATGACCCACTGTATGTATGCCCTTGTTGGGCAACAAAGCAGACTGAATCACCTGTGGATTAAAAGAAAAGACATCAATAAATATGTGCATTTCTGCTGATTCCTTGCATGGCAACTTCCAGGAAGTTCCTCAGCACATCCCAGAGTTTGACCCTCTGGAGAATTGAAGATCATGATGCCTAACCAGTTTCCTTGTTACTCTGTAATGTGAGTGTTTGGTATTGTTGTTTAGTAGGTAGGAAATAGTGAAGCAATAAATAGGTCTTTTTTTTTTGAAGGGGCATGCAGTGACTGGTGTGGTCCTGCAGGGATCAGTGCTTGAACCCCAATTATTCGCTATGCATCAATGTTTTGGATGGGGGAACCACAAGTAATATTTCCAAGTTTACTGATGATACAGAGCTTGATGCAAATGTGAGTAGTGATGAGGATGTGAAGAGACTTCAAGCTGATTTAGAGAAGTTGAACAAGTGGCTAAATGCATGGCAGATCCATATAAAGTGAATATATGTGAAGTTATCCACTTTGGATGGAGAAACAGAGTGGCAGCAATACTATTTAAACAGTGTGCATTATTGACGTACAGAGGGAGCTACGTGTCTTCGTACACCAGTCATTGAAAGCAAGAAGCAATTATAGCAAGTAGTTAGGAAGGCAAGTAGTTAGGATGTTGGCCTTCATAGCAAGAGGATGAGTGTAGGAATAAGGATGTCTTACTGTGCAGGGCTTTGGTGAGATCACGTTTGGAGTAGTATATGCAGTTTTGTCTCCTTATCTAAGAAATGACATACTTGCTGAAGAGGGAGTGCAATGTAAGCTCATTAGATTAACTACTGAAAGGAGAGATTAGATAATTTGGGCCTGTATCTACTGGTGTTTAGAAGAATGAAGGGGAACTAATTTAACATATAAAATTCAACAGGCCTGGATACACTGGATGCAAGGATATTGTTTCCTCTGGCTAGGAGCTCCAAAAAAAATCACTATCTCTGGATACGGGGTTGACTATTTAAGAATGAAATTGAGGCAAAATTGCTTCACTTGGGGTGGTGAGCCTGTGTAATTCTCTACCACTGAAGACTGTGGATGCTAAGTCACTGTTTTTAAGAAAGACATAGTTTTCTAGACTCTAAAAGTGCCAAGGCATGTGGGAAGAGCACAGGCGTATGATGTTGAATAGAGGATCAACCGTGATCATATTGAATAACAGAGGGCTGAATAATCTACTCTTCTTATTCTCTATATTTCTATTGCCAGAGGTACAATTTGAGTGTATATATGCTAATTTGAAAACATGATGAATTGTCATGGGTAATGAATTTTACAAGATGGTTTATGTTTTAAACTGTCCCTTTATAGAAGTTTTATAATCCCTACAGTGCAGAAAGAGGCCACTTAACTCAAAGTCTGCATTGATCACAGTCTCACCCAGCCCCTATTCTTGTATCTCACGTATTTATCCTGCTAGCCCCCCTGACCCTAAGGAGCGATTTAGCATGGCCAATTAACCCAACCTGCATATCTTTGGACTGTAGGAGGAAACCCATCCATACACAAGGAGAATGTGCAAACTCCATACAGACAGTGACCCAGGCCAGAAATCAATCTCTTTAATTCAAAGTAAAACACAAATAAGATTCATCTGAAAGAGGGATGGTGAAGTCCTGGTACAAATCTCAGTTTGAACTTATGCTGTTTTGACTTCAGATTGTCCGGTTTAGAAGATTGAAGGGGATCTAATTTAACATATAAAATTCAACATGGTTGTCATGGTTTGAGTTGAGAAGGGGGGGAATATTAAATAGAAACCTACTGAGGTGATGTGCGTCAGTCTCTCACCTGTCACAGAAACAAGAACTCTGTTGTTGTAGAACAAGAACAGAGTTCTGCTGAGAAATGAGCAGAGGAGAATTGAAGGTCTCCTAGCAACTGGTCATTTTTATTCTGTAGGAAATGATGCGTACTGAAGTAAGTCTATGGAGAAAAGCATCTACCAGAACCAACTCAACCATTTAAAGGAGTTGGATATAAGAATGTATGGAATTCTGGATGGTTAAAACTGTCGCAGCCTGAAAGAGAAGGGTATTTGTCAAGTTTCCCTTGCCCATGACAATCGTAACTGGAAATGACTGGCAATAGACAATTCAATTGTGTGGTGAGGTGCAATTGAACTTGACGGAGAAGTGAGAGAAGCTTTTGGACTACCCTTTTTAAACTACATGTGTACCCAAAGCTTGGTGTAAAGATATCTGCCTCTTTTAGCTGAATAAGAAGTCTTACAACACCAGGTTAAAGTCCAACAGGTTTATTTGATGGCATAAGCCACAAGCTTTCAGAGCACTGTCACTTCATCAGGTGAGTGGGAGTTCTGGTCATATAAAGACAAACTGAATTTACAAAATAATGGTTAGAATGCAAGTCTTTCAGATAGTCAAGTCTTAAAGATACAGACAATGTGAGGGGAGAGGTTAAGCACGGGTGAAAGAGCCAGGACAGTTAGTGAGATTTTGCAAGCACAGGCAAGTCGTGGGGGTTACAGATAGGTTCACATCACACTAAGATCCCAGTTGAGGCCATCCTCGTGTGCGGAACTTGGCTATCAGTCTCTGCTCAGTGACTCTGTGCAGATCAGAGGTGGAATGCCCGTGACCGCTGAAGTGTTCCCCAACAGAAAGAGAACATTCTTGTCTGGTGATTCTGGTGAATGAAGCGTTGTTCATTCATCCGTTGTCACAGAGTCTGCATGGTTTCCCTAATTTACATGCCTTGGGACATCCTTTCCTACAGCGTATCAGGTAGACAGCATTGGCCTAGTTGCAAGTTATGTACTATGTACCTGGTGAATGGTGTTCTCATAGAACATAGAACATAGAACATTACAGCACAGAACAGGCCCTTCGGCCTTCGATGTTGTGCCGACCAAAATAAAAAGCAATGCCCTCCAAACTAAACCATTCCCTTCTCTTCCATATACTTATCAATTAACCTCTTAAACGCCACCAAACTTGGCGCATCTACAACAGCTGCAGGCATGGATGCCATCATCTCGCATGAGATGATGGTATCCATGTGAATAATCTGGCATGTCTTCTATAGAGGTTGCTGAGACAGGGTTGTGTGGTGTTGTGGTCACTGTTCTCCTGAAGGTTGGGTAGTTTGCTGTAGACAATAGTCCGTTTGAGGTTGTGCAGTTGTTTAAAGGCAAGAAATGGGGGTGTGGGGATGGCTTTGGCGAGATTTTCATCTTCATCAATGATATGTTGAAGGCTCTGGAGAAAATGTCACGTCTTCTCCACTCCAGGGAAGTACTGGACAATGAAGGGTTATCTGTCTGCTGTGTCCCATGTTTGTCTTCTATGAGATTGGTATGGTTTTTCACTATAGTGCGTCAGAACTGTCAATCGCTAAGTTGAGTACCACATCCTGTTCTTATGAGGGCATCTTTCAGCATCTGGAGGTGTCTGTTGCGATCTTGCTCATCTGAGCAGATCCTGTGTATATGGAGGTCTTATCCATAGGGGGTGGCTTCTTTAATATGTTTAGGGTGGAAGCTGGAGAAGTGGAGAATTGTGAGGTTATCTGTGGGCTTGCGGTACAGTGAAGTGCTGAGGTGACCTTGAGGCATGGTACACTGGGGAGACCATGCACATACTACGACAATGGGTGAATGAACACCGCTCGACAATCATCAGGCAAGTGTTCCTGTTGGGAACACTTCAGCGGTCATGGGCATTTGGCCTCTGATCTTCAAGTAAGCGTTCTCCAAGGCAGCCTTCACAACACACGACAATGCAGAGTCGCTGAGCGGAGACTGATAGCCAAGTTTTGCACACATGCCGATGGTCTCAACCGGTATCTTGGGTTCATGTCACACTATCTGTAACTTCAAGACTTACCTGGACTTGCAAAATCTCACTAACTGACCTGTCTGGAGACTATATACTTCTCTTTAACCTGTGCTTAATGCTCTCTACTCGTATTGTCTGTACCTTTTTGAGAATTGATTACCTATAAAGACTCACATTCCAACCATTATTTTGTAAATTGAGTTTGTCTTTCTATGCCGTCTGTGAACAGAACTCCCACTCACCTGCTGAAGGGGCAGCGCCCCGGAAGCTTGTGGCTTATACTACCAAATAAACCTGTTGGACTTTAATCTGGTGTTGTGAGACTTTTTACTGTGCTTACTCCAATCCAACACTGGTATCTCAGCATTTTAATGTTTGAAATATGTTGCTTTTGATTTGTTAGTTAAATCTTGTCTTTCTCTTATTTCTGGGTCATTTAAATAATGAATCTCTTTTAAAAATTTGCAGTCTCAATGGGTGTTATAAAAACTGGAAATATGATTTCTTGTACTGGATAATGTACACAATTTTAAGTGATTAGTATTTTTGTAAGCATTCAGACTTCTGCAATTTTAACCTTAATGTACAATGAAAGATGCACTTCTCTAAAATCTTAAATGCTGTAGATTCATACATACCGTGACTTTGAAGTTTACACCAAAGTGGCTTTTGAGTCGCTATTAATATCTTTTATTCTCAAAACAGAGGGTTGTGGTGATTGAAGATATTAAGCGATATAAATCTATTTTGGAGCTTCCTAGTCAAACAAAGGAAAACTTAATAGAAGCATTACTTGAACTACAGAAGAAAATACCATCAGAGGAAGTATTGCTCTCAACTAAAATAGGTAAAGATTGTAATTATGCACTTTTTTTCTTTCATAACTTAAATTTTGCTTCTGAAAATCTTTATGACCTTGACATAAATTGGTCTTGTAACTTGCTAACTCCTTTTAAAAAAAAAGTGCTTCTGTTCTTTGCTTTTCAAACCCAATATTTTGAGGTGTGGATTGTTCCACTGAATCAGTAGAGAAATCAAAATGGGATTATTGAATTTTCTGTGGCTGCTGATGATGCCATTAATTAAGAAGGATGTATAGTTTCAAATGCCTCCAATTTTCTCCATTTATTTTCCCTCACTGTAAGGGAAATGTCCAACCATTCCATCTTCAAGAACTACATGTACAAGGGCTCAAGTTACTGATGCACACAGATATTGGTATTCTGGTTAGCAGCTATTGATCAGTGAGGCTACAGATTTTAAAAAGATTTTTAAAATAGCACAAAGGAACAAATGAGAAAAAATCAATACAGATAAGAATGAGTTGCAAAATCTTTGGGTGCTAAAATACATAAAAATGCTGAAAATACTGAGCAGGTCAGGTGGCATCTGTGGAGAGAGCAACAGAAGGTCAACTGCGGCTGAGCGAAAATTGTAACGTTCAGCAGGAAGCATAAAAGACCTGTGTGTACAAGTTGAGTCTTAAGAGCAGGCAGAATGATGGGGAAAAAAGTATTCAAGTTTGTAGCACAGAAATTCTCAATCATTCAGCTGTATATGCTACGTGATGGAAAAGGTGGTAAACATGTTATGACCAGCGTAAAATAAGAATGTTGTGGAGTTTGTTGACAGCTCAGTGAAAGAGTATTGCATGTTTAGGGGCAGAATCTTGTTCATGAGCAAGATGCCAAATTTGATCTTTGGTTTTTTTTGATTAAATTTAGTGAATTGGAGCAAGATAATGTTGGGTGCTGTGTTTGGCTTGGTTTTGGCTGGATAGAAGATCCTGTAATGGAAATCAGTCTTTTTCAGTCATAACATTTCTTATATTCTGTCTTTTAACTTTACTATAGTTTAATTGAAAGGTCTGATAATTAAAAACAGACAAAAGAGGCTGCTTCTTCTCTAGTTTTCTTTTGACCTTTAATTGCAGAGCTGATTAGCAAAGCAAAAATATTTTTCTATCTCAAAGGTTTCCATATTGCTAAAATTTAAAAATGTGATTTTAATGTGCGCCGTTTTTATTCTGTGATAGGGTGGAGCGTTGTTGGCTGGGCCAGTATTTATTGCCCATCCTTCATTGAAGTAGTTGTAGTGAGCTGACCTTTTGAACCATTGCAGGCCACATGGTGTAGGTATGTCAACAAGACTGTTAGGAAGGGAATTTCAAGATTTTCACTCAACCTCAGTGAAGGAATATGCAACCTATTTCCAAGTCAGGATGGTGTGTGGCTTGCAAGGGAACTTGAAAATGATGTTCCCATGTATCTGTTGTCCTTTAAGTTGCAAAGTTCAGATTTAGAAGGTGCTATTGAAAAAGCCCTGGACAGTTGCTGCAGTGCATCTTGAAGGTGGTACTCCTCTGCCACTGTGTGTTGGTGGTGGATGGAGTGCATATTTAAAGTGGTGGTTAGGCTGCCAATCAAGCAGACTGTTTTGTCCTGAGCTGCTTGTGTTGCTGGAGTCACACTGATCAGGATAGCATACAATGTTCCATCACATCTCTTGCAGATGGTGGACAGATATTGGAGAGTTAAGAGCCACATAATTTCCAGTCTATATAGCCATGGTATTTAAAGGCTGGTTCAGTTTCTGATCATTCACTGGTAATCCCCAGGATGTAGTTTATCCATCCAACTTCAGACATATTACAAACAGTCCGAAAGTTTAGAAACAGTGGAGGGGTCAGGAGCTGTGCTGGTGAGATGTAACTAGCTATCATTTGAATGCAATCGGCAACTTTTTACAGATGAGAAATTTTTCTCATGGAGGGGTTGAGAGACTTTGGAATGTTTTGTCAGATGGTAATGGTTGAGATTGCCTGCAGTGAGCAATAGCTTATTTTATTTAAAATCAGCCATCTTCACAGTAGCAATAGATTTAATTTCTGTTGATTTGAATCTACCTCCTTGCACT